>OZ018347.1:12658951-13858951 GCA_963969515.1 Yponomeuta evonymella
GACCGGATTTTCCAAGTCAGATTTTTCGTATCGGTTTGAGGGATCACCCTGTAAGGATGGAAAATTCCAAGTTTATACCATATGTGGAACTTGGAAATCTTTTAGCACCTGATAAGACCGAAGTTAGAACAACCAAAAATTCAAGAATTTTCGCACGTCTAGTTATTTTAGCATTCAAATGCTGTGTGACTATAAAGTTGATACAATATTAGTCCAGCCGCTAGACCAGCGGGGCCCGGTGGCAAAACCTGCATTGGGTGTTGGTTGAAAATTTAAGCAAGTTTACTTTTCAATCGGCACTATTAAATTTGCCATAAAAATTAGTTGACGTCACCGTCCTATCTAGGGTTTATGCAACGAGTTTAAGTTGTTTTAAAAGACCACCCCTAAGTGTTACCATTACCCCAAACCGTTGAAAAAAAAAAAGAAACTCATGGAGACCAGCTTCTCCAAATTTTCGATTTTCTCCGTCGGTTTTAGCAAAAAAACTAATCGTATAGAAAATTTCAATTTAGTAACATCAAAATGGGACAACAATTTTATCTAGCTGTTTTACGCTAATCAACTTTATGTATATACATTCTTCACGTCACACCGTGTACATAAAGTTGTTATATGCGATATATATCATGTTACTATTTCAATTAATATATCAATAATAATGGCACCAGGTATTTACATATTTTTTTCAAAATCAAATCAGATCCGGATTATAAATTACTACCTGAGAGCGTGACAACCCTAACGGCGTAAAATCCGGATAACAATTAAAATGGTCCTAATTTCTACTTTCCACGGAATTTGCATTTGAAATATATTTTTTATTTCATATGGGGAAGTCGCTTCCTACGTTTTAATTCTGCCACTGAGTCCCGAAATGCATCCATGTAAAATCAAAGTCAAATTCACTTTATTGAAAAAAGATAAGATGATTTTTTTCACTTTTTGACATAAAAACCTGTTCTGCAAAAACATGTACTATTTCGTAAGTAGGTAGGTAAATAAATACGTACTAAACATGTGATTTTTGTTTGAAAGCTATTCTTTCTACAAAGCATAGATAAGTTTTGAAGAGATGTACCTACCTTTATCTTTTTTGTTCGTAATGGCGCATGCTATACAAGAAAGCATTAGATTGAAGTCTATACAATCTACGCGTACGCGGGGGGGCTGGCGAGCCGGCTAGAAAAGTAGAAACCGCTCGGCTCGTTTCACAGGGAAAAATGACCGATGTGCCGATGACCTTGAGCGTTTGACACAGGTGTGCAGCACTTAAACATTTCACCGCTAGATGACACGACTGAATTAATTCCTAGTAGTAATCTCCATAGAAAGACGCGCGCGCGGCCGCACACACACAGTCTCATTCCCTTCGCGTAAGCACACGCCGCCAAACGCACACATATATAGCCGAATTTCGAACGCGTCGAGCGAGCCGAGCGGTTTCTACTTTTCTAGCCGGCTCGCCAGCTCCCCCGCGTACGCGTAGATTGAATAGACTTCAATCTAATGCTTTCTTGTATAGCATGCGCCATTACGAACAAAAAAGATAAAGGTAGGTACATCTCTTCAAAACTTATCTATGCTTTGTAGAAAGAATAGCTTTCAAACAAAAATCACATGTTTAGTACGTATTTGTTTACCTACCTACTTACGAAATAGTACATGTTTTTGCAGAACAGGTTTTTATGTCAAAAAGTGAAAAAAATCATCTTATCTTTTTTCAATAAAGTGAATTTGACTTTGATTTTACATGGATGCATTTCGGGACTCAGTGGCAGAATTAAAACGTAGGAAGCGACTTCCCCATATGAAATAAAAAATATATTTCAAATGCAAATTCCGTGGAAAGTAGAAATTAGGACCATTTTAATTGTTATCCGGATTTTACGCCGTTAGGGTTGTCACGCTCTCAGGTAGTAATTTATAATCCGGATCTGATTTGATTTTGAAAAAAATATGTAAATACCTGGTGCCATTATTATTGATATATTAATTGAAATAGTAACATGATATATATCGCATATAACAACTTTATGTACACGGTGTGACGTGAAGAATGTATATACATAAAGTTGATTAGCGTAAAACAGCTAGATAAAATTGTTGTCCCATTTTGATGTTACTAAATTGAAATTTTCTATACGATTAGTTTTTTTGCTAAAACCGACGGAGAAAATCGAAAATTTGGAGAAGCTGGTCTCCATGAGTTTCTTTTTTTTTTCAACGGTTTGGGGTAATGGTAACACTTAGGGGTGGTCTTTTAAAACAACTTAAACTCGTTGCATAAACCCTAGATAGGACGGTGACGTCAACTAATTTTTATGGCAAATTTAATAGTGCCGATTGAAAAGTAAACTTGCTTAAATTTTCAACCAACACCCAATGCAGGTGTTGCCACCGGGCCCCGCTGGTCTAGCGGCTGGACTAATATTGTATCAACTTTATAGTCACACAGCATTTGAATGCTAAAATAACTAGACGTGCGAAAATTCTTGAATTTTTGGTTGTTCTAACTTCGGTCTTATCAGGTGCTAAAAGATTTCCAAGTTCCACATATGGTATAAACTTGGAATTTTCCATCCTTACAGGGTGATCCCTCAAACCGATACGAAAAATCTGACTTGGAAAATCCGGTCTCTACAGCTTTTTTGTCAAAGCCTGAGAAAACGGTAACATTAAGGGGTAGTCTTGTCGAACAAATGTTGAATAAGACCTTGGGTTGGATGACAACGTTAACTTCCTTTTTACAAAATGGCGTAAGTCGAATTTCAAGCTGACTCCTAAAAATTAAAAAATTCTAATTTTTATCTCTGGCTCCGTTTTTGTATGAAAATCAGTATTGGAGGTTTTTGTGGTCGCTGAAGACTACTCTGCGCCATGTTTTCTAGGGTCCTCATGAATCGTCTTGAACGCAGGTTTGATGACTTCCAGCCTCCCGAACAAGCCGGTTTCCGAAAGGGCTTTAGTACCATAGACCACATCCACAGGTTGCGGCAAATTATACAGAAGACTGAGGAGTATAATTTGCCATTATGCTTTGCGTTTGTGGACTATGAGAAAGCCTTCGATTCTATCAAGTTATTGACAGTGCTCGAGTCTCTCCAGCGTTGCCGTATTGACTATCAGTATATCGAGGTGCTGAAATGCTTGTGCAACAGTCCACTGTGACCACAGAACCACTATGTCAGTCCGAGTACAGGAACAGAATTCGGAGGCAATTCCATTAAAAAAAGGCGTAAGACAGGGAGACGTTACCTCTCCAAAAATGTTCACAAACGGACTGGAAGATACCTTCAAGCTTCTGGAATGTCAGGGACGCGGCATCAATATCAATGGCGAGTACATCACTCACATTCGATTTGCCGACGGTATAGTAGTCATGGCAGAAACGATGGAAGACCTCGGCATAAAGCTCGAAGACCTCAGTCGAGTTTCACAACGGGTGGGCCTTGAAATGAACATGGACAAAACGAAGGTTATATCGAATGCTCGTTTTATAAATATTTTAAAAGAGTGGAAATTTTGATAAATTTGAAGCTTGGATAAAGATTTTGGCTCAAAATCTTTGAATTTAAATCATCGACTTTACGCAATTTTTTATTTTATTTTACACTACGCGCATTCACTGAAGCGGTTTCAAAAGGGTGAATATGTGTCATCGCTTCCGTGCCTGTGTGGTCAATAGTCCATTGAGCGAATCTGACAGGAGTATTTTTTTTTCTATGGTATAACACAAACAAAATAATAAAAATTTTAAGAACAAAAGCAAAATAATTTTTTATTACAGAAGAAAAAAAAACATTTCAAAATGGATATTGACCAAAGAAATAAAACAAAAATTATGAAAATGGATAAAGACTTCGTTGCTAAGGATGTTGGCAAAAGAGCTACAAATGGATTTGAGTGCTTATTTGGCCTGCATCCTTGTTTCAGCACAAAGACTGATAAATATAATTATTAATCAACAGTGCCTCCTCGTCTTAACTTATATTGGTATATTATAACAGATTAATATGTTGATAATCGTATGAATAGCGTAATTCATAACATTTCTATTATTTCATTCCAATAGCACAGGAAAAATACAGCATTTAAGTGGTTTTTGGCATTAAAGCTGATAGTTAAAAACTATCCATACCATAGTACAGGGTATTCTAGTTTGATTGCGTTGTGTGGACGTTATTATTATTATTATAATTTTGGAACTCCCCACCGACGAATATTTTCAAGATACATTAAACTATTCATTGTGACACTTAAATAAAAATATGTAATATCGGTAAACCAGGAACGCAGATTTTTATTTAATCTACTGTGTGATACAGTACTTCTATTTCTATTTGGTTACTTTTTGTTACACTTTTCCTTTTTGTTAAGGTTTCAGTTGTTTTTTTTTTGTTACGTGTACAAAAAACCTACCTACTTTCTTTTGTTGTCATTATGATTACGGGACCCAAAAAATATTATGAGCGTTAAATTATATATTTAAATTACGTTGTACCTAAAAATGAGCATCGAATAAATCTTGAATAAAAAAAACCCGGATTTTGTGACAGCCCTAGCAAAAACAATTGAATTGGATCAACTTATACACGTCATGGAAGTGTGATTTATATTACATGTAGGGAAGGTAAAGAGCATAATTATTGCAGTGTAGATAACTTATCCCAATACGGCGGAATTTCGAGAAAATAAAAAAACTAAAAACAAGTACACACGTATATAAATAATAATTGCTTTAAAATTTTTAGCACTACGCCATTGATTCTTCTAACAATATCATCATTATTGACACAATTCATATGACTATGTAAAATATTTTTTTAAATATCCGGATGGGAGTTAGAAAAATGGGTTTCATAAAACACTGCAATGTTTTATGAACGACCGAGCCGAGTTCGATAACGCTATCTTCTTCTGTCGCTACTGAAGTGAGCGGTGCGGAAATACTAAGTACTGTAATTCGGCTTGGTTCACTCGAAGGTTATGAATCAAGTATTATTCGTAACGCCAATCGAAATTATTATTTACCAAACCAACACATTATTTACCGTCTTTGTCATAAAGGACTACCTATGTACCCTACAATCTAACGAGGAGGCGAAGTGCGAGCGCAAGGACTGAAACAAATCTCAATCAAACTAAAATTAACCTTAAATACTAGTCATTAGAGACTACAATACTCGAGCAACAAGTCTGGGCGCGTGCGGCCGACCTAATCGCGACAATAAATGGATTATAATACGTAGGTAGTTAGGTTTCATTTTTAATGAACCTCGCTTTTACCGTGATTTAGGCACAAATAATAGAACGATGTTTCGCTTAGGATGGTAATGTTACAATAGCTCGGATGGGAAGAGGCATCCTTTGAACGGCAGAGAGCTTTTGGTTCGAATACTGGTAAAGGATTATAGTAAATGATCGGTTTCCTTTTTACTTTTCTTCTTTCTATTTTCTTTTTTAGTTATTTACTTAAATAAAAAAATACAAGAAATGGGAATTTATGTTTTTCTAACGATTGAAGCTCGATCACAGTGCGTTGGTCTTGCAAAAACTCGAAAATGTCTCCACCGATTAGACTAATAGGTATATAATATTAATATTTTTTTGTTTTGTTCGGACATGGGACGTGGGGCGAGGGCGCGGAAAAGACCAATCCCTTCAGGAGCCTGTTTCATAGAACTACAATTCATTGTGACTATGACAATTCGATGTACATTGCAAAGCCGATTAACACATAGATTAACAAATAGACTCTGCTGCGCAGTGTACTTCGAATTGTCATAATAAACTACGAAATTGTAGTTTTATGAATCTTGACCCAGTACATTTTGTACGAAAGTGAATTGGAAAGATGCGGCGTCTTTTTCGGTCCCTCACCCCACGTCCTTGGCCTACAATCGGTAATTTTGTATGAGAATTGCTGCTACTTTGAATTAATTTCACTATATGGCGCTCGAGCTGAACTTTGGAAGGTTGATTTATGATTGATAAATCGCTTATGAAAAGTTACAATCAAATCAATGGTGATGCGAAGAGCGCCTGGTCACAGACAACGAGCAACGTGTAGAAAAAAGGGCGAATCTAGGAGCTGGGCTTTCCTCGTAAGGTGTAATGTGATAAATTGATGAATACGTTTTTTCTGAATGAGTAACTATTGTTCCTGTTAGTTTTAAACATGAACATACAAGATTTTGATATTGCCCGTAAGACTGTATAAGCTTAAACGTAATCCATTGCGCATTTAAAATGGTACATAAATTATTAGCTTTTTTTTTAAGCATTCTTACGGAATATATTTACTCATAGAAGGCGTAAGGTTTTGACAGTTGTCATACATGCAATAGGGAATCAAGGAGTTAAATTACATCATATATTAATTTCAAAGGTCTGTCATGTTCCTAGAGGATGTCACAAGCGATTCAAAAGCGTCTTCCAGCCAGTTCCAGCACACTGTAGCCGGGCAAAGGCGTCACGTTTCTCAAAAATGTATCTTTAGTTGCACCTTCATTTTTCAACATATCAGAAGGAAGTGTATAGTCCGAGGTAGAGTATTTGTTTGGGTTTCTCACATAACAATCAGAATATTTGATATATCTATAAATTTGTGCGATTAAAATGTGTTTTTCTAAAATATGGGAAAGAAGAGAAGAAGCGACTTTTTGTAAATTTTTTGGCAGACACATTTGCCCCATTCCAAATTTCAGGGGTACTGACTGAACCATATCCTGTGTCAAATTGAAAAAAAAAAAGCGTGAAATGAAACATTTTGATCAAACAGGCTTTATGGCATAACGGTATATCACATTCTTTCGGTCTGTTTTTTTAAATCTCGTTTTTTTAAGTAAGCATATAAGAGAACTTAAATTGCACTCGATCAGTTATTGCGAGGGATATTGTATTTCTTGACCGCTTGGTACTAAGCAGTTAGGATGCCATTCCGCACGTCAAGAGCTTTTGTTAATTTTTTTTTTTTTTTTTTATCTTCTTATTCTGCTAATAGCAGAATAGGCAAAGGACTTTCGTCCGTGCAGCCAGGTCTAACGTTTTTCCTTTTTCTTTTTCGTGTTAAGGCCGAGGCCAAATCTTTGTAATGATTTTTTTTAGAAGTCTTTTTCGTGTTAAGGCCGAGGCCAAATCTATGTGGTAATTTTTTAATTTGTCATTTCTTGTTACGGCAGATGCCAAGTCACATTTTTTGTGCACATTCACATTTTGCTATAAATTTGTTTAACTGTCATTTCTTGTTAGGGCAGATGCCAGGTCTTCACATTTTGGTTAATTTTTTTCAATATTTACACTTTATTTACATTTATAGGTCTGGGTCTTTATCAGCTCACATTTCACTATTTACCTACATTATGTAGTTTATTTACAGACTCTCCACAGTAGTGGAAATGTACTCATATAGTGGTATATAGTTCTCAAATTTAATCAGTAATCCCTGAGTGTCGCGCGGGATGCTTTCAGGGTCATTATAGATGTTTAAAAGTTTTTCTATCAATATCAGTCTTTGAAGATTGTAAGCAGGGCAATGAAAAAAAAAATGATCTAGTGTTTGGTCAGCGGATAAATTGCAATCATTGCATAATAGGGGATGATACGATGTGCATTCTATGAAGATGATGATTGACACGACAGTGTCCAAACCGTAGACGATTTATAATTGAGTAGAACTTTCTTGACATATAGATTTTTGAGTATGTAAACCAAGGAGGGCAACCGATTTTTGTGTTAATTTTAGCATACCAAGAGCCTTTAGTTTGAAGAGTGTTTTGCCAATCGGTTTGCCAATCTTGACGAATATTTGATTTAAAAACACTGTTTATGTCCGAACTAGGAATGGCAACACTTTTGACGTGTCGATTGTCGATGTTTAATAGATACCACCGTACATTTTAACTTGCTCTACTGTTTCCTATTTCAACACATGATATTGGCGGAATTTACTGTGCTAGTCACGCACAGTACAAGTGCCATTCAAAACAAGAATAGAACATTTTCTGTTATTGTTCTTGCTAAATAATCCGCATTTTCATTTCCATTTACTCCTACGTGAGATGGAGTCCACATTAGAACGATATCCGTATCGAGAGAGAGTTTGGCGTACAGCTGTCTTATATTATTTATGAAGGGATTTATGTTTGCATCCAGCTTATTCATGTCAAGTGCCCGAAGTACACTCATGCTGTCAGTAACAATAAGCCAATGATTGTGTTCATGCTTGTGATCCGCGATGTACTCCAAAGCCGCTAATATTGCTAAGGATTCTGCCGAAAAGATGGACAATTCCTTTGGAAGGGAAGCACCATGACCTAACTTGTAGAAAGGTATGTAAATAGCCATTGATACTCTTGATTCATTCTTAGAGCCATCAGTAAAAATTGTGCGATGATCAGGATGTAGCGATATCAGATGATAGACTTCTTCTTTTCTTTCCAAGGTACAGTCAATCAAAATCTTCATGGGTGTGAAGTGTGCTTCATAAGATCCAGAATAACATAGCCAATTGTCGCTTTCCCCAATCTGATATTGCTGAATAAGACTTTGGAATCCAGAAAAGTCATGAAGAATGTAGGGGGTGATAGAGGAACTCAACAAGTGTTTATTAGATGTAAGTTTCTTGAGCAAAGGTTGATTGGTGATTGAAGATAGCTTCACAAGAAGCTTTTGCTTTAAATATCTAAACCTAATAGGTAAGGGTGGAATATTACATTCTACTTGTAAGGAATTTATAAGAGTGGTTTTCATTGCTCCTGTAATACATCTTAAATTATTATTTTGCAAGACACTCAGCTTATTGACCAACCTATCATCTGATGCAAAGCAAAGGAAACCATATTCAAAGTGGCTACGAATCAAGGATTTATACAACATAAGCAAAGTCTTTGGATCACTTAATTTGCATTTTTATTACATTGAAAGCCTTAGAGGCCCTTGCAATTATGCAGTCAACATATTTATTCCATGACATATTATAAGTAAAGATAACTCCCAAAAACTTTACTTCAAGCACCACAGGTAATTGTGAATTGTTGTAATAAATCTGAATATTTTTCTTTGCTTTACTAAAGACTACCACTTTTGTTTTTTCTGCATTAACATCAAGATTAAGAAAAGTAAAGTAGTTGCATAAGTTTGTTAGAGCATTATTTATTTTACCCTGCACATCAGTAGTATCAGCACCAGAAGTATAAATTATTAAATCATCTGCAAATTGTAAACTGTTTACTTTGGTTCCTAATAAATAATTTAGCTTGTGGATGTAAAGAATGTATATTAAAGGGCTCAAGATACCGCCTTGACAGACACCCTTGTAAGAATACCGTGGTCCAGTCAAGTGTTTATTCATCTTAACAAAAACCTGCCTGCCATGTAAAAAGTTGAAAATCCAATTTACTAATTTTTCAGGTATACCAAGTGAAGCCAACTCATGAGCAAGAACATGGTGATTAACATTATTAAATGCACCATATGAGTCTACCAAATCCTTTTCTTTATTTGGTTTCAAGAAGGGAATTAAACAATCTGTTTTCCAGTCATTTGGAATTAGCATATCTTTCCAAAGTAAATTAAAAAGATTTAGAACAACAATTTTAGAGCTACCAGTTGCATTTTTTAGGACTTTATAGGGAAGACCATCAAGGCCAAATGCTGTATCAAGTCTAGTGCTAATAGCAGATTTGAATTCTTGTAACGAAAATGGATTAGTTACATAGTTACTATTACTAGGTGAAACATAACTGTCTAAACTTAAAGGAGCTTCCACAGTATCAGGTGTATATTTTTTAAGGAAATCAGTAATCCAGTTGGGTTGACCAATGCAATGGCGGTAAATGAACTTTTTATTAAATTTTTTAATTAGATTCCAAATTTTTGAGATGGGTGTAGTGCGATTAAATGTCTCACACAATTTTGACCAACTAATATTTCTTTCTAACTTTAAAGTCAATTTTTTCTTAGCTTGCATTTTCTTAAAGTTTATGTAATTTATTTCAGAAGGATCCAGTTTGAATATTACATAAGCTTCTTTAGAGTTCTGAACTGCTTTTGTACAATTTTTATTCCACCAGGGTAGAGGAATCCTATTTCTTTTACTATGCACATTTTGAATCTGAGATGAGGTTACCTTACTCTTTTTGTACATGGCCATTTCAATGGCTTTGTTAATTATTACGATAAGCTTGTTATAGCTATCAAGTGGGTTAGAATAATCAATTTCAAAATGTTCTAATAAACTATCTAATATCATAGAATAGGCCTTCCAATCAACAAATCGATAATTATGAAAAACTGGGCAGTTGATATTGTCCAGAGAATGATTGATTATATTATTAATTACTATTGTTGTTATTACAGGTAAATGATAACTGCCAAGAGGGTCATCAAAAACCTCCCATTCAGAAGCAAGAGCCACTGATGGAGAAACTATGGTAAGATCTAAAGCATTTTGCTGCCACTTAGGAGAACCTATAGTGGTCATACTACCGTCATTAAGTAAGACCAGATTATTTTCGTCAATGCACTCTAACACATAACGTCCACGAGCATTTATATTTCTACAGCCCCACGCAGAATGTACGCTGTTGAAATCTCCTGCAATCATAATAGGACCTGGGATGCTACTTATTAAATTATTTAGTTTATGTTTTGTAAATGAAGGTGTGCAATTAGTAGGACTGTATAGACTAACAATAGAGAGTTCTTTGTTAGCATAAAATAATCTAATGGCTATATTTTGAATACTATCATCAGAAAAAGTACTTAAATTGGTGTATTTGAGACTATTGTGTATAAGAATTGCAACTCCATTATGACTATTACCTGAATCTAATCTTTCAATGTTATAATTTTTTATTTTAAAGGACTCTCCATCCCTCAACCAAGTTTCACAAATTATAGCTACATGAATTGATTTTTGAGATAAAAAATGCATTAAAACATGTTTATTGCTTCTAATAGACTGAGCATTCCGTTAACAATACGCAAATGATCCATAAAGAGTAAATTAGGAGTGAATATTACTTATCTTTAGTTTTGAAATTGTCTAAAAGTGCATCTTTGATACTACTGACTGTGATGGATTTTTCATTTGTCTTGTGTTGAGTTATTAATTTAACGAGAGCGTTAGACAAAATTGTCAGCACTGACTCTGAATTTAATAGTAGTTTTAATTGTTCTGCGGGGGAGTTGTTTATAGATGAAAATTACTTTCTGTCCGATAAAGCATCAGCATATGAGGGTTTATTGTACTTATTTTGATTTTCTTCGATTTTTTGCTTTTTGACTGGACAATCTCTTGAAATTGCTGCATGAGTCCCTTTACAATGACAGCATTGAGGGTTCGCGATATTTGGGCAGTCTTTGTAGTTATGATCTAGGCTGCAGATAGAGCAGCGCTCCGAATTTTTGCAGAATTTTGCTATGTGGCCATACCTCAAACATTTCAAGCATTGCTTGACAGGGAGGGGGGATGTAGGGCCTCACTTCAAAACGCCAACTATTTAGGTCTACGCTTTCAGGTAATATTGGGCAGGAAAAGGTAATACTGACTGTTTTAGTGGGAGTAAATATATCACCATTTCGTCTCATGAAACGACGCACTGCTACGATATTTCTCCCACTGCTCATTGACTGAAAAATTTCCTTGTTGGACATGTTAACTGGCACGTGTTGGATGACACCTACTGTCTCAGTTGCAGCTGCAGGTATTGAGGCTTTCAATTTATATGAATCAAGGAATTTTTTATTCATCAATGCGGCATTGGCCAAGCCAGGTCTCTCAAAAATTACCCCTACTTTATACTTATTCACTCTTCGAAGCTGTTTGACTCCTTTATTGTTTCTTTTCAGATGGTTGCCAAAGCTCATGAGATCACGATCACCTAATGGTAATCCATCAGAGCCCTCCAAGAAGACAATATATTCAAAACTTCCGCCATCCTCCGGATAAAGTCGCCTGTAATCGGCAACCTTATAGATTTCATACTTCTCTTCATCATCCATTGAAACCTCAGAGTCTGAACCACTGTTGGGTTTCACTTCCACATCATCAGATTTCTTCCGCTTTTTCTTACCAGACAACATGACGTCCCGATATTATAAAGAAGACCACAGACCTTCTATACACTATTTATGTTTAATTTACAGTTATTAAAGGTTTATAATAATTTTTTAAATTTTAATTTGAAAATTGCCGCCGCTCTTTTTCACAGTTCCCGCGCTTTTTCGAGCTTTTGTTAAACTGGTCATGTCATTACTGTCCACGGTTTTCTTTTGTAATTCTAGAACGTATCGAAAACCTGAAAAAAAAAGTTTTCTCAGTCGTTCTACAAAAGAAACAAGGCAGATATTGTGGCTTTATTATTATATAAAGTAATCAAATCTAATCAATATCAATAAATTATTACATTTTGTAGTACATTTAATAACATCTGTAACCTAATATATATGATTTATTCCATTGGTAGTTCAGGGTCGCCTCATAGTAGGCGTGGGTAGTAATTTTCGCGAAACGTAAAGAAACTGTTTTCTCGTGATGCGTCACAGTTCTTAGAACACGTTTTTTAGTAACTGTATTTTATCGAACTTTCGTGCGGTGTCGCCGTTACATTACAACTGCTATCCTTAATGGTTACTTCATTACGAGTTTACGACGTTAATTATCACATGCTTTTTCTAGCTACAGAGTTACATCAATAACGTAATTGTATAATATAACTGTAACTGACACTAATCAACTTTCCTTTATATTTTATTCAGGCTTTGGACTGACTACTTTAAATGTACTCATTTGTTTGTTTAACTAATATTACTAGGAAACTATTGTTGATAATGCCGGCGTATTTAGAAGAAATTTGATTGTACCTATATACAATGATTGAAAATATTTACCGTTACCCCATTTTTTTTGTTGCAATGTTTGTTTGTCTTTTTTTTCTAAACATATTCTTTTATTTATAAAAACACAATTCCTCTAAAACACTCTTTAAATCCAGCTTAAATAGTCTGTGGTAAAGTCTTCCTGTTTACCACGGACTAGATAATATTTAAACTGCATATACGGTGTGTTTTAAAGAATCGCGTTTGAAAACAAAACTATTTGCGACGCTTCGGACCCCCAAGCCATGCAACTCCAAACTCCAAACGCCAATAACCATTAAAAACAAAGACCAGTCTCTAGACTCTAAATGCACAGTAATACCTACCTGTCAAAATATTAAAATAATACCTACGCATTGAATAACCGCATCGAATCGCTCGTAGCCCCGGCTGCCTGAGTGATCTTAAACGATCACGAAGGTTAAGCAACACAGGGCGCGTTCAGTGCATGGATGGGTCGCCGTCTATGCCTAACGCTAGTGGCATTTTTCCGAGCGGTTCCGTGCTTCGAAAGGCACGTTAAGCTGTTGGTGCCGGCTGCCGTCGATAGATGGCAGTCGTTAAGCCAAGTCAGAGGCCTTAGGGCAGCTTGACAACTTCTGACAGTAGACGAGCCACTAGTCTACAAGCCTCCACCAATCCGGACTTGGCCCCCGTGGTGGAGTATGGCCTATACCTTCCTCAGGGAAGAGACCCTTGCCCCTCGGTGGGGACATAATGGGTTGATGAGGATGATTGAATAACCGTGTGGCGCCGGATTAAGAATAGCGTCACTCCATTTCCTTCCGCGGATGTCGTAGAAGGCGACTAAGGAAATAAATTACCAGGAAATGCGCAGCAGTGTCTTCCTGAGATTCCAATCGCATACTGCGATCGCCAAACCGCCTGCCAAGCGTGGCGATTATGGCAAAGCCCTTCATGGTTAGAAAACCATGAGGGAGGCCTATGTCCTGCAGTGGGCGTCAAATGGCTGATGATGATGATGATTGAATAACTCTTACTATGCTTTGTTTTTGGTAGACGAGTGTTCGGTTCGGTCCAAGCGGTCGGACTTGAGAACTCTCAGCTCGCTCCGCTGGACGGCCAGCGGACTTCACCGATTTGTAAAAAAAAACAGTGACGCAACGCGCACGACGCGCGACGACCACAGAACATTGGAATAAGGTAGAGAGCGTATGTAGGCGGGGCGCGCGTGCCACGAATTTGTACAAATGATCATATTTTGCAAACACATACCCAGTCGGCCGCGGAGTCTTACCGAGCATGTTACTGAAGAAACATGCTCGGTAAGACTCCTGCGTGCGTATTGCTTACATTAGTAGTAGTAAAGAACGGTGGGGGATGAAGCGGCGACAGCGGTTCCCGTACAAAATACGCGCTAGGGCAATTCTAACTTATTTTCTCTGTTTGTCTTTTGTGTGTAATTATTGATTGTTGCATGTGTCTCTACTCTTCTTTAGCTCTTAATTCTATCAGATTAGGTTTCATTATTTACTTATGGCAATTTTATCGTAAATACTTGTGGCAAGTGTGTCAGAAGTGGTTAAATGGGGAACTGGCCTCAAACGCAGACCTCAAAAGTCATAAAACACGGCGTATTGTAGGTTTCAGAATGTGCAAAGAAAATTACATTTTAACGTCTGCCTATTTTTTTTTTCTTTTTTTTTTGTTATGTTTAGTTCATGTTGTGTTATTTCGCTTTGTGTGTGTGTGACTGTAGTTGCAAATAAATGTATTTATAATAAAAAATTAAAAGGAAAAAATCCGAAATCCGTAAATTAGTAGTTACAAAAAATATATATCTTGGAAAGTAGATTCCTGTAATGGACGAACTATTTACATACCTACAAGTCTGTACTGAACCCTCGGTGCGCGATATTGACTCGCACTTAGCCGGTTTCTAAGAGCAATGAAATATTCCGTAATAACAAAGTTGAACAATATCGACACCACGACAAACTGACCCAACACTATCGATGTGTTATTCCCTTCGCTACTATTTTTAGGGAGTACCACGGAATATAGTGAAGTTGTCGCCACGATAAATATTATAACGCTAACCGAAAACATGTGCCAAGGTATGAATGAACAAACATAGGCGACAAAGGATTTGGGTTACACGGGATTAGATTGAGAATATCTACACATAGCTAAAGTGCAGTATGTATATCCTCTTTATGGGTCACATCATCCAACGCGACATCTCTTTAACTCTCTCCTTTCTCTTAGTCACAATGAACGAGGGGGAAGCCACTCTTGGCCCCCCACAGGCCTCCAAACCACCCCTCATAGCCTGCCTCGACCTCCGCGTGGAAACTCTACCACAAAAACAAGATGATACTCTGCTCGTTCAAGATTTACACTCTCAACTCTTTTACCATCTCTCTCTCTCTTTCTCTAAATCTCTAGATTCATTATTTCAGATACAATATAAAACGATCTCACCAAATTGCTCTTGTGCACCACCCTTTTCTCCACACGTCTCTCCCTCGTCCCGCACTTTTTCGCCATCTTGCCTTCATCGCCCCACCACCGAAAAAATAATCCAAAACTACTCACAGAGTATCCGGTATCATGACATGCATTCGCGATGATTCGCGACACTCCCGAACGGCCGGAGAAGTCAGAGCATGGCAATCAGTTGCCGCGTCCATTCAGCGATCTTCTCTCTCGCTTTAATGGCCGCGGCTCTCCTCGTTCTGCTCTCTATTGTCTCTACTTCTTGGGCATTGTAGGCTTCCACGGCCGCATCTTCATTACCCAACTCAGTCTCTCTGTAATGGAACTCTACACTACCACAGTCCTTACTTTGCTCTTGGCAAGGAATCTCTGTTCTAACACTAGTTTTGTTCAAGTCATTGCTAGAGTCCTCGACTTCTAACTCGTGCTCAGGGTTACTTTTGTCTAACTCTACGTTATTATTCTCAACTTGACTTAACAACTCATCTCCGTCTGTTCTCGGTGCACAAAATTTTCTATTCGACCTCTCCATGCGGGCATCAACTGGTTCCGGATTCTGTTCCACTGCAGTTCTTAAGTCCTTTTCCGCAGGTGGAACTGTCTCAGCCGTCTCGGGTGCATTCGGTTCTGCTTCTAAAGGGTACAGGTGTCCAATGGAACGCGTAAATTCGGTGGCTCCAACTTTCACCTTTGCAACTCTGCACTGACCGTCAGATCCTTTCACAAGTGACGTAATTTTCCCGACTTTCCAGTTCACTCTGTTTTTAGAGTCATCTTTGATCTGGACAATATCTCCTATGCATGGTGACTTTTCTGAAACTACTCTGGGCTGTCGGTAGGACTGTTTGTACTTCTCACGTAGGTTTTGTAGGTATTGACCAACGAACATATTTTTAAATTCACTTATTATGATTAGGCCTCTTCGCCAGCTCTCGATCAAGCCCTGCTTGGTGACTGTGCTATATGGCAGCGTTACACTGTCTGATTTCTCGGTAACTAGGCATTTTCCCAATGTGAGGAAATCTGCTGGCTTCAGAATATAATCTAGGTCTGAGCTGACACAGGTCAGAGGTCTTGTGTTTATTACAGCTTCAACTTCTTTCATGATGGTTGACAACTGGTTGTCTCTCAGGAGATGTTTCTCTAACGTTCGCTTCAGACAATGCTTGACAAGACCAACCAGACGTTCATAGAAACCACCATGCCAAGGAGCTAGTTGTGGAATGAACTTCCATTGAATTTTTTGTTGTATACAGAATGAGCTAGACAATACCTCGGAAGTCAACTTAAATTGGAGAGCATTATCTGACACGATAAGCTTGGGAAGTCCTCTGGAAGGGATAAATCTTCTAAGAGCAAGAGACACTCTTCGGCCGATAAGTCTCTCACTATCTCTAGGTGGATTGCTCGCACTGCCAGACAAGTAAATAGACAAACCCATCTCTTCTCTTTACCATTGCTTGTGTTTACAAATAGAGGTCCGAAATAGTCTATGCCGGTATATGTGAAAGGTGTAGTGTAGTTCACACGTTCTGCTGGCAAAGCTGGCGTTTGAGGTACTTTGTATGGTCCACCGCTATGTTTAATACACTGAGGGCATTTCTTTAAGATTCTCTGTACTTGCGCTCTTCCTTGAGGTATCCAATATAACTGCCTTATGATGCTCAAAGTATGGGCCACTCCCACATGATAGTTGTTAATGTGAGCTTCTCTAATGATTTTATTTGTGAAATCGCTATCTTTGGGGATTAAGATTGGGTGCTTCATATCGTAAGACCATTCTGTATGCGTCATACGACCCCGACATCTCAGAATACCATCAACGTCAAAGAAAAGTCCTAGATTTCTTGTCAAGTGTGTTTGTTTTCCTTGAGTTTCTTCAGGAAAGTATTGAGCTTGTAATCTACGAATTTCTTTAACACTCTCATGAGTCGCTGTGTCCAGATTTACGGTGATGTCATCTTGCTGATACAGTCTCTCAGAACGAACGTCTTCATTGTTTGTCAAAACTTCTGGAAGCATGGCGTCCAGACCCTCCACGGCCACACAAGCCGAGCTCTGTAAAACCGTCTCATCTGGCCAAAATCTCTTTTCTTTGGTGAGGAATTGTGGTCCATGGAACCATAAATCTTGTTTATGCCAAAGTTCAGGTCTAGTTGCTATATCGGCTGGATTTAACTTTGTGTTAATATAGCACATCTCAACAGATGTATTTCGCTTCACCTCCTCGACTCGTCTTGCAACAAATGGTGGAAGCAACTTATTTGATTTCATCCAGCTGAGGACAATTATACTGTCGGTCCACAAGTATTGCTTGGAGATCTTCAAGTCTATGCTGTTCTTTACATATGCCAGCAATCTACTTCCAATGACGAGTCCAAGCAGCTCTAGTCTTGGAATTTTTAAACTTTCTTTCTCTTGAATAGGGGTTAGACGTGATTTTGACATCATGAGCTCTATTTTTATTTGCTGGCCGTCATCGACTCGCAGGTACACTGCTGCAGCATAGGCGTTTTTCGAGGCGTCCGTAAAGCAGTGTAGTTCGTATGAGGCTTTAGTAGTTTTCGTGCTTCCGACGTAGCGCGGGATCTCTATCTGTTTTGCTGTTCGGAGGTTATCTACTATATTGTTCCACTGTTGGTTAAGCTCTACAGACAAAGTGGTATCCCATTTATACTTTTGTTCCCACAGCTGTTGTAAAAGTATTTTAGCTGGTAATATTAGGGGTGTTACATAGCCACATGGGTCGTAGAAAGATGCTATGGTCTTCAGCACTCCTTTCTTGTTTTGACTGTTCTTCAGCTCTTCCTCTTTGAAAACTTCTTTATTTAGATTAAGTTGGAGAGTGTCTTTTCTCACACTCCATATCAATCCCAAGACTTTGACTTGTTCAGTTTGGGTCATTCTGTGTTGTTCAGGAATTTGAATGATAAATCCTTTATCATTAGAAGTCCATTCCCTGATGTTCATCGAAATATCTTGAAAAACTGATCTTGTCTCCAGGTACAAGGCACAGGCTTCACTTCTGGAATTTACTCCAGTAACTAAATTGTCTACATAGCATTTGTCAGCTATTTTGCTTAACAGGGCATTGTTTGTTCTTGACAAATGGTAACGAATAGTGGCTGTCAGCAGGAAAGGGCTGGATATTACACCAAATGGAACGCGACAGAATCTCAGATGAAGGAGGTTTTGCATAGACACAGGTTGTTTGGGATCTTTTAACCAAAGAAATCTGGTTACATCTCTTATCTTCTGTTTGTAAGCCGACTTGTAGAAACGCCTTCTCCACATCTGCAATTACCCCTATTCGGTTTGTTCTGAATGAGAGTAGCAATGCTGTGAGATCTTCAAGCATGCAGGGACCTCGGAACATGCATTCATTGAGACTATTTTGATTTTTCATCTTAGCAGATGCGTCATAAACGATTCGGCTCTTCTTTCCTTTCTGCTTTACAATATGGTGCGGTAGGTAATGGACTGGGTGAGATGTCTGACAGGGTGTTGTTGGTTCTATAGTCTCTATTACAGCAGCATCTAACTGCTCCTTCAGGATTGTCGAATATTCTTGCAGTGTTGAGAGGTCCAATCGTTGACAAAGGCCTTTTAGTCTTCCATAAGCTAGTCCAAAGTTGGTGGGTAAGTCAGGTGGATATTGAGTCCACGGCCACTTCACAAAATATCTGCCCTCCTGATATACTACAGTTTCATTGAAATGCTTTACAGCCTCTTCTTCTCTGTTGGACTTTGGGGAGTCAGTAATGCCGATACCTTCCAGTGTCCATAGGAACTTGATGTCTATGTTCCTCATTGGAAGGTCTGGTTCTGTAAGATATGGACAGCTAGGATCACATTGGCAATATGTTATAATGGATAGAGTATTTTCTTCGTTAACCATGCTAGAGCTTCCTGACAGCATCCATCCAAAATCTGTGTTGATCATGTATAGATTTTCTTCTATCTGTATCATCTCATTTCTCATGAATGAAAAATAATAGTCATTGCCTATCAGTAGGTCTATACCTGTACCCGTGGTATCATCATCAGCCATTATATCTACAGAAATCTTTACCTTCGGTTGAATAGGTACCCGGTCAGTTATGTGTTGAACAATATTTATTCTTATAGACTTTTGTGTTCCTCTCTTTGTGATTAGATTGATTTGTGCTGAAGGACTAGTTGTCTCTGTTGGTTTCTCTGAGCCAAAGGTATAGATCATGAGGAAATCTTCAGTGTCTGTATCCAGCTTTAGTCGTCTCGCCATCCGTGCTGTGAGGTAGCTCCTTTGACTTCCAGAGTCAAGAAGCAATCTGCATGCTTGATGCTTGTTATTGTTCTTTATTGTTACCGTTGCTGTCTGTAACCAAGATTTGGTATTAATGGCCTTGGAGGTTGTGTTCAACACAGGTTCATTATAAGTTGTTTTCTTACTAGATGCCTGAGGGCATAAGGCGCGGTTGTGCGCTCTAGTGCAGTGGTAACACGGCTTTCTTTGCTTGCAGAACTTGGCACCATGACCTTCTTTGAAGCAGATGAAGCACCTTCTGCCAAGTTTTGCTTTTCTCTGCTGTAGACTTTCCACCACAGTGCATTGGTCGTTGAAATGATCTCCGCCGCAGAAGACGCAGGTTTTTCGGGATTTCTTTGCTTTCACTGCCGAGTCGTCACTTTCCCACTTCCTCTTTCGGCTGGATGCAACAAAATGGCTCCTAGAAGGAGCTCTTTTTTCTTGCCTATGCTTGAGAAACTGTCTCCTATTCTGAACTGGTACTCTGTTGCGAGGTTCCCTGCTATTGATACCATCCCTTACATATAAAGCTTCTGTGGAAGCTGAAGGGGCTGCAGATTTGTTTTGATTTACTTCGGTTTCTATAGAGAATACTGACCTTTTGGAAAATTCCATTGCTGTAACAATATATTCTAATCTGTTTCTGATGGACCTAACACTTTGATCTGGTAAGTTCAAATTGAGTTCGTAAACTATCTTGTCTGGAAATTTATTCATTATTGATAGTCTGAGGTGGTTATTGTCTATGTTTTCTCCAAGGGACTGAAGAACCCTAAGTATTTTCTCAATCTTATCCAGTGTCTTTCGACACTCCGATGGAGTGTGTGAAGCCTTTTCCATCTTGTTTAATTGTTCATAGTGTGCGTCGATTTGGAAGTACTTGCTGCCATACCGTCTAGTAAGTGTGTCTATGGCAATATCATAGTTGTCATTAGTAGTCGCTAGTCCTTCTACGGCCTCCAGCGCTGTACCTTTGAGGAGGGAGAGGAGATATAGTAGCTTCTCTACCTTTGGGATCGCTTTGTTATGTACGCTTGCTTGAAACTGGTCCCAGAAGTCGTTCCATTTTAAAATGTCACCATCAAACTTTGGAAGCTCAAGGCGGGGCAGTCGTGCATGGCTATCTGAATTAGTGGTAGACTGGCTGGGGTTGTGATTGGCTTCCTGCAGCATACACTTCACCTCTACAAGAAATTCCTCACCCTCTGTCTCCAGATTTGTGCAACGTATGACTAGGTTTTGTGGAATTCCTTCTAGTTTATCGAGACAGTGAAGAAGATCAGTTCTAAGTCTCTTAATAGCTTCTGTTAATGTGACTTGTGCCCTATTTATTTCCGACAATGTAACTCCATCAGTTTTGAACCTAGCAACCATTTCCTTTGTCTGGTTGACAGCTTCTTTAGCCTTCTTCCTTACGAGGTCTAGTCTAAGAAGCAACGCCCGTTCCATGCTGACCTCTTGACACCGACTGTAATTGCGTTTTAGTACCTATTACAATATTTCCTCATAATTTCAAAGTGGTTCCTGATAAGTTACAAAATATATCCACGTACCTTTATTCCTCTTAGATGACCGGTAGGCTATTAGTGAAAAGCGCTGCGTTTGGCCTCTTAGAGCCTTGCCCTGTGTTCGGGCCACGAGGATTCAAACTGGAAATTAGGTTTTTTTTTTGTATTTCTCTAACTTGCTAGGTGGTAGATTCGTAAATTTTCTATGAATTTCTGATCTAACAGGTCGGATTCCACAAAAGGCGCTGGCCAGTCAACAACAAAACATCAACGTTCGAATTTTACAATCCTTCTATTACCTACTATGTAACCAACTACGCCGCCACGCAGTACCGGTAGGGACGCAAACTTTCTTGCTAGTTCTCATTGGTACGTAGTAGGTAATTCTGTTTGGAAATCAATTTATAAGCCATAATACTCACGTTTTAATGGTTTCCTCAAGAAAAATTCACAAATTAGGTATCCATATTCCCAACCAGCCGGCAAAGGTAAACGAGCGAAAAAGAAAATGTCGGTTGACGGTCGCGAAAAATAAAACTTCGTTCGCTCTACGAGAATATTTTCAAAGTAGGTACCTAGGTAATTTAGCCGTTCCCTTCCAAACTTGATTTCGTTCATCGCACCCCTCACACTACAAACGCTTCTAGGCGCGATCACCCTCACCGTCATACGATTTCGCTGTGTACGAAAGAGACAGAAAGAGTAAAAAAACTACGTCATTCGTGGGCGAAAGTTTTCTAGTGTAGTAAACCGAGAAAAGAAATAGAATACATGCAAACCGGAACTGCGAATGACTGACCATAAACAATAATAGTTATAGACAAGACAGTCTGTTTTCTATACTCAATTCCACCTACATGTTACTAATCATCTAATACTCTTTACCGTCCATAAACCCTTTTAAGCGTAAAAGGTTAGAAACCAAAAATTAAGGTAAAAGCAGTTTCATTAAAAAGGTTTGATTTATACATGTAGTAAATAGACTGACTTCTCGGTAAGAAGAAATAAGTATAACTTTAGATTTCTTACGGATTATGAAAGAAGAGAATTCTACATTGAAAACAAAGAACTCAGATTAGCCAACTGAAATATTAAGCCTTTAACCTTATTCCAAGCCTACAAATTGAGATGGCAACCCCGTTTCCATAGACAAGCACGTCAAATTCGCCCCCGTTTACCTCAATTTTACGCCTTCCTGTTACTCTGTGGCGCCAAACCAGCGGCGAGGGCGGCGGAAACCGGCGCCTCGTGGTTCATTGGCGTTTCGTTTTCCGAAGTGATAACACGTCACAGTATCGTTAGCAGTGAAATATTTGAAAAAATTTCGTTACAATTCTCTAAAATTTTTGCTACGTTGGTTAAAAAGTGTTAATGATGGAAAAAGTGGAGCCTCCCCGTGGTCGTGAGCAGTCGGCTTCTACCGATTCGTCGTCATCGAGTTCATCATCGGCGGTTTCTCGTCGCAAGCGCCGACACCGTCGCCGCCGTGCAAGAAAACACGACCGCCTGGACCAGTTGGAGAAGTTGGTACGAGATTTGGCTGATCAGGTGGGATCCTTCCAAAATACTAATAATCCTTTTCCGGAAAGATTAGCTAGAAGTACAGAAGTAGATCACGATAGTGATGCACTATCCATTTTGGCAATTGATGATTTAGGAGATGAACCTCCAGAAGCAACGGCAAAGCCCACTTCGGAATCCGTTAAATTTAAATTGGAGACTACCCTCAAATCATCAACTGCAAAAACGTCTAACGAGCATGCGGAGATTCTTGAAAAGCTCCAACACTTTAACTCGGCAGATTGGTCTCAAGTAAGGTATGCCGAAGCCCAAAAAGCTTATGTCTCATCTCCCGGCTTTACCGAACTGGAAAGTAATGACATGATTCGATCCTTTGACCGCAATCGTGCACTTGCGGTAACGGAAAAAACACTGGCTGCAATATCCCACGCCTTAATTGTTCAAAATGAATTTTTGCAGCAAGGCTTTGATAACCTATTTGCATGGCTCGATTCCGCGACTAATGGATTGTCAATTCAAGATGTCAAAAATAAAATTGACGAAACTTTTTCGTCACAATATAATAAAATACATCTCGACCTTCTGCAAATGGTTTGTGGGCGTCGCGCAGACCTTATACAACAACGCAGAGATTATGTGCTAAGTTTTGTCAAAGATAAATGTCTGAAGGAGACCTTGCGAAAGATACCTCCCACGTTGGAAAATCTTTTTGATGACAAAAAGTTTTCTGACCTGGTTTTGAAGAATGGTGGTATCGAAAAGGTATTTGTTCCAGTTTCGCGAACTTCCAGTCAAGGACCTGGCCCAAAAAGGCCTCTTGCGCAAAGAGTGTCGAATGTGGAGCCCAAAAGAGTGATGGCTTTCTCGCGTAGCTGCGCAGGGCCTTCGACTAGTGGCTCGAACTACCCCCCTGCGCAAGGGCGGAAACGCAAGGCCGACGATTCCTTTCGTGAGAGACCACGGTCGGAAAAATTCTACAAAAACCGAGGTGGTAAGCGTTCCCACAGACGTTACGACTGACTATCCGGCTTTTCAGGCGGGCCAATTAAAACTACGAGCCCATGTCTGGAAGGAGCTCGGGGCCTCGCTTCATCTTCTAAAAGTAATATCTGGCTACAAGATTCCGTTTTACAAAAAGGCTCCATTAGTGGATCCGGTAAGAATACCCTCGATTTTTGTGACAAAAGACTCTCTAGCAATGAAGGAGCAAATGGAAAGTCTCGTCAATCAAGGCGTTCTGGAAGAGGCACCAGAGACTCCGAGCTTCGTCTCGAGCGTCTTTCTTGTTCCCAAGAGCGATGGCGCCATGAGACCGGTCTTCAATCTCAAGCGCCTAAACAGGTATGTACATACAACCAAATTCCGGCTCACCAATATGTACAAGCTGCCCGACTTCCTGCAGAAAAACGACTGGTTAGTAAAGCTGGACCTGCACAACGCGTATTTCCACGTACCAATAAAATCTGTACATCGGAGATTCCTGCGAGTGATGTTCCGGGGACGTCTGTGGCAGTTGACTTGTTTGCCGTTCGGTCTTTCAACGGCACCCAAGGTGTTCGCTTCCGTAACGAACTGGATCGCAGAGACTCTGAGGCGGAGAGGAATAAGAGTAATAGTATATTTGGACGATTTTTTAATAGCCTCTCAAAGTCATCAAATCTTGTGCTACCAGATAGAATATACTGTTCAACTTCTCCAAAGACTCGGATGGACAATCAACTACAAAAAGTCCACTTTACGCCCTCTCCGAGATTTAGAGTACTTAGGAATCCATTGGGATCCATGGAGCAACAAAAAATCTTTGCCCGTAAAGAAAGTCAACAAAATTCTAAATCTTTGTCGGAAGTTTATTCAACTAAAGAGAGCTTCGTTGCGAGAGATACAACAGCTGCTCGGCCTTTGGAACTTTGCAAGCTTCGTTGTTCCCCGAGGAAGGTTGAACAGCAGGCCCTTGTTATGGTTCAGCCATCAATTATTAGACTACGATCCCCTCAGAAAAGTAGACTTACCAAAGTTGGTCATGGAATCCCTAAGTTGGTGGATAGAGCAAGCATGCTTTCAATCAAGCATTTGGAACCCAGCTCCTCGCTTTTTCCTATCGACAGATGCCTCGGGCTCCGGTTGGGGAGCTCAACTCAACGACAAAGTGCTGTCAGGTCAGTGGACCTCCAACCAGACTCTTTTGCACTCCAATCTGCTCGAAATGATGGCAATATACAATGTATTATCCAGACTGAGCCAGGAAATGTCACAAAAGTCCCTAATGATCTTATCCGACAATCGCACTGTAGTTTCATATCTTCGAAACGAAGGTGGGACGCATTCCATAGACATGATGCGCCTAGCAGGCAGAGTTTTCAACTTACTCGATCGTTTTCAAATCCAGATGTCAGTAAATTTCATCCCGGGTCGATACAATGTCGTCGCCGATCGTCTTTCCCGCTTTCAACTTCAGACGGAGTGGCACTTGTTAAGCCAGGCTACAAATGCTATATTCGAAATCTGGGGGAATCCAGAGATAGACCTGTTTGCATCTGGGAACGCTCACGTTGTCCCGTTGTATGCAACACTGGATCCAAACGATTCCCAAGCAGCGTTTGTCGACGCGTTCAGTCAGACATGGAGTTATCGATTAGCATGGCTATTTCCTCCCCCGAGTCTAATCCCTCGCGTCTTGTCCCACTTAAACGAAGCCAAAGGGGTTTATCTACTTGTAGTTCCGCTCTGGGAAAAGGTTTTCTGGCGCAGCGACCTGTCGAGCAGATCCCTAGCACCTCCAATTCAGATAAAAAATCTGGCACAGGTTTTGATAGACATTCGCACTCAAGTCCCTCCACCAGATGTAAAGCGAATGAGTTTGGAAGTTTGGCCAATTCAGGGTGGGCCCCCTTACTAGACTCCTGGGATGTTAACCAAAGACATCTTCTTTCGAGTAGTTGGAGAAAGTCTACATTGAATTCCTATAAACCTGCATGGACTCGATGGTGTAAATGGACGTCGTGTAATGGTGTTGATAAAAATAGCCCAAGGCCTCAAGATCTCGCAAAATTTCTCTCCGATCTTCATATTAAAGAAAATCTCTCGTACAGTTCAATTGCTCTACACAAATCTGTTGTGTCAACCTTTTGTCCAGTGCAGTCAGGTCCTCCCTTGAGCTCACATATTATCGTGAAGCAAATGCTAAAAGCTATCGCTCTAAGTAAACCTAAGCATCATAAGCCGCCTATATGGAATATTACAGATCTTTGCAATTTTTTATTAAGTACCGAGCCTGATAAAAATAGTCTATTTGAGGTTTCAAAAAGATGTGCAATTTTATTGCTTTTATGTTCCGGCCGTAGAGTACATGATTTGACTCTTCTTAGTATGAAATCTCCAAACTGTGTGATTGAAGATGATAATATAATATTTTGGCCACTTTTTGGATCCAAAACCGATAGTACTTCATATCGTCAATCAGGATGGAGATTATTGTCATGCCCAACTAGTGTTAATATTGATCCTGTGTTTTGGACTAAAAAGTTGATTTTGTTATCACAAGAGAGGCGTAAAGATTTTGATTGTTTGTTCATTTCTACTTGTGGAGTAGTTAAGCCGGCTACTCGCACAATTATTGGCGGGTGGATCAAAGCCGTTTTAAAAGACGCGGGTATCGACAGTAGTCCGGGCAGTGTTCGGTCCGCTGTGGCTTCGGCTAGCTGGCTTGACAACCATAATATCAACGATATTCTATTGCGAGGAAATTGGAGGAGTGCTAAGACATTTCATAAGTATTACAGAAAAGAAATTTGTTCTAATCCTCAAGGCAGTAAGAAACCTTTGCTAAATTGTTTTCAATCAGTCTGATTAATACAATAAGTTATTTTATTTTATATTATCATTCTCGCATAGAAATTAAATATATTTCTATATGAAAGTTAACACACCATGTCAAATAAATTTGCTATTGAATTTGGTCATTCTAAGTCCTCGTAACATAATATCATCACATTGGCGTTTTTATTTTCAAACCAGCAGTCGATAACAAACACTTCTCAATTTGTAGGCTTGGAATAAGGTTAAAGGCTTAATAGACAAGTTTTACCTACAATTAAAACTTATATTAAGCTACTTACCTTATTCCAAGCCTAAGTCTATTGCTGTCTGCGGTTCCAAGCTAATAAGGTACCAACAAATTACTCTAAAATTAATTACATCAATAATTATATTTGCCTTTTAAAATGAGCTCTTTTTCAGATTCTTATTTTTAAGCTTCCTTTTCAGCGAAGGAACATGTGTAGTCAATGGTTGTAAACATCATCCACGACTTTTACCACCAGCAAATCCTATATGCTGTGGGCTCATACCACCAGCACATCCCATGCTGTGGTAGCCTTCCGCCCATCGTGCCACTTGGGCGGCATGGTACAAATTGAGGCGCAATGAACCACGAGGCGCCGGTTTCCGCCGCCCTCGCCGCTGGTTTGGCGCCACAGAGTAACAGGAAGGCGTAAAATTGAGGTAAACGGGGGCGAATTTGACGTGCTTGTCTATGGAAACGGGGTTGCCATCTCAATTTGTAGGCTTGGAATAAGGTAAGTAGCTTAATATAAGTTTTAATTGTAGGTAAAACTTGTCTATTGTTAATTCTGGTGCGTGGGTTTACAATACAAATGATTGATGGATTTTAAAATAGGTTTCAGAGGAAATTATTTCGAAATCTGCAAATCTATGCAACTGCAGTGCACTTAACATAAAATGTCTACTCTCTTTATCGCAGATTGATGATCATCATCTACTAACTCTGTCTCCAAAATACTTTAGATTCTGTTAGGTAACATTATAAAAGGAGTGTACCTACTTGACTCGAACAATCGCAACTCTCGATTACGGTCTAAACGGTGTAACGTCGTTTTCTTTCTAGTGACCACCGCGTGCGTATCCTCTCAAGTGTCACATCGTTTTCTTTCTGATAACCACTGCCTACTTAACCTCTTAATGACAGTGTCACGACGTTTTCTTTCTAGTGACCACTGCGTACCTACTTAACTTCTCAACAGTGTCACGTCGTTTTCTTTCTAGTGACCTCTGCGTACTTTACTTCTCTTAACAGTGTCACGTCGTTTCTTTCTAGTGACCACTGTCCACCTGACCTCTTTAAACAGTGTCACGTCGTTTTCTTTCTAGTGACCACTGTCCATTTGACCTCTTTAAACAGTGTCACGTCGTTTTCTTTCTAGTGACCACTGTCCACCTTAACACCTCGCGTCACACTTTCACTTTCTATATACGGTTTGTGGGTAAAGTTGTACCGAGTGATTCATCGCTGTCTATCAATTGTCTCTCGATCCCAGCTCCTCCACCATTTTGTCGCCACGATAAATATTATAACGCTAACCGAAAACATGTGCCAAGGTATGAATGAACAAACATAGGCGACAAAGGATTTGGGTTACACGGGATTAGATTGAGAATATCTACACATAGCTAAAGTGCAGTATGTATATCCTCTTTATGGGTCACATCATCCAACGCGACATCTCTTTAACTCTCTCCTTTCTCTTAGTCACAATGAACGAGGGGGAAGCCACTCTTGGCCCCCCACAGGCCTCCAAACCACCCCTCATAGCCTGCCTCGACCTCCGCGTGGAAACTCTACCACAAAAACAAGATGATACTCTGCTCGTTCAAGATTTACACTCTCAACTCTTTTACCATCTCTCTCTCTCTTTCTCTAAATCTCTAGATTCATTATTTCAGATACAATATAAAACGATCTCACCAAATTGCTCTTGTGCACCACCCTTTTCTCCACACGTCTCTCCCTCGTCCCGCACTTTTTCGCCATCTTGCCTTCATCGCCCCACCACCGAAAAAATAATCCAAAACTACTCACAGAGTATCCGGTATCATGACATGCATTCGCGATGATTCGCGACAGAAGTCAATCGTTCACGCAAACACACATGCTTTGCATTCCTCTTCGCGTACATAATACGTTCGCGCAGCAATTATTTGCGTACAACACCGGCAATGTATACTTCATCTTGCGATATTTTTCACTATTGCTGGAAAACATACTCTTTTCAATATTTTCGATCAAATCACTCAAAATAAAGGTTTAATTTACGTACCGATGAAAAGAAATTCCTCCATTAGTCTGACTAACGTCTCTGCTTCGAGCTCTGCAGGTGATAATTGCGCTCGATGGCATTTTTACCCTTTTTTTAACAGTTTTTCTTCAGTAACATGCTCGGTAAGACTACGTGGCCGACTGGGTATGTTTTTGTAAAATATGATCATTTGTACAAGTTCATGGCACGCGCGCCCCGCCCACATGCGTTTTCTACCTTATTCCTGTGTTCTGTGCTACAGATGCATGCTTTGCTGACTGGTTACTGTCATAGTAGGTAGCTGCGGCGATGCGTTACTTAAGAAATACGTACATTACGCTTTATGCCTTGCATAAATACAATGGATTCATTATTACTTACATAAGTAATCCAGTATCCACATTGAACGGTTCGATCTCACTTTTTAAAAAGGGATCAAAAGGAGGAAATACGCCAGTGCCATTCGCGGCGAATTTCCGCAAATGCTTTAAGTGGCACACCAGATTTCTGGCTGCCTTTATATCAACCTTAGTAAGTACTGGATACTTCGGTGGCAGCTGACCTTCTAAGGTAAAAACCTTAGCAAATAGACGACCGAATTTCACTGTTTCCCCATTAGCTGAAAATCACAAAAATACATTAGACTACATTTAGGACTATGTAATATACGTCGCAGATTTTACACAAAGTAACTCAGGTAATACCACGTATACCACGTGTAAAACGCGCAATGGATAGGTATATAGGTATCTCAAAGGATCCAATATCAAATTTAGAGTGATAAAGGAGCCTTAGGCTACATTATCCTAAAATTCTGGTTCTTTTACCCAATGCAGTTAGCAGATGTGCATAAACAGACTCCTTTAAAAGAATCGCACAGAGAACTATCAGCAACAACTTCATTTTCCTCGAAATCTCTTGATTCAATACGGACGTGTAAATTAATGCACGTAGTTAAATAGAATTTGTACGGTCATGGACATAGAAATCAATTTACTGAAAAACATAATTTTATATGTATTGATCTACAAATAAAAAGACGTCCAAGTGTGTGTCGGGCCACACGCAGTGTTAGGGTTCCGTAGAAGGAACCCCTCCTTCTTACCTACTTTTCATTTTATAAGTTGGTCGTCTATTTCTCGTTAGCTTGTAAAGCCTACTTAGCCGTGATAGTTTTCCTTTTAAGTTCATTATAGGTATGTACTATTGCCCTCAATTTTTTCACGTTTAGGCGGTGGGGGCAAACAAAAATTTGCGCTTTAAAGCTTTATATTTCGCAAATCACAATCTCTGAATCGAATATGGTTTTCCTACACTAATAGTATTTTTAAACGACCAAAAGGACCAAACCAAAGATACCCAACGGAAAATTTCGAACAACTTCCAAAAATAAATAAATAATAATTTCTTCCTACAAACCTGCCATTTAAAAACGGCTCCAGTGCTCTCGATAATGAATGAAATGAGCTCAAGATATGCGGCAGAGTAAATCACTGTGATTGGTTCATTCTATGTGCCATGCTGCACGTCGGCGATATTGAAGGGACAGACAGCGAAGCGAGGCGCGTGAGCTGAGCGAAGGAAAACCGACTTCAAACACTAAAAAGTTAGAAATAATTTAAAAGAATACCATTGGGCCTAAGCCCGTATCTTAAAATAGGTAAGCAGCAGCATTTAATTACCCAGAGCCAGCCCATAACATTGAACTGGGCAGATATGAATAGATATCAATTCTTCTGGTAGAACAATTTAGTTGTTGGTGATTAGTAGTCCCGCAGCATCATTTTACGCCCATAAAGCTGCTTCGTCTCCAAACTAGAATAACATTAAAAGAGTTCATGTAGAAACAGTACCTATGATTTTATGAGTAAATTTATATGATAGGTACTGTAATACGCTATTTATTAATACTCAGATTTAAGGAGCAATATTATTTTATTCTAGTATTTTTCATCGATTCCCTAGCCTAGCTGAGGATCGACTGACTTCTCAAACAAAACGTAACGATTCCCTTCAAAATATTTAAAATAAGACTAAAAGGCTCTGCCAGCCAGCTTCTATAAAGAGGAATCGTTACATTTCCTCCCCGGTTATCATAAAATTTTAATTACAATTAAAATTTACCCTAGCTAACACACTTCGGTAACCTAACGTCAGTCATCTGTCCTACAGTGTCGGGGAAATTGTACAATCCCGGCGAACGCATGACGCTCCGTTACTAATTCGGTCAGTGTGCCAGAACAATTCAAAGACCAATCAAGACAATCTAGTCAACATTGATAAAACCTCCAAGTTATTTACAATTAAAACGCAAAAGAAAATTGGTCTATGACTGAACGGACAGACCCCCTCTCGGCAAAACCCAACAAAAAACCGAGAAGACACCATCGAACGCCGCTTCAAGTTTCACAATTATAAGTCCTACCTACCCCATGAACTTAAATAAACTATCGCACTTCACTTTAACCGATCGACTTATTCTACCTGCCTACTCCTGTTAAAGTTGTGAGGATTCCACCTTTGAAATAGTGAAATGGCAAAGCTTCTGTGGTCCGGACTTCCTTTTGCAAGAACTCGCATCAAATAAGCAAGACCCATATCTCTAATCAAATGCACAATGCAACACTCTTCTAAATTCAGTAGGCTTAGCACGCTGAACATTTTGCCTGCTCTCAACTGTCACATTAAACACTAAACAGTATTAAGATGACGTCACACAGGGATATCTCGCCGGTGCGAACATGAAGACCGCGTCAGCTGTCTCAACGCGCCTCCTTCTGTCATTTTAATACCGTTTGTCTATGGTTTGCCGCAACCGCGAACATGAAGGTGTTTTTTTCTCGCAAAATGACAGCTTAACTAAGAGAAATTTCTCTGTTGGTGTCGAGGTAAAGACAAGGCTTTTAGGTTATAATTTAACTTTGCTGTCATACTCTTACATATTTGGGTTTCTTAGTTTTCGTGTTGATTTATGTTATGTGAGGATGACGAGCATACCCAATGAGGATATGAGGATGGCTTTACTACTAGGTCTTCACTTCACTTACCTACAGCCACGAGAGGTCAAGTAAGAATAGCAAATGAATTGTGTGAAATTAGATGACGGCGTTATTGTACAAGTTCGAAACGACATATAATTACATAAAGTAGTTTTGCATTGAGTTTAAAAACAGCCCAATGAACAAATACACATGTAACTGTCGTATACAGTTTCGCTCCATTTTCTCTGGAACTTCAGAAAACTGTTAGGTACCTATTTGTTTTGTTAGGTCGGTTGTTGGAAAGAAGAACAAAAACGTTTCGATATTCTATTCATACATTTACCTTCATAGTCAGTTTATACTTCAGACAAAACACTTAGGTTATCGACTGTTCTTAGGGAAAAACAATTGTGAACGAAACGCAGAATAGCTAAATGAACAAATGAATAGTGTTGTCATACAGTCGAAGTGTACCAATTGAGTGTGACCAATCCAAAAAAATATTAAAATTGAAGCCTTTTTTTAACTGACATCTCCATTTTGCCGCCTGCGAGAAAGAATTTAAACAGTGTTTAAATTTATCTTCCACTCACATCATGTTCGCTGTTGCGACAAAACTAATAAAGCGGCAAAGTTTATGCCGCGGCGCCTGTCATTTTCTCGCATGCTAGTGTGCTAAGCCTACTGGACTACCAGTAGGCTTAGCACGCTGAACATTTTGCCTGCTCTCAACTGTCACATTAAACACTAAACAGTATTAAGATGACGTCACAGAGGAATATCTCGCCGGTGCGAACATGAAGACCGCGTGAGCTGTCGCAACCGCGAACATGAAGGTGTTTTTTTCTCGCAAAATGACAGCTTAACTAAGAGAAATTTCTCTGTTGGTGTCGAGGTAAAGACAAGGCTTTTAGGTTATAATTTAACTTTGCTGTCATACTCTTACATATTTGGGTTTCTTAGTTTTCGTGTTGATTTATGTTATGTGAGGATGACGAGCATACCCAATGAGGATATGAGGATGCTTTACTACTAGGTCTTCACTTCACTTACAGCCACGAGAGGTCAAGTAAGAATAGCAAATGAATTGTGTGAAATTAGATGACGGCGTTATTGTACAAGTTCGAAACGACATATAATTACATAAAGCAGTTTTGCATTGAGTTTAAAAACAGCCCAATGAAAAAATACACATGTAATTGTTGTATACAGTTTCGCTCCATTTTCTCTGGAACTTCAGAAAACTGTTACCTATTTGTTTTGTTAGGTCGGTGGTTGGAAAGAAGAACAAAAACGTTTCTATATTCCATTCATACATTTACCTTCATAGTCAGTTCAGACTTCAGACAAAACACTTAGGTTATCGACTGTTCTTAGGGAAAAAAAAATTGTGAACGAAACGCAGAATAGCTAAATGAACAAATGAATAGTGTTGTCATACAGTCGAAGTGTACCAATTGAGTGTGACCAATCCAAAAAAATATTAAAATTGAAGCCTTTTTTTAAACTGACATCTCCATTTTGCCGCCTGCGAGAAAGACTTTAAAGAGTGTTTAAATTTCTCTTCCACTAACATCATGTTCGCTGTTGCGACAAAACTAATAAAGCGGCAAAGTTTATGCCGCGGCGCCTGTCATTTTCTCGCATGCTAGTGTGCTAAGCCTACAGCAGTCGACAAATAATCGCATGTCAAAACCTGTCTCTACTTCCTGTTGAACAATGATCCAAGCCCATGTTGAAATCGCCAAAAGCCCACAAAGCTTCCTCACCAAGCTATGCTTGTTATGTGAAGGGAAAGCCAACTTATAGACTTGCACCCTGGAATCAGCAATCCTGACTGCTACCTATTCTTTAGTTTCTCGTCATTTTTTTTACGGTCTTGCAACCATTCGGTTCTGGAACGTTTATACAAATGGTCCAGCCTCGCTGCCTCTCTCTGCAGCTGCTTTGCCATCTCTATAGCTCCTCACAGCTTTAAGCCCGTTCTCTCGTACAACATGAAAAACAAACACAGCATTAGATCATAATATTTACAATTTTTACAGTCATGGCTACACTAATATCCTATTAAAGATTTTTTTCATATGGGTTACATGTAGTACACTCTCTAACTCCACCATTTTCTTGCTCAACCTCTATGGGGTGAAACTTATCCTCTTGTTCCACAAAGTTGACCATTCCTCCGCCTTCATTTTACTATGACACATTGACTTTTCACCTGTCAACGTCACAGATTCTTCAAATCTGACATGACAATTTTTCACGAATGTCACCCGATTATTTACGAAGTCGATCATGGTCTCATTATACTTTAAAAAGTAGCGCCAAAAAATTATATTGGAATGTAACTCTTCCATTAAAAAATCTGTTTCTCCTTATCCGTCCATTCATGGAGGGCTGCGATGGCCTCAAATTGACGGACAAACTCGAAAACATCAGTTGTCAAGCCATCGAACATACTCATCTAATTAAATCTTCTTATCGTGTCGCTATAAAATAAACAGTAAATCACTTAGCTTTTTTCGTGGTGGCTTGGTAGCCTGGGGTGGCGTGGTCAACGCGAACTTTCGTCTTTTGCGCGTAGAAAATTACGCCTTAGTGCTCCACGCACTTCAATACTCTTTTCGGTAGCTCCTCTTCGGGCGACTCGCCTGGCTGCAAGAAATCTCTCTTCCCTATGCGATCGCGATGCACCAACTCGTGCACACTTCGGGCACGAACTAAATTTTTCGCTGGGGACTTTAGGCGCCTCCACCAATATGTAATACGCTATTTATTAATACTCAGATTTAAGGAGCAATATTATTTTATTCTAGTATTTTTCATCGATTCCCTAGCCTAGCTGGGGATCGACTGACTTCTCAAGCAAAACGTAACGATTCCCTTCAAAATATTTAAAAAGACTAAAAGGCTCTGCCAGCCAGCTTCTATAAAGAGGAATAGTTACAGTACATAGTGTGGATAATTTTACAACGATTTTCGATGTTTCTGAGTAACTTTCGTAAATTTAACATTTTACACTTTATAATCAACAAATCAACCCGTAAAAAGGTATTTCATTAAAGGTATGCGATTATTTCTGCAAGAAATGTTTAAGAAATATTTTGTGGTTACCTTAGTATTACAGTCTGTTTTCCTTACACAGCATACAAAACTTTGCATTTTCAGTTTTGATATAAACTATAGTTTTCCCTTTTTTAGTGAAAAGCATTTCATGACGTTTTTATGTTGACTTTCCATGAAAAAATCCGAAAATAAGCAACACTTAAAAAACAAAACAAACATTTTCGGGGCAAATCTCAGTGGCGCCATCTGTAATTAGTTTCGAGTTGCCATCCCCATTGAATTGGTATTTTTTGCGCTAGTTAGACGTGCATGCTTTTATGCCCGGTTCCTATATTTAACGAATCGTTATTGGTAATCGGTAACTTATCCTTAACAAGCGTCCCGTAACATGAAGCTGGTTGATGTTTAAAAAATTTAATATGAACTTTACAAATTGTTATCTCCAAAGATTTATCGTATTGTACGTTATTCGAAACCGTTTTTAAGAGGAATGCTTGAGTAGACATTTTAACCATCCGTAAGCAAAACGAGTCGTTCTTGAATATAGGAATCGGGCATTAACTGTAACTGGTATCGACCATAGGAACCATAAACGCAGCGGGTATCAGCCAAACCGAACCTATCCAAACCTATTTCTCTACGAATTTTAGATGAATACCAAATTACTACCTACATATTGGTAGCGACGACACCAATGTCGATAGTTTTCCTTACCTTTATGATTATTTACTTAAGTAGGCACGGCAGTAATATTAATTATTATATTGATGGATTACATCCCCGCAAGAATGTTAGCAAGCATACAACCATCAGATTAAAATATAATAATTGCAATGAGGTTTTCCTGATATACCTATGTTATGCTTTTGCCGAGATATCCTTGCCTGAATTAACCACATTATGGCGTTGAAAAATTTTACCCACTACTACAAAATACCTACAAACTTGGTAAGGTAAATTTAATCGGCCTATATATACCTACGACCCACCGCAGGGTACAGAGCCTCCTGAGACCTCAGCGTGTGGCTCGCTACAGTATGACGATACTTGTATCTACCTAAATACTTATTTGACGCAATTATTTAATTATTTGGCGCAATAACTTGTTTATTTCTTACGTTGCTGACTATAAACAAAGTACATTTTAACAAAGGAGTTTTGTTCATAAGAAATACCTACTACGAGTCACATCAAAGTAGGTAATTAAATACGTAGCGATTGCTGTGATTTTTTTAGATATAAGGAAGATCATCCAATGTTAATATTTAAGATAACTATAATCACTTGATCGATGACTCTAATTGGCGTTATATAAAGCCCAAATAACATTTTGGCCTAAAGTAAGCCAGAATATTTCATTATGAAGGCAGTGTTGTTGTTTATAGCTGCTTGCGCGTGCGCACACGCTGCCGACTTCCAAATTGAACCCACTGATGGTAAGTTAATGATAATTACAAAGCAATGTCCAAGGGTTAATAAAACTCCTAGCTTAAAAAGTAGATAAAGACGCTTTATTAGAACAAAAGTGATATTGTAGGTAATGCCGTCGTAAAATAAAAATGGTATATTCAGGTAGTAAGTATACCTTCATTGTTGAAATATTTGAATTTTCTTTCATTTTAATTATCCTTGCGTACTAATATATGCAATTTCCTTGGTGAGATATCGAGGATTTTATATTAAGTATGTTTTTTATGCAACTTCCGCACCAGCGTAACAAAGATGTAAAAAATATGTATATAAATATCTCTGTAAATTACTGGTGTGCAATAAAGTGTTATCAATCTATCTATAAGTAAGTGCGTACTTGTTGTTCTTGCAGTTCTAATAGAAACGGTTGAGGGCCACTGGCAGGACAATGTGATCGTGCTCCGCGCGTTCGGTGTGGATAGTGATGACACTCAGTTGGCACAGCAACTGGCAGCGGTTGAGAAGGCTCAAGGCAAGAACTTCATCACCGATACCGTAATCAACATACTCGAGAGATTCAGGGACGTTATATGGAACGGCACTGAAAACCTTCCACCGCTGGATCCGCTGCTTGTCAGCAGAGTTGGGCCTCACACTTTCACCACCACTGGGTAAGAGCTGTCAACCCATTATTTTATTACAGAAAAGCTATATGTAATGGGTTCAAATATTGCGAAATAGCACCGAAGATACAAAGACAAACAATGGACTTGATGTTAATTCCTGGTCCCGACTAAAATTAGTTTTCAAGAAGATCCGCTGTTACGTAAGCAACTGTTTTCTTAGGAAGGAAAAATAAGACAAAAAATTCATTAACTTTCTGTCGATAATATCGATATTGATGATATTGGTGCTGTCAACTTGTGATTCCTTCTGTTCGCATTTGTGGTCATTTTGTTTTAACAGACTTGGTTTGATAGTAGATTTGCAGCCGTAAAATCCCATTAGTCAGAAGACCATAAAATAGCAAGTAATTAACTAAAACATGAAAACCATTACTATTTGAAGTTTTTTTTTTGTATGCATCATATCGAGAATATGCACTGTGTTGTGTAATCGTGTATAATGAATATTAAATCTGTGTAGCTTATCTGGCAGCAATCAGTTAGGTAAAAAATGTGCTTTCTGTATCTAATGGGAGGCTTATTAAAGTAAAAAATTAGATATGGATCCGATTTCGTTCCAGAGTGCGCGTAAACGCCAGCGCTCGCGACATCAGCCTCGCCGGCCTTGGCTGGTTCGTAGTCGATGACGTCAGCTTCAATGTATTCCGTCTCACTTTTGGCTTCCACACGACCATTCCCCGTCTTACCGTTGTTGGTGAGTAACATAACATGGATTTATTGGCTTGCTAAAGCGCGACGCTGACCGTTTTCTACATTCTGCAGGGGGTTACGACGTTCAGGCCAGACTTGCTCTCTTCATCAACCACCGCGCTGGCGGAAACTTCAGGTAAAGCCCTTGATCTATTAAGGGATTTCTTTAATAATTTCGTGGTCACGATTCTCTACTTATTCCCTTTACTGTAACAGAGTTTTCATGAACCGCATCGAAATCGGTGTGGATGGTCGTCTTGGCACCAATATCCTCGGCGGTGGTCACCTCACGCTGAGGGAATTTGCAGTAAAGATCGATATTCATGATACCCAAGTAAGAGATTAAAAATTACTAAGTCTAGGTGGCTGGCCGTCGTACAGCAGGTGATCGGATTTTTAGGGGTCCGTAGTCAATAAGGAACCTTAGGCGCGAGACACACAAATGAGACGCGGGGCGAGGGCGCGGTAAGATGTATAGAGTTACAGACCACATCCTTGCTCTGCGGTCGCTCTTGGTCTGTGATTCTATACATCTTACCGCGCCCTTCGCCCCGCGTCCCATCTGCGCATCTCGCGCCTTATAGTTTCGCCATGTCCGTCCGTCTGTCTGTCTGTCGGTCTGTGTGGCCGTCTGTGTGTCAGCGGCCTAGCTCAGAGACGATTAGTACTAGAAAGCTGAAATTAGGCATATACCTATACATAATAATAGCGCCGACAAAAAGGTTTAATCTTGAAAACAATTTTGGTAGGTTCCCTACACCTAAATTAAAGTTGAATTTTATTTCTCGTCTAGCCCATAGGGTGGGGTATCGTGGGTTTAGTCATTTAAAAATACTTTGGGCGTAGGTCAACCATTTTTCGAAAACTAAAATAAATTCAGGGCGTAGCACTTATTTATTTACATACTAGCTGTGCCCGCGACTCCGTTCGCGTACATTTCGATTTTTACGAAGCAGCATTTGTATGGGGGCCACGTCTTATCATAACTGGAGCTAGAATTTAAATAGCCTATCCTGTGTCCCAGATGTCTATATGTTTTTATACCAAATTTCATCAAATTCGGATAATTGGTTTAAGAGTTATGGAGGAACATACATACATACACACATACAGAAAAAAATTCTAAAAATCGTGAAATTAGTTTCAGTATCATATATTGAGCCTATAAACACAATATCTCTGAAAACAAACTAACTTACTCCATGACCGACCCTTACAGATTTATTATTAGTATAGATAGCAATATGAAAGTACAGAGACATTGTTTTTTACAGATCGCTATCCATGGCATGGTCGGATCCAACCTGATTAACGCCTTCATTAATTCATTCATCCAGAACCTCACCCAAAGCGTGATCCAGAATGAGATTCAAAATGTAAGCGAGATCGTGAGCAGTGAGCTTTTCGTCATAATCAACGAAATCCTTAGGGATTACACTCTTGCTGACATTTTACCCTAAGCGAATTTCACGGGATCCTGTCTAACTCAAATGGGTCTCGTTAAATATTTGAAAAAAGTGAACAAATTGACCTCCATGTGGGTGGTACTAAATAATGATTAATAATTTGAACTACGGTATTGCTTTTTTATTTATTTTCCCTATCCTACTAGGCGGGTCCACACGGACTAAGCAGCTTCGGGATGTAGCCTTGTAGGCGTAGGCGGAAATCCTAGCTTTTCTCTACCACTTCTCTTCACTGAAGGCGCGACGCACCATAATAGTCAACTCGAGATAGCCATCGTAGTAACAGTAATTTGGCTCTTCGTACGGATTTTGCTGTAGCGTAATAATAGGCCAGTCATTAAAGGTTCAAAACTAGGGTGTACGATGCAAAAGGTGGTGCAGTAGAGTCCCCTACGCCAAATCGAATAACAATACATCGATTGCCAATTGATCGACAACTTTAGATCGACCGTTCATTACATCGAAAGCTTTATAAATCGAACGTTCAAAAGATCGCTGTATCAATGTACCTATCGAATACTTATAACATCGACATGACATTTATATACGAGGTTCATTAGATCGAAACGTCCATTATACTCCGAAAGTGCATATTTCATTTTATTTGGACTTTGCTCATTCAACTTGACTTAACCATTTTTTTGTTTAAGGAATGTGTACAGTCGACAGCAGATTTACCTTTACCATTTTCTTTATCGTAAAGGCATAACGTCTTACCGAATTACCGAGGTGATTCTTCTATTTATGGACACAGTACCAATAAAACTTATTGTCACTGTATATTTTTTGCCATTACATAGCCATCTATCACTATAACTGGACCACGTTGCGATAATATCGGTTTACAAAGAGAATTGGGAGACATCTTCACTCAACAATTAATTCTTATCAATGCACTCAACGACGCTATTGTAACAACAGAAACCCATGTTATGAGAATGCGATACGCTTTATGCAACCTACATTGTATGAAGGTAGTTCAAATAAAATGAAATGTGCACTTTCATGAGACAGCAGGTTCACTTGTAAAAAGAAAATCACACAGCGGCTGATTGGACTGGACTATACTCAAAGCAGTGGTAGCGTAGTGGGTAGAACATCGGACTCGGAAGCGAGAGACCCAGGTTCGATCCCCAGTGCGGGCATGTAGCAATACCACTCGCTAACACGAAAACATCGTGAGGAAACCTGAGTGTCTGAGCTATTCGCATACCTCATCGCTTGAAATCGCCCTACAGTGGGACGTATATAGGCTGCTTACGTGAATATTTGCTAAGGAGAGAGTCATAGACTGTCCTTGTATCTCGACAAGAACTCGACCACATCCTCATGTGTGTATGTGTGTATGTGTGTGTGTGTGTGTGCGTGCGTGCGTGCGTGCGTGCGTGCGTGCGTGCGTGCGTGCGTGCGTGCGTGCGTGCGTGCGTGCGTGCGTGCGTGCGTGCGTGCGTGCGTGCGTGCGTGCGTGCGTGCGTGCGTGCGTGCGTGCGTGCGTGCGTGCGTGCGTGCGTGCGTGTGTGTGTGCATCGAAACTCTGCCCCGTGCGTCTATTACCTCGAAGGGCGACCTTTCTGGAGGGCTGTGTGATTGGGTATCAGCTCAGATTGGAGGGACTGGAGGGCACTCAGAGCCACGTCTTGTACGACTCCGAGACGAGTGCGAGCCCTGCCGGCGCAGCGTACGTGAGGCGGGGCCTGACATAGGTCTTGTAGATCCCGAGCTTCGTTCGCAGAGGGAGGCGGGAGGCGAAGGTTGGACGCAGCTTCGCGCGTTCCACCTTCACCTGGTTTACGATTGCGCTGACGTGCGCAACCATCGTTAGTCTGCGGTCGATGGCGATCTCCAGGTACTTCACCTGGTTCTGCCTCGACGACCCGTCCGTGCAGCTAGAGCGGCAGCGGTGGGTGGCGGCGGCCTGTCAGCATGGCTTGCGTCTTCCCGACATTGACCGACAAACGCCACTTCTTCAGCCAGTCGGGGAGAGCGTCGAGAGCTCGCTGCATCTTGTTTGCAGCGAGCGTGCTTGGGCGACATGGACGACGCCTGGTAGGTGGCGTCGTCGGCGTACAGTGCCAGTTGAACGCCCGCCGGGACTGGTATGTCGTCGGTGTATCGGGAGTAGCAGGCCGGTGACAGGCAGTTTCCCTGAGGGACGCCGGCAAGGATGTGGCGCTCCTGTGATGTCGTCAGTTTGTACAGCAACGCCTCATGCCATACCCCGTCGAACGCCTTCTCCAGGAGTACTGCAGCTTCTAGCTTCGGGCTTCTGTGGGTTCTTGTCCGGCTTTGGCAAGAGGATGACCAGGCCGATTTTCCATGTTTATGGAAAGCAGCCGATGCGCAGGATGCCATTGAACGTGCGCGTCACAGCCGCAATTGAGCATTGCGGATGGTGCCGGAGCTTTCCTCGGCTTGGTGCGCTGGATCATCCGCTGCACCTGGCCGGGCGTTAAAACCACAGGGTCCTCTGCCGGGGCCATCGGCGCTGCGAAGTAGTCTCGAAGGTGTTGCTCGACCGCTGCGACGTGCTTCACGTCATCGGTACTCGAGGCATTCGGCGAAAACTTCAGCTTCATCTTGCGCTTTGAATCTTGGGTGGCAGTCGCTGCCCAGCAGTGGCTGAACAGGCGGGGGTTCAGTCGACAGCTGCAGGCATAGGCGATGAACGGAGAGGGTATCATTGTCCACGGACTCCATTGTGGCGCTCCCAAGATTCTTCGATTTCGGTGCACTGTTTTCTTATTTCCGTGTAACCTGAATTCGGTGCTTGAAATATAGGGTTAACTTTTGGGAATATTCCAGGGGCATGCCAATAGAAGTTAGATACTCTTTTCTCATTTAATTGACACTGGCAAGCTATACACCATCTTATAGGCTGGTTTTTTATTGACATATTTGAATATAGAACACTCTTCTTTTATTTATTTTTTATTTGAATGAGCATCATTTTTCCGAGAATCTGGCGGGAATTCACTTGCAACAATGGAGCTCAGTCGACGTGATTTTCGCGCTATGATTTATTATGACTTTAAAAAAGGTTTAAAGCCTCAAGAATGTTTTGAACTTTTGGCTTCTACTTTTGGTGAGTCTGCTTGTTCCCGAGCAACAGTATTCAATTGGATTGCTGAATTTAAAAGAGGACGGGGATGTCTCGAAGATGAAGCGAAGACAGGACGGCGGCCAACCGCGGTCACGCAAGAAAACGTTCGTGCAGTCGAAAAACTTATTCGCGAAAACCGACGAATTACATATGTAGAGCTAGAGCGAGAACTGGGAATTGGATCAGCAGCAATGCAAACCATAATTCACGACCACCTTTCTCTCCGTAAACGTTGTTCGAGATGGGTGCCGCACAAACTTACCGATGAGCAGAAAGACCGTCGGGTGGATTGGTGCCTATTCATGATAGATAAATTCAACGGAGGCGAGAAAAAAAACGTATATGATATACTGACTGGTGACGAAACATGGCTATATAACTGTGATCCCGAATCAAAGCGACAGTCGACTGTATGGTGCTTTGAAGACGAGCCAACTCCAACGAAATGTCGCCGTGCACGAAGCACACGGAAACAAATGGTCGCCTCGTTTTTCTGCAAAACGGGTCATATTGCTACTGTTGTGCTAGAGAATGAAAGAACGGTGAACTCCGAATGGTATGTGACAGTTTGTGCTCCAACAGTAATATCAGCTTGGTGTGACAAGCGACTGAAGTCAGGAATCCGGCACCTTCTCTGGCACCACGACAATGCGGCGCCGCACACGTCTGCCAGAACACTAGACTTTTTCAACTCGAAAAATGTGTCAATTCTCCCTCACCCGCCATATTCCCCTGACCTAGCGCCTTGTGATTTTTACTTGTTTCCAAAAATCAAAGAAAAACTAAAGGGGAAGAGGTTTGAAAGCAAAGAAGATGCGCTGGTTGCCTATAATTTCGAGATTTCTGAGGTATCTAAAGAAGAGTGGTCACAGGTATTTTCCAATTGGTTCAGACGTATGGAAAAGTGTATACGTGCTCAGGGTGAATACTTTGAAAAGATCGATACTTGTAATAAAGAATAAATTTTATAATTTTTGAGTATCTAGTTTCTTTTGGCATGCCCCTCGTAGTTGCCCAATTAATTTCCGTGTGGCACCGGATTTTCCCTGTGGCACCGGATTAAGAATTGCGTCACTCCATTTCCTTCCGTGGATGTCGTAGAAGGGGACTAAGGAAATGAATTATCAGGAGACGGGCAGCAGCGTCTTCCGGAGATTCCAAGCACATACTGCGGTCGCCAACCCGCCTGCCAAGGCGTGGCGATTATGGCAAAACTACTCATGGTTATAAAAACCACGAAAGAGGCCTATGTCCTACGTCAAATGGCTGATGATGATGATGAATTAATTACATCGTAGTCTAACCGCAGTTCGTTTCCCATACCACACAATTATAATCCTGTAAAGCTAAAAACAAAATCGACCTTTGAAGTCAGTGTAAGTTTTTTGGGAATCGTTTATAGAAATGTTTTGTCAGTCTCCTTAAAACCTAGTTTGCTTAGAGCTGCTCTGCTGAGTAAGTATGTATTTTATTTCGATTTTCTTTGGACTTTTTCCTACGAAAATAAATTGATTACAGCTCATTACATCGTTGGCTGGACTTTTAACTCACTTGATCGACGAATGAATCAAGCTAATAAATTATTTCGTCCGAATCCCGGCATGTACCAATTCAATGACTTTGTTTTTAAGTTACCTACGTACATTTAATTTTGTGAAGTCGTAGTAGCAATACTACTCGCTAACGGTGGAGGAAAAACATCGTGAGGAAACCTGAGTGTCTGAGGTGCTAACATACCTCAGCACTTGAAATTGCCAATCTACAGTGGGCACGCGTGGCGATTAAGCCCATACTCTCTCTTTGAGAGAAGTGCAGTGGGACACTAGAAAAAAAAACTGACTTGCTCAGGAGGCGAAGATGAAAGGTTTTTATTGGTGGTGGGTGTATTTTGCCCAGTGTCCTTGAGGCAGGTGACGCAGACGACATAGTGCGACGCATCGCGTATCTTCAACTTCTTCACCTTCACTGACTGTTGTGTAGGTTGACGTGATATGGACTGTATACAATGTACCTACAAAATATAACGCTATTTCTATATTCTTAGAGTGAGATCATGGAAGGAGAATTAAAATACGTATCTAAGCGAGCACAATTTTAGTGCAATTTGTATTTTCTTACGAAGTATGTCTTCCATTCTGAAGATTTTTCAATATCTTTGATGCCGAGAAGTTCAAAAGATATTTGTTTATTTCATGAGCTACCTTTTTGACTGCAGATTCAGCCACCTGTTTCTTCATCCCTTGTATATCAGGATGTTTGGCTCCCCAATTATTTTCATCCACTTCGATAAACCCCAAATTGTGGGCGGTAGCTTGAACCTGAAAATAATTTGCTTTTTACACGTAATTCTGTCAGGGCTTTTTTACAATCAAGCAATGATAGGCCGAGTTCCATAAAACTACAATTCGTGGTTTATTATGATAATTCGAGGTACATTGCGTAGCAGCGCCTACTTGTTAATCTGTGGGTTAATCGACTTTGCAATGAACATAGAACTGTCATAGTACCTGAACCATGATTTGTAGTTCTATAAAATGGGCCCCTGGGCAGAGTTTCATAAAACTACAGTTCGTAGTTAATTCCAGGTACATGCGTAGCAGCGTCTACTTGTTAATCTGTGGGTTAATCGACTTTGCTATGTACATCCAATTGTCATAGTAAACAACGAATTGTAGTTCTATGAAACAGGCCCCTGGTGATAGTATTTTACTCGTAGTAATCAGCAGCGTAGCAACCGCGCGGAGCATGACTGACCCGTGGCGCCCGCGTTACATAAAAAAAACATCTATCAGGATATAAGTGATTGTATCCAATATCCATATTCAAGTCGTACGCACCTCGACATCGTCAGCAGTTGCATTCAACTCCAGGGCTCTCATTTGGAATACTGATATGCCGAGACGAGACTCCACTTGAATGTGGGTTGCGCCACACAGGTTCAGATTAACAACTTGTCCACTAGAAATTATAACATTCAATAGGAGCGGTTTCTTCAGAAACAATTGCAGTCAGAGTACCTCTGCAGTAGCATTGCAACATACATAGGTATAAGTACGTACTGAACATGACCAAGGAAAGATTGAGGTAGCATACCCCCGCTGAGAGGCGTGTTTATTGTAAACGTGCAATCCACTGTAAAGAGGATGATCAAAATTAATTTATTATTTAATTTTCAAATATATTTTTTTGTATGAACTATTAAGGTAAATACATATATCCTACCAGTAACCTCGAGCACTGGGAAGCTGAAGTTGAAATCGACTCTAAGCCCATCCATACGGGTCTCAAGACTGTACAATCGGAACTTGCTAAGCCCAAAAACCATCAGGTTTCTTAGACCAACTCTAGTACTGAAAGTATAGAACAATGTGATAGTCAATTGGCAGGGTGAAAGCTGTATTACATGTACTTTAATGTACTCGTATTCTATTTGGTATTCAAAGGGGCTACCCGGAGCTGGGTAGCGCTATCAATGGAAAAAAACATATTAATATGTTCTTTTATAATAAGTTTTTGGAAAAAGTTATAAAAAAATTTAAATAAAAAATAAAAACCGACTTCGAAACACGAAAGTACTAAAAAGTTAGAAATAATTTAAATAATTAGAAGTATGTATACGTGTACGTATTTTAGAAGTATAATTTGGAGTCGGTGCCCAAAATATATGTGCTGGTTATGAAACTGGGCACCAACTACAAATTATACTTATATACATACTTCTTATTATTTAAATTATTTCTAACTTTTTAGTGCTGTAATGTTTCGAAGTCGGTTTTTATTTTTTATTTATCTTTTTTTATTATTCAATTTTTAGTGGAGCTAGAGCTAGAGAAAACTAAACAAGTCTCTTTTAACAATAATTTACCCTACTTAATTCATTGCTTTAAAATTTGATGTTCTCAATTTCCATCTCCGAAAGTCTTCACCAGAACATCACCAAATTAACTTAAAATTAACAAATTAACCAAATTACTTTTGCGCTATTTTATGAAACATACGGATATTACTAAAGGATCGGCCCCATCAGGCCTTATTTGCTGCTGTCCATTGAAGAGTTCCGTTCTCCATCTCTGAGTCTTTATCAGATCTTCACCAAATTAAAATGGAACCAATGGGATGTTATATCTATTCGAACAAGAAAAGAATTGTCGAAATCGGTTAAGATTTGACGGAGTTATGCGAAAACATAGCCAAAAAAAACATACGCGTCGAATTGATAACCTCCTCCTTTTTTTTGAAGTCGTTTAAAAATTTATAAATCTCAATAATGGTGATAACTATTTTTATAACCTAGGGCAAAGAATTTAAAGCATGTTTGCCAAAAACGGCCGAATTGTTTTCCTAGGCTAATAGCTATCACCAGTATTGAAATTCATGTTGTTCACATTTTGCAAAAAAATATTATAAAAGAAGATATGATTTTTTCCTTTAGTGGCGCTCTAGTTAGGTAGTTCTGGGGCGCCGCATAGTAAGATAATTGTGAATGCAGCGGCTTTATTCTGAGGCTGGTGACTCTGAACTGAACTGAAATGAAAACAACAGAGCTAAAATATACTGGTTACTTTTGAAGCTAGGTTGACGTAGGTATAGGTTGGTAGGTTGCGACGGCGATGCTTTACATTACCCATTGTGCCTTGGATAAATACAATGGATATTGAATAAATACTTACTAAAGTTTGCCAATGTCCATATTGAATGGTTCAATCTCAGTTTTTAAAAAGGGATCAAGAGGAGGCATTGCAAATCTAATGCCATTTGCGAAATAGGTCTGCAATTTCTGTATGTAGCCCGCCAGATGTCTGGTGGCTCTTTTATCGACATCGGTTAGCACTGGATACTTTGGTGGCAGCTGACCTTCTACTTTTACTTGAGCATCTAGACGTCCGAATTTAACTCTTTCCCCATTAGCTGAAAATCGGAATTTAGTTCCAAAGATAGCATAGTTATAGCTTAGGCCCATGTTAAATTAGAATATATGTAACACCCTATGTGATCTCCATCGCGGATTTTACATGTAATAAGTATAATACCGATTGTGTAAAACCCGCATTGGAACGGATCACAAAGGATCCTAAGTCTAGCCTAGCGTGATAAGTAAAGTAGGATAAAATTCTGGTTCACAAAAGTTTCTTTTTTACCCAATGCAGCTAGCAGATTTGCATCAATAGACTCCTTTAACCCTTAATTTGGCAAGGTCTATTTTTGTCCAATTTTTGTAAATGCTGTTGATTTTATTGATCTTAGGTGATAAATATAAACGGGAAAAATAGAAAAAAAAATCTACATGTACTACTTTTTGAAAAAACATATGTCAAGTATACTGGACATTTTCCACTTTGCGTAAAAGTAATGATCTGTTAGAACGTGCAGTATACTGGACATTTCCAAAAAGGTGTGCATTGAAATTTTTTTATTTTACTAAGGAGTGATTTTGTAACTGTCAAATATATTTGAAAAAAGAAAAGTTTTTATGACCTTACTAATCGAATGACCTATTTGAATGTTTAACTAAGTATAGAATAATCAGCCCTAAGCAAAATATTATAATTAATTACCGAATAAATACAAGGTTCTCAAATCAACTTTATTAGAATTATAAAATTCGTCATTTTATTATGTAGTCACATTCATATTCCTTATATATTACCTGTTTTATATAATTTATTGAGTCTGACTCACTAACATAATACAAAATTAAAAATTTTAGGCACAGTTGAGATCACAATGACATTTAGGTACTTATAGTAAAGCTAATTTTCAGTCAATTTTCATAAAGAACATTTTCATAGCAATACACAAAAGAATATATACATTTAGCACTCTACAGAAATTGTTTTTTTCTTATTATTTGTGTATGTGATTTAGCAATAAATAATATGAACCACCATCATCATCATCATCAACCACCCGACGCCCACTGCAGGACATAGGCCTCCCACATGGTTTTCATAACCATGAGGGGTTTTGCCATAATCGCCACGCTTGGCAGGCGGGTTGGCGATCGCAGTATGCGGTTGGAATCTCAGGAAGACTTGATTTCCGTAGTCGCCTTCTACGACATCCACGGAAGGAAATGGAATGACGCTATTCTTAGTCCGGCGCAACACGGATATGAATATGAAATTAAAAAAAACAATTTCTTTTTCGTACACAGCAAAGTTCCTGCTCACATTTCGTACAATAAACTTGTTTTATTGTTCTTGCAATATTTGCAACTATAATTGCAATTTGCAATATTCGCTGGTAGGAAGTCTTGCCAGTGATCAACACCATCATATCGCACAGATTGAGGAGGTCGGGGTTTCACAGGAGAGGAGCTTAAATAATTTGAATGGCATTGCCTGTTGTAGAAACTATCTGAGTCTTCCGAGATCTCGTACACAGCTGCGCTAATTTGTTTCGGAATTTCTCGAGGCTATATTTTGCAGCTTCCCGACTGCATTTCCTGCGGTGGAGTATCCAGGCATTGTTGACGTAAATGTCCAGCACCTGAGCAAAAACTTTTAAGTCAATTGATAAAAGTATTTAGAATCAACTACTAAAAGTAAAATATACATAAGCAGCCTATATACGTCCCACTGTAGGCACAGGCCTTCTCTCAGGGAGAGAGTATGGACTTAATCACCACGCGTGCCCACCGTAGATTGACGATTTCAAGCGCTGAGGTATGTGAATAGCTCAGACACTCAGGTTTCCTCGCGATGTTTTCTTTCACCGTTAGCGAGTTTTATAGAATTGCTACTATAACTTCACAAATATACATAAGTAAAATATTAAACAACAAATCCTAAACTAATAGAGAAATCAACCTCAGTATTCATCATTATCATCAGCCATTTGACGCCCACTGCAGGACATAGGCCTCCTTCATGGTTTTCTTAACCATGAGGGGGTTTGCTATAATCGCCACGCTTGGCAGGCGGGTTGGCGATCGCAGTATGCGGTATTATATTGAAGTTTGGTAAATAAAACATTATTTTTGTCTTGATTTGAGAAGACATGGCTGCTCAGAATACTACAGTAAAACCTTTACAAATTTAGAAATGGGAAGAATACGGGACGTTGGAAAAGAACGTAAAATCTCTTTGTAGTGAGAAATGGGAAGAATACTGGACATACCAATTTTCACAAAAAATGCCCCTAAACAAATAGCCCAATTGGCATTACATTTACAAAAACAGTATCATACATTTGTTATAAATACCATTCAACAATCATTAGTTGTGGTTGTCTAACAAAAAATTGATAAAAAATAGACTTACCCAGTAGCCGTGCGACGTGTCCTCCCTCCTTGGCATCTTGCCGGTCATTGACAGATTATTAAGTAAGCGCACGGTCTTGTTGTAATTACTTTGAAATAATAGATTATGTATAGATGTCATGTTATAATTTTCAAACACGTAATATTTTTTGTAATAGGTCCAGATTTTTTCAAATACTATGTCCAGTATTTTTCACGGATCCAAATTAAGGGTTAAAAGAATCACACAGAGAACTATCAGCAACAACTTCATTTTCAGCTCTTAAAATCTCTTGATTCAATACGGACGTATAAATTATGCACGTAGTTAAATAGAATTTGTACGGTCATGGAAATCAATTTACTGAAAAACATAATTTTATATCTAATGATCTACAAATAAAAATCCGCCCGTGTCGGGCCACGCGTAGTGTAGGGTTCCGTAGGAGGAGGTGATTCTTACCTGATTTACAAATCAGTAGAATTTGTACGAAGTTTTCATTTTATAAGTTGGTCGCCTATTTCACTATGGTGTAGGCGAAAAATAAAATTACATACCAAATTAAGGTGTCGGGGAGGTAGGCCCTAAAAAATGTTTCTTTAAGATTTTACTGTTTTCTCGGCGTGATTAACATGTATATCTATGACAAAAAGCTTTCCAGTACTTATCGTCTCTGTGCTCAGCCGCGGATAGACAGACAGACATACATTCCTTCGCTCACGCTGTCGGTCCCTTTAATATCGCCGACGTGCAGCATGGCACATAGAATGAACCAATGACAGTGATTTACTCTGCTGCATATCTTGAGCTCATTTCATTCATTATCGAGAGCACTGGGGCCGTTTTTAAATGGCAGTTTTGTAGGATGAAATTATTATTTATTTATTTTTGGAAGTTATTTGTTTGTTTTTTTAGGGTTTTGTAGTCAACAAGGAACCCTTATAGTTTCGTCCGTCTGTACCCACTACAAATTATTCTTCTACATTACCTAACATGTTACGTAGTTCTAATCTAATGTTATTCTTTTAAATTATTTCTAACTTTTTAGTGCGGTAGTGTTTGAAGTCGGTTTTTATTTCATTAATTACAGAAAACTCATTTCTGTAATTATTAAATAAAAAATAGAAGGTAAATAGGTCTTCTGAAGTGTTGTTATTGATTGAGTCTTTACTCGCAGGCGGATAAGTACTGAAAGTATAGAAATCTCTTATATCGTCAGGGATAGGGCAAATGCGGGTAACTAGTTTCGAGAAATAGTGCGTAGGTTCGTAAACAAACGTTACATTGGGTAAAAAAACAATACATCCTTTTCTTACTAATGTTATAAACGCGAAAGTTTGTATGTATAGATGGATGTTTGTTTTCTTTCATGCAAAAACGGCTGAACGGATTCGGATGAAATTTTGCGCAGAGATAGATTATAGTCTGGATTAGCATCAAAAACACCAAAATTACCACGCGAACGAAGACGCGGGCAACAGCTAGTCTTTTATAATTCGTCACGTTTCTATGTTTTAGTTTTGTAGGAGAGGTGAAAGGGTTAAATTTATTAAAATTTTACGTCAACTTAGGTTTTTGCCACTTGCGCTGCTTTGTTTTATTCCTTACCAACAATAAATCTTATGCTCATTTCATTGTTAAACATTGGTAAAGAGCTGTTAAAGACGAATCGAGACGACTTTGACCGTTTTTGAGTATGAATTTTGTAAGAAGAAAAATACTTCTGTTTTTTTTGTACCTACCTAGATCAATACATAAAAAATTGTGTTTTTGATAAGAAACTCTTTTAATATCCATGACCGTAGAAATTCTATATAACTACGTGCATAATTTATACGTCCGTATTGAATCAAGAGATTTTAAGAGCTGAAAATGAAGTTGTTGCTGATAGTTCTCTGTGTGATTCTTTTAAAGGAGTCTATTGATGCAAATCTGCTAGCTGCATTGGGTAAAAAAGAAACTTTTGTGAACCAGAATTTTATCCTACTTTACTTATCACGCTAGGCTAGACTTAGGATCCTTTGTGATCCGTTCCAATGCGGGTTTTACACAATCGGTATTATACTTATTACATGTAAAATCCGCGATGGATATCACATAGGGTGTTACATATATTCTAATTTAACATGGGCCTAAGCTATAACTATGCTATCTTTGGAACTAAATTCCGATTTTCAGCTAATGGGGAAAGAGTTAAATTCGGACGTCTAGATGCTCAAGTAAAAGTAGAAGGTCAGCTGCCACCAAAGTATCCAGTGCTCACCAATGTCGATAAAAGAGCCACCAGACATCTGGCGGGCTACATACAGCATTTGCAGGCCTATTTCCCAAATGGCACTAGATTTGTATTGCCTCCTCTTGATCCCTTTTTAAAAACTGAGATTGAACCATTCAATATGGACATTGGCAAACTTTAGTAAGTATTTATTCAATATCCATTGTATTTATCCAAGGCACAATGGGTAATGTAAAGCATCGCCGTCGCAACCTACCAACCTATACCTACGTCAACCTAGCTTCAAAAGTAACCAGTATATTTTAGCTCTGTTGTTTTCATTTCAGTTCAGTTCAGAGTCACCAGCCTCAGAATAAAGCCGCTGCATTCACAATTATCTTACTATGCGGCGCACCAGAACTACCTAACTAGAGCGCCACTAAAGGAAAAAATCATATCTTCTTTTATAATATTTTTTTGCAAAATGTGAACAACATGAATTTCAATACTGGTGATAGCTATTAGCCTAGGAAAACAATTCGGCCGTTTTTGGCAAACATGCTTTAAATTCTTTGCCTTAGGTTATAAAAATAGTTATCACCATTATTGAGATTTATAAATTTTTAAACGACTTCAAAAAAAAGGAGGAGGTTATCAATTCGACGCGTATGTTTTTTTTTTGGCTAAGTTTTCGCATAACTCCGTCAAATCTTAACCGATTTCGACAATTCTTTTTTTGTTCGAATAGATATAACGTCCCATTTTAATTTGGTGAAGATCTGATAAAGACTCAGAGATGGAGAACGGAACTCTTCAATGGACAGCAGCAAATAAGGCCTGATGGGGCCGATCCTTTAGTAATATCCGTATGTTTCATAAAATAGCGCAAAAGTAATTTGGTTAATTTGTTAATTTTAAGTTAATTTGGTGATGTTCTGATGAAGACTTTCGGAGATGGAAATTGAGAACATCAAATTTTAAAGCAATGAATTAAGTAGGGTAAATTATGGTTAAAAGAGACTTGTTTAGTTTTCTCTAGCTCTAGCTCCACTAAAAATTGAATAATAAAAAAGTTAAATAAAAAATAAAAACCGACTTCGAAACACTACAGCACTAAAAAGTTAGAAATAATTTAAATAATAAGAAGTATATATATAAGTATAATTTGTAGTTGGTGCCCAGTTTCATAACCAGTACATATATTTTGGGCACCGACTCCAAATTATACTTCTACAATACCTACACGTATACATACTTCTAATTATTTAAATTATTTCTAACTTTTTAGTACTTTAGTGTTTCGAAGTCGGTTTTTATTTTTTATTTAAATTTTTTTATAACTTTTTCCAAAAACTTATTATAAAAGAACATATTAATATGTTTTTTTTCCATTGATAGCGCTACCCAGCTCCGGGTAGCCCCTTTGAATACCAAATAGAATACGAGTACATTAAAGTACATGTAATACAGCTTTCACCCTGCCAATTGACTATCACATTGTTCTATACTTTCAGTACTAGAGTTGGTCTAAGAAACCTGATGGTTTTTGGGCTTAGCAAGTTCGAATTCTACAGTCTTGAGACCCGTATGGATGGGCTTAGAGTCGATTTCAACTTCAGCTTCCCATCGCTCAAGGTTACTGGTAGGATATATGTATTTACCTTAATAGTTCATACAAAAAAAAATATTTGAAAATTAAATAATAATTTAATTTTGATCATCCTCTTTACAGTGGATTGCACGTTTACAATAAACACGCCTCTCAGCGGGGGTATGCTACCTCAATCTTTCCTTGGTCATGTTCAGTACGTACTTATACCTATGTATGTTGCAATGCTACTGCAGAGGTACTCTGACTGCAATTGTTTCTGAAGAAACCGCTCCTATTGAATGTTATAATTTTTAGTGGACAAGTTGTTAATCTGAACCTGTGTGGCGCAACCCACATTCAAGTGGAGTCTCGTCTCGGCAAATCAGTATTCCAAATGAGAGCCCTGGAGTTGCATGCAACTGCTGACGATGTCGAGGTGCGTACGACTTGAATATGGATATTGGATACAATCACTTATATCCTGATAGATGTTTTTTTATGTAACGCGGGCGCTACGGGTCAGTCATGCTCCGCGCGGTTGCTACGCTGCTGATTACTACGAGTAAAATACTATCACCAGGGGCCTGTTTCATAGAACTACAATTCGTTGTTTACTATGACAATTGGATGTACATAGCAAAGTCGATTAACCCACAGATTAACAAGTAGACGCTGCTACGCATGTACCTGGAATTAACTACGAACTGTAGTTTTATGAAACTCTGCCCAGGGGCCCATTTTATAGAACTACAATTCATGGTTCAGGTACTATGACAGTTCTATGTTCATTGCGAAGTCGATTAACCCACAGATTAACAAGTAGGCGCTGCTACGCAATGTACCTCGAATTATCATAATAAACCACGAATTGTAGTTTTATGGAACTCGGCCTATCATTGCTTGATTGTAAAAAAGGCCTGACAGAATTACGTGTAAAAAGCAAATTATTTTCAGGTTCAAGCTACCGCCCACAATTTGGGGTTTATCGAAGTGGATGAAAATAATTGGGGAGCAAAACATCCTGATATACAAGGGATGAAGAAACAGGTGGCTGAATCTGCAGTTAAAAAGGTAGCTCATGAAATAAACAAATATCTTTTGAACTTCTCGGCATCAAAGATATTGAAAAATCCTCAGAATGGAAGACATACTTCGTAAGAAAATTAACCTCGCCTAAAATCACATCTACTGAGATAAATCCGAGAGACTCGATTCGTGCACCTGAGTAACAGCGTAAAATCAAATTATCAGGTGTTATTATTTTGTTAGAAAACACACGCTTATAAAAGTCTTCACTAATAGCTGATACCCGACTACCCGTATCTATTTCGCATTCAACTTCTAGTCCGTCAATGTACACTTTAATCAAATAAGGCTTGTTACCTTGTGCTGCCATTTGTACCTGGAACATGTCTTTCTCCGACTCCTCACCGTCACTCAGATAATTTTGCCGACGATCAGATCGACGACCACTACCACTACCGCGAATTTGCTTACACATGGCTTTCAAATGCCCTCTCTGATTGCACTCATCACAATTATATTGCTTGAATCGACACTTCTCCGGCTGATGTGCCTTTCCACATCTCCAACAATGCAGGCCCGGCGCTGCAGCCTCGCCGCCGCCCCCGCCGCCCGTGCATCCGCTCAAGTAGCGCGCCCTGGTACCAGCGCCGCCCCCGCTCACGCCGCGCCGCGTTCGCGCATGATGCAGGCCTTCGCCCGCCTCACCGCCCCCGACCCCGGAGCTCGTCGCAACCGCCGTGTTGCCACTCACTTCCGCATGTCGTTCTGCAGCCTCTAGAGCCAGCGCCAACTCCACAGCCTCCTTGTATTGGATGGATCTTTCAGCGAAAATTCTAGATCTCATGCTTCGCTTGCCAGTCCTGAGACAAACTGATCCCGCAGGTTCTCTTGAAGAGTGTTTCCGAAATTACAAGTTGATGCCAAGTGTTTCAAGTTCTGCAAGTATTCAACGAGCGGCTCACCCGCGCGCTGACGACGCAATCTGAATACGTGGCGTTCGGCAATTTCGGAACGTTTCGGCTCCTAGTGCTCCGTCACTAACCTCACCAGTTCATCGAAGGGCTTATTTTCTGGGTGAACCGGTGAACATAGGTCACACATCAATGCATAGGTTGCTTCACCAACCACCGTGATTAACATAGGCACTTTTAGTTCGTCTTTAATTTCGTTAAGCAAAATAAATTGCTTCACCCGACGAATCTAACTTGGCCATTGCTTTGATGCAAGGTCGAAAGGTTTATTATATATAAATTGTCTAATAACTGCAGCGCAATCAACACCACTTGTTATCGCAACCGACATAGTGCTATAGAGTTTCGTCGTTTAGGTACTATAAACTTAGATCTAGAAGCGGTTTTACGCAATGCAACTTCACAAGAACGTTTTACCCAACTTCATCATCATTGCTAAATTTTGAATCTGACTGTCTCTCACAATCTGACCCCAATTCCAAGCTAAGTGATTCTGCATTAGCCCCAAAAAACATAGCCCTTGTTGAATACAGTGATACTGACAGTGATAATTCGTACATTTTAATTGATTTAGATAACCAAAACTTGATACCTGATGAAAGAGAATTAGATAACAATAATCTTACACTCTATTGAAGAACTACCGACCCATCTCGCTTCTGAGCCAATGTTTATAAGGACGGAAGACTCCTTCTACCTTCTGGAATGGCAGGGACGCGGCATCAATATCAATGGCGAGTAGGTACATCAATCACCATCGATTTGTCGACGATATATTAGTCATCGCAATAGAACATTCTACCTGGTCATAGATAAAATAAAAACCGTCTATAAGTTACCAAATTCCAGAGAGTTCATTGAACAAGCGCCATCTAGCGTCGAGAAGCAATACTAGGTTTTACAAAGATTGTAGTCGATTCATTCAACTGTAGTTGTTTCTTATGAACACTTACAGATGGCATTAGGTACCCACAAAACCAATTAAAATTGTATGTTCGTAACAATAACTTCTACTTTATTTAGGTATGCCGCATACTAATTATACAAAACTAACGTGAATGCTGGTGAACGGCTGTCGTAGAAAGAAATGCAATGCACACACACCTCATACCTAACTACATATTTTTACACTATTTAATGGCCTTGCGTTTTGGCAAATCTGATATAGTCGTGATGAAAATGGCGGCGATTTTAAAAACGGATGTCAAAATCTTAATGTTATTCTGAATATTTCAATACTTTCTACAATATACATTAAACCGTGTGACTTTATTTACGTTTTGTCATGAGATGCGGAATTTATTAATAGGTAAGGAAGTCAATTGCTCGCACTTTGGTAGCTCTGCGGCTAGCAACATTTGATCTCTAGGAGGGGGCAACTGCCTCTCCCCTGCCCCCCTTGGCGGCGCCCTTGCTGCTTACTTATTTTGAGATACGGGCTTAGGCCCAAAGAAATGCGTGTTACATTGTATGATTATGATTTTATTAAATAAAACCGATGTTTGCAAGTACCCAGGAACATTGTTTTACTTCACTTACAATTGCAATAATAATAGCTGACTTTACATTTACTAAATGGGTTGAATCATTGCTATCAAGGCTTGCATTTCTGGCTTTTAGTTAGTTTTAGGTTTAACAGACTACGTAGGTACCTAAACACTGCCTCCATTTTTAACGAGTGTGAAAGATGCGAACAAGAATGATAAAACATAACTGTTAACTATGATTCTCAAAGGATTTCATTAGTAGGTATTATTATTCCCTGCATGGAAATATTTTTTTGGTACTTGTTTACTAGAATCATATCCTATAAACTTCTTGATAATCGATTAACTTCCTCCAAATGGTTTAGGAGTCACAGTTTTTTTCTAATGCAAACTGAGCAGTAAATGCGTAGGTACTGATGTTTTTGAAAAAATACACTCCACATATTTCTGGGGTATAAATACAAATATGGTGCCTTTCCCATACAAATAGTCAAGAACGTTTTCTCCATTTTGACATTTTTTTTTTTTTTTTTTTATATTAATGGCAACTCAAATCGGTCCTGTCTTGGACCGATTCTGAATGTTTTGACAGTTGCCACCCCCATTGGGGGCAATGGGGATGGCAACACGAAAATAATTACAGATGGCGCCACTGAGATTTACCCCGACAATGTTCGTTCGTTTTGTTTTTAGGTGTTGCTCATGAAATACTTTTCACTAAAAAAAAGGAAAGCTATAGTTTATACCAAAACTGAAAAAGCAAAGTATTGTATACCGCCTTTTTTCCTCTGTGATACCGCGAAAGGAAGACAGACTGTAATACAAAGGTAACCTCAAAAATATTTTTTAAACATTTCTTGATTGACCTTTGGTTAAATACCTCTTTACTGGCTGATTTATAGATTATAAAGTATAAAATGTTCAATTAAATTAAGAAAGAAAGGCACTATTTTTTTTAAAGAAAGACTACACACCTCTCTGGGTTTTATATCTTTTCCCCTACAAATAGTTAAGAAAACGGGAGTTTTACGTAATTTTCTAATGTGGCCTACTCCTTTTTGAAAACCCGAGTTGGCAACACTGGTCGTCTTCGAATCGACTTCGTTCGTCTGTGAATTTGTTCAAAAATTTGTTTTTCAAATTGTCAAACAACTTCACTTGATTTCGGTCGTGCTCGCGTCGTCTAGTTTTTGTTGATCGATTTCATTCTTATGTGAATAACCAGCTAAATCAGTAATAAAATAATGGCAGGCAACTTCTGGCAAAGCTCACATCACCAGCAATGGATTTTAGATAAACAGGATCTAGTCAGAGACCGCCAGCATGACTTGGGTATACTCAATGAAGAAGAGTACCAAAAGATATTCAATTTCTTCGCTAGCATTATTCAAGTTCTGGGAGAACAGTTGAAGCTTCGTCAGCAAGTGATAGCGACCGCCACGGTGTACTTCAAAAGGTTTTATGCGAGGAATTCACTCAAATGCATAGACCCGTTACTTCTCGCGCCAACATGCGTATTTCTCGCCTCAAAAGTGGAGGAGTTTGGGGTCATATCAAACTCCCGCCTTATAACGACTTGTCAGACGGTGATAAAGAACAAGTTTAGCTATGCATATGGTCAGCAAGAATTCCCCTACAGAACTAACCATATACTGGAATGTGAGTTCTACTTGTTAGAGAATCTAGATTGCTGCCTAATAGTGTTTCAGCCCTACAGGCCTCTGCTGCTATTTGTTCAAGACATTGGCCAAGATGACCAACTCTTAACTTATGCTTGGAGGATTGTGAATGACTCTTTGAGAACAGATGTCAGTTTGATATACCCACCATATCAGGTACATAGTTCAAGTTTTTATTTCATCTTTACACTTACTGATACTGTGGTATACAGTCATTTGTGGACGCTCATATTTATTTAATTTTAAAGAAGACAGCACATATTATGTGATTGTTCTTTATATTGTTACTAGCTAACCTAGCAAAGCAAAGCAAACCTAGTTTTTTTGCCATATTAATTAGCCTGTTATCTATTCTCAGACCTACCAAATATACACAAAAAAAAATCATAAAAATTGATGAAGCTGTTTCGGAGTAGTTCGATAACAAACAATGTGACACAAGATTTTTATATATTAGATTAGAGCAAGTGTAAATTAGCGGTAGTAAGCAAGGATTTGTTAAACTGAATTTGCAACAACAATAAACAGTTGTGTCTAATTTCAGATTGCCATTGCAGCACTTCACATAGCTTGTGTGATGCTCAGTAAAGAAAACTTGAAGCCATGGTTTGCTGAGCTCAATGTAGACATGGACAAGGTAATATTTTGATAAAAGACAATTTCCAGACTAAAAGCAAATGAAAATTATAGGTATTCAGACTTTTCAATATTGTATGTTTTAGATACAAGAGATTGTTCGAGCAATTATCAACCTATATGAAATGTGGAAGAGCTACGATGAGAAGAAAGAAATCCAAGGATTACTCTCCAAGATGCCCAAGCCTAAGCCAGCTCCACAAAGATAGGAGAGTGCTGACCCTGGTTGCAGTATGCTCTTGCAATAATAGTGAATGTGACGTCAGTAGTGACTTAACTAAGGTCATGAGCACCCCGGGCATGGATTTTTATTTTTAGGTCCCAAGGAAAGAAACAGTATGTCATATACAAAAGTATTGTCTTTATTTTAAACTAAACTGATTGTGCATAGACATATTTGTAGAGGAAATGAAATTGTGTTAAGGATCCGCTTATGCTTTTTTACATACTTTCTATGGAGAGGTTATCATGCTATTGAAAAATGCGATTAGAATCTACTTAACATTCCATTCACATATCAATGCAGCAAGAGTACTTATTGTGAAATGTGGGCTCATTCTATTGACTAAATCAGTACCTATTACTTGACTGAATGCAAATTAAACTAGAGCCGGCAAGCTCTGTCTGTGTCCCTTAAGATTTATGCACCTGTTGCCAGCCCCTCCCTATGACACTGATAAAATCATATTTTGTGAGTGGACAGTACTATACCTTTGATCAGTGAACCTGTACTAGGTTATGGTGACCATTGTAGATTTCACAGTTGCTTTGTGTTCAATTTCTCTATAGTTTTAAATAGTAGTCACTGATGACTTTCTGTTGATGAGAATATAAATAGATGACATCATAAGGATAGATATACGACTATGCTGACATCCACGTTAGTATTTGTAATAGGTAAAATTATTATGACTACCAGTGTGATTGTTAAGGTTAGTATGAAAATACCTCAACTGTGTATCAAGTAATTAACAAGACTGCCAGCCGTGTTAACTATATTTATGGAAAAAAATAAAGCTAATTTAAATTATACATATGTACCTCATTTTGACTTGACATCCAACTCCAATTTATACCTCCGAAGTTAAAAAAAAACTTCGAAGGTATAAATTTTTACACTTAGCATGTTTTTTAATTCGATGTAAAAAAAGAGGCAGCGTTACCATTATAAAATATAGCTATACTCGGTAGATTTTTCTTTTACTGTAAAAAAGTACTCTTGTAACGGAAGACCTTAATGCATCAAATAATACATTAATGTTTAAAGGTGAAGGAAAACATCGTAACGAAACCCAAGTGTCTGAGGTATTTACATACCTCAGCGCTTGCTAAGTACAATGGCCCAATTACTGTGAGGCTAAGTACGGAAATCGCAGGTCTAACTAGAACATCTACCTTTACAAGCGTGCACTCTAATCAGTTGCGTTACTGGTGACTGCAACAAAAGTCGTTAGTCGTTCTAAACGCAACTCATTAGAGTGCACGTATGTAAAGGTTGATGTGCTGTCGACAGCCCAGCCCAGTTGCAGCGGTCTTCAGTCAAGCGTAAAACGTAAACAACACACATGTACGTACAGACAGCGTATCAACCTTTACATTTTAGTTAAAACTCGCCCGTAAGATAACTAAGTAACGTGCAAGGATGTCAAGGTTAATGTTCTGTCGACTGTACTGTGGTGACTGAACTGTTGGTCGCGGGAACCAAGTACGCGTCTTTTTTTTTGCAAAAAAAGGCGTTCTGATCGAGAGAACCTTTAGGCCATGTAAACGCCACAGGGACACATAATTAAAGTTTTTTTTGTGTCTAAGATCTGAATATCTTTGAGTTGTTGAGTATAAAAGTTATTATGAATAAGTTTCAATTAAGAATCTAATCGCTCGTAGCCCCGGCTAGCTGCCCGAGTGATCTTAAACGATCACGAAGGTTAAGCAACACAGGGCGCGTTCAGTGCATGGATGGGTCGCCGTCTATGCCTAACGCTAGTGGCATTTTTCCGAGCGGTTCCGTGCTTCGCAAGGCACGTTAAGCTGTTGGTGCCGGCTGCCGTCGATAGATGGCAGTCGTTAAGCCAAGTCAGAGGCCTTAGGGCGGCTTGACAACTTCTGACAGTAGACGAGCCACTAGTCTACAAGCCTCTACCAATCCGGACTTGGCCCCCGTGGTGGAGTATGGCCTATACCTTCCTCAGGGAAGAGACCCGTGCCCCTCGGTGGGGACATAATGGGTTGATGATGAAGAATCTAATAAACAAATCCAGTGTTAATTTCTCACTATTGTAATATTTTATGCCATCAAAAACATAACTTGTAAAAAAAACCAAGTCACGCAACTCAGTTCTTAAAAAGTTGTGAGATCCATGTAGTGCCAAGTCGGGTACCTAATTTTTCAGTCCCTATTTAATGGTCCTTGTCCTTATTTCTTAAGTTATTACGTAATTAGCTAACCTAAGAACACCCTATATTGGACATATCAATATTAAAAATATTTTGTTTTAAATAAATAGATTGACTTGGCAATCGCATGAAAACACAATGTGTCTCACAAGTAATACATATTATATTAAATTAGATTGCAAAGTCAATCTATTTATTTCAAACTGATAACGATTGCTTATCCGTTGCAGATGACAAGGATATGGATAACTCCATACCGACCATAAGGTACCTTTTCAGTATATAGTAAATTACTCTCTGGTAGGTACCTTTACCCGTGGACTGTCACAAATATAACTTCAAGACATTTAAAGCGCGCGACTGGCGTCATCGTATTACCCATGCTGCAATGGTAGTATGACAGCGCGAGACGCGTTTTGTAGCGCTAAAATGTCACAATTTCACAATTAATGTACTTTAAAGTCGCGACGTCGTCATAGGTACTACCTAGCCTGGTGGTAGGCCGTGGCTAGTAATCAATCACTCCACCCGGAAAAGACACGCCGCCAAGCGACTCATCGTATCCGACGTCGTGTCTGGGCCGCGTTTAATAAAATTACAATCATAGTTTTGCTACAATTACAATCATAGTGGTCGCTGCTGTGGACTACACAGATTTGTCACAGTAAACTATTACTTTTCACCGTTACATTTTTGTTGCAAATTAGCCGGTGACGTAACTGAGTAGAGTGCACGCGTTTACATCACTAGCCGAATAATTTAATTTTTCTTCCCACTTGTTAAAGTGCACATCGTTTTGTTATAGTAGACCATGAATTGTAGTTCTATGAAATGAGACCCTGGTAACCCTTAACAGGTAAGCACGTAGGCAAGGCCAAGTGCGAGGCTGTTTTAAGATAAGTATGGTAGTACCTAACCATCTTTTAATCTAAGTCATTTAGATATTGAATAAATTCATGGACTATTATGTGTGGTGTACAATAAAGAGGTCTAATCTCCTTACCCGGCTGCGAAAGCAAAGGAGGATACCTATGTTTTTCGCGCGTATGTTTCTGTATGGCCGCGTAGAGGGCAAACGGCTGGACCGATTTTTACAAATGCGGTGTCAAATGCGGTGTATTGACCACGCGAGTGTCACTAAATGACGTAACTAAAAAAACATTTTTTTTGTATAAAGCATCAAATAAAAATATAGCAGAGAAAAATAGGCACAAAATTACATCAATTCTATGTTACTGACTATGAGCATAGACCATGCTATGAGGATTGCTTTCTACGTAAAGACTAGTTAAACTGAACGGGTAAAGTAGGTACTCCAAATTACCCACAACCAGGACATCCGAGCTATTAGCCACCGAGTTTAACTACTCCATAGCGAAGATAACAACCGTCAATGGGTTCATTTGGCTGAAAATGAGATGTAACAAGCCACACTTGTCGGATTACTAAAACAAATCTTCTGCACGCAAGTAACAGCGTATTGTACCGACGCTCGGAACAAAACACACTGTTAGTTGTACGAAAACAAAGTGGGTTACCATGCATGTTAATTTACTTGGGACAACTACCATGATGATTTCGGAAGGTAAAGCATGAAGTGAATCCTTTGGGGGTGAGGCATAAAAAGTCAGAACCATGTCAAAAAACTCATGGAAGCCAAGCCATGAGGTGTGGAAAAGATGGAGTAGACTATGCCATACCTTTTTCCCAAGCAGGCTCGAGAAAATCAAAGTCAATTTCATCTTCAAGTGTCGTCCTTCGATTTCTCCGAACTTGGAGAAGCATGGTCACCCGAAAGGACCAGAGCGTAGATTCAGTATAAAGTCCGTGCCAACAGACCACCTGTCACACAGTCGATTCGCAACGCAGCCCACACAGCCACCATGTCCTCCTCCAAGGTATTCCTGTGCGATCTCTGCATCATCATGATTATCGGACTCCACTTCGTCGTTGCCCAAAGGTACCTACTGTAATGTTTCTCAATATAAACTTGGATACTTACAACATTCGATATTATTTCGGTACATGTGTCATACATAACTTATTTCGAATTGCATCCCATTGCTCGATTTATTTAGGTCTTTCGTAAGTCATTGATTGCTGACTGAGAGCTTCTAGCCTACGCATATAAAATCACTGCTTGTAGTAGGTATGCTTGACGATTGATCGTAATGCAATGCAGGGTCAACTAATTGTTAAGCAAAATGCTTGTACTGTGCAATCAATTCCAATTTTAGATCAGAATATTGTAAAGAAAAACGTAAGCAAGTATTTACATAGCTTAGCACTTGAAATCGTTAATCTGATGGACACACGTGGTATTCAATCGATAGTATATCTGAGAAAAAGCTTTTTCCACTGATTACAGGCTGCTCAACGCAGCGATTTTTCAGATAATTCTACAGTAAATTGTTTGAAGTCAGACCACAGTGGTCAAATTGTTCATTTTGAAATAGATAGAAAAAACGCAGAACAGGTTATCCTCTGCCGGCCCGTAACAAGTAAAAAATTAGAGTCATTTAAAGTAGACCTTGAAAGTAGCATAAAAACTCAAGAAAATTACCAAAATGCTAATGCTCATTATGTAGACTTTTTCAAAGTCGTGTCGGGTAGTTTTGAAAAAAATTTTAAATTGCGGCAGCTAACAAATAATGAGAATAAATTAGGATTTAGTGAATGGGCAACCTCGGGTATCCGGAAAAGTAGAGACACACTTTATGAACTGTATGACAAAAAGACTTATACATATGACACCAAATTCATACAGCACGTCAAAAAATATTCCAAATTATTTAAGGCCGTCTGCCATAAGGCTAAATGCGATCATATAAAGAATAAAATCTTACAGTCACCGAATAAAATTAAAACAATTTGGACAATAATAAATAGAGAAACGGGTAAAACAAAATTGGGAGACCGAGATATTTCGCTTAAGATTGATGACAAAATAATAACGACAAATGAAGATATCGCTGCAGCATTTGAACAGTTCTTCACTAATGTTCCAATCGTGACTACAGCTCCGTTAGACTCGTCACCTGATCGTGCAGCAACATTACTAAAAGACCATGTCTCCTCGTGCGAACACGATTTCTCATTTAATTACATTGAGCCCCATAACGTTCTCAAAAAATTTAAATTATTGAATCTTAAAAAAACGGAGGACTTGTGGGGTATGTCAGTAAAAATTGTTAGTTCAGTGATCGATGTCCTAGCTTTACCGTTAGCAAAAATTTTCAATAAATGTGTAGATGAGGGAGTATTTCCGGACCTCATGAAATATAGTAGACTAGTACCCTTATTTAAGAGCGGTGATAAACACGATCCAACCAATTTTAGGCCCGTCTCAGTACTACCAGTATTGAGTAAAATATTTGAGAAGATCATCTTAGATCAATTACTTACGCATTTCAATAATTACCAACTCTTTCATAGCCAGCAATTTGGTTTTACTAAAGGGCGGAATACAACAGACGCCGGAGTTATGTTACTTAAACATATTTTCAGCGCGTGGGAGGATCGCAAGGATGCAGTAGGCATATTTTGTGATTTATCAAAAGCATTTGATTGTGTAGACCACGAAACGCTACTGCTAAAGTTAAAACACTACGGAATAAAGGGTGCAGGTTTAGATCTTTTAAGATCGTATTTAGAAGGAAGGGTCCAAAAAGCAGACGTAAATCGTATTAAATCCTCGGGTTCACTTGTAAAAATAGGAGTCCCGCAGGGATCTATCTTAGGGCCGCTCCTTTTCCTAGTCTATATAAATGATTTACCGTTTATGGTACAAAAAATGTCTGAGATAGTGTTATTTGCTGATGACACGTCACTTATTTTTAAAATAAGGAGACAAGAAAATAATCTTGACGATGCAAATAATGCTCTCTCGCAAGTACTAGATTGGTTCACAGCAAATAATCTGCTGCTAAATTCTAAAAAGACGAAATGTACAAAGTTTTCCTTACCTAACGTACGAGTAGTTGAGAACAACATAGTAATTGGACATGAAAAACTAGAATTTGTAGATGATACTGTATTTCTGGGCATCACCATCGATCCAAAACTACAATGGGGTCCACATATTGTAAAATTAGCACACAGACTTAGCTCTGCAGCATATGCAGTGAAAAGAATTAGGGAACTCACTGACGTTGCAACTGCTAGGCTTGTTTATTTTAGTTACTTCCATAGTATTATGTCCTACGGTATACTACTATGGGGCCGGGCAGCAGACATTGAGACTATCTTCATCTTGCAGAAGAGAGCCATCCGATTTATTTACAAGTTAGGTAGTAGGGATTCGCTAAGAGATTTCTTCAAAGAAACCAACATCTTAACAGTTGCATGTCAATACATTTATGAAAATATTATGTACGTTAGAAAAAATATCAAAGACTTCGAAAATGTTGGTGGCCACCATAATGTTAATACTAGAAATAAACATAAATTGTCATTTCCACTATTTAGACTTGCAAAAGTTAACACATCCTTTATGGGGCACTGTATAAGGTTCTACAACAAAATTCCTCAAGATATATTAGAGTTACCTCCAACGCGATTTAAAAAATGTGTTAAGCACATTCTGTGCAAAAAGGCTTACTATAACATCAAGGATTATTTAGAAGACAAAGATGTTTGGCATTAAACAGTAGATTAATATTATTTAAAGGACGATTGTGACTAGTGTTCAACACATTCATGACTAATATTTTAAGTTGAAAACTCTGTTAATTAAGTTAAAACGTGTTTTGAAAAGAATAAATGTGGAGTTTCTTTGTTAGCTTCTTCTCCACATAATCCATTAATTGTGAAACTAACAACTTTGACGTTCATTAAGTAAACATTCTGTTTTTACAATGAATAAAAATATTTGAATATTGAATATTGAATATCAACCTACGACTAGTGCAGGTTCCGCAGGCAACAATACTGTGCATTTAAAAAAATCTATTTGGAGGTTAAAAATTCCACCCATGCCGGGACTTGAACCCGCGACCTCTGGCTAACCGTACCAGCGCTCTCCCAAATGAGCTAATGGGAAAGTGCAGGCATCGGCGAAATTTCGAGCCTCTTTACACTTCTCTGTATTACGTACAGGCAGCGATATTTGGCCGAAGTAATTTAAATCACTTGCAGCCCCGAGTAACCCACTTTGCAGTTAGGTTTTTACATCGAAATAATATCGTTGTACCTACATGATTATATTCTTTTTGTTGCACTAACCCGTGCTGAGGACAATTTTAAAAACCTATGCCTGTACGTAATACAGAGAAGTGTGTAAAAAGACTCGAAATTTCACCGATGCCTGCACTTGCCCATTAGCTCAGTTGAGAGCGCTGGCATGGTTAGAGGTCGCGGATCAAGTCCCGGTATGGGTGGAATTTTTAACCTCTAAATAGGTTTTTAAAATTGTCCTCAGCACAGGTTAGTGTAACAAAAAGAATATAATACTGTGCATTATTTAATCCGGCACTTTCGTTTCTAGTCCTGTAGCCTCCCCTTCCTCGGACGATGGCCCCAAAGGCAACTGCTCGTGCGGGGGCTTCCCAACTGACAAGCCTGAAGCAGGCGCCGCACCCACGCTGTCCCAGATGCCCGGGCTGGAAGTGAAGATCGACGGCGAGGGACTGAACACCTGCAAGACTCTGTGCCTTGCGCTGGGAACGGCTACAAAGGCAAAGGGGCCTGAGATACTGTGCAACAAACTGAAAATGGCTGACGAGTTAAAGGTATGCAACGTCTAGTTTCAAGTCACGAGCTAAGCTTAGTGCGTCTTCACTAAGTTGGAAAGTCGGCAAGCTAATATAGGCTTTGTAAAGAGTCATAAATATCTATTTTTTTAAAATCTCAGATAATAGCATCGATCGACTTTACAGTTAATTGCAGTTAGAATGTGACTTATAGGTCGCCACCAACTGTTCTAGACAAAAATCTCCTGGGAGAGCAAGAATGTTGGGTTAGGTTAATCTATCCACCAAGCAAATAGTCGTAAGATACATTTCAAGTCCCCTTTTGACCATCGGGCTATTCTTCCGATGGGTCTACTTGTCTACGCGGCTTTTCACCCCGATAAGCCAAGCTTCTTAGCGCAGATAATGTCATCTTCTCAAGCTAACGTACCGAAGAGAGTTCTAAGATCCAGTCTTCTCCAATCCTACTTGTTAGATACCCTTGCCTAACAATATATTTGTAATTCCAGCTGTCAGCGTTCTACAAGGTTGGCGACAATCCATGGTCGTACGCCGGGATGACGGCGGAGGAGCCGCTGTGTTGCGATAACTCCAAGGTGATCGTCTGCGCCTCTGTTCTAGCAGCAGGCAATGGCACAGACGCGAGCATCCCCGCCGCAGCCACTTTTAAAAACATAGTGCCATAGTTGCAAAGTGCATTACGTAAAGCCCTTAACTGTAGACTTGGCTAGGATGCCCATTAAAATCTTAATTTGTAACTCTACAGATAAGTAAGGGTATTGACAGAAAAATACAGATACTGGTTTTAGGGTTTTAAGACTAGGACAGCGGCGCATTGAAATAAAACCATTAACGGAAATTACCTCGTGAGAGTGGAGATCAATAAAATACTTTACATATTATAAAAAGTTGTATTAATTAAATAAGTATTACAACAACTCTCGATGTTCATTGTAGCTGAGATATTACAGGAAATTGTGACGCAGACTTATGGAAGAATATTTCTAAGTACAAAATCCAACATTGCATTTTCTTATGCAGTTGCACCGAATGACAATTGAAACCGCACAGGGGGCAATAATGGGAATTCATTTTAAAACAAAGACAATTGACCAACACATACTAAAATGCGTTGAGGGCGACAAAAATCCATTTAATAACCTTTCTAATCATCTCTACAACTAATACAGGAGTACTAAAAGGTAAGATTGTTATAAGTACTTAGCCTCGCCGCGACCGAAGCGTGTGTCAAGCGCCTGCGCCTTTTTGATGATCGACTTCTTCTGCGCCTCGTCGAACCGGTTCACCTGCAGGTCTACGTCGCGGCTGAAGGGACGGCGCTCCTTCTTACCTTCTTCCTTTTCGTCCTTCTAAGAAAAAAAAAATAAACGGGTAAAAGCTGTCATACTTAAAAAGAAATATGACGACAGCCTCGTTGGACTAACGGTATTATGTCTGATTACAATGCCGGAGGTTGTGGGTTCACAAGGCCTCAGTCTGGGTGTATTTCCAAGATTGCTACGTCCTTGTCCCGTTACCAGGGCATCCTAGTTTGGGACCAGGACAAGTGATCGTTTAGTGTGGAAGTTAACATTATTATTATGTGCAGTGCAGACTATGACGGGCAAGGTGGAAGGAAAGAGAAGGACGGGAAGAAGCAAGATGTCTTGGTTTTACAACATCAAGGGGTGGACCGGTCAGAGTTGTTCAGAGTTACACTGAACAGAGAACGTTGTAAAGCGCTGACTGCTAACCTCCAGTGATGGAAAAGGAATTTAAGAAGTTAGAGGGGGGGCTTAAGAACCACATGGCGGCGCATTGTGATTCAAGAGATGGAGATAGGATTGCCAGGCGTGCGGATTTAGCGAGACGTGTGGCTTTTTAACATCGTGCTAAGATAAAATATATTTATCTACACTAATGTTGTAACATTCTACTTATGTTTTCAATACTTGACTTATAATTACTACTGTTATAGCGCAGACAACAAAACACTCAATTTAAGCAATTTCACATGATGGTATAATATTCACATCGATATCGTAAAATCTCATTATAACATCAATAAAACGCGACCAACTTGATTGCAGGGCCAATCAGGTTGGTCGCGTTTTATTGAAGCGCGCAGCTGCGCTCTCGTTGGTTAAATTTTAATGGCGGCAAAATCACTGTGATTATACACGTACGCGTGAATTTAATTTTTAATTGCATTAGTGAAGATAAAGTAGTGTATGCAACTGCATATAACACGGGTATTAAAACACTCGTTTCATAAACTCACACTCGTGTTTTAATACCCTTCATTATATGACAGTTGCATAAACTACTATTATTATTTTAATTCTTTATTGCACTAATTACATTGTAAGTGTACAAGGGCGTGCTTAATGCAAGAAGCATTCTCTTCCAGCAAACCTTTGGTATTGAAGAGACTGGCGACGGGTAGTGCAAGAAAAAGATGAAATACAATAATAAACTTACGTAAACCTAGGGAAATACATTACTTAGACTTGGTGGAGGGGAGGGAGGGGATAAAAGAAATTATTATAAATCTACATAAATGATAGTACATAAATAAAAATAAATAAATAAATAACAACAAAAATACGTACATACATATTAAAGATAAACACGATTACTTACATAGCATAAGCAGCCTATATACGTCCCACTGTAGGGCACAGGCCTTCTCTCAGGTAGAGAGTATGGGCTTAATCACCACGCGTGCCCACCGCGGATTGGCGATTTTAAGCGCTGAGGTATATGAATAGCTCAGACACTCAGGTTTTTTCACGATGTTTTCCTTCACCGTTAGCGAGTGGTATTGCTACTATAACTTCACAAATATACATAACTTAGAAAACAAAGTCATAGGTACATGCCCGCACTGGGAATCGAACCTAGGTCTCCCACTTCCGAGTCCAATGTTCTACCCACTAGGCTACCACCGCATTTTACATACCAATAAGCAATATTGGGATCGTTTACTGCCTATTCTGCAGATCAAGGAAGTGGTTAAAAACTTTCTTTTTGAAAATCTCCAGGGTTGAAGCCTGACGAATGTCCAGAGGCAGGCTGTTCCACAAGCGAATTGCAGACACTGTAATCTGTAAAATAATTAGAATATCCCGCCGCATTATGCTCTGGGGTGCGGAGATGAAGAATCCGGGACGACCGCATAACGTGGGCGTCACTGCGGAGATGAACAAAACGTTCCCTGAGATAGGAAGAGGAGCAAGTGTTATTCAACACATTGTAGAGAGTGGACAAGATATGAGCATTCCTGCGGACACGGATATTAAGCCACTTGAGCTTGGAGCGAAATTGGGAGACGTGATCATACTTACCTAAACTGTTATACTAAACAGATAACAGCTACGAAAAAAAAAACACAAAAACATTTATCTCTTTTTAGGTTCCGTAGTCAACAAGGAACCCTTATAGTTTCGCCAAATTCGTTGGTCTTTGCGCGGCTTAGCATAGAGACGATAAGTTCTAGAAAGCTGAAATTTGGCATGGACAAAGGAAAATTTTGAATACGGTTGTAGTTTTTTGACTTCGGGCATTTTGTAAAAATATTTTTAATAGATTTTAATTTCTGATATTTGGATACTTTAATTCTTATAATTAGCCATTTCTTGCCTAACACGTGACATTGGCGAAATTGTACTGGATATTCAGTGCAGCGAGTCCATAAAGTAGAATTGAATTGAATTGAAATTTGACATAGATATACATATTAACTACGCCGATAAAACGGTAGAATTAAATACTTAAAACATTTTTTATAGGGCAGCGACACCTACACTACACCTAAATTAGGGATGCGATTTTTTATCACCTACACCATAGGTGTCGTTAGATTGGTCGTTTAAAAATATTGTAGGTGTAGGAAAACAATTTTTCGATTTAGGGATCCGTTTACGAAATATGAAGCTTTAAACAGCAAATTTTTGTTAGACTAGGGCGTCCCCCCCTCCCTCTCCCGGCTAAACGGTAGATTGTAGAAACGAAAGGAAAATCAGGGCCTAGATTCTGTTAATGCATTGTAGTAACATGACAACTGCATGAACATGGCGGTTTTCATTTCATGGCTGCTTTAAGTCTACGCGGGCACACCCATCAAACCTTCTAGGCGTCAATGGTACGAAAAAACACGTCAAGTGACCCGACAGTGTATCTGTCATTATACTACAATGCACTAACAGAATCGAGGCCCAGGGCAGTAGAACATAATTATAATGAACTTAAAAGGAAAACTACCAAGGCTAAGTAGGCTTTACAAGTTAAAGGAAAACTTCATACAAATACCATTGAAAATGAAGTTGTTGGTTCTGTAAAGCTGGTAAAAACCTCCTTCTACGGAACGCTACACTGCGCGTGGCCCGACACGTACTTGGCGGTTTTTTTTCTTAAATCTACCTATCTTTATCCTCACCTGCATGCAAACCTTGAAAGATTATGAAGTAGCAGCTCAGCTGACGGATCATAATCGCTAATGACATAAGCAATAGCGGTTTATGTAGAAGGAATTGCTTGAATTCAATGCCAGCCAGATCGAGCACTTCGTTTGAGAAAAACATTCGAGAGTTAGTGAGAGATCCTCGCTTTGTTCGAGTAGCAAGTTTGCTTAGCAAAGTGTAGAAAAACTTGTCATAGGCATCATGAAGTTCTTTTTTACCTTTTTCTTCTTTTTCAGCTTCTTCTGATGTAACTCCAAAAGGCTCTCATCTCTCCTGTGCTTCTTTTTGTGTTTTCTGTAACAAGTAAAATATATATAAGTTACGACATAACAGCAATAAAATGGTCGAAACATTAAAGCTTGAAGCAATGCCATTGTAAAGCATAGGAATAGGACATTGAAAAATGCGGCCCGATCGTTCTATCTCCGTGTTTACACTTTTCAATCGCATTGAATGATTGTCTGTGGCAATTGCATTGAAAGCGTTCGCCGAGATTTAGCTTTCAAATGAAATTGCGCAATGACATTATGTCAATTTCAACTTTCTAACCCATACACTAAGTAAGAAAAAATAAGCCGTATTTGAATTGGGTACATGAAAAAGACTTGTTCAGGCCCCTTTTTTAGGGTTCTGTAGTTAAAAAATACAAATACAAAATACAAAATTCTTTATTCGTTTTCCACTACATCTTAGTCTACGTACATAAAATCAATACAATGAACCCTTATAGTTTCGCCATGTCCGTCCGTCTGTCAGTCTGTTTGTCTGTCCGTCTGTCTGTCTGCAGCCTAGCTCAGAGACAATTAGTACGAGAAAGCTGAAATTTGGCATAGACATACATATTAATCACGCCGACAAAACGATACAATAACACTTTAATTTTTTGTGTACCCCCTACACGTCAATTTTTTTTCTCGCCTACACCATAGTGTGGAATATCGTTGGTTTGTTCGTATAAAATATAGAGGTGTAGGAAGACCATTTTTTGATGAAGGGTTCTGTTTGCGAAATATTTAAGCTTTATAGCGCAAATTTTTGTCCGTGTAGGGCGTCCGCCCTCCTGACTAAACGGTTGATTGTAGAAACGTAAAAAAAATCAGGGTAGTAGCACATAATAATGAACTAAAAAAGGAAAAAGTAGGCTAAGTAGGCTTTACAAGTAAACGAGTAAGAGTCGACCTTATAAAAGGAAAACTTCGTACAAAATCCATTGAAAATTACGTTGATGAAGTTGTTATTTCTGTAAAGCAAATAAAACCACCTCTTTCTACGAAACCCCACACTGCTCGTGGCCGACACGCACTTGGCCGGTGTTTTCCAAATTGTCTTACGTATTAATGAATAGCAACTTATTTTATATTTAAAAAACTACAACGGCTGAATGACACGCATACTATACAAACGAATACTATAGGGGTAAGGGGTGTCATGGCGTATACTACGGGTGGTCACCGAGGGGGGAGGATGTAAAAATAGTAAAAAATGGGTCACGTACTAAGGTACGTCCCCTTACGACCATGAGGTCGATAGAATTACTTAGAGCCTCACGAATTAGATGTTTAGATGGTTTGTGCCCTTTTAAATACATAGTAAATGGCGTCTAAAGTTCGTGTCTATCCAGCGGGGCCAAGAACGTCCTTGAGCCCTTTGCTATTTTTAAAATGATTACTTGAAGCATTTATCAATACAATAGCTCATTTGAGAGATGACGTAATTACTGCATTCGTAATGATTGTGATTGATCGCATATGACGATCTTTACCCCCGGTACCATATGACCAGAAGTTTTTCGCTTGTATAATTGCATTCGTAATGATTGTGATTGATCGCATATGACGATCTTTACCCCCGGTACCATATGACCAGAAGTTTTTCGCTTGTATAATATCCTCTATCCATATTTACCACTTTCATCGTGCGCGGAAACTTTGAAAAAAATTCAAAATGGCGGCGAGTGGATATGCCAGCTTCCATAGAAACATGCACAAACCCTTTTATTTACAAACTTATATAAAATAAGAGGGTTATGGTAAAAAAAAAATCGGCCAAGTGCGAGTCGGACTCGCGCACGAAGGGTTCCGTACCATTATCTATACAGCATTAGGCACAAAGGTCGAGTAAAATGGGAGCCCCCCTTAAATATTTATTTTAGTTTAATTTCATCATTTATATTTGAAGCGAATATATTCTGTGATTAATTCAAGCGTCTACCTGTTGCCGTTATTAATATTTTTATTAAACTCACTTTGCTTCCTTCTCTTGTTCTTCGTCTCGTTTCTCAATGTGCCTCACTTGAGCCTCCTTATGCAGGGAGACGGCCTTGTCCTCTTCGGGGACTTCACCCGCTGCCTTGCGCGTTTTCTCTTCTGGAGTATCTGTCCAGGATGACCTGGAAAAATGGTTGAAAGAGAATTATTTAAGTTGATTCTAGTGACGTTCATATTAATAATAACTTCCGCACATCACAATCACTTGTCCTGATCCCAAACTAGGACGACCTGTGCTATGGTGACCAGGCAAGGACATCACAACCATGGAAATACACCCAAACTGCAGCCATTTGTACAAATGTACGGCCTCCCCATTACCCACCATCACACATTATACTATTAGACTAATGAAGCAGTCAACATTATCAAACCCATGACCTCTGATTTGGTAGTCAAGTGTGTTACCGTCAGAGCAACAAAGCATGACAGAATAGAGTATGCCCACTTTGGTCAAGGCCTAAATAGCATGCAGCAGTTCTCTTACCTATCAGACATATCCGGACCTTCCTTTGCCCTAAAGCTTCTAGCTTCCAGTCCCATAATCTTGGCTTTAGCTTCAGGCAACTCCAGCATCCAACTCTCGCGGGATTTCACATTTGAACTGTTCAGTGTGTGACCATCTAATGTCTTTATTTTCATGTCCAATGCGCGTTCTTCTAGCTTTTTATGCGCATCAGTCCATTTGCTCTCTGCGCCGGCAGGCAATGGGCCGATCCCAGCATCCTCATCTGAACTAACGTATTTAACATCGTCCGGGTCAGCTTCGGCAAGAACTTTACGCATCTCGTTGGGAATGGACGGGCCTGAAATTAATATTGGAATTAAAATTTATTTGAAGCAACACTTGAATAATGAGACGAAGGTGAATTGCTTACCAATATTTCTTTTGCCTCCTTTTTTGAGATGAGGTGGCAAAGCTGGCCCTTCCACATCAGGAGAAGCACTCTCTGCTTTTTTATCCATGTATGGTGGAACCATGGGACCACTAATATCAGATTTAGATTTCAGACGCTCGCGTAGATCAGGAGATCCACTCGTATCGGCTTTAGGCACTGTGCGTTTCAGTTTGTGTCTTAGATCCGTGGGATCAATGTCGATGTTGCCTTGAGAGTCGTCCCCACTCGATATCTCGCCTTCCTCACTGCTGTCTTTTTGAGCACTCTTCTGCGTCGAAGTAACTTCGACGTCAGGTACTTTATCTATGCCCTGGAGAACCTGTTTCTCCTCAATATCAGTGGTACTTGTAACTTCCACAGCTGTACTATCTTTGTCTTTTTCATTTTTTGACTTTGAACTTTTCCTTTTGTGCTTCTTCTTGTGCTTTTTCTTTCTGGTTTTGCTGAGCTCTCTTTCTAAGTTTAAAAGCTTCGCGCGTAGTCGTTCATCGTCAGAAGAGTCTATTTCACTGGATTCATCAGAGACCTCTTTTTCTACTGACTTCTCTTTGACAACAGCAGGTTTCATACTGTAGTATGAGCCAGCCTGGACCTCTTCTTCTTCACTGCTTGGATGCTTATCAAGATCAATAGGACTTTCAGGCTTTGTAGGTTTCCGCGGCTCTACAGGTGTAGGTTTTTGTACGATTGATCTTTTACTCCTCATATCAGGAGAGGATGATAATTTATCTCTCGATCTGCCCCTGTCATGTTTTTTATAGCTTTCCTCTCTGGATGAATGAGGAAGGATGCTTCGTTTTATTTCCTCTTTTAAATCCCTTTTTGGTTCAGGAGATTTATGTGTTCTTGATGGTGGTGGATGTCTTTTTAGATCTTTGCTGCTACTTCTATTTTCACAGGGAGTGGGGCCTCTGCTGTCTTCATAGGGCTTGTATCTGTCGTGCGATCGCCTGCTCCTATCGCGACTCCTCTCTCTAGAAAGCTGTCTTCTTGGTGGTGAATGCCTTGGCGGTCTATATGGTTCACGAGGAGCTCTTTCGTGACGATCCCTATTTTGATCCCGATCATGGCGTCGGTTCTGCACCCGGTCGTCGCGTCTATTATGATCTCGATCATCACGTCTCCGATCAAAATCTCGGCGAAATCGATCATTCTCAGGCCTCCCTCTACCTGTTGATCTGAAATTATCCTCCTTTACATTTCGGTTTTGTTCAACTTTCTTTTCGGCTTGACTTGACTTGAATCTACCTGTCTCAGAGTCACTGCTTGATTCATCAGAAATCATTTTTGCACCTACGAACAAAAAATATTGGGTGTTACTAGAATAAAAAAAAATATCATTTGTCAACTTACTTTATTTCTATTTCATATGAATGTCAAAAGTTAACTACAAAAACCTATCCAGAATGCTTACTGCCACATTTTAGCAACTTTTTTAGCACTATAGCGAACAGACTTTAATAATCCAGCTGTTAAAATCCCTTTAAGTGACTGTCGTACGCTGGATTGCCAAACAAGATCTTTTAGTATTTGTCTCAAAATCACAGCACAGTCAATATCATGGGCGACGGCTCGGAGCACATCTTCCATATCCTGCTGCAGACCACCACGGTTCCAGAACTTGACTATCCTCTGCTGGGGGACCATTGGCAGCTGCATGAGGTGGTGCAGCTTAGTCTCCGGGTTGAGGTCTTGATGGCATTGCGCCTCTCCCGTGGGAAAGTCTACATAGGCATGGAATTGCTGCAAGATTGGTCGGTAGAGCTCACGGAAGTTTAACAGCTGGGGCTGGACAATATTCCGCACTTTGTTTTTATTTTCCCCAAATGTCATCCTAAAGTCCCCTGCATAGCTCAAGTTGGAGATTGCAAAGTAGAAGTCAAACTCTGAGAATGTTTCAGGCAGAGTGAGGAGTGCTGTGTGCACTGCAGAACGCAGGTTAGACTGTAGGGCATTCTGAAGCTGGGAGCTGTTGGTCTGCTTTATGATCTCTACAGGCTTGTGCAAGCGCCCTGACAGGTATAAATCATTCCAGTCCAGAAGATCAGCAATGAGGTCTTTTTGTGACACAACACCATACTTGATACAGATGTTTTCTTCCTTGATCTCCACCAGCGTGTTGAAGTACACCTTGGCACCCCATTTCTCCTGGAATCTTGCAACAAACCCTTTGCCTAGAAACCTTAGTGCAGAGTAGTGGGAAGGGTTTTGTACAATATTCACACCGTGCCATCGATGCGAGTTTTCAACACAATAGATTAGGTCAATCATATTCTGCTTTTTCTGGTTGGAGATTTGTGGCTTCACGGCAGATCCATAGGCAAAGCAGAATGAAAAGTTTTGAGGGAATTTCGATAGGATCCTGTAGTACAAGGGAGAGATATCTTTGGCGATGCCAACTGTTTTTGCTACAGTAGCTGCCATTGTAGCAAAATGAAATTCGGGAGGTCTGACCTGGCGCTACACCTCAAAGTAGCAATATCTTCGGTAGCCGTTGTTGCTCGAATGATATTTATACCAATCAGTCGGGTAGTAATCACGGTAAATCCTGGAACTGCGACAAAATTAACCACAAATTGATAAAATTGCACACATTTTCACAACACGAGTCGTTCTGAAATTTGTTTTTCGATCTCTCTCTACTAAGGTACTCAAAGGTTTTGTTTTGAAATTTTAATATTGGTTAAACTGATTTATCCCCAACGAAACGGCTCAAATTTTTAAACAGAGAAAGACACTAATTTAATTTTAAATGTATGTAAATGTACATTTAAACCTTGATTTAAACTTTTACTTTTACTCTATCTATTCTGCTATTTACAACTCAGTAATTGAACAGTCCGTCGTGGTTGAAATTAATGTTCGAAAAGTGAGGTAGTTTTAACCATACAAATTAGTTCCAATTAATGATAACAAATTAAAACACATACCTAAATCTTTATTTGGTAGGTTTACAAATTACTAGGGTGCCTTGTACCTTTATTAAATAATATTTGTGAACAGAAATATTTTATGCAGTAAATTTCAATAATTCCCAATAACTACAAATACATTTTTTATAAGGTATTCGAGCGTGCTTTCTCATTGTCATTTTTCTAAAAAAAAAGTTTTGAGTTGTTTGTGGTCCGTTAGCCAGCTGAAGCGGGTACCTACGTTTTATTATTTATTTTCTTTCTTTTTTGCCTAATACCTGTGCTTTTCCTGTATTTGGAGGTTTACCAGTTTGCTACTTATTGCAGTTTATAGTAGTCATGACAAGCGTGGACAGAATAGATTTCGAAATGGAAGTAGAAGTGGAGAGCGCCTCCTCAGGACCGGCCGTCGATGCACCTAACCCTGGGTCCCCAGCGCCGCCAACCCCTGGGGGCTCCAAGAGCGTGGTGGTAACCACCGCCACGTCTGGCTCTGTTACTGTGTCTCTTCACCCGCTTGTTATAATGAACGTATCGGAACACTGGACGCGTCTGAGAGCACAGGAAGGTTCGCCACAAACAGGTACGGCAAATTGTTTCTGAGTTATTAACAGGTGGTATTTAGGCAAGGTGTTAGTTTGAGCTGAAGTGTAACAAATCAATGTGGTGCATTATCATTCCACTTAAAATGAGTTTAAGCTTGCACCTCACTACATTTTGTTATGTTCTCATGAATTTGAATAACACAGTATGCTAATTTTATTATGCAGAGTATGCTAATGCTATTTAATTTTTATATAATACAATAACGAATATCTTTTCAGTGGTTGGAGCTGTTATTGGTAAACAGAAAGGTCGTAACATTGAAGTGATGAATTCATTCGAACTTGTATTTAGTGTCATAGATGGTGACATTGTTATTGATAGAGAATATTACAACCTCAAAGAGGAACAATGTAAGTAAACTTTTCACTGAATAACTCTTCGGTCAGAGTGTAGCAAAGGGTGACTTAGAAAAATTGTAATTTTTTTAAGGGGGCGCACAAATAATTTCGGTTAGTTTTTAGTTCTTACATGTTCAACCTAACACGCTCCTACGCGCTCCGCTACGCTACGCGCTTCGTCGCACCTATATTAAAAATAAATAAAAAAAATTTTGGTCAAAATTTTTCTAAGTCCCAGGTACGGCCACCCTTTCCTACACCCCAACCAACTCTTCACTACACTTTGAGTACCTACTCTAAAATATCTGGTATTTTACAGTTAAGCAAGTATTCTCCGATATGGACTTCTTAGGCTGGTATACAACAGGCGAGGCCCCCACAGAGAGAGACATTGCAGTACACAGACAGATATGTGACATCAACGAGTGCCCTGTCATGCTAATGCTTAACCCAGCTGGAAGGAATGGAGATACTAGTGTAAGACTTTATTCCATCCTTTTAATCTTTATGACTTTCGCCAGTTTCTAAATGGAGGTTTTCAGAAAAAAAAAATACTGATTTATCAGTCTGTCTTAAAAATCATGTATCAATAAAGAATGAGATGGCATGCTGCCTAAGTATGATGCACTTAATTAAATTATCAATCCAGAAACTGGAGGTTATTCATTTGCAATTTTCTGTTGGGTATTGCAAAAATGAATAAACCAATGTCTAGAGCTCTTTACTGTAGTAGGGAATGGGGTAACAGGACTGACATGTGTCTCAATAAAATACCTAACTGTGATCTTTTAAAGACTTAAAAACGAATTTGTATTTTTTCTTTCAGCAACTGCCAGTAGTTCTCTATGAATCAGTAATAGATGTGGTGAATGGGCGAGCTACAATGCTCCTTGCACCTTTGACATATACATTGGCTGCTGAGGAGGCCGAACGCATTGGTGTTGACCATGTTGCCAGAGTGTCATCTGGAGAGTTAGCCCTGAACAGTTTAGGTGAGTTGTAAGCCCTGTCCCAAACAGAATAACCCTTTCCTCTGTGTTGCCACTTCACTAAAAGGCTGACAGTATTTATTTGATTAACTGCATAGTGTAAACATTACACTTTGTTACCAATTCACGTGTTGGCCGGCACTGATGCATCAACATGAATTTATTGGCATTGATAAACCCTTGTTATTTAAACTGCACACTTGTGTACATCACCACAGTGTTATGTATTAAACTCATACATATCAAATGGGTCTAATTGTGATTATTTATTAGGTAAAGTTTAATTACGTTTATACGGATGTTTCGGCAACGTTGCAGCTGTCATACACCCATTTTATATATAACTGCATGAGCATCGCAAATCATTAAAAAACCGGCCAAGGGCGAGTCGGAATCGCGCACAAAGGGTTCCGTACCATTATCTATACAACATTAGACAAAGATAGAATTTGAGAACAGCACCATCTATAGAAACTAACAAGAAGAGTTTAACATTGACATTTAACTCCGTTACATCGGGTGAAGGTTACATAGATGGCCGCTAAATAGCGAGTGCTGTCTATAGACAACTTTTGTTGTATGGGAGCCCCCCTTGAATAATAATTTTATTATGTTTTTAGTATTTATTGTTATTGCGGCAACAGAAATACATCAACGGTGCCAATTTCAACTGCCTAGCTATCACGGTTCATGAGATAGTCAGATAGACAGATGGACAGACAGACGGACAGTGAAGTCTTTGTAATAGGGTCCCGTTTGGCACCCTTAGGGTACGGAACCCTAAAAATACTATCACCACAGTGGCGGAACACCTGACGGCGCAGCGCTCCGCGATCAAGATGCTGGTGTCGCGCGTCCGCTGCGTACTGGCGACTGTGCGGGCGATGCGCGACGGCAACCTGCCGCCGCGGCCGGCGCAGCTGCGTGAGGCGCGCGCCCTGTCCAACCGGCTGCCGCTGCTCACGTCGCAGCAGTTCCGGACGCACTTCTACAACGTGAGTGCTTTTGCTGCTTGGCTTTGCTTTGTCTGTTGTGTCTACTCTTACTGACTTTACAACAGCTTTTAAGACCGAAACACATTTGTTCAACGTCACAGGGACATTATTACATTTACAAGGGATGAGAAACAAAATATTGATACAGGAAACAAAAGTCCTAGAAGTTTGATTTAAATAACCCTGTATTATAAATTGGACTATAACATACGTGGAGGCTTAATCTAATGAAAATATTATGTCTATTACCTGTGATTCACCATCTGGGGTCTGCATTGTCCTATATTCATGCAACTTGTTTAGATTGCTGGGCCAATGAGTGTTTGCCATTTCACGACCTAAAATCTGTGTACCAAGTTTGTTTTTGGGTATGTTACAGTGATTGTAAAAAAACTAATTACATTATATTCAAAGAAAATAAAGAATCTGTTACAGTTTTGTTAGATTAGACACAATCCTTATATAGCATGAGTGAAAGTTTTTTATTTCTTTGCGTGTCAAGTTTTTCTTGCTTTGCTGCTTCAAGTGGTTTATAAAATGTGTATTTTTAAGCTCATTAACATACGTTAAGGTTAAGCTGTACCTATAGTATAAAGCTCCATATCGCTTATAGTCTGTGTTATACCTTCTGCTGTAGAGGCTATATCACTAATTTACGGGTTGACTCATCATCATCATCATCATCATCATCAGCCCCTTGACGCCCACGGCAGGACACAGCCCTCCCTCATGGTGTTCATAACCATGAGGGTTTTTGCCATAATCGCCCCGCTTGGCAGGCTGGTTGGCGATCGCAGTATGCGGTTGGAATCTCAGGAAGACGCTGCTGCCCGTCTCCTGGTAATTGGGTTGCCTATGTATAAGCAATTTAAAGTTTTGCACGTTATTTCGGTCTAACCTAGCCATTAAGAAATCCAACATTACCGGCTCAACTCCGCCCTGTTCCCCGCAGCAATGTAACGACGTGGCCCTCATGACCTACCTGGGGACCATCACCAAAGGCTGCAACGCCATCAATCAGCTCGTCAACCGTTTCAACGTGCTCTACGACCGACAGGGCACGGGCAGACGCATGCGTGCGCTCTTCTTTTAGGCTGGTCGCTAATATCACGAACCGGATTAAACTGGCGCCTTCGTAAGTTGAATTCGATTTTATATTGGCTCTGCCCACCCGTTTACGACTCTGTACAAACAATTGCCAAGTTGAATTTCGTTCGCTGCTGTCGGGTTCTACGTTCATACGTGTGATACGTTCACCTAATTCGTATATTTGGGCATTTATTACTCGATTACGGGCCAAGCCTTGAATGCCGAGGTAGGGTGAGTGGAAGAAATGGTCTATACATTTTGTAATCGTCTTTGTGGGAATTGTATTTTTCCATTCATCCTACGTCTGAATGTATGATTGATTGTGAATATTGCGAATACTGCACAGTGTGTCGACTGACGTGTAAAATAATTATAAAGTTTTCTATTTAGGTTCAGTAATAAAACTAAATGTAGTTATTATGCAATAATTTTATTTCGCGTCTTCTCCATGAGTATTCCATAATTTAAACAGGTTGTTTTTACACAAAATTAGCAAATTTTGGACACATTGAGATTCATCCTATGGAAGACCACTTCAAAATGAGGTTATTTCTATACCATTGCTGATTAAGGAATACGTTGAAACCGATTTTGTCTGAAATTTGAGTAAATAAATTGTTGTATAGGTACAATATACAATAGTAGTAAAGTTATAACCAATATTTACAAATACTTTCCAATTTCATCGAAATGAAGTAGAATAAATGGCAAAATCATAAAGATTACATGCGTCTAAGATTATACATAGAGTTTTTTATATACGAAGTAATAAAAACAACTTATCTTAATGCGGGAAACAATAGGAACATACAATACAGTGACTTGTATAAGTTGCATGTATTGCCTGGACCTTTGATCCGCCCTTTCTTTAACCATTCGTAATTAACTTGTACATTTTAATTGATATTTGTGTATAAAAATATTAAGTTTTGTATTTATCGATTACTGTTATTTATTGCTTTTTGTCTCTCTAATGTAGTTTACTCTATAAATCTATCTAAAAATCTATTGCATCGCGATTACACGTTCCGCGTAGTATGAACATTATTTTTATAGTATTAATCTTGAGTATAAACTGGCATGGTTTTATAAATGCATAAATTCACAAATAAACGTTATAGCTTCAAATCAACAATGAGTTACGATATAATGGATTAAAAAAGTGCATCAAACGAATTTAAATTCTATTTCTTACGGCATGTAGCCTAAAGCTGTTCTGCTAGGTGTTGTCCGGAACTTTCTCTATGCCGATAAGCTCGTCGAAAAGGCTGTGGCTGTTGGGTATGACGCTCGGCTCGTGCAGAGTTTGTCGCGCGAATTTGAGCACTGCTCGCGCTAGTTGGCCCACTGTCCATTTTCTGTCTACTATTACCCTCACTAACGTGTCCAGCTGGAGAAGAAAATATTTACGTTAAATGCATTCATCATCATCATCATCATCATCAGCCATTTGACGCCCACTGCAGGACATAGGCCTCCTACGCGGTTTTCATAACCACGAGGGGTTTTGCCATAATCGCCACGCTTGGCAGGCGGGCTGGCGATCGCAGTATGCGGTTGGAATCTCAGGAGGACGCTGCTGCCCGTCTCCTGGTAGTTAATTCCCTTAGTCGCCTTCTACGACATCCACGGAAGGAAATGGAGTGACGCTATTCTTAATCCGCCGCCACACGGAACGCCACGGCCAATGCGCCACGTTAAATGCATTACAAACTATATCGATTGTCAAAGACGAGTTTCAGTATCGATCGTAAACGACTATAAAATTTGTAAGATAAGAAATTTATATAATAAATTGTTTTTGAAACATAAAAAGACATCACTCGCAATTTTTTTGTAATGAGAACAATTTACCCATGCCATATTGTAAAATATACTAAAGTCCACACAGTACAATCACTTGTATTAGTCCTTAAGTAAGATACCCTATGGTATGAACCAGGCTAGAAGACTCAGGCTGAGACTATTTCTTCCATTCAAAACTCCTCTAAAGAGTTTGGCGCGAACAAAAGTTTCTTCCAGGTCCCTCTGTTCTGGGCCAGGTTTTTGATGCATAGGCGTAGGACATGTTCCATGCCCTGAGATTATCTCGTACAAACACAAATCAATGTACGGCTCCTCTCTATGGCTACCGAATCCACAACCGACTGCGAAAGTGTAACTGAACAAGCGCTAATCGCCTTCGAGTCAGTCTGAAAAACACCCGAAAGCTACTCACCTTGAACAGCATTTCGTTGCCGTAGGTGTAGTAAATGAGCGCTGGCACCCCAGCCACACTGGCTGCCAGCCACTGCACGATGAGCTTCAGCTGAGGATGCCCACGAAGGCGCCGCCCGCAGCCCCAGTTGCCCGTGGCAACGGGCCGGGACGAACTGCCACTAACGAACTTGTGGGCTAGCTGGGTGAGCTGTGAGAAACACAGTGTCCTAAGACAACGTTGCTAATGGCTCCGTACACAAAACTTCTTGCGATGCGTCCCGCGAGCTCGCAGATTTTTACGATGCGACGTCACATCGCAGTTTTGTGTACGGACCCTAAGTGCTGTGTTTATCTAGTTGTGGGGTAGCTTGGTCAGCTTTGGGAACCGAAAAAGGGTTCCTGCTACAACCGTATTATGCTGCATCGACAGTACCTATCTTCGGGGAAAAAACCTGTGGTTCATGATACGGGCGTCTCAAGAAAACTTTTGGGGATGATATTTTTGGCGAATAATTAACGTATTTCAGGATCGGATTCAGTTCCAAGGTTTCATAGGTTATGACAATTGTTATCTGACAAACTTCCAATAACTTTTGGTAGGGTAAGTTGTCTCCTTCAGATTGAGTTTGTTACGAATTTGTTGTGAAAATAAATGTGTAGTTCTGTAGCAGTTAATTAATTTTGGAGGTAAGGTAGGCGTTTAGCATAAAATAGTATAGGAAATTCTCTCAAACTAAGTAGCAAAATGATTTGCTGGGTGCGTAAAAAATGTGAAGTAAAGGAGCAGTACATATGTTTCGACAGAAAGCAAAGATTGTAATACCAATTTGTTAGTGATTACTTGGTGCATGACAGAGGGGAAGCTAGCGTTACACTGACACACGTCTGACCTTCGGTTTTCTGAGCTTTAACGTCACCGGCTCGCACTCGACGGTCTCTTCAATCGTTTCTACTATCATGTTTATCACCCAGTTCAACTTTTTCTTCCTAAGATTTGGGTTGGATATTTGCGTGGAGGCAGTCTCTGTCGACGAGGTACTGAGTGACCGCTCTTTGTCGATACTTTGGCCATTTCGTCGGTCCCTCGGCTGCAATATCTCTTCGGGAATAGATTCTTTTACTTTGCGTTTCTGTCAAAACACACATACAGTGGATTGAGTTGCGGACAATTGGGACAACTCTTTGTACTTTTATTGTATCAAACTACCTGATAAAAACACTAGCTTATACATCTGTTGTGGGCAAATCTACTGTCGCCTACGTGATATTGATAACTCTATATAGTAAAAGACGAATGTAGAAGTAATAGGGGTTAAAGTATGAAATTGCCGTTTTATTGCAATAGGTTCTTTGAATTGACATAGAATCTTCATGGTTTCAGGTTTTCGAATGAAACTTTTTTCAAATGGTTTCTATGATGTTCTTTTTTAAAAAAATGTGAAACATTTGAATATCGACTTTCAATTGTTTTTGTTATTCAATTTAGACAAGAAAGATGGATACTGCGAAAATTCGAGTGATTTTTGAATACGAGTTCCGACGCGGAACTAACGCGGCAGAAACAGCCCGCAATATCAATGCTGCGTTTGGAGAGGGGTCTACTAATGAACGCACCGTGCGATTTTGGTTTAAACGCTTTCGTGATGGAAATTTCGACTTAAAGAACGAGCCACGAGGAAGACCGCCCACACAGGTGAATAACGATGAATTAAGAGAGATAGTGGAAGCCGACCCTAGTCAAACTACCCAGGAATTAGCGGCATGGTTTAACGTTACCTTACCCACAATATTGACTCACTTGCGTCAAATCAATAAAATAAAAAAATACGAAAAATGGGTGCCTCATAATCACTCGAATTTTCGCAGTATCCATCTTTCTTGTCTAAATTGAATAACAAAAACAATTGAAAGTCGATATTCAAATGTTTCACATTTTTTAAAAAAAGAACATCATAGAAACCATTTGAAAAAAGTTTCATTCGAAAACCTCAAACCATGAAGATTCTATGTCAATTCAAAGAACCTATTGCAATAAAACGGCAATTTCATACTTTAACCCCTAATATATGTCCCAAATGACAACGGCGAATCATCAACGTCTTCCATTGTTACTGCTATATCAAATATCGTACCAACTTCGCCGCCAGTCGATACCTGTGCCTTGCTAGTTCCAGCGACAAGGACCGCTAACTAACTAACCAATAACTGACAGACGACGAATTTAGGAGCACTGAGCTCTTATTGCTTCTAACAAAAAAAAAAATATCGTACCAACGTTTCCGCCAGTCGTACCAATACCGTACCAACTGCGTCGCCAAGCGATGCCTGTGCCTTCCTAGTTTCAATGTCGCCACGCGACAATGACCACGCGACTATAGCCGGGCGCTTCGGCGAGGGTTTCTACGGGGGCTCTAAAGATGTAATTAACGAACAACTGACGGGCGACGTATTTAGGCTTGTCCCGGGGCTCTTAAGATGTAACTCTTACCAGTAACTTAGACGATACAAATCTCTAAGCTCTTAATGCTACCAAACAACACCAAGCAACTATCGTACCAACTGCGCCGCCAGTCGATGTCTGTGCCTTGCTAGTTCCAGCGACAAGGACCGCGCGGCCAGAGCCAAGCGTTTCGGCGAGGGCTTGTCCCGGGGCTCCCGCGGGTACAGCTCTGCTGCGTCTGCGCCGTGGACGGCGCCGGTACCGCCGCCCGCGCAGGATTCGCTCAGCGTACGCTTCAGGAGGGAGCCCGCGAACCTGGCCGGAAACGAACGTTTTAGGAGATAGCAGGCGAATTGTTCGCACCATCAAGCAGCGGAAAGTAGCCTACTTAGGTCATGTGCTTCGAAGCAAGAGATACCAATTGCTGCAGACCATTGTGATGGGTAATGGGGAAGGACAGAGGAGGCCGGGTTGGAGAAGGATGTCATGGTTGTGCAGCATCAAACAGTGGACCGGTGTTAAAACCGCGGAAACAATGTTCAGAATTGCACTGAACAGAGACCGTTGTAAAGAGCTGATTGCCAACCTCCAGTGGTGGAGAGGCACTTTAAGAAGAAGGGAGTTAAGATAAGAATATTCTTTATTGTACACCAGGAAAAAACAAACATAAAATATTTTCAAAAATAGAGTACCATTAACAGCCTTAGGCGGTTAATAGAAATTTATTTCAGACGATTGACGATGGAGAGATGGTGGGGAAATAGAATATGGAGAGGGTGGGGAAGTAGAATATAAATCTACCTGTCATGAAACTCTTGGAGATGGCAGGTACTACATAAGGTTAAGTGAGTTCAATTAAATTTGTTGGTGTTGGGTTAGGTTGTCACAAATTGTTTCATGTTTTGAATAATAAAACCAAATGTAAAATTCTAAATGTTTATTATCGCTGTGACATCGTATCCTCCTCCTCTGCGCAATAAACCGCAGCAACTGTTTGGTAAACTCCCGTTGCTCTTTGCCTCTCGAATAAAACAGTGACGACGTCTACGTCTCTATAGCTGACGTTAGTGGTAATTGGATTTAAAATATATGCACATTTAATTAATGTTTTCTTACTTTTCTGGGCATCCAATACCAGTGTTGCTAGACGCTGGCAGGCCAATATCGCCCAAATTTAGAAAAACAGCCTTAAAATTAAAGATCAATCGCCGCATTTTATATTCATCGTACCCTTACTGTTTTACCAATGTGATACGTGTAATGTGATCGGGTCTAACTCACCTTATTACAGCCAAGTCTCTGGAGTCCAACTCTCTCTGTTTGTGCTCCCCGGACTCGGCGTCGACTATAGGGTCGCTAAGCCATTGGTTGAACTGCTCATACACTTCTTCCAGCTCCGACCTGCAAGGAAACGCGTAACTGTGACAGATATAGCATGGTTAATTTTAGAGGGTGATTGTAAGACAATTTTTTTCTCGTTTACCCATTATAGAGGGCATCATTCTACGAGCGAGAGGCAAATAGTGGTTCAGACCCTTTCTTAAATTTATTGACAATGTTATTTATCGTCTCTTGATCTTTATTTCGCAAACTATCTTTGTCAAATTACAAAATAATGATTACTAAATAGAGCAAGTAACTATCATGTAAACGCTGATGTGTCGTATTTTATGGAACCAAAGAAAAATACAACAAAGGTTTGATTACATCACATAAATTCAATTCACACCAGAGCTTGCCACGATCAACAACATACTTCGTCAACATACATTATTCGCTGCATGGACGCACGCCGGTTGTTATCAACTCCGGGAGCGTCAATATCGTAAATGTCAAAAGTAGCGAAACGTTTCTTTCGGGTGCGCAGTGGCTCAGTAATTCAAATTCTCACGTATATTCAGTGCTGAAGCTATATTTGGAGCTGTTCCCTGTCTGGCGTCTGCCCAGCGGTGGGTGCCGCCCTAATTCGTTGCCGTTGCTCATCGTCTCTTGATCGGTCAGCACGAAGCCCACGGAGCCACCCCGCTTTACCCTGCAACCATCATAATTTGATTGACGTCCTGTGCCATATTCGATGTGGATTGTGACAGCGAAGGGACTCAGAATGCCCGACCTGTACTTCATGAACTTCATTCGCAACCACCCAACTGTTATTGTCCAAAGAAATCTTAATCATACATTCGTCCACAGCTGAATTTTACTGGCTTATCTAGGGTTATTTGGGCTGCCACGCTGAATCCGAACCCCTCATTCTCGGGTGGATCCAGAGTTTTCGGGCTAACAGCCCCCTAATCTTCGCCAATGTTTGAAGCTTCGTTATCCTTCTTAAGCCTGGGGTTCACAGGTTCACTAGCCTTGCCGGGTCGCATCGCTAAAATTATGAAACTGTGTCCATTAGCGGTGCGCTAAGCCGAATTGCCTATGGAAAAAAAAGATGAGATTCGCCGGCGGATAATTCCACTACAGGAACCAAAAATCCTTCCGAAAAAGGGAGCAATGGGTGTTCTTACCTAATATCATTATCATTGACCTCGGCCCCGGATATACTGATGCCCACAGCATAGCTCGAGCTGTCGGTGGACCAGTCACCAGTGGTGCTAGTCGTGGTAGAGTTCTCCGCCTCCCTTCGTAGGGCCTCACGCAGTCTTCCCGCGAAGCTCTGGCGTCGTTCCTCGGTGGACAACTCCTTGCAGTACTGGAATGAGGTGGGGCGAGCGCTCTCGCCGCGGCCTTCGTCTTCGCTTCCTGTAACATAGGCGATATTACTCTCAGTCCAAAATCCGCCTCGAAGGTTCTTGACCCTTAAAATATATTGTTTGCACCCAAACAAAAGATGAATGAAATATACTTTTTATTACACCTGCTCTGAAAATACATACTAATTATACCAATTAGAGGGAAGAAACGCCTTTATCCCGCCCTTCAAATCCTTTCATCCCAAGGTATGGAAGTTTGTATGAAAATCCTTCCGACCCAAGGGTGGGAAGTATGTATGAAATTCCATTACATACCCGGTTTTTTTTTTTTAAATTTGTCAGCAGTCATACTGCAAAGAGACTTTAACTGTCTACTAATTAAATTTCAAGTAAATTGTTACTGGCCACATACAGTTTTTTTTTTACCAGTTACCAACCTCCTTGGTGCATACAGAAAATTAAAAACGAAATTATTTTTGTATATAAAACGCGCGGAATCACGGAAGAAGTGGCTGCATGACCTTATGATCTTAGCTTAGTTTCTGGAGTAGTCCAGAAACGGGCGAATAAAAAAAGGAAAAGCCCGCGCATTTTCGCAAAAACTTCGATTGATTTAGCATTTATCTTTGTGTTTTTTGTAAACATTTCTATGCATTTATGTCTATAATTTTCCTCGTAGGTGTAATAAAAAGCACTATGCATACCTCAGGATAAAGTACAGTGCCAGACCTCAAATGGTTTGCGCCCCTCGCAAGCTCGTGGCGCAAATGCCATAATCTCGGTATGGAACTGTCACTTTCTTCCCTCTGAAGTAATGTACTATTTCTTAAACATGCGCGGAAATATTGTCATTACTTTTGAATAAAGAACACGCGAAGTATCATATTTACGTAGACTGAAAAACCAAAATCACTTCCAGGCGCGTTCTTTGAATTTGGAACGAAGAGCGCGCCGGCAATGTTGTATGAAACGGTGTGCTGTTTGAATTTAGAACTCTTTCATCTATCGTACACATTGCGTTCTAGTGGCTGTATAGCCGCAGATGCGTTTACCTTTCGGCACAGTGTAAAATAAAAATAAAAATTGGCGGTAAAGCGGAGTTAAAATAAATAATAATTAAAATGAGTTCCGATGATTCTGAAAGTGAAAATGAAATGAACATTGACTGCAGTCCACCAGATTTAAGATCGGAAGCTAAATTAGCGATAAAAAACCGGCTTCCAGCAAAATCAAAAGAAAAAATAATTATGTAAAAGGCCCCTTTTTAATTCCTTGCATTTTTTTAAGTGCTTACTATATATGCCTCGGCCGAAATGGCAATTGCCTGTCTCGTATCATTGAAGTTCTCGCCTGCGGCTCGGCCTTCAAACTCATACTCGACCTGCAATTGCCTATTTCGCTGCCTTTGCAATAATGTACTATTCTGAAATTGCTTCTGAAAAGCTTTCTGAGATTGCTTCGAAATGTAAACTAAAATTTACATCGAGTTCAAATATTACCGTAATCAAAACTATCGTTGGCACTGTGATACTCGTCATCACTTGAGTTGCAGCTGGAGTAGAGACTGTCTTCCTGCGTGTCCAAGTTGGGGTCTTTGGGACCCCTGGTGACAGGCAGGCATTCGCCGGAGGAACCCAAAACTATGAAGCGTCCACGGCGGTTGTTCAAAGTGGCACCATCGGGGGACAGCCAGCATTTGCGCTTTGACAACTCTAGGCCTGAAACCAGTCACAAAATCACCTAAAGTCGTCTTTTTGTCATTCACGGGCCTTAATTATTGCCATGTTTTTTATTTTTGTTTTTGGGCATTTAATGTTTCAAATCAAATTTCAAATCGGCGATGCCTTACTAGGATCATTTAGATTGAGGGTAGCAGCGCAATAGTTTTGTGGCGAAGGACTCCGACTATTGTAGCTGTTGATCGTGCTGCAGGACGAGGCTTGCTTGATCATGACTGTCGCTTCCACTTCCGGAGGAGTATGGCTAAAGGATTCCCCTGAAAAAGAAACAAACATATTACATAAACATTCTTTCCTCATATTTGACTTAACTGCTAAGCGTCTTACCAATAGGGGAAAGCCTTCGCTCGTGGATTCTGTGGTTATCGCGAACCTTCATCGGGGTTTGTTGGAAAGCCAAAAGACTTTTATTGAGCTCTCGAAGGATGTTGTCCTCTTCCCATTGGCCCAGAGGCAAGGCTCTGTAGTCTTCCGCATCCATTAGGCACACTGTCACCTGTGAAATGCTAGACAATTATTCAAGCTGAGCATTTTATTATTCTTGGATGGTCGCATTTAAAAGTAGAGATTCCATATCATCTCTCACACACGAGAGATGATATGGAACATCTAAATATTTGAGTTTTTCTTCCAAACATTTTCTGTTATTTGCCAACCGATATAAAACTAAGCAAAGTGATGACGAAAGCAAGTTACTTTCTGACCGTTTTCGGTTCCTCGAGCAGGTCAGCTTTGCCTCTCTGGGTCTTGTCGCTGATGCGGCTGAAGAGTCTAACGCCTTCTATTTTTAGGATCTCGTTATCCTCCAACGCTTCCACTGATAGCAAAGCCGGTAGCAGTTCGGGCATCATAAACATTGATAAGGATTCCTGTAAAAAAATATTCGGAAGATGATTCTTACAGAAAAAACATTACTAGTAACCGTCTTTGCGATTTTGATTTATATGGATTAAAAAGTTATATGGACTAACTGGCCAATCAGTCGCTGATTAACGCTCGCATTCGCGATGAGATGAATCTGGACTAACCTAGTTAGTCGTATTTACCTGAGATTCTCCATCGATCAGGACATCCCCACCGACTCTGCTGGATGCAAAGCAGACCCTCAGTGCGTCTTCAGTCTCGCACCGCTCAGGGCGACCTTCGTGCCTCACCACCAGCTTACACAGCGGCAAACTGCACTCCAACCAGTCTTCGATTGTCAGCCATTGCTTGGACGTCATCACCTGCGTGTGTTAGAGGAATTACAGCACTTGCTCATTGTAATGATGATTGTAGGTTTTCTATTCAGTTCTGAGGCGCGCACCAAATCCTGTCGGAATCCTGAGGTTTGCGATACGGAATTTAACAGCTGGACGTTGTGAATCCTTCAGGATAAAGCGGGTTTCCCTGTCTCGGGTATTTCATATTTAAAACGGAATCCGAGAAAAAAGTGAATCCTTACTGATATTATAAACGCGAAAGTTTTATGTATGGATGGATGTTTGTTACTCTTTCACGCAAAAACGGCTGAACGGATCCGGGTGAAATTTTGCACAGAGATAGATAAAAGTCTTGATCAGGACATAAGCTATTTTTTATCCCGGAAAAATACACATCAAAATTACCACGCGGACGAAGTCGCGGGCAACAGCTAGTATAGCAATAAATATGGTCGTATGAATAAACATTTTGTATTTTGTAATACACCGTGGTGGTCCTGCGATCTTAAGTTATACATTTAATGGGTGATTTGATTTATTGGGTAAAGCAGCTGCCGATACCAAGGATAGTTTCAGATGGCGAGTACAACTATGTTTGAGCATCGCGAATCATTCAAAAGTTCAGTTGAGTTGAACGTATTGAATTCTACGCAACCAACAAAATTTGAATACCTGTCGACTAATTTTGATGGACCCTTCAGAGGTATGTTTGTCCAGCCACTCGAAGTAGTGTAGTAAACTCTTTAGCTTATTCCTTTGCGATTTTCTGCAATTAAAGAAACGCGTTAAAAAACCCACAACTCAGTTCAATGAGATAAAAAAATCGCCTATTTGTTATTCAAAAGACTAGATGACCAAACGCTGTCCTGCCCTGAATTTATAGGCCAGTCATTAGAATGATTCTACGTTGTAAAATGTGGTGCAGTAGTTTTTATCTTTTTCTATCTCATATAATATGGGTGATACGGTTTTTTATTCGTAGGATGTGACTTAGTAAATATCAAAAATGGTAACACGAGATACTTATACCTCGAAATATTGGGACTTTTTTTAGTTTCACCCTCACAACTTCTATACGGTACATCGTAGCGTAAAGTTACCTACTAACAAATGAGAGAGCATAACATTTGGTACGTGTTTAATGAGTTACCACTACCACGCAGTTTGGCGAATGAGTTGTTTTTGAGAAACATGTACCTACTAACTCTTTATAAATAAATTTAAAAAAACGTAGGTACCGAAACTTCAAAATTCGGTCTAGCAATAAGTATGTTAGAATCACTCATGGTTATGAAAACCATGAGGGAGGCCTATTTCCTGCAGTGGGCGTCAAATGGCTGATGACGATGACGATATCGTAGAAAACCGTAACCAAGAAACGAAGTTTTTCCCCAACTTTGTAACTAACTGGAAGTTGTTTTAAAGCGTCTGTGCGGTGGTAGCGGAGCGGTAAAACGCCAGCTTCTCATTCGGGAGATTGTGGGTTCGAATCCCGGCATGAACCAATGACTTTGTTTTCTAAGTTAAGTACGTTTGTAAAGTTATAGTAGCAATACCACTCGCTAACCGCGAAGGAAAACATCGTGAGGAAACCTGAGTGTTTGAGGTGTTCACATACCTCAGCGCTTAAAATTGTCGATCCGCGGTGGGCACTCGTGGTGATTAAGCCTATACTCTCTCTCTCTGAGAGAAAGCCTGTACCCTGCAGTGAGACGTATATTAGGTTACATAAAAAATGGGTCTTCAGCTTGGAAATACTGCACCACCGTTTGCATCGTACCTCCAGTTTTGAACTTATAATGACTGGCTTATAGTTTGTGATCGTGTGAAATCCCACAGAAAAAAGCATTTTAAGTTGTCACATTTCCCATTTCTTTCGGGCAGAGTGTTCTTTCCGCAAAAACCCTAATCGGAACATGACGAATATCAAAAATAATGTATTGCCAAATCAGTCTGGCTGTTTTCAAGTGAGGAAGTCTTACCAAGGAACACCATTATTTTTTTATTTAAATAGCTGACCTGTGTAAGTTCTTAAAAAAATGCGTAAAATTAAAGTCTTGTAACGTAGGGTGGGTCTTGAGCGTTCTTTTAGGAAAGGTCGAGAAGAATGCGTGAGCGATCAGTGATGACACGAAGTTGTAGTCTAGTTCCGTCACATCACCTGGGAAGTAAAGAAAATACCGTAGAGTTCCCGCTTCTGACGAGATCACAAAATTATTTATATAACACCTGCTCGTCAATGGCATATTATGTGTCATGCAAACTCAACTTAAAGCAAGTCATTTGTGTCCTATGGTCTAGCCGGGCGGGTCATTATAAATGTACCTACTGAATTTCATAATCCCCTAAGGAATTATGACCTTTGAATTTGGAATGCAATCAACATTGAATATACGAGCTCCTTGCAATCCATGACCAAACGTCAAAATTAGAATATAAACTTTTCATAGAGCCCTACACCAAGAAGAATTTATTCAAAATTAGAATGAAAACTTTTTCTTTTTAATTGTGTTATGTTTTATTGCCTCACAGTGTTTATATAAAGTAGAGTATGCATTTTGGGGATAAAGCAGTGTATTTGTCTCGGGTGTTTTTGAACCCCTCGGCCTCGGGATTCTAGCTTTAACTAGAATTCGCTTCGCTCGTGAGTTAACCCTAGGATCCCGCGTCCTTGGGGTTCAAAATATCGCCCGAGACATAATACACTGCTTTATCCCCTTAATGCATAATCTACTATGTTTATATATCACGATCTCATAAAATTACATTCGGGGATGGGCTGGGCACCCTTGGTGGTTCGGGGGAAAAGGATAAAAGGATCGTGATAGTTATAAGCAGGTAAACTATGTAGGTACAACTACTACATACTTTTAATAACTCATGACTAGTGGTGTCTCCCTCAATTGAAACTAGTTGGTCGATCTAAAATGCCCAATTTTTATTTGACATTACCCACAATCCACATACTGTTTGACTTTTTTTTCTTATTTACACATTGTATCTTTATGGACCCGGCGGGTTGTCAGGGGATAATGCTTTTTAGCATTTGTGGCATAGAACCCGTAAATTGGTACATATTTGGATAATTCGCGGGCATTACATCTAAAATATTTGTACTCCTCGTTTTTCTTAATAAAAGTTGTTGGTGCTAGAATAGAACTCACTTTGTTGTTGCAAGCTGAACATAAGACCATTTGGTGGGCGCCATCTTTTAAGGTGTAGTGCGCGGTTAACCATGATCCTGATAGTATTGTCGAGAACAGTCCTGCGTTCCTCATCCGAGAGTTCTTCGAGCAAGAACTCCTCTAGGCCTTTCATAAGGTCTGGGTCTTTGATGTCATCTTCTGGATCTATGCCGATACTACAAGTAAAAAAGACAATTAGTGTCCAAGTTCATAAGCAAATTGGGTATTTGACAAAATATCAAATGAGTCACTTTTAAAACGGAATTTTGTATGAAAATACTGGCTTATGACGTCACATTTCAGAGCACTCTTTTTATGTTTAATCTATTTAAAAATTGTAATAACTAATAATTGACTAAAAGAGATACATTTTCCGAGATATTTTGTAATTTTTGTTTTAATCGAGCATACGAAATAATTTATTGTTGATCGTGTCAAATACCGAATTAAGCACTTGTTTAGGGTATCACGTCTCTGTGGGAATTTAATACAGGATGAATAAATAATAATATTACAGGATCGTTTATTTTTAGGGTTCCGTGCCCAAAGGGTATTACTAAGACTCCACCGTCCGTCTGTCTGTCTGTCACCAGGCTGTATTTCATGAACCGTGATAGCTAGACATTTGAAATTTTCACAGATGATGTATTTCTGTTGCCGCTACAACAACAAATACTAAAAATAGAATAAAATAAATATTTAAATGCCCCCCCCCCCCACAACAAACGTGATTTTGCCGTTTTTGCTCGATATTAATAACGACAACAGGTAGACGCTTGAAATATTCACAGAATATTTAGTTGTATATTCACTTTAAAAATAAATCAAACGTGATATTAATAACGGCAACAGGTAGACGCCTGAAATATTCAAATGTTGTATAGATAATGGTACGGAACCCTTCGTGCGCGAGTCCGACTCGCACTTGGCCGGTTTTTTCTCATATTTAACTTTAGTAACGTGTCATCATTGCGCGAAAAATATTTCTAAGTCGATAGTGGATAGGGGGCACCGTAGGCCTAGATTGCTTAGGTTGGATTAAGTAGGTTTAATCTGGCATTGTTCTTATACATTTTTGTTGTTTCTGATAGGCATTGGCGTATTTAGGAGAGGTCTGGCCCTAAAAAGCGATTCCTAACCTGCTACCCTCTATCCCAATGCATGAATGCCCAACCCAAGATCCTGGGGTGAGCCTACACCAACCTAGGTAATAATTATGATGACAGGCTACTTTGTAAATGATTTTTCGTTCGCTGTTAGTACATACTTGCACATTTCGTGAATCTTCAACATGTTGGTTGCTAATTTGGTCGGTGACGAAGACAAAAGAAGATGTTTCAGGTGGCGTTGAACTGATGTCCACCAGGGAAGGTCGCAAGGCAACATCACAAGAGCCATTTTGTAGTCTCTAAAAAAAATGTAATAAATGTTATATGTATAGGTGTGTAATATTAATAAATAAAATAATAATTTACATTTCGACGGCAATATTTTATAAGCGAGAGGCAAATAGTTGTCCACTCCTTATATTATTTAATGAACGATGTTATATTGGGATAATTAACGATGTTCTAGGTAACAGTAATTTTTTTAGACGATGTCGACAAATTATTCTGCTAAATTCTCATAAATTGAGCCACATACTCTTTGAATTGAGCTATGTATGGTACTATAATTTGCGCTTTGCCGCGCTAAAAAGTTTACCGAAACGCGTTTGCGAAGTTAGATACGTGACGAAATTTTTTATCGCAGTTCACCTTTAGCATTATTTTTTCGTATGTTATTTACGCTAACTGAAGTTGTCTTGTTATTGAGTTACCTATCTCCACATTTTAATTTAGACTGAAATGAATTGTAATCGATTACCGTACGCACGCGAGCCAACGACCTATCTACAACTATAGGCAAACGCGAGTTGCGCAAATGCTCGAGCCAGTTGACGTTTGACATTTCGTGTCACAGAGAAAATAATTTTCGTGTGGTGTGGTTTGTTGTGTCGGCTAAGGCTAAAATTAGAAGTTTTTCTATTCTTTTTTGGTTTTTCGTTCACGAAATGGATTTAAGCCGCAAGAAGTGGAGCCGTGAGGCCTGAATAATTAGTTCTGAATGTATTATTTTTACTAAGCCTCAAAATTGAGGCGCGTTATCCCAATCCTTATCATTTATCGTAGATATTTTTATCTTATTTTATGCTAAAGTGTATTTTATGAACGTATTTTTGTAAGCTTACGTAATTTTAATAAGATATGTGCCAAGTAGAAGTAAATCTTGTGGAAATAGTTATAATATAGTAAGGTAGAAATAGGTTATAAATATCGAAGTAAATACGAAGTGTCAAAGTACAGTGCTGTGATAAAGGTCAATCTTCGAGGCAAGATGGGTGTAAAAAGTAACTTGTTGAAAATTTTGATTTTGGGTGCACCAGCTTCGGGGAAAGGAACAATATCTTCGAGAATTGTGAAAAAGTATAACATAGAACACATATCCAGTGGAGACAAACTCAGGGACCATATTCAAAAACAAACAGTTCTGGGCAAAGAAGTTAAGAGTTACTTGGACGAAGGGAAACTGGTTCCTGATGATGTAATTATAAAGTTCATGTTAGCAGAATTGAAGGCAGTAGACAGTAAGCCATGGCTCCTTGACGGATTTCCAAGGACAGTCGACCAGGCAAATTCGCTTTGGAAACAAATGCCTGTTGATGTTGTGCTTAATCTGAATGTTCCCTTTGAAGTTATCATTGATAGAGTGAAGAACCGCTGGGTGCATCTACCTTCAGGACGAGTCTACAATATTGGTTTTAGCACACCAAAAAATTCTGGCAAAGATGATGTAACTGGGGAGGATCTTGTGCAAAGGCCTGATGACAGGCCTGAAGCCGTTCAGAAGCGACTGGAGATCTATGAGAGCATAACTAGACCTGTTATACAATTTTATAAGGAAAAGGGCATATTGAAGGAGTTTTCTGGCCGCACTTCAGATGAAATATGGCCCAAAGTGACTAAATATTTAGATCCAATATTCAAGAAATAACATATCCACCATTTACTAGGCTGTTTTATAAAGCAGATTTTTTATTAATCATGCACTTACAGATAGTGTAGACATTACACTTATGGCTAGTTTACATGTATTAAGTATGCTGGTAGTTCACTAAATTTTAAGTTAAAACATATGTATAATTAGTAGAGCTCTTTAGTAGCGAAAGAAAAGTTAACAATTGTGTGAAATGAATAAGTGAACTACAATCAAGTATTTTTTTGTTCAGTAGCCTCGCCCCCTGCACCACGCAGTTGCCCGGGTGAGAGTGTAATTATGTGAAGGTACTTAACGAAATTGCGTATGAACTCCTGAATACTTAAAATGAAGTGAAAATTTAGTTACGTACTTAAAGCTGGTTTCTACGTATTAAGTTGTTAAGTAGTAACAAAATTTTAAGTTAAGTTTGAGTAACTTAATTTTACCAACTTACCCGAAAAATAGAAATGGTTCTAATCTTTTTGTTTAGACTTTGTTGTTTGTCGTTTCCACTTGCACGCTAAATTTTAACTTGCAATTTATTACTAAATTCGTTGTTTACATGCATTAAGTAGCTTAAAATTAAGTTAAAATTTAATTAACTACTTGACAACTTAATACGTATAAACCAGCCTTAAATCATTAATCACATGTAAACTAGGCATTAGTGATTCTGTAGACTCTGTGGTAATTAGACTAGTCATGTTTCATGTTCCAAAGAATTATTACTTATTCACAATGATTTTTTTTGCATAAATGTTGTGTACCTATTTCTCAGTTCAACCCAAAACTGCTTGAAGTCCTAGAAGTTTGCAGTAAAATTATTAGGACTAGTTGTATATAGTTTGAAGCACCATTTGGTGCTACAAATATATTGTATTATTGCTAAAAATATGCTTAAAATCGCGAGTGTTAATTTTTTTCTCAGAACTTTTATCTTACAATTTAATTAGATATAAAAAATGTTTCTTTGTATTATCATATTATTTCTTTGTATTATTTTACTTTGAAGCAGCTATTTTTCACTTGTTAAGTATCTCATTTAGATATCTTTATTTGTTTACTTTGCTATGCTGACTAATGTTGACTAACAGTTACATATAGTTGGGGTTAGGATGTTTGTAGGGAGAAGTTAATTTAATATTTAGATATTGATAGTGCCTTAGGCAATGGAATTAATTATTAAAATGTTAAATGAAATGTTTTGTTATATTTGCACAAATCAATAGACCTTTTACTTTGTTTGACTTCGATTATGAAAAAGTGTGCTCAAAGAATAGTACTTATAAGTAAATAAATAGAAATATATTCTACCTAATGTAGAGTAGAATTGTTTGTTTGTCGAATGTGTACAATTTAGTATTTTTTTATAATTCGCGATTACATTTGTTATTAATATGTATGTATACAAATTGTTTCAATAATTTATTTTTCTAATAAATTTGTTATTGACTACATTGAATTTCCTTGAATGTGTATTCATTATTAATTTTACAATTTTTACTTAATAAACTCTACACTTTCACAGTACATCAAGACAAAGAGAAACGCTTAGTAGATTCAGTCGTCCGATATGTAAAGCAAGAGTATCAATACATTACAATTCAATAATGACAAACCTTTTCAGAAGCTCTGGAATCACTCTTGTCTATAACACCATAACAACGAGTGCACAACGCAACGGAGAGCCCCTTGGCTAGTTATTTCTTTTTTCGCACTTTTCGCATTGTCCACACTGATTCAGAGTCACGGTAATTTCACTCATGTAGTGCAAGTTGTTGCTTTCCTATGGACAGAAGTTTAGTGACTGAAAAACGAGGACCGGCCGCGCCGAGGCGGGAGCACGCGAACCCCCGCTATTTTTAGCAATTTTCTTGCATCGACGCTGAAATTAGATTGTAAATAAAACTTTGGGTTAACGGGAGTCGTGGGCCTCATTAACTGGACCACTAGGTCAAGCATTACTCCTCTACAGTGACCATCACCGACACAACGCTCTCCAACTTGATTTAATTAAGTTTCGCCCACACGTGATGGTACTTAACTCGCCGCCAATAGTATTTATCGTTCGAGGAGACTTCAGGGCCTTGTATTAATAGATAGGTTCGTGATGGGGAATTGAGTCGAAGTCAGTGTAGTTATCAACAGTCATACGCTTAGCAAACGAAATGGTCTTTACCATGAAACTTTTAGCATAAATCCACAGTTATGAACTAATAATGGTTACAACAAAAGCAATTATCGAAAAGGACTTACATACGGAAGCAATGAGTATTTTTTTCTGCGAAAGCGAAGTAGATATTGTATTGATATCAATTTTACGCCGATATAACTTTTGAGTTAGTTTATCTGATCAGTCTACATCGCGTCGGTTGGGCTGCGAGCGTGCAACCTGGCCGGCGGTTCAGGGTGTACTGACGTCACTGTCACCGAACCGGCAGAGCTGACTTTCACTAGGGGCGACTACCCTCTGCGGTCGCACCCTGCACCCTCCCCGCGCGATGACGTCACGCGGCGCCGCGTCACGGCCTACGACGCTGACCGTGGCTCGATACTTCTTCCTCCCGATGCCGTGCCGGTGCCGGTGCCGGCTGCCATACTCGCGACCCGTGAAATGTCACCCGAGGTTACTGCCGTCATTACGTAAACACTGAAGTATGGCTGCACGGCGGTCACTTGCGTCAGTGCGGCTCTACAATTTTTATGGATATTCCAGCATGGGTAGTATGACGGCACTAGTGGAGGTTGAAACACACCACAGCGGTGGCGGTGGCGGTCCATAATACGTCTTTTACTGCAATAGTATTTATTTGGACGTTGTATGAAACATAAATTGGTGGCTGCACGTTTTGTGAAGAGCTCCACTGAAAAGGAAATTTTGGAATAGTTTATGCGACACCCAACGTCGTTGAGTGTTCGTAGGGGAGAGACGGGCTGATATAGCGTATCTTATCTACCCCACAAACTGCAGAACTTACACCACGTTTGTCGTAGTAGCCGTGAAGTTTGGCGCATGCGCGTGAGCCTCCTTTCATAGGAATAGCTCCTGGTGACTCGTGACAGCCTAGTAACAAAGACGCCCATGGAAAATCGTTGCCGCCCTACGGGTCTGTTGGGCGGGCTAGGGCGGAGCGGGCAGCCTTGGAGGCGACCATTCACTGGGACAAGCTGTAACGTTGTAACATATCTAGGCTTATAGACAGCATACGGGGTAGTCGTCTTGGTCTGTTTCGGTTTTAGGTAATGCCCAATCCCTTGGTGTAGGCAGACCGCAGGAGGTCTAAACCTCTTTTCTGAGTGCTTAAATTTTCAGTGCTTCCCATTTTTCTCTGGTCGTACAACTCCTACATTTGTTATTAATAAAAATATCCGTCGACGGATATTTTTATTTGAACTTTACTTTGCTTCACATAAGTGCCATTCAAATTGTTGGTTTTTGAATAGGTAATTATTTTTTAACTTTTTTATCATCATCAGCCCCTTGACGCCTACTGCAGGACATAGGCCTCCCTCATGGTTTTCATAACCATGAGGGGTTTTGCCATAATCGCCACGCTTGGCAGGCGGGTTGGCGATCGCAGTATACGGTTGGAATGTCAGGAAGACGCTGCTGCCCGTCTCATGGCAATTTATTTCCTTAGTCGCCTTCTACGACATCCACGGGAGGAAATGGAGTGACGCTATTCTTAATCCGGCGCCACACGGCAAACTTTTTTATAGCAATTTTAAAAACCTATTTATTTTTTATAGCACTTCAGTTGCTTGGTTGCAAAGTATCTGTTTACTGTATTCGCTGTCAATGTTTTTAGATTCTATGAAATCATTCACAGACTATGTGACTGCCACTGGGCCAAAGGTTGAGTGGTAGATAATTATTTAAAAGTAATCAGTAATTTAGAGAAAAATGGTTATTCTGCCTGTAGCTTAATGTAGTATTTCATATCTAAAATCAGAAATCAGAAAATAATTATAATTTATTTCAACGTAAAGAATTTACATTCTGTTTGCTGAATGACAATGTACTATGTTACTATGTTAGCCACAAGAATAATGAAGAACTGTCCTCTTCAATAAATATACTGAGGATCTATTGTAACAATTATAGGATTCCGTTGAATAATTAATTACTTACAAGTTTTTTTTTGTTAATCGTGTTTTTTGGAAAATATACCTATTTAGATCGAACTGGAGACATCTGGACTCGAACCGGGGTCTTCTGGTTTAGAGAAGGCCCGATGTCCCACCTGAGCTATTACAACCTTGTAGATTTTATCTTCGTATTCTAATGATATTGTAGCAATTTTTCATTGCCTGAAAACACGGATAAAACGACGTTTTCTAAAAATTCAACCTAGCTAGATCGATTTATCGCCCCCGAAATCCCCTGTATGCTAAATTACATGAAAATCGTTCGAGCCGTTTCCGAGATATATTATATGTATATATATGAATACAAGAATTGCTCGTTTAAAGGTATTAGATTTTTTTGTAGCATTATTGCGCATGCTGCGGTCACTTAGAATTAGAGGAGCAATCCGCACACGCTACCTTTACACAGATTAGGATTCTTTTTAGTTTCATTAGTTTCTATCTACCTTTATTATTAGCTACCTACCTTTACTCACTAACCGAGATTCCTGTCGTTGAAGTAATTGGGTATTTGACAAAATATCAAATGAGTTTACTTTTAAAACGGAATTTTGTTTGAAAATACTTGCTTATGACGTCACATTTCAGAGCACTCTTTCTATGTTTAAATCTATTTCAAAATTTTAATAACTAGTAAGTAATTGACTAAAAGAGATACATTTTCCGAGTTATTTTGCATTTTTTTTTATCGAGCATATGAAATAATTTATTGTTGATCGTATCAAATACCGAATTCGATTGCAATGACGTACTTCCGGTTTGGTAGACTCAAATTCTGTTTTCTTGCTTTAAAAATTAATGAGCTCAACAAATTCGGCCCAAACTCTCAAAAATAAGTATTTTCCGATTTTATGGAAAAAAATCATTATAAATGTAAAACAACATTTTTTATACATAATACAATGCCCATTCGGAGTATTTTCGCCTACAAATTTTCGAAGTCAAGGCGAAGCCTCGCTCGTGCCGAAAATCCTCTTGACCTCTTCGTTCGCCATGAAGCCTTAGTAACAATGCCACGTGACGAAAACTCAGCGCCACCCCCGGATTCCCGCCCGGCCGCTGGGGCGGACAGGAAAATTTCTCGTTGGGTGTTGATGTTGGTAGGTATATTGCAATGTGCCTCGGATGAGTGGGTATTCAGTAGAATTAGCACCTAATTGAATTAGCTAAAGCTAGATACCTAATAGGTTAGTGGATAGACCTGTTTAACATTTGTGAAGGTCTCGGTTTCAATTTTCAAAGTTACGTGTGCTTGTGATTTTGTTTTTGTACCAATGCTACTTGCTAACTGAGAAGGAGCTCTTCGCGTTTGGTGTCTTATAGACATTTTGTCAGCGTTTGAAATCGCGAATCCGCGGTGGGGACACGAAGTGATTAAGACAACCACGCTCCTATCCTCGACTATGCTAATGCTAGCTATCTAGACTTGACTGAAGAGCAACTTAATAAACTTAAGCGCTATCAGGTTTATATTTGTCTTTGCGTAAGCATACGCTAAGCTCAAGTGGCTTCCCATCCGCCATCCGTTTTGATTTAAAACCAGAGTTAAAGAATTGCTTCTGTCTAATTAAGTAATTTTGCTGTAAGCATTCATTCACTTCTCTTCATCTATATGTAGATATATATATATATCTATATATTTCTCTTCACCTTTTTGTTGTCTAGATCACACACTTGTTGTAAGCTACTATTTATGTAAGTACGTGTATTTATGTATGGTATTAAAGTATGATATTTATAAGTTCATAAGTTACGTATATTATTATGTATGTCTATTAATATTCTTATTTGCTTCGACTATACCCGTATCTATTTCTCCTTCGACAAATTCTCCCATATGAGTTTGCCTGGAAGAAATTGCTTTTAGCAACAAGGCCGCCAATTGTATCTTTTATTTTGTCATTGCTGTTTCTGTAACATTTTTCCGGTATACAATAAAGAATTATCTTATCTTATCTCATTATCTCCGTCTCCAAGAGAAGGCCTGTACCTTGCAATGGGACGTATAAATAATTACCTAATATGAAAATTACACAAAAAGTAACTTCTATGCTTGAGTGTGGATAGCTACTCATGTCGGCAGGCAAGCGTAGTTGAAAGAATTTTCCGGGAAAAAATGCGCGTTTCAACAGTACGGTCTAGTAATTTTATGTTGTCCTAGGTTTACGGTCTCTGCTCAACACTTTTCGCACAGGGAAATATTCTCTTATTCACCTGAGTAGTAAACTGACTAGCTTTACATCTACAGCGGCAATATTAATCCAACACACGCGTAGTATCTGAAATCATATGCTGTCGATTCTGTGCTCCTAGTAAAATCGACCTCAAGCGCGGCCAGGGAAGCGGCTGCCTTGTGCCGGGATAAAGGTCGTCCTAGATGACGTCACTGCGTGTTTCGTAAGGTTGTACGCACCCATTACGATGTTATGTTTGAGATAAAATTTGTGTATATAACTCCGTAGTCAACAAGGAACCCTTATAGTTTCGCCATGTCCGTCCGTCTGGCGGTCTGTCTTTCTGTCTGTCCGCGGTTTAACACAGAGACGACAAGGACTAGAAAGCTGAAATTTGGCATCAGGCCGACAAAAAGGTAGGATAAATTTAAAAAAGAATTATTTTAGGGGTACCTAGGGGTGCAATTTTTTCCCTCCTACAACATAGTGTAGGGTATCGTTGGATTGGTCGTTTAAAATTATTGTAAGTGTAGGTAAACCAGTTTTAGAATTAGGGATCCGTTTGAGAAATATTAGGCTTTAAATCGTAAATTTTTGTTAGAGTAGGGCGTGATGCCGGATTAAGAATAGCTTAACTCCATTTCATTCCGTGGATGTCGTAGAAGGCGTCCAAGGAAATAAATTACTAGGAGACAGCTGCCTGTCAGCAGCGTCTTCCTGAGATTCCAACCGCATACTGCGATCGCCAACCCGCCTGCCGAGCCTGGCGATTATGGCAAATCCCTTCGTGGTTAGGGAAAACCATGAGGGAGACTTATGTCCTGCAGTAGGCGTAAAATGGCTGATGATTATGATGAGGGCGTGAAAAAAATCAAGTAAGTAGCACATTAATGAACTTAAGAAAAACTATCACGGCTAAGTAGGCTTTACTAGGCTATAAAAGGAAAACTTCGTACAAAGGCCATTGAAAGTAACTTTGAATAAGTTGTTATTTCTGTAAAGTAGGTGAAACACACTTGCTTTTAGGGAACCCTGCACGGCGCGTGGGCCGACACGCACTTGGACCGGTTTTAACTTGGTTTACTTTGGAGCGTATACCTTATAAGTTCTGGCAAAAGAGGGTTGTTTACTGAGAATCGGCACCGAATGCCGTGAATCCAGTTGGATAACAATTGATTCAAACTATAATGAAATAACTTCCACAAAACACGATCACTTGTCTTGGTCTCAAACTAGAATACTCGGTGCTACGATACCCTATACAGGCAAGGACACCATGAACGTGGAAATACACCAAGATTGAGGCTAAGAGTATTTGTATAAATCAAGTACGACGTCCGCAGCGAGAATCGAATCCAAGATCTCGGTTTTGGTAGTCAACCTCGACCAACAAAGCAGTCAAAATGATCTAAACTGAATTGAAACACACAATATTTTAATATGATATTAATGGAGCATGGTTGGAACGTTGGATTCACATTCTCAACGTCCTGGGTTCGATACCGGTATATACCAAGGACTTTGTTTTGTAAGTTTGTTTTTGAGTTTTAGTAACAATACCACTCGCTAACTGAGAAGCAAAACATTGTGGAGAAACCTGAGTGTCTGTGGTGATATAGGCTGATATTAATAAACTACTTTGAATAAATATCTTAGTCGAGGAAGTCACGATGCTTATGACAATAAATAAATATTCTTCGCCGCCGTACAGGTACTCAGTTTGATTGTATTTCCATGTTTATGATGTCCTCACCTGGTCACTATACCACAGGGTATCCCAGTCTGGGCCCAGGAAAAGTGATTATGTTGTATGGAAGTTACTTATTTTTCCACAAATAAATCATCCGCCGCCCCCGCCTCTTCGAAATGCTCTAATATCGGTTGATTAAATGTACACACACATCCCCCTCGGCATTAATTTACCCGCACGAGAGCAAGATAGTGACACGTCAGCGTTTGCTTGTGACCTTTTCTACCAGGACCGCATACTGGGCGAGGAGTGAAACTACCCTTGCGATCCAGCCCGCGCATTGCCCACCCCCTGCGCACTTTGAGCCAGAAGGTGGGCTCATGTTATGTCAATTTATTTTCATTCATTTTTGGTCTGGGTGTATAGTCCGCACAGATCTTCTTGGCGGTAACATAGTCATACACATAGTGAACGTAGTCACAGATCGTTTGCACATCAAAGCAGAAAAGATTTTATCGATCTATTAATAAGTTCCGACTAGATGCAAGAATAAGAGATAAAATTTGTTACTTACCTACTTACATTATATCTATTTAGGGTATTTACACGTTCATTAATTAATAATGTTTAGACGATTTATTTGGTTTATTAAACATCTAAAAAAATATATTTTATAGACTGCCATGAATATACAGAGTATAGTTAAAATAAAGTATTGTTACTTTTTAATCGGGTAAATAAGACTTATTTCTATGTAGAGGAGCTTACAAATTGATATAGTACTTACCTATGTCATATATTGAAACTAGTTGAAATACAAAGGATGGTAGAGGTTCTACGACTTTTATAAAAGTGGAGGGTCCAGCTGAATAAATGTCTCTCTGATCAATTTTAACAGTGTTCTTTCGTTAACGATGTACCTCTAAACCATTTGACGAAGAGTGTGACGTTTGATAAGATATTTTTTAATAGTAGTACATCCCTAGTGCCCCCCGCGCAACCCCCCTTCGATACCCAAAATTAGTCATTGCGCAGGGATTGACGAACTTATACTTAATTTTTTTTTATTTAGCTTAATTCCGGATAGTAAGTTAGTGAAGTGTGTGTGTGTTCAAGTACGTGAGTCCGGAATTAAGCTAACAGTCAAGAATTGCTCATAGGTATTGATATTTATTGAACTAATAACTTTGAAATCATGTAATGTTTAAAAGAAGGTGCTGGTATTTCATAACACAGGTTTGTAGCCTACTTCATAGGCTACAAACCTACTATGAAGTAGGCTACAAACCTGTGTTATGAAATACCAGCACCTTCTTTTAAACAGTACTACTACTACGCATACCAATAAACCAAATGTACCATTCATAAAAGTGACTTGTACTTTGGACGAATAGACTTTATCCTATCTTAATGAGATAAATGAGTGACAAAAGCAAAAGTTCAAGTCAAAATTATTCAAAGTACTCCAGAAATTGCGCAGAATGCACAAAAAATAAAATTTGCTGCTATTATTAATTTTTTTGAGTTCTCTTTCACAATTTATGTCGGAATATTAAGGTTTTAAAAGTACATTTTGTGGTGTTGTTGGAATCCTTAGAAAAGTGTGTGCCACTACAGAAACAAAAAATCCTATCTTGTGTTACCTGACGTTATGTCATCCGGGGTAACGGGATAGGGTTATTTGTTTCTGTAAGTGTATTTTTGGTTCCTTTGTACGCCTTGTTCTTAAAACCAGTCTATCTATCTTAATAAGCTTATTTCCTCAAGTCCTTCCGCTCGTTTTATACGAAGTCGTACTTCGGGCAGCAGGTTATTTGTGCGCGGAGCACCCTCAATTGGTCCGTTTTGCAGTGATTTTCTATGAATTCCTGGTGTGTTGAAGGCAAAAAAGCCTCCCCCGACACATGATGGACCGTGCTTGGTGCTGTGGGAATCGGGTCCGCGGAAAAGTAGTGTCCTGCGCCCCTTGTAGAGGCACACTTTTCTCAGGACACCCTTTTGAGACACTGTACAAAACTACGTTGTCACGAAATTTGAATAATTTTTTATTTAACCGCCACATAAAATCTAACTTAGCTTAAGAATTAATGTATTAGTTACTAACAAAACGATGTATAAACGAAAGAAGAATAAAAAGAAGTAATAATTATTGTTCGATACCAACAGGGGTTTAAGCAGCAAAAGCTTAATTTGTGAGTTCACGGCAACTCTGTTTGTTCGAAGTATGTCTACCTGGGTCGTCCCTTACCGGCCCTTCCACCCACATTCGCTCGATACATTTGTTTCGTCAATCTTTCTATCTTCATCTTATCCACATGTCCAAACTAAAGCAACATTCCTGTCTCAGTTCTAGTCACTCTCTCATCTAGTCATACTCTTTCAGTCCACAGCGTTCTCTAATCAAACTATTGTGTAGCCTGTCATTCAAAGTAACACCAGACATACTTCTCAAGGACCTCACTTCTACTGCAATAATCCTACTTTCTTGCTTCTTTTGCCATAGGTACCCAAGTTTCGCTACCATACAGAAGTGTTGGGACCTCCATTATGGATAGCCATTCTAGCTCTTTTGGCGATAATAAAAACTGAATTTGAACGGATTCATTTTACACTTTTCCGACGTTTCGGTACTTTTGCAAGTGCAATGGTCTCGGTAGACTGAGGTGACAAGCGTCTTTTGGATATGTTTTGGCCACTCACAAAGGAGTGCAAGGCACCGAAACCGGCGTGCGTGCATACAACGACTAATGAATGTTAAGGAAGCGAAAGTGATCTGTCAGGATCGTGGCAAGTGGCAGTCCCTGTTCTCTGCCTACCCCTCTGGGATACAGGCGTGAGTTTATGTATGTAGGTATGTATGTACGGCAACTCCACACTAACTAGGCGTATCTGTGTTGTCGACGAAGCTAACAAAGAAATAAGGATAGAAATTATGCACTGACCGGTATTTCTGCACAAAAACAGTTTTTATTCGTAGCTATATTATTTTGTTATGGGTGTCCAACTGTGCAACGATATTATATATAATATACGGTGTTATAATATCTTTGTTTGTGTCACTGTATGGCAAAGGCGTCTCCTCTCTCGGACTAGGATGAAAAATCTGTGTTGAAAAGGTTTGTTTAGTTGGTTATTAAAAAATAGTACTGGGAAACAAATGAAACTTTTGATAAGTTTTTACAAAGTTAAAGTTACTCATCTTAAAATTATATCTTTATTTGTCTTCAACGTTTAAAGACAAAGATAGATAGTAAGGCATTATAATCACTTACACTACAAAACAATAAAACAATTTTAATGATACATTTTATATGATGGCTTGTGTAGTAACTATAACTAGTAGCAGCAGAATGGGGGATTTATATAACGCCTGTGTATGTGAATAGCAATGCTCCCGCAAACAAAATGGCGCTCGCGGAATCCCTACCCCACAGGGTTCACCGGGGCAGCAGGGGCAGCTAGGCTCTTAGCGGATTTTTCCGCGATGACGTCACGCGGTGTAGGCCCGTACGCGCTCGTATGCATCGCCTAGGCGTAGCTGCAGCTACGGTATTCGTAGCGCGTAGCGAGCCTTGGCGGTGTTTTGTGGTATTTTTCCATCGAGATTGAATTTTATTTTCACTTCTCATGCTCTGAAAGTGCTTATTTGTGCAGGATATAGGCTGCACAAAATCGAAGTTTGTGCACAAGTGCATTAACGTATCTACTCATAAATGTATCTGTATTAAGGCAAAGAAAATGAGCCTTACAGCCAAACACAATAAGAAGTTCATAGATAGAATTTGTTATTTTATAATATTTACTTTAATTTATTTGCCTTATGTGTTTTTTAAGACATAAAAGATATTAAAATTTAAATTCAAGTACCTACGGTAGGTTATTTAATTAATTGAAGAAAATTATTATTACAAAATTTATTTAATAGTAGGCTGTATAGGTCTGCAGCCCAAGCCTAATATAAATCTCGTAAGATTTAAAAAAATAAAGCGGCGGGTAACAGCTCTTGTTTTTTCGTGCTTTTATTAATTTCTTCAATTTGGAAAATTATACTACTGTTTTATTTCCTCGCAATCGAAGTGAAAAGCAGAGTTTATAACTCGCCCATAAAACCATTTTATCCTCGACAGTCTCGAAGTCTCAGATAAAAATGTTTCGTTTTGTGCAGTTGCTGTATAATCTACTATTATTTTCCATTTAAATTAAACAATTTTGAAATAAAAATAATTGCTCAATGAGTTTACAGTCAACACTAAGGAATCCAATCTCGCAAACGAGGGATCCCGCAAACGAGGGATCCCGCGAAAGTGGGATCCCGCACCTTTTTTGCGGGATCCCGCACGTTTGCGGGATGGAAAAATATATATATTTAAGAAAAATGGGCTCAGATGACGATCTGATTATTTACTACACACACCATCACAGCTCATTAATAAGTGATTTAACCACTTAGATCTCATGACTTTTATATAGAATTTGTATGGAAAATAATTTTGATTCAGTTTTTAACTCACAACTAAATAAGTTTTGAATTTATATTTTGTGTCGTGTGAACCCTGTTTCGAAACGGAACGTAATCAATGTCAGTTCAAGTACTCTATGACTAGGGATTCCTCTACGGCGTATGGGGATTTACCTTCGCGCGCGGTCAAGTGCCAAAGAAGGTAATCTAAATATGAAACGTTAAATATTGTATTATATGGTTTCTTAAAAGAGGTTGATTATTTATGTGTCTTAAAAATCATTATGTTCAATTTATAATATGATTAATAACTATGCTTCATATTGATATTAATAATAAAAAATACTTGTCTTTATTTCTTTCTTTTAACTACATAAAACAAAAATGACAATAAATAAAATCGCGGGATCCGTGGGATTGATCACCTTAATCCCGCAGGCTTGCGGGATCGCGATTTTGATGCGGGATTAGATTCCCTAGTTAACACTGCATACAGTTCAAATTAAGTAGCGAAAGGAAGACAGTCGGCAGCCAACATAGCGAAAATGCGTTTGTATTATAGACTTACCGTCCACGATCGCAGTTATAGGTCATATTTATTTACAGCAAAGCAGTAATAACAATATAGTTCTATAACCACAGATTAACACTTAATAAGATTCACCCACCCTCTCGAATCGCTTAGGTCCGCCTAGCCATCAACTACAGGGACATCATTTTCCTCCAGTGTGTCTGAGACCCCACCCTCGCGCTCACCCCGCCGATAGTTGCCCCAACTATCGGCACCCGCCAGTGTTCATGCTCCCCTATTATAGTGCACTAGCTTTCGCGGGGCGCCGACTAGTTGGCGTCACGCCGCGTCGTGTGATGTCGCCTGGTGCCTTCTGCGAGCCGGGTGACGGCGTAGCGCATTGTTACGTCACCGCCCAGGGCCTCGTAGTAGGGAAAGCCCGTAGTGAGGAAATGTGCTCGCTACGAGGCGTATCAGTTGTGCAATGGGCGTAGCAGTTCGCACAGCTAGGTCCGATTGGATAAGTTCGAATTTTCTTGTAGAGTTGACTATTACTGCGGTATCAATACAATTTTTTATGACTCGCAATAATCATACATAGTTATACATTTATCGGGTTTACCTAATAACAAACAATCGTGATTCGCCCCGTTAGATGAATAAACATCAACATACATAGTTTTTTTACTCTTCGGCTTAGGTAAGATCGTAAGCGGGAATCTGTTTAATATAAAAAAAATAAATAAATTTTCAAAAAAAATAAATAAAATGAAGCCGTTTCGGAGAAGTTCGATAACAAAGACTGTAGCACGAGATTTTGATATAGTAGACTACGTAAACGTTGTTGTGCCATATTAATTACCCTACGACCTATTCACAGACCTGGTCGAACCTCGTCAGACTCTCCCGACATAAAATCAAGTCAGGGAATCCAGAATTAAGCTAATTGTATCCTCAGACTAACCAAATATACACAAAAAAATTCATGAAAATCGGTGAACCCATTTCGGAGGAGTTCGATAACAAACACTGTGACACGAGATTTTTATATATCAGATAAAATACATAGGTGATATTAAATGGTTCAACTAAATCAGAATCTATCTTACCTGGCACTTTAGCAGTGTGTCAGAAGAATTAACGGTCGATCGACGTTCAGTTTTTCGTGGCGTAGGCACGTAACGCAGGATTTTAGTTCTTCCAGCTTTTTTCACTTGGTATGTCGACGGTCTTTAATAACCGTTAAATTAATTTCGATGCTCGTAAAATAACAAGCATTGAAAGTAATATTGCCTCGTTGGTCTTGCGGGATCTCGTCTATCAAGCCGGAGGTTGTGGGTTCGATTCTCACTGGGGGTCGCCGTACATTTGTACAAATGGCGTCAGTCTGGGTGTATTTCCCTGTTTGTGATGTCCTAGCCTGGTTACCATAGCATGGGTTATCCTAGTTTGGGACCAGGACAAGTGTTTGTATTGTGTGGAAGTTATTATATATATTTTGTTTATTATCACGTTTCTTTTACGTAATATACAATTTTGCACTATCAATGATGCCAATGACACTACACATCTACAAATTAAAATCACATTCATTATCATCATCATCATCAGCCATTTGACGCCCACTGCAGGACATAGGCCTCCTTCATGGTTTTCATAACCATGAGGGGTTTTGCCATAATCACCACGCTTGGTAGGCGGGTTGGCGATCGCAGTATGCGGTTGGAATCTCAGGAAGACGCTGCTGACCGTCTCCTGGTAATTGATTTCCTTAGTCGCCTTCTACGATCACATTGGCTAGTACCTATTAGCGTGCTTCCATATTTTTGTTTCTGTAACGCAAAACGTATGGCTTACTTATTCTATAGTGGCCCTGGTGAAATAACCTCTGCATTGCCGGCAGGACACACACACACACACACGCACGCACGCACGCATGCACGCACGCACGCACGCACTCACACACATACACACACACACACACACACACACACACACACACACACACACGAGTACAACACATGAATACAACAGTAGTAATTTAGCCAGTCACATTGAAAAAACTAGCAGAAAATCGCTGAAAATTGTTCCCCGCTTCTAGATAGCTTCGCTTTGGTAGGCGTTGATTCGTTTTGAACTACCCAAAAACGTAATACTTTGTGAGTGGCCAGGTATTATATGTTTGACAGTCTGGATAAGTTGATTAACCTAATGCATGAGTGAGGAATTAATAGGCCGTCTTATTACAAAAAACCAAGCAATGCTTGACAAATAACTTGACCAAATGACTTGTCTTATTGGCGAGGGAAGCGGGTTAAAGTTAAAATATAAATTAAAAACTTGCTCTCACGTATCCATCGCAAACTCATCTTGGCTGCGCGGATTTTTGCTCAAGTTATCTGCCGCACGTTATACAATGCAATCTTTTCGACAAATGATGGCTGAAAACCTGATAACCCTTGTGAAGGTCAACAACCCTTACGCACTGAAAACAAATTTAAAAGGAATTAGCTAGCAAGGGCTCGTAGTCGATTGAACTATCGCGTGCTACGCCTTGCTACGGGCTACGAGTTCCGTAGGTGACGACGCTACGAGCGTAGGCTTCGGCGCTCCTGTTACCCTAGTAGGGGTCACCGCAAAGCCTCCGCGGTGACCCCATGGGGTTTCCCCGGGGCTGAGGGAAGTCTTTCCCCAATGACAAACAGGGAAATGTATTCTTGAAAGGCACGGTCGGCAATAGTTTGTTTTGATTTTTCTATCATAGTATCAGTTCAGTGGACAATTTTGGACCCTAAAAATCTGTAGAAAGAGCTTAGTGGTAACTTTACAGATAGGTGGGTGAAGTGATCACTCAATACACGCATAGGCTTGTAACGACTAATCGTCGCGCATAGTGCTTGTGATAATTAGTTGGAGGAGGCTTGGACTTCACTTGTTTAAGCACTGATAGAAGCGCAGTTCATTACTTCCGATGTTAAGTTTTAATTCCAGTGATTATGTTTTATTTAGAACCTAAAGTTTGCGGTTCGAGGACACGTCACAATACGAGAAGCCTAAGCATCAAGGCAGCATAGAGGCGAGGATGGTTTTAGGTCTAGAAACAAAACTGTGACCTAAATTTTCGTATGGTGCCCTCGTACTTAGGTAGACTAGAGAGCCGGCGCTCCGCTCGCCGAGAGGCTGTTTGCTCCAATTTCCGAATCACACGGACAGAGACAAATACTATATCCGTCCTGTGTATGATCTACCTTGTACCCACACAAATACATAGGTACATAAAATATACTCGTATTAGACCGACGTACGCTACGTAAACAAAAGGCGACAAGTTACAAAACTAATAAAGATGGGAAATATCGCGAGAAGATGAGAATTCGTTCGTAAATGCATTGTACTTACTTGTACTTAAACTAAGTTATAAGTGCCTAATATATGTTAAGGCAGTACAGGCGAGGGGCATTAAGGGGCTACCCGGAGCCTACTAGCGCCACCAATATTTGAAATCTTTTATAACACGTTTTTGCAAAAGTGAACATCACAAAACTAAATAATTGTGTTAGTAATTTTTAGAACCTAGACTTGAAACTATTATGTTGAAAATTCTTTATTGCATAATAAAAAACATTTTGACATAGGCGAGCTTAATACTAATAAGTATTTTCTTCCAGCTAACCAGTTGGTGATAGGGATAATGGATGGGGTAGTGCCGGGAGATATTGATTGGGAAAATTATTAAGACCAGGTAGTAATTATATAAACATAAAACACATATAACTACCTCATCATCATCATCAGTCATTTCACGCCCACTACAGGACACAGGCCTCCTTCATGGTTTTCATAACCATGCGGGGTTTTGCCATAATCGCCACGCTTGGCAAGCGGGTTGGCGATCGCAGTATGCGGTTGGAATCTCAGGAAGACGCTGCTGCCCGTCTCCTGGTAATTGATTTCCTTAGTCGCCTTCTACAACATCCACAGAAGGTAATGGAGTGACGCTATTCTTAATCCGATGCCACACTATAACTACCTATATATACATAATACACACAGTACTTACTAAGTAAACAAATAATGTATCGTCCTACTTATAGGTATAATAAATACAATATATTATAAACTACATAATAAGGTAAATTTAAAGAAATGCACATGAATTCTACTCTTACACACGTAGACTAACGGCGCCAGACGTAGGTATGTACAGAGGTAGCGCATTCCACAACCGCATTGCTGTCACAGTGAAGGAATTCGAATAGCCTTCTGTATGATGCACGGGGAATGTCTAGAACAAGCTCTTTGCGTGGGCGCGACCATGCGACCATGTGCGCCAAGAGGGGCGAAACGTTCTCGGAGATAGTTAGGTACGTTCTCGGGGGAAGGAAAGGTCATGTAGAATGCCATACAGAAGCGTCACAATGTGAGTATTCCTGCGGGAGCGTATATTTAGCCAATATAGCTGAGTGCGAAATTGGGAAATGTGAAATAGTTATTTGTTATACAAGAGTGCAAAGTTGCTTTTTAACCGCGTGTTCAATTTTGCCGACCAAGCAAGCGAAGGATTCTAAAATTATTAGAATCCTGAGCGTTAGCGAGGGAATCAAAAGAGCACGAGGTGAAAAATATTTGCACTCGAGTGCCACACGTAACTTTTCATCCCACCTCAGGGAGGAAATGACATTATTTTCTCTGTGGAAATGACTAAATGCAAAAAAAAAACACAGAGGAGATTCCGAGTCTGAGTTTTTAACAAATTAAAAAAGTTCTATGATGAATTTGGCACCATGGAGGTAGAGAAGTAAATAGGTAGAGTTTTGAATTTACAAACTTAGTGCACGCGATGTTCTAAATTCAATTAAGTAAATTGAATATCCTCTAGCTGGTAAAAACGGCTTTTGCACTGAGATATCGAAGAGCAAAAATACCTACTCTTTCCGAGATGGGGGGATGAAAATAGTATATTGTACAACATCCATTTTTATCCGACGCAATTTATTGATCCGAGCGCAGCGAGCTAGTCCTTAGCAGCAGATCTGAATAGATATCAATACTTCTGATAGTACAATTTAGTTGTTGGTGATAGGAACCTTCAAGTAGTAGTCCGGCAGCATCATTTTATGCTCATAAAGCTGCTTCGTCTCCAAACTGGAATAGAATAAAGAGAGTTCATGTAGAAATAGTATGATTTTATGAGTAAGTTTATATGGTACATAGTATGGATAATTTTACAACGATTTTCGATGTTTCTGAGTAACTTTCTTAAGTAAATTTAACATTTTACACTTTATAATCAATAAATCAGCCAGTAAAGATGTATTTGATCAAAGGTATGCCATTATTTTATGACGTTTTTATGTTGAATTTCCATGAAAAAATCCGAAAATAAGCAACACTCACAAAACAAAACAAACGGGGCAAATCTCAGTGGCGCCATCTGTAATTAGTTTCGTGCTGCCATCCCCATTTATTTTTTACTGTTTTTTTTTTATTTTTATCATGTGAATTTAGAGTTAGATACTTGTTTTCTGCCAAGTTATAAAAACATTTTACCTGATTTCATTATTTAATTATAGAAAACGTACGGAATTCAAATAATTGTAGCAAGAATAAAATTAAACAACAAGCCTCAGCATTCTACTAAACTTTACTGCTGCGCAATATATTTTGACTGTTTGGCTGTTGAGCCTCTTAGTTTTAGAAGAAAAATTTACTTTTTGCACTAGAGCTTAAAAGGCGACTTAAAGTCGAACTTTACGAGCATGAGACGTGAAATAGTAGATTGTACAACAAGTGCATAAAACGCACCATTTTACTCGAGACGTTTATCCATCCGAGCGAGCTTGCGAGCGAGGATAGATATAAAGTCGAGTGTAAAATGGGTTTTATGGACGAGTTGTACACTATACTTTTCACTTCGATTGCGAGGAAATGAAACAGCAACATGTAAATATAGTAAATACAAATTATAAGTTTATTTCATGAAGTTTTATTGTGTACTTTGGCTGTTGGTATCTTTGCCTTGGTCTTAGAATACGAACGAAACGAAATAAAATAAAGAGGTTGTTGTATGAAGTTAAAGATGTTCGTGTGGCTGTTGCAGCGATTGCCTTGGTCTTCGACGAAGATTTTACTTTATGCTCTAGAGCATAAAAAGCGACTTTATGTCGCCTACGCACGACATAAAGACGAACTTTTAGAGCATGAGAAGTGAAAAAAATATTATAACATAAGATATGCATTTTTTCCATGCCTAGCGCTAATTAGCACCGGCTCACCCCTTGACCCGAGTTAACGTCGTCAGTGTGCACAATACCTGTTGTCAAAATACTTACCAATACTCTTATTGGACTTATTCTAAGCAAATTGATAGTTTATCGCTCTAACATGGTAAACAAAAATGCCAAAAAAAATATGGACTGATTCTAAGCATATTGTTAGTTTCTCGGTCTAAGAGTGAAATGCCAGAAAGAGATGGACGGAGTGCGTTCTGAAATTTACGCCGTCGTGTGTAATCTTTTCCCAATAATTATAACGCTTACACTTAGTTATCCGTAACGAGACTTGCACAGGTGAGAAGCTTTATAGAAATGACAGCGTGTGATTTTTAACAGGTATTAAAAGCGACCATTTTGTGATAACCAGAACCACAGTACAAATAGAACGGTACCCACCTATTTATTGTATTCTGTTGTATTATAAATACCCCTCCCCTCAATCAATCAATGAGCCCCTATTCGTGCATCGCTAGACATGGGCCAACATGGCCTATGACCTAGACCATTCTCATCCAGCCGCTGCCAGAAGATCGGCTATGTACCTTGATAACAGTTAATTTAAATTTTGAAAACTTCTGACAAAGGTCTCCTTTTTTATGTATGTACAAAAAAAACTTTCTCTATTTATCTATCACTTAATAAATTTTTTAGTTTAGTGTCAATCTGCACTTTTCTATCTAATATTGGCTGAGAACCCCAAAAAAATGTCAGTACTGCTGATGACCTTGAAAATGGCTGCACAATATCCACCTGCTAAGAACCATGCCGAATAATTTTAACTTTCAGTAAAAAAATCGCATTGAAATCGTTCATTCGTTTGGGAACTACATAGGCGTCAATCATCCCTTATGGTTATTTTATCTCATATTTCCGCGAAATCTTCTTTATCTCGAGGATTATTTTAACCCACTAGACTTCAACAAAAAAGGTAAAGCTTCTCAATGTCTTTAATGTCTTCCATATACGAGATTATTTTCCATGTAATATAATAAGATATATAACTTTTCACCACATTTTCTGATTACATTTATTCTTTTTTTGTTAGAAAGAATATGCTTCAAATATGGTCCCATATAAATTTAGTCAAGATTTGTTGATGAGACCTATGAGAAAATCATCGAAATATTCTTTCCCATTTTAATTTGGTGCAGATCTAATAAAAGTCTTCGGATATGGTCAACGTGCAGCAGAAAATTACTCCTAATTAGTACACCGACAAAATGAGGTAAAATAAATAAGTTTTAAATAAAAAATACACTGAAATGGTTGCAGGAGCTATAAAAATTAAAGTGGTTTATTACTAGAGACCGGATTATATGCAAATGCATATTGCATATGCTTTTGCATATTTAGTACCTTTTCAGCGTTAGTTGCATATTTTAGAAAAATAAAATGTATATTGCATATTTACGCTCGATCTCGCTCATCGTTCGATGCTTTTCATAGTAGGAAACATATTGAAAAACAACCCAGGGTTTGAACCCTTGTGTGAAATTGATAGTTTCATCAACGGGATGGGTGAATTTCAATTTTGATTTGATTGTTACCTAAGTAGGTATATCTTGTAACAGTTTTTTTCACAAATACGATTTTCAGTACAAGCCTTTATAAGATAAAATAAAATATATAAAATATGACTTTTATTTTTTCCTGTTTAATTGTATGCATATTTTGGCCCCTTTTAAGGATTTTCGTGCATGTTTTAGCTATTTTACTTGCATATTTGCATGCATATTTTGGGCATTTTTTGGTGCATATAATCCGGTCTCTATTTATCACTGACACTGAAGAAATGTTTGTATGGCCGCCATACGGCCATACGGCCGCCCGCATCAGTTAACCGATGTACCCCGCCATATTTTCTGGCAGTGGTGTCAACCTAATGAACGGTTATATTTTGATTGTGACACTGAAACTTTATATTTTAAAGGTAGGTATTATAATACCTTAAAATTTATACACTACTTTTTAAATATTTTTTATTATCATGACAATGACCGGCATATCATACATGTACATACTCGTAAACCAAAATCAGAATTGTTAAAAATGTCAAACAAACAAAACCCAGTGTTTGCTAAAATGATTTAAAATCATCCATTTTATTCGTTGCATTGTACAACAGATGTGTACCTGTGACTTTTCAGTGCTTTACCTAGACTGAAAAGTAAGTTAAATAATGTTTTATAATTTTAGGCAACTTAAAAATTCGTACGTGAAATGATAATGAGTGTTTAAGTACTCCACACATACCTGCACCGCTTATTGTTATAGTATGAAATAAAATATGCCCACACAAACAAATCCTAATAACGCAGCGGGGTTATCTGAGTAGGTCGATAGACGAGCGTCGGTGGGCAGATCAATAGTGGGTGCTATTGCAACCCTCTCGTGACGTCAGCCGCGGTTATTGATTTTCCACGGCCTGTATGCTGAGAGTCTCTGCTGCCTTGGTATCTAAGTATGCCAAGAAAAGCGCCCGCTAGTGGAAAACTTGAGAAGCCACTGGGAAATCCTTAAGAGGCCCTGCCAGTCAATTTCAAGACGAAAATGCATGAAAAGATTTTCGTGAATTTTCTCGAAGAAAACGTGCAGTACATATTTTTTTTAACAAGATCGTACCGGCAAACTGCAGCGATGTTTTTTTTATTATTTTACGACCGGAGGGGGGCCTCGATTAGTTGCGGAAGTATTCAACTGAGTAAATTACAAGCGGTAAGTGGCGAGTCGGTACGAGTTTAGTCACTTGCTCATTCATACGGGAGCACGCCTCCGTACAGCAGTCGGTCGCCTCGCTTTTCTCTATCCGCCGACTTAATCCGATTGCCACCTCCTTTGAGGTATAGTCGCCTGGTACTCTCGGCTCCGTTTATCCGACGGTTTTATCCGGGTTTATCTCTTCTAAAGCCCGAAATGACGTCTAGCCTACTTCTCCTGTTAGCCAGCTTAAATCTGGTGGCTTGTTATAATAGTGATTATTACTCGAATAACAGATGGTTTGATAATAAGCAGTACTGTGATGATCTATCGCCGTACTATGGCGATATTAATTTGGAGCAAATCGCGGGCGTTTGGTACGGTGTAGAGAAGATTTCACACAACCGCGGCGAGTACCGTATCGAACATTCGAACGAATGCTTTTACATTGACATCAAGGAGCTTTACATTGAGGTGAGTCTAATGGGTTATTTCTAAAATGCGCAATTCCTGAAACATGTTGCATGGATAGAGTTTGTCATTTAGAACAACTTTTGTGCAACTTGATCTACCACTTTTGTTGTTTCTTTTTGTTAAATTTCCGTTCAGACCAAACGTTGTTGCCAAACACGAACTCTAGTTGGGGTTGTCTCAGAAATTGCACATTTTAGCATTAACCCTTTTACTTTCATTACCTATACTACAATTAAAAATAAGTTTTTTTTCCAAAGCTCTCGCTGATTCCTGAAAATATTCGCTATGTTTATTATTAGCTTGGCTATGAGTGCGTAGCATAAGCCAGCTCACTTGTTATCTACGTTGTTATGTCTGGTCAGATAGGTTTTAATATGCGTCTGTTTAATATACGCCCTTGAATACAGTATTAGACTCGTTTTGCATTAGTGATCGACATTATATTTATTATTATGCAGTCTCAGACCAACATGAGCCTCCTAAATATAGTGTCCGACAGATAACTTGAACAAAGATCTGCGCAGTCGGGATGACTTAGCGGTGGACATGTAAGAGCAATTTTTCATTAAATTTTTCCTTTCGGCCGCTACCGCAACTGAGTTTCGTAACCAGGTGCGAAAGAAGAATGAAAACTCCTTGTTCGCAACCAGTTGCGAAAGAATACCTTTTATTCTTCGTTCGCAACTATAGGCATAATGCATTTGTTTTTCGCAACCAGTAGCGGTGCAGGATTTTCTGTTCTTTATTCGCAACCTCATACTTTTTCGAGTGCGTAGGTACTTAGTACTAGTTGAAATGAATGGTTGTTATCTAATCTTGACAATTCTGCCATAATGACTTATAATTTATGTTGTGCATCACTGTTGTGCTGTGCATCATTTAAATGTAATAATGTCTTCATCTAATATTTTTCCGACCTCAAGCAAATTAGATTTTATATCAACTAAACGAGGAGGAACAAAACTGCTATACGACGGGCACCGGTTCCACCGTAAGAAAATTTATGTAAACGGGGACTCATTTTGGAAGTGTTGTAATGAAACGATTTGCAAAGGGAACTTAACATTGAATCAGCGAAATGAGATTAAAAAAATTAAAGAACATGATGCAAACTGTACGGCCAGCCATGCCAAAAACATAGTACTAAAAGAATTCGATCAACTGAAACAGATAAGCAGCTGTAATTTTCAATCAATACAACAGCAATACGACAAAGTGGTCAAGCAAATAAACGATAGCGGTATCCAACTTCTAGAAGAAGTACCAAAATACAGTAGTGTGAAAACTGGACTCTATAACGAACGTAACAAAATATTAGGTGCTCCTAAAGTACGGTTTGTAAACCCAAGCGACGTTGTTGTACCTGCAAAGTATACTGAGTTTTTATTGGCGGATTATGACGATGATTCCCAAAGAATAATTGTGTTTTGTAGCAAAGAAAATAGAGAGCAAATTAGAAAGTATCATCATTTTTTTGCCGACGGCACGTTTAAAAGCTGTCCAAAAGGATTTAAACAATTATATACTATACATGGGTATAATGAACAAAACAAGTGTGTAACGCCACTATTATTTTGTCTGATGTGCGATAAGAAAATGAAAAGTTACGAAATACTGTTCAACTTGATAAAGACCACATTATCCACATGGGTACCGAAAAAAATTACGATGGATTTTGAACTTGCTGCTATTCATGCCATCAGAAGAGTATTCCCAACAATTGTTTTTCGTGGATGTTACTATCATTTTAACCGATGCCTCTGGAGGAAGGCTAAGGCTCTCAATATCAATACAAGACCTAAGAAGAGGCACGTCGCTAGATGTATAGGACTAGCTCGCTTACCGCAAAATTTCATAAATACAGGATATCGATATGTTATGGCAAGGAGTCCAGTATGTATAGAAATAAATAAATTTAATGCCTACTTTAAGAAGCAATGGGTTTCAAAAGATAAAATAGAGAAAGAATGTTGCTGTCATGATGAAGCTATTAGAACTAATAATAATATAGAAGGTTGGCATGCAAAAATTAATAAATACGTTGGCCGCAAAAATCCCACTCTGGCTCATTTGCTTCACGTTTTGGAGCCTGAGTCTACGTCCTTTGACCTCAGAAAAGTTAGCAAGAAGAAAAACAAAGAGTACGAGGAAATTGATAAAGAAATAACCTCGGCAATAGAAGAGTTGAAGAGCGGAATAATAAGTGTCGGTCATTGTAACGAAATAATTTGCCCATATGTAATATGGTAGTTCGATACCATGACCGACGCTTATTATTAATCCACTAAGACCTGCCGGCCTGCGTCTAAGATTGATAATATAAAAATAAAGTCTCATTATTATTTGATTGTTTTTCTTGATTGTGCTAAGCTACTCGTAGTATTGGTGTTCCACACTTAAACTTAAAAAAAATCTTAGTAAATCCACTTGTAACTAATAAGTAGAGCCATTTAACATGTAATATTACTGATATTGGTTGCGAATTAGGACTACGCTTTTCTTTTTTCTCAACCACATATTTGCAAAGTCCTTTTTCGAAACCAAGTTGCGAAAGAAGAATAAAAGGTATTCTTTCGCAACTGGTTGCGAACAAGGAGTTTTCATTCTTCTTTCGCACCTGGTTACGAAACTCAGTTGCGGTAGCGGCCGAAAGGAAATTTTTCTGATAAATTGACTAAACTATTGTCCGAAGAATTCTAGGTCACGTACCGCGTCCCCCGCCAATGAAACCCGAAATACGTCGGTGAGTCAGAGTCATTTGGTCAAGTTATTTGTCGGACACTATACCTATACATCTATGGAAGATCATCGGTATTTATTTCGTGTTAGAAGATACAAAACTGAGAGGAGATAAGGAAAGCTATCGCCACACTCCGAAAGATAGGAAGAAAGAGAAATACCCACATGAATGGCGCTACCACTGCTGCTATACACAGACGCTGATAACAGCGTATACTTTATAAAACTTCATAAAAAGTACAATTTAGGTGAAACAAATATATAGAGCGAATGTGGGTGGATCTGTCAGGATCGTAGCAAGTGGCAGTCCCTGGTCTCTGGCTACCCCTCTGGGATGCAGGCGTGAGTTTATGTATGTATGTATCTATGTATGTGGGTGGAAGGGCCCAAGGGACATTCTAGGAGGACATACTTCGACCTAATAGCCGATGTATTAGCAAAGGGCAAGATAAAAAGTACCCGAAACCGGCGTGCGTGCAGGCAACGACTAATGAATGTTGAGGAAGCAAAAGTGATCTGTCAGGATCATGGCAAGTAGCAGTCCCTGGTCTCTGCCTACCCCTCTGGGATACAGGCGTGAGTTTATGTATGTATGTATATAGGTGAAATTAAGAAAATTATTCAATTAAACCGGTCATTAGTCCAGTCATCTTCCGCAATTACCTCTTGCCAACAAGACGTAACTGAGCTGTACAAATGTCAACCAATTAACCACTGACGAGGTATTAAGCTCGGTGTTCTACTACCTTAATTGAGTTAACATCTTGTAATTCACCAAATTACATGTTGCTCAATTGATTAGTTTCAAGATGACTCAAAAATACGTCTTGCTTTTTATTAATTTGTCTGTCGCAAACGCGGTAGCTACGAATATAAACTTTTGTCCCTACTTGAAACCCACGCATGACTTCGACGAAGAAACCCTTTTAGGCATGTGGTTTATACACGAATACATATACCACAAGGATAGTGCCATCAGAACTGACGTCAACCCCTACTGTCCTATTGTACAAATTAGGAAATTAGAGGATTTCATGAATGGGGGACTGATTAATGGAAACTTGGTGCGTGTTGTCAGCTCGTTTGTTTGTTATCATATCGTTCATAGTGTGAGATCATAGCTTCTTTTGCAATAAATTGTAAAGCTGAGTTTTTGCATTGCACTTTAGGTGCAGATCCAAAAACAACATAATTACTGGCAGATTTTCCTTTTTAATTTTTACTTACACCTTCATTTAAAAAAAAATCGCAAACTTTTTTGTTTCCAGCCAACGCTCCCAACTTAGCTTTAGAGAAGAAAAAAAAACTATTTTTTTTTGTTTCTTTTACTTTTTTACAAATTACTGCCTAATTTATTATCGTTTTTTATTTATACAAACAGCTTAATAAAAAAAAAACTTACTTTTTTTTCAGCCAACGCCACCAACTCCGTACCCGCCAGCGATGACGTATTCACCGTACTTGAACACAAATCGTAATCTTTTGTTCCCGGAGCGTCACAGAGTGCGCCACTTTGTCGTTGAGTGGCACGAAGGACTGCATCAAGATGACTATCATGTGAAAGTGAACACGTCGCACAAGGGATTCTGGCCTACAGATGTTCCTGATCGATGTAAGTCGGTACTCTTACGCTCTGCCGTAAAGAAATCGAAAACTGGATCTAACTATCGGGTGATGAAACACAAATAACGCCTTCCCATTGCAATTTATTTTTCTAAGGTTACCATGCCTTCTAGTTCTAGTTAGATCTGAGATTTCCGCACTTAGCCTCGTAGTTGGGCCGTTGTACGTAGAGGTTACCATGCCTTATTGTTTCTAAGGTTACCATGTGTCATTTTTTACGTCTTAGTAAATATTGAGACTTGCACTTTCTAGAAATGCAAGTTTACTCGTAGTATCGTATACCCAACATTTCTTCCCAAGGAAACTTAGCGAAATTACTAAGCCTTTTTCTAGAAAAGGAATTTCAAATTTCAAAATTTTAAGTAAGAATAAACATTGGGATCTCAAACAATTAAGAATGATGAAAGTTACGCGTCCAACGCTAGTTTCATGTTATAATAACCCAAAAAATGTGTTTGATTGTACAGCTTTATTTTGGTGTCTAGTACATTTTATGGATAAAATAGTTTATTTTGGTGTCCAGTATGCTTAGATTTTGAGTCGAGCGTTAGTTTATTAACACGCTATACAGTATGGAACAGCTAATATAGGTACTTAAAATTATTAGAAGGCGTCTGTTTCGGGAAGATGCATTCGAACGGATACACCCTGTATAATATTGTGACGGTCACTGTCAAGTCTCATCATATAGGTAAAGCAATAACGTTGCCTACTGACTCATATTAAACGCAGGTACCAACTAAGAAATACCCAATCGATAATATTCCTAGACGAATAAACGTATTTCGACCTTATGCGTATTCAGCTAAGCTTTAAAACGCTTTGCACTTTAATAACAGAAAAAAATCCTGTTTGCAGCTGTGGAGCAACAGTACCGATTCTTCGGCGGCGTGATCCAAGTCCTGAAGGTGGCCGACAATCATCTGGTCCTCAACTTCTGCATGAGACTACCCCATTCCCAGTTCTACAGCGTCGTGCTCTCCAGGAACGAAAACCAGTTGACACCAGAAGACTTAGCTAGCATACACAACGTGTTTACGCTCAAAAATCTGTCGACGTCAAACTTGAAGAGGGTGTGCGAAAACGCAGCTGGCCGAGTTGCCTTTTCGAGTGTCATGTTGTTACTAACGGCATGCTTAATTTCGCGTCGGACTGACTGATATTATGTATTTTTAGTAAGAGAATTGTAGTAGACAAGGCTGGGTTCTCCGAACGCACGGATTTGTATGGGACTTATTGCGCTGCGCGAACGATAAGTTGGGGGAAAAGCAGGCATTTTTGAAATTACAGTAATACAAATCCTATTGATAGAATTTTGACGACCGACGTCACTAATCAGACTAATCACTGATAGTATAATTTTGGTATATATTTTATTATCCAAAACTCAGTACCTAAAGCTCAAATAAAACCGTATCTAGTGATAATTTAGACACATGTTCGCTATTTTTCTGATGCTATAAAGTTTAAAAAATCAAGAACATAATTACCGACGGCCCTAGATAGGATATTGAAAAGTAATTTTTTTTCAGATTTTAAATACTATCCATTAGAGAGTAAAATGTATTTTAAAACTCCTGTGTTAGGGGTAACGTCGGAGAAGCCAGCCTTAAGAGGCTGTTCATTTATTACCATTTCAACTAAGTACTTTCTGACCGCGCCTAAGCAGAAAAAAAGCCTTATTTCGGACCCCTTTCCCCTATGGCTCCATTTCACAGAACTAGAATTCAATGTACATTGCATAGCTGATTAACCCATAGTTTACCAAGTAGGAAGACTAACCCCTCTTAACCTGTTGTTGACAGCTGTCAGTTGTTCAAAGTCCATACAAAAAAATCTGTTTTGTCACAGTATATTAACAGCTTGTTAGTGGACTAGAAACCGGGTTATTAATGAGCCTACGACCTATTCTCAGACCTACCAAATATGCACACAAACTTTCATAAAAATCGTTGATGCCGTTTCAGAGGAGTTTGATAACAAACACTGTGACACGAGATTGTTATATATTACATATAACGCGGCCCAAATCGTTTTACGTAATGAATGTTTAATTTTTTTATATATCAAAGAAATATTGTTTGAATATTTTTGTACTGAACGGTGCTGAAGAGTTTATCAAGTGTAGTTTTAGACAAAATATACGATTTTCTCTAAAATTTGTGTTGATAATTTGAATAATCTATTGAATATCATGATCTATTCAACGAGCTAGTTTTGTTCAGTACTGTCGACAGCACATCAACCTTTATATACGAGCGCTCTGTTCAGTCACGCACGTTAAGGGCTTCTTTGCAACAAACATGTAAAGGTTAACCTGCTGTGGACTGTACCATAATGCCCCTTTTACTCTTAACCACCAGTCATCGTCAAGATCATCAGTTAGGGGTTGGCAAACACGGGAGTGAAATTGGTCTGATTGTTGGAGATTTTTTGCAGCTGCCTTTTTCTCTACTACAAATATGGACCAAAGCGGCTAACATAGTAACATAGTACATTGACATTCAGTAAACAGAATGTAAATTTTGAAAAACCTATTTAGAGGCTAAAAATTCCATTTTTGCCGGGACTTGAACCCGCGACCTCTGGCTAACCGTGCCAGCGCTCACCCAACTGAGCTTATGGGCAAGTACAAGCATCAGCGTTTCGAGCCTCTTTACAAACATATCTGTATTACGTACAGGCAGCATCATTTGGCCGAAGCAATTTACATCACTTACAGCCCCGAGTAACCCACTTTGCAGTTAGGTTTTTACATCAGAATGATATCGCTGTACCTACATGATTATTCAAAAATACTTTATTGCACAAGAAGTGTGTGCACAAAGGCGAGCTTAATACTAGTAAGTATTTTCTTCCAGCTAACCTTGGGTTATGTGGTTATAATCTTTTTGTTGCACTGACCCGTGCTGAGGACAATTTTAGATGTTGCTGCCTGTACGTAATACAGATAAGTTTGTAAAGAGACTCGAAATTTCGCTGATGCTTGTAGGTACTTGCCCATTAGCTCAGTTGGGAGAGCGCTGGCACGGTTAGCCGGAGGTCGCGGGTTCAAATCCTGGCATGTGTGGAATTTTTAGCCTCTAAATAGGTTTTTTAAAATTGTCCTCAGCACTGGTCAGTGCAACAAAAAGATTATAAGAATGTAAATTCTTTACGTTGAAATAAATTTCTGTTATACAAAAAAATTACATTTAGGTACTATATTTAAGCACCAAATTTTTTTCATAAAACGGGTTTCAAGACGAAAAGTCAGAGTCTCTACTCTTTCATTTCTACTATTTCTTGCCATATTACAAGTATAGGTATTAAGAACAAAAAAAAGTTTGGATGAATCAATGAGAACTTCATCCAAATTTAACAATTTATTCTACTAGTAATAAATTCAAAATGCTGTGTAATCCAATAAAAAATGTAAGTATACCATGTGAAAGTATTAAACTAAGGGAAGCGCCAGCAGCAAATGACACTTCGATTTTTACATTGAAAATCTGAAATCAACTCTATAAATAATAAGAACGTCGAACGGCCAAATATGCACGCAAGCACGCACGCACGCACCCACACACACACACACACACACACACACACACACACACACACACACACACACACACACACATACACACACACACACACACACACATACACACACACACACACACACACACAGACACACACACACAGATACACTCAATGGCTGAAACCCAACCCCAAGACGCAGTCGTAGGGCTGAGTTATGAGTTCATAAGCAGCCTATATACCTACGTCCCACTGTAGGGCACAGGCCTTCTCTCAGAGAGAGAGTATGGGCATAATCACCACGCGTGCCCACCGCGGATTGGCGATTTCAAGTGCTGAGGTATGTGAATAGCTCAGACACCCAGGTTTCCTCACGATGTTTTCCTTCACCGTTAGCGAGTGGTATTGCTACTATAACTTCACAAATGTACATAACTTAGAAAGAAAAGTCATAGGTACATGCCCGCACTGGGAATCGAACCTGGGTCTCCCGCTTCCGAGTCCAATGTTCTACCCACTAGGCTACCACAGGCTTCAGGAGTTATGAGTATGAGTACCCCTTTTTGGTTTTTCGTGTTTGTGTATTTTCTTTAATTTGTGTGTTTTCTGTGTCGATTTTGACTTGGGCTGACTTACTGTCTACAGTATGTTTTACACTTTGTTCTCCTAGTTTTTGGGAGGCCTGGCATCCTAAGATACAGCAGATCTCTGATCTAGTTTAGGACCCAGTCTTTCCACAAATTACTTCCATTGTGCCATATTGTAGCACCTCTATTGTACCTACTTTGTGGATAGAGAAATAAAGTTTATTTGTATTGTATTTTTTTAATTTCAGTAAGTACTCAATAGATAATTCGACGAAGTGAGCATTTCACAGTGTAGGTTTTAAGTAGGTATCAGTATATTTAAAAAACCAACGAGACATAATGATTAACGTCATTTACTTAGTGAAATTCTCTTCAAAAGTGGTTGAGCGTACCCAACCTAATTGAATCTGAACCCTCTATTCATCTCCGTAAAAAATCATCGAACCAACAAGACGACATTAGCTGCACTAACCTACCTAATTGGACGCAGGCCAAGAGCATCACTGCCCCAGATTCATCTGACCATTCCAGTCGCGACCATGTATCTAACGTTCTCGGTCCTTGCAGCATGCTTGACTGCCTTGGACGCCTTCTGTACCGGCGCCGTCAGGAGGCACAACTTCCTATTGGACGACGTCCAAGGGATGTGGTTCGGTGTCGGGTACGCCCAGCACAGCCCTGATTTGACCAACAAACCGAACAAAGTAGGCTGTCTCAGTATGTACATCAGTGACGTCACGGATGAGCCTCGCGAGGACTGGACTGGGATTGACTCTGTGGTGAGTCATTAAAATTTATTTAGTAGCTAACAGTATGACATCTACAGTAATTATTCCTAGGAGACAGATACAGACAGCTGCGTTTTTTCCAATGCGCGTGTTTATGGCGTAAGCTCTATGTGGAGTAGATTTAATTAATGCTGCGCTGCCAACGCCGATTATCATGTTAATATAGTAATGAGACTCTCTTTTCACACATTTGAGAACCCTTTTCAGATAGTCATACAGACCTTTAAAGAATGGACAACATGTAAAAATATATATATTTATTTCATTGGAGAAACCATCTAAAAAGTTCAATATTTTTTTAATTCATCAATAGAATGATAGTGTCAATAAATATGTATAGTATACATACCTCAGGGAAGAGACCCGTGCCCCTCGGTGGGGACATAATGGGTTGATGATGATTGATACACATACCAAATTACAGCTTTCTAGTACTACCGGTCATTGCACTAGGCCGCGGCCGCGGACGGACGGACAGACAGACAGATAGACGGACATTGCGAAACTATAAGGGTTCCTTGTCAGACAACGGAACCCTAAAAATGTATCCATGGTAGGTCTTTATAGTCCCAACACTTGTAAGCCCCATTTCTCTCAAAAGAATATATTCAATATTATAGCTTACGATCAATTTATTAATGCACATTGCACATGCACATTTGCACAAATTAATTAATGTTATTATTGGATTGGAAAATTATTTTTGCTGCAAATAGGTTTTAATTTAATTTGATCAAATTTTATAGATCTGTAATTTTTTTAACATTTTTTTTATTGATTGACATTGTAGAATATTTTTTTTATTACTATTATTATATAACTACCTACTAAATCAAAATCATACCTTTTATCATAATATCAAATTTACATACCTTCAGTTCTACAGAAGAAACTGGACGGACCCCGACTGGCAGTCCCCCCACACCAATCTATGGTCCGACACCCCGATATCAGGCTCCTGGATGGACCACCGGATCAGGCACATAGCCAAGAGAGAGATATCGCACGGAGAGAGAAGACTCCAGGTCGTCTGGGACGAGGACGGACAGATGCAAGAGCAGAACTACATTTACTCGCCGGCGAAGCCGAACGTGTGGAGGTTGGAGCAGTGGGATCCTGAGCAAAGCGAAGTTTACGCCAGAGGACTGGCTAATTTAGGTCAGTTTAAATGAAAATCCTAGATTCACACATAAACTCACGCCTGTATCCCTGAGGTTCGCAGGCACTGCAGCGTCCGAGTGGTCCCTTCACCCATCTAGTATGAGTCAAGGTGCCACTGGACGTTGCATAAATTATCTTATTACGTAGATGAAAAGGCCTATAATAATATCCCTGAGGCAGTGGCGTAACTATACCATTTGAGGCCCGTGGCAAATTCATTGGATGGGGCCCTCCCAGTAAAAATATATATATGATCTTTAGTTGTAGTATATATGGCCCAACTTTAATTGATTTGAAGTACTCATATATAAACATTATAATTGTTACAAATTTTCGTTAAAAATGTTAAGTTACTTCTGAGCTCGCGGTCTCATAGTTCGGGGGCCCCCTTAGGTCGGGGGCCCGTAGCATTTTGCCGGCCCTGCCACCTTATAGTTACGCCACTGCCCTGAGGGTTAGGTACGCAGAGACAGACCATTTGCCACACCTCCGCACAAACCTCTTTCGTTTCATCTCGCGACTTGTTCGCGTGTTTGGATAACAATCCTAGTTTAGGTCAAGAACACTTCCTATATACGTGTGCGAACAATACCTAAAGGACATGTCGTGGACATATACTGTGTTTATTTGTAGATTGTAACGCGATTGAGGGGTTGTTCATGTTATAAATTCGTACCAATTTCTTTTTTATTTTTCGCTTTTTCCGCAACTTCTTCCGTTTTTGAGCAAACTTAGAACAAAAGTTGTTCAGTATTAGGAGTAAAATCACCTCTTTACTGACTTTTAAATAAAACAAAATTGCATTTAAATTTCAATCCATGTCGTCTTTCCAATTTAATTTCATACAAAATGTATGATGCCCTTCTGTAATGGACCATGTCCACACAGAAGAGACAGGGCGAGGGCGTGAACTCTACACAACGCGTCGCATCTTTTGCGACGCGTTGCGCGCCTTCGTCCAAGTCCCTTCTGTGTGGCCAGGGCCATAGAGATTTTCATATTGTTTTGCCCGAATCAACAGGCTAATTTATACTAACCCTTGAATTCCAGACCTATGGCGCCCAGACGACCCGCCCAAGCGACCGGAGTACATCTACGTTCTCAAGGGAACACCGAACCTGTTAATTCTATACCACTGTTCCCATGGCGGGGAAGCTCGGGCCTTCTCCCTGGTACTCCAACGCACACCCTCCCCTATGGCCAGTTGGGACTGGTACGATATTAGGAAGATATTCTTCACCTACCAGCTGCCAAACGTGGTCAGATACTCGGCCATCTGCGATGCGTCAGGTGGCGCTAGAATCAGCTCGGGAATATTGTGGGTTTTGTTTAGTGCTTTTCTGTTGTTGGTTTATTGTTGAGAGATGTTGCTAGACGCCGCGGTTCGCTATTTGTTATAACTACCTACATGAACAATTAAATTTTAAGATGTGAACTCGGTTTGGTTTTCTTTGTGTCCTATTGTCAGCTGATACTGAATTTGGTCCCGTAACTGTGTTAGAATATTCTTAGGTACATATTTGTGCGTAACCAACACAAAATTGTCTTTCATTTGTTCGAATGGGATTCTGTGCGAATCGGCTATGCGATGTTAATCCAATTGTCATAGTAAACCATAAATAAATCATTGTAGTTCTATGAAACAGGGTCCTGGAGGCTTACCACAAGCACTATTAGAAGTTATTTTTAAGCCTTATAAAAAACTGCCCTGCTTAATGGTACCATGAGCCATACAATCGCAGCGCTGTTAACTATAAGACGTTCACCGTCTAATCAACGCTGCTACCGTACTTCAAGCTCAATTTTGCGCGCTCGCAGCGCTGCTGAACTGTCATTCTCAGCAGTTATTTATATGTTACTCTTGAGCAGCTTTTAAAACCCTGCTAAGCAAATTATTGTTTAATTTACGTACTAAAATGAGTGATAAAGAAATCTTATCGTTTTGGAGGATGATACGTTTTTCGCAATAGGCAGAAAAAAGCGTGGCGTAAAATTATACGAATGCAGAGTAATGCATTAGAAGTAATGCATACGACGAATTGTATTATGTTCGGAGGTATCGACTTTCTAAGGTTTTAGTGGAAAATCTGTGCGAAGACATGAGAGCTTTGTTACCGGTGCCAACGAAATCCACAGATTTATCCGTGGAGACGAAGATGAGCTCTATTCCTCTATTTATTTTGTGGACAGAAAATAAACAAATATGTTATCTTATCTTATTTTATTCATAATAAAAAATAAGTTATATTTCATCATAATTCAGTCAGCCCAACTCTGCCCATTGCTGGGTATATGATCCTATATCAAGTCATAGAAACTTCTTATTGGCTCGAACTTTAGTCGCATTGCAAATATTTGTTTTAGGTATTAAAACTATTTCATCATCATCATCATCGTCAGCCTTTTGACGCCCACTGCAAGACATAGGCCTCCCTCATGGTTTCCATAACCATGAGGGGTTTTGCCATAATCGCCACGCTTAGCAGGCGGGTCGGCGATCGCAGTATGAGGTTGGAATCTCAGGAAGACGCTGCTGCCCGCCTCTTGATAATTTATAACCTCGTAACTCCTGAACCGACACCGCGACACCACTTCATTTCCTTCAAAATCGTAGTTTAGCAAAAACCTTTTTTATAAATTCAAAAACTTCTTCAAACTTCTTCAAAAATATTTTGACGTAAACAAAACAAAAATAACTTTCGAGACACGTTAAAAAGCGTAATTTTTAAGTAATGTAGAACTTAAGACAACATTTTTTTCCGCAGCAGTTTATTTTATTTTTCCATAACTTGTTTTCAACTTTTATCTGGACAGTGAGCAATGCTGCTACAAAGGTTTTTTATTACATTTTTCACAATTAATATGTTTTATTTTTATTTCGTAATAAAAACGGTATATACCGGCAAATTATCATATTTGGTTTTCGAACGCACGCAAAATTTAAGGCAAACAGGCCAGAGACAACCTTTTTTTTTAGCAGGTTTATTGCAGGCCTACTTACGTCGGCTCATGGTACACTATAGTAGCAGTTTATTTTGAACATTGAAAATAAACTGCCCTGCTTGTGGCCTGCTTACTTTGAGATTGTGGTAAGCCTCCTGCCCTTCTATCACGTAACTTTCCACTGCATTGGGTTGACCATTCAAAATGTGTATGTATTTGACAGTTCGGAGCAGGCTCAATCAGACAACTCCATACAGTGGAGGACTTACGTGGTAGCGCCCCTGGTGTGTGTGTGCCGTGTGACCCTAGCGCACTTAGGTAGGCGTACCACCGCAGCAATACCTAAACCATTGAAGCCATAAAATAGCTGTAATTATTTTATACATTCAAAAGCTTTGCTCACAGGAACGAGGTCGGTCGGCTATAAACGTTGGGGATGATAATAACATTCATGGTCACCCCTATAAATCTGGAATGGACCGTATCTGATCTACTATTAGACATTACGGGCGAACTTTCACGGCTAGATGGTTTCATGATCTCCACAAACCGTCGCCTCTGACGTTCATCCTTAATCAAAACAGAAGGAGCTTTATCCATAGAGATGTAATAAACCACTATCGCGCTCCAGAGAGCAAACTAATAATAAATATATATAGGATTATACACACACAAGGGTAGAAAGGAGTCTGATGGAGAAACACTGATTTCACTATTGACTTACCTATGAAATGGCTTTATTTACGAAGGTACAATTCGTACATCCGAGTTGATATAATATATGATAGTTACAGTCGAGTTTGAGGGTTCCGTAACTGAAAAGGAAATACTTGGTACAAGACTGTGGTACAAGTTTGTACATTACCCTCGGTGCGCGAGTAAAATAGCGTTAAAGTAGTGCCAAGTTAATTTGGTGATGTTCTGGTGAAGACTTTCGAAGATGGTAAAGAACATCAAATTTTAAAGCAACGAATTAAGTAGGGTAAATTATGGTTATAAGGGACTTCTTTATTTTTCTTCCGCTCCCCCACTAAAAATTTAAAAATAAAAAATTTTAAATAAAAGATAAAAACCGACTTCGTTTTTATTTTTTATGTAACTGAGATGAGTGTACGCGTAAGTATACCTAATGGTCGCTGTGATGTCGACTGGCACATTAAAGCTTCGTGACATTCCTTATATTTTCAATCTTAGAAATATAGCGAATGGTGGTCGTTCAGTACATAAACCAACTGCGTTATGCGTTATAAAGCCACACGGCCTTTAGCGTCTCATAAATCTATAACTCTATCGTTGTTTATTATCTTCTTTACTCTTCTTTTTCTGGGCAATGTCACAAACTATTTTTGAAATAGTTTATAAAATATGTCGCATTCATTCAAAATTTATCCAAAGATGCAGGGTAGATATACCTTAATCGTACGTACATTCGTCGTCTGGCTTGGCTGCTACTTTGCTTAAATCATGAATTAATTTTGGCTTCGCTCCACACACTGTACAAACAGCAACCGAACTGTGTCTGTATGAACTTGAACCACTTTTCAATCAGAAGGTTCATATTGAATCTTAACAAATTAGCAATTTTTCTATATTGGTGAATCTTGTAGCTCTTTTAACGTTTATTTTAGTATCGCCAACTACCGCTCTTTTATTTTCGGAGTCTCTTTTGCAAACTCTCTCAATATTCGACGACAATTACATTGGTGTGATCAATTACATTTTCAGTTAATATTTGTTTTTACTCACCCTGTCTCGATGTACTCTCTCAGCCCCATTTAACTTGAGTTTTTGTGATCCCGGGTATATATATATATATATATACACGTATTTGCAATACTCTTTACTGAAATTTAAGAATTTTAAATCAATAAAAACGCAGTTCCTATCTCACCTGTTAAATCTACGACTGTTTTTCTTTTTTCATCTTTTTCTAATGTTCGCATCTTCACTAGAAGAAAGCTTCATCTAATTCTCCCATAGGCATTTTGTATGTAAGCACTTTGTACGCGTTCGAACCCATATTCTTAAATTAATTATATATATTCTTTCCGTATACTTTCGCTTTTTAGTCTTTTCGGATGATTTGTTATATGTAAGGTAGAATAGAACTTCCACGCGATACTTCATAATCACATAACTATGCCATTTTGGAATAGACTACTGGCATAAGTAAGTGGCGTAAATGTAAAATTCTTAAAGTTTTCTTTTATTGTTATTTATCACATTAAGTCTCGTATCCATCAAGTTAAAGAGTCAAGTTTCTGATAAAAACCTCAAAATTATTTCGCATTTTATGGTTCTTTAGCATTAAGCCCGAGTGCATAAAAATGTGGGAAATGCAAGAACTGTAAAGAGTGATAGTGTGCAAAAACCACATTATTTTGATAACTTCAATTAATATCATATCTACAAAACTATCATAAAAACTTTAACCACAAAACCAAAACCTCTGAGCAAAATCTGATCTGAATTGTTATCTTTGCCTATTCCCTCACCACATTAACATAGCGTACATGCCTTTTTCATCAGACTACACACATGTGCTAACCGTAAAAGTGATACGAAAAATAAATATAAATAAGAATAGTTATGTAGAAAAGCAGCATTTTTTGTAAACTGTATCATTTGCACTACCCCAATAAAGGGAATAAATCAACAGTGGTATTAGACAGCAGAAAACACTGAAGCTTTAGTTAAAAGTTAGGAAGAAAACGCAAGTGTCTTTTAATAACATGTTAAAGTACCTGAGTGTCTTAAGTCGATGTAATTGTGGCAGTCAGTTCTGTGTAGCTTTGAACACCTCTTCCGCGGTTTTAACACCGGTCAACTCTTTGATGCTGCACAACCATGATATCCATTTATCCATGACATTATATCATAATAATAAAAAGTACATTCACTCAAAATATTGGTAACTATTTCCGAATCACGCTGTAGAATGCACGCGTATAAAGGAGGTGTTGTCGACAATACAGACAACATTTAGATTATTTTTTTACGGTATTATTTATAAAAACACAATTCCTCTGAAACACTCCTCAGAGGCAGTTTAATTATCTGTGGTTACGTCTTTCCCTTTACCATAGACTATTTAAACTGTATCTGGGGAGTGCTTTAAGGAATCATGTTTTTATAAATAAGAACGTTACTGTTTGCAACCGAAACGTACCGTATGCAAAAGTCATTGTGCTGTCGGCTATATCCGCATCTTGCTAAGACTTCCTGTATTAATCCCTGGTGAAAGTCCGGCCGACAAAGCTTTTCTTCCCAAAGACCTACAGGAAAGCAATAAAACGACGTCCTGTGCGGTTCGTCCTTAATTGCGCTAATCGCGTTGTTGTGAAGGATGTCTTGTGACCCCTCATCATGGGGCCAGGACCCTGGGGCAGGTTCACGGGACCAGCACATCCGGGGCATGAGGAGCGATGTGATAATTGCCGCAATTGGACTTGACACGTATTCGGGTTAGTAACAAACAAAAAATGTCATTAAGTGCCTGGATAATGCTTTTCGAAATTAAATAATCGCTTTTGCTGGTCCCATACGATACAGTATGGTAACCAGACAAGGACATCACAAACACGGAAAACACCCTGAATAGGGTCATTTGTTTGAAGTACGTCAGCAATCAGTGGCAACCCACGACTTTGCGAATTGCCATAAGAAGCCCTAAATACCCTTTTACCTAACCTATCAGACTAGTTTAATTGTCAGCATCGGATTTGCTTGAAATCCCAGTGATATTAGTTCCACTTTATTTCTATAACAGCTGATTTGTGATTTTACATTAAATAATGCAGTCGGTATTACAAATGCCTTAACCACTCGAATAATACGGTATTTGACACGATCAACAATAAATTATTTCATATGCTCTAATCGAGCAAAAATTACAAAATATCTCGGAAAATTTATCTCTTTTTTTAGTCAATTACTAGTTATGACAATTTTGAAATAGATTAAACATAAAAATAGTGCTCTGAAATGTGACGTCATAAGCCAGTATTTTCATACAAAATTCCGTTTTAAAAGTAACTCATTTGATATTTTGTCAAATACCCAATTTTGTTCATAACAATGGAAAAGAATATTTCACAGAATATGGTCACACCACTCTAGCTAATACATTCTATCCCATAATTTGTCATCGACAGTACCAACACTTACGCAAACGCCTTGCCTCTACCAAGTACACAATTAATTCATCTTATTTATGCATATGTAAAGCCAATTTTATTTTATCTTAACGATAATTTTACAATTGTAATCGCTAATTCATATCGTTTTTAGTACTTTCTACAGCATGTTATTAATTACATAGCGTCTTCGTGCAGTCACCAGGAGCTAGTAAACACGTCTCGTACTTTAAAGATGCTGTGCGTCGTCACATGCCGAATAATAGTGCAATTTGTACACTAAAATAAAACTTTAAGGAGAGACGATGCACAGCATCAAATTAAGGCTTCCTGGTGAGAGACTCATGATACAAGACAGGCAATTGTCATTTCGGCCGAGGCATACCTATATAGTGATTTTCTTAAAAAAATGCAAGGAATTAGAAAGGGGCCTTTTAAATAATAAATTTTTGTTTTGATTTTGCTGGAAGCCCGTTTTCCATCGCTAATTTAGCTTCCGATCTTAAATCTGGTGGAGTGCAGTCAATGTTTATTTCATTTTCACTTTCGGAACTCATTTTATTTATTTTATTAACAAAATAACAAGAAGCTCCGCTTTACCGCCAATTTTTATTTTTATTTTACAGTTTGAGCCGAAAGGTAAACGCATCTGTGGCTATACAGGGCGTCCCAAAATTATGGGCCGTGAAGGGAAAGTACCTTAAATATCGTAGATAGGGTATTTTGCTGAAAGAAGACTTTATGTTATTTTTAAAAGTTAGTAATTCTGCATTCAAAGATTTTCTAAAAGTTACTTGCCTCGTCTGGGAATCGAACCGACTTAGATGTAAAAAAAACACCCCTATTTTTATGAAGCCAATCGAAAGAATGGCCAAAAACTAATAACTCTTCTTAAGATTTTCTAAATGAATGTTTTCCTACTTGGATTGGTACGAATGGACCGATTCGATGGCTGGCCAGATCCTCGGACCTTACACCATTAGATTTCTTCTTTTAGAGATATGTGAAAGATATGCTATACAAAAAGCGATACGAGAACCTGGGCGACTTACAAACAGAATTGTGCCATATCATATCGAGTATTCACCATAAAAAGATAAGAAAATGAACTGGCAGCGGACTCATTAAAATATTGGCGATTTGCGTAAGACAAGAGGGATCACATTTTGAGCATTTAATTAATTAATTTACAAAATAATACCTACGGCATTGACTACGGCAGTTTCCTGTATGTTTTTAATTTGATTAAAATTATTAATTTCACGCTGTTCCTTTCTTTTAAAATACTATGTTACTTAAGAAGAGTTATTAGTTTTTGGCCATTCTTTTGATTGGCATCATAAAAGTAGGGATGTTTTTTTTTTTAAATTTAAGTCGGTTCGATTCCCAGACGAAGCAAGTATTTTTTAGAAAATCTTTGAATGCAGAATTACTAACTTTTAAAAATAACGTAAAGTCTTGTTTCAGCAAAATACCCTATCTACGATATTTAAGGTACTTTCCCTTCATGTCCCATAACTTTGGGACGCCCTGTATATACAGCCACGAGAACGCAATGTGTACGATAGATGAAAGAGTTCTAAATTCAAACAGCACACCGTTTCATACAACATTGCCGGCGCGCTCTTCGTTCCAAATTCAAAGAACGCACCGGGAAGTGATTTTGGTTTTTCAGTCTACGTAAATATGATACTTCGCGTGTTCTTTATTCAAAAGTAATGACAATATTTCCACGCATGTTTAAGAAAATAAACTTAACCTACCCCTTTTATTTTAGCTCAAATTTAATGTCAATTTTTGTGTCGGTCAGCGCCACCCACAGGGCACTGGAACGAATATTTTTATACGACTTTTTGATAGACATTATTTGAAGAACTTTTTGACCTCAGAAGAAGATTTGCCATAGATTTCTTAATCATGTGTATAACGTCCCCTTTTCATTCGATGAAAACCGGTTCGATATCACCTGTAGCACAGAAGGGTTGATAAGTTTGCGTGCTCAAGCCCACCCCCCATTTGTGGACGGGCTTTTGAATTACCAGTAAGTTTTAATTGCGATAAAGGTTCTGCGTAACCATTCAATAAAAGGGGAGTTAAACTCTACCAAGTACCCGCCCGACTTATTACCATTTGTTCCCAGACGCATCAGTCGGTAAATTAACTCCGGCTAAATTAGTTTACGTCCCGCTCTCCTAGCTGCGCTGGCGCGGACACACTTAATCGGCCACCATCATCCTGACACGCGACCACAGAGTGCCGTATAAAAATGTGTACAAAAATATACACGCTGCTGTATCTTTTACATACGACAGTGTACTGCGCCAGTTATTTACGATACGGCGAATCGACAAGTCAATATCCTTATTCGACAATATCAAATTATTTCAACCGAGAACAGTACCCCTACAAGACTGGCTCCATCTCCACCAACATAGACTCTATACCGATCGAAGCGACAAGATATCCGAACTATAATTCCAACGGGTATAGCACCACGTCGGGGTACGATGCATACGGATCGAGTTATCGGAACCAGGGGAGCCCGTACTCTCAGTCGGGGCTTTATAACACCGCGCGTTATGGAGAGGGCTACAACAACTACAATATGCCAAGGTATGGCGAGGGTGCGAGGTATGGGGATGGATACAGTGGGTACAACGGCTACACCAGTAACTCCTACGAGATGCCCTTCATGAGGAGCGGTGGGGAGTACTGCATCAACCGGTCGCCGCAAACTCAATTTTACGAGGACAGATTCATGGGAATGTGGTACGGTATCGAGATGATCGAGCATCTGGCAGGAAACTCGAGGGTGGAGCTGTCACCTACCTGCATCGTGATACACATTTCTGAGCCTGTGGATCAGGTGAGTACATTATGATCATTATTAGCTCAGCATGGCTAGAAAGTTTCAGACATAAATGTGTACAAAAATAAAACTAAATATTAACAGACTCATTTTTGTTTATAAAAACACGATTCCATGGTAAAGGACGAGTGACTTTACCACAGATTATATAAACTGCAATTGAGAAGCTTTTTTGAGGATTCTGTTATATATGTACATAGCACTTTAATTCTTTAATTTTTGCTTGGTGATCTAGTGCCTAAAACCCGGTTTATCTAGTAAATAATCATGATTAGACCCGTTAAGGGGATCCAGCGTGCTAACTAGAATCGCCAATGAAAAAAAAAACATATCTTCTTTTACAGATCGTGTCTATTTGCAAATAATAGTGTATATAATCTCTCAATCATATTAACAGGGATTTATAGACCCACGACAAAGAACCTAGGATCACGAGCCTGGGACTAGATAGCATTTATGCCAAAAACGGCCATTTTTGGCGTTATGCTATCTAGTCGTAGGTTGTTTGCCTTAGATTCACGGCCATGGGTACTAAAAATCACTATTAACATGATTAATAGATTGTACACATACTTATGCAAATTCGATCTGTAAAAGAAGACTGATATTCTTTAATTGGTGGCGCTAGTTAGCCCATTGGATCCCCTTAAATGTATAATTATAAATCGTGTAATAAATCGGATTGTCAATCTCAATAGCTGCGCTAATACTAGACCATTATTTACAAAAACACGATTCCTTCCAAGTTAAGTTGGTCTTTCCCTGTACTACCGACTATTTAAACTGAATTTGAGGAGTCATCATCATCAGCCATTAGACGCCCACTGCAGGACATAGGCCTCCCTCATGGTTTTCCTAACCATGAAGGGTTTTGCCATAATCGCCACGCTTGGCAGGCGGGTTGGCGATCGCAGTATGCAGTTGGCCTTCTACGACATCCACGGAATGAAATGGAGTGACGTTATTCTTAATCCGGCGCCACACGGAATTTGAGGAGTGTTTTAGTGAACCGGACCTAATGAAGTATATTTTTTATTTCCTGCTTAGGGGCCGTCCATATATTACGTCATTCTAAATTAGGGGGGGGGGGGGGTTGGTCTGCGGATGACGGTAAATGATAGATGGGGGGGGGTGTTTCGAAATTGACGTCATTCTTATTTATTTATTTATAGTTTATTTTTCACGTACAAAAAGATTATTTCTAAAAAGAAATTTCTTCCAGCACACCTATTAAAATACTAGCTGCCCGCCCCGGCTTCGCCCGTGGTATTTACATGTATTATACATATAAACCTTCTTTAAGAATCAGTCTATCTATTTAAAAAAACCGCATCAAAATCCGTTGCGTAGTTTTAAAAATCTAAGCATACATAGGGACAGACAGCGAAAGCGACTTTGTTTTATACTATGTATTGATAATAAACACAATACTTAAATAATAACTACAACATTACATAATTAATAAAAGTACATATTAATACTATACTTATACTTAAATACATGTCTCATACTAAGGAAAGATAATGTTCTTGTGATATTTTCCTGCGGCCCCTCGTCGTAGTGCTCGAATCTTGGGACGGCGAGGAATAGAAGTCCTTCAACAGTTGCATGACGGCGTAACGGGACAGGCACTTGACGTTGAGTGGGTTGAAGACGTGGATGAATCGAGCCAAAACGAATATCGGGAGGATACGGAGATATTACCCGTGATCCAGAATTTAAAAGAATGGGTGAAAACTCCGTGGGAGTTATCCAAAGAAAAGTAAAAAATAAGTAGTTATATTATATCAATGATTATTGCCAAAGTAAAAATAATAAAAGGTGATTCTATAACCAAGTGTTTTAATCATATAATACCCTATTTTTCTCAAATCTGCAATGTTTTATATTGTCAAACTAGTAATGACGTCAATTTTAGGAGAAGGGGGGGGGGGGGTCATTAAGAAATGACGATAGGATGATTATAGGGGGGGGGGGGTCTAAAATCTGAAAAAATCGATGACGTAATTTATGGACGGCCCCTTACAATGGTCTCAGGCACACATCCACTCCACATAATATGCATTCTAATAATATCTTCAATATGTTTTGTACTGCGTCGCGCGCGATAAAAATGGGAATTCCCTGAACACGTCAGGAATGTTTTACTTATCTAAAACGGAGTCCGAATGATGCTTGATGTAGTTCTGTTGGCAAATTAAAGCCACCAATGCTCTTTTTATCCGGCTTCAAAGTATTTGAAATATTTTGTACGTAAGGATATACGTACCTACAGTTGACAGCACATCAAATTTTACATCCAGGCACTCTAATTAGTTACATTACCGGTGAAGTTGCAACTAAAATATAGGGGTAAAGGTTGAAATGCTGTCGATTGCACTTACGTTAATACATGTACATAGATTGTAGAGAACATTATACTATAATATTGGCCATCAACACATTATCTAACGCGTTTCACGAAGATGGTTAGGTACTGTTTGTCTTTACAATGAAGTTCCGATACCGAATCGACACGTCCTATACAACACTTCTCTTTTGTCATAACTATTTTTTGCCAGTACGACATTCGTAACGAACGAAAACATTAAATTCATTAGTGCGTCTCTACCCGATTATTGCGACAACTACTAGGAGTTTAAGGGTCCATAGAGCTATTAAACGGTGAGATAAGAACAAAGTCAATAATGCCTATCAATCGATAAGAGTAATATAGATAAAGTCAACTCAACGAAGTATATTTTAATAAGTATACGACTCTTTTATAAGATTGAGAACGAATCTGTGCTGGAATTCAGCAGCTTATCGTAAAAAAACTATTTAACAGTTCTATGATAACGAAATAAGTAAATAATGAAATATGTGATGATATGTTCAGGTTATGTAGTGTTAAGTAGTCTTGATTGGGTACACCCACTCTTAAAAACCTAAGGAAGGCCTCCATAAGGTCAATTGATTCGAATAAAACATGATCTCATACAGGGATCAGTAGTTAAACTCGAGTCATAGCGGCAGGTCTACAGTTTTCGAGACCTAGGGTCAAATGTGATAACATCAGGCAAGAGGAGTGAATGAGTCAGGCGCGCGCGCCTCTTCAGTCTATTCAGAGCGCACGCGCAGCGATCGATAGTACGGAAGATTTTTGCGCGCCCGAATAAGAAAACAATTAAAAAATATTACGCTATTCTATTGCACTGAAAATTTAGAAAATATACCACGTGATATGAACATTTTTGTTTAAAATGGCACTTCAAGGTCGGTTAGTGCCGATGTTGCCTTGGTTTGTCGCAGTGTTGACAATGTGTGAAGCAATCGAGGTGTCTAATTCGACGGACCAAAACATAACAGTTTCTTGTGATAACGAAGGCCTTTACAATAATTTAGACATCCGAGAGGTAACAGGCTCTTGGAAAGTGCTCGAACTCTACATGCACATCGCCAATGAAGGTGTAAGAAAGTTCTATAGCTGCCCGGTTGCCAAAATATGGGAGACTGATGGAATACCAACTTCTACGTTTGGGGTACGTTGATTTTATTTGCTTTGAAGAGTCACGGTGATTCTCCTCAAGTGTATACAAGTCTTCTACCTATTTAAGAGCAACTGCCCAAATAGTTCTTACCTAAGGCTATGGTGCCTAACTACATTTTAGAGGGATCGTTTTTAGAATTCCGTGCCCGAAGGATAAGGGACCCTATTACTAAAAGTCTGCTGCCCGTCCGTCCGTCCGTCTGTCACCAGACTGTATCTCATGAACCGTGATAGTAAAACAGTTGAAATTTTCGCAGATGATGATGTACTTCTGTTGCCGCTATAACAGCAAATACTAATAAAAAACAGCAAATAAACCAACAAATAAAAAACAGAATGAAATTAATCTTTACGGAGCTCCCATACAACGAACGTGATTTTTTTGCCGTTTTTTGCTCGATATTAACAACGGCAACAGGTAAACGCTTGAAATATTCAAATGTTGTATAGATAATGGTACGGAACCCTTCGTGCGCGAATCCGACTCACACTTGGTTCGCACGTTTTTAATGATGCTAATAATGACTTTCACTTCCCAAACCCTGCCCTTCTGATAGGAAACCCTTATCTTAAGGAGTTCCAAAAGTGTTAACTTTTTTTAAGTGCCCGACAGAAATTTGAATAAGTAAGTAATAGCAACTTAACAAAAACCTAGCCTAGAAGGAACAATAAACAAAGTAGTAGTCTTATTTATAAAAACACGATTGAAACACTTCTCAGAGGAAGTTTATATAGTATGTGGTAAAGGGAAAGACGTAGCCTGATTATTTAAACTGATTCTGAGGAGTGTGTAAGAGCAATCGGGTTTTTATAATAAATAAGACCGTAGGATTCTATCTAATCGATTTTCCAACCATGCACCTAGGAATTAAAGTGACAATAATCTTTGGCGAAACTGAAATAACTGTCAAGTGTTAAGTAGACCTTAAAAGTCCACATAATCGAGTTCGACGTAATTTTATCGAATTGAAACAGCGCTTTAGACCAAAATATTTACGCTTTGCAAACTACTTCTAGAGGGGAAAAGAGCAAATCCGAGTGCAGGCAAATAGCAGAGTAGAGTCACTGACCACGCGTTCATTCAGGGAAAGAATTAATGAGCTTCTCGCTCAATAAAGTGACCTTCTGGTCAATCGCAACAATTTAGCATCCTATATTGTGCATTAATAATGTTCAGCGAGAAATAGCTTGCCGGTACCGTACAAACTCCACCGTATGCATGCTCCAACATACGAGGGTCAGCGTACTAAAGCACATGGGTCCGAAACACACATTTTTGAGGCAGTGAAAGAACCTATCGTAACATTACAGTCATTTTTATTATCTTTATTACATTAATAGAAAGCTGTCACGAAACAATGAATTGAACAAACAGTTTGTGTACAAAAAAATATTAATGATTTATGTTGCATAGAACAATAATTTTAATGACAATTTGAGTTATTTGCTCCGCCGACATTTTGCGGCATTGAAAAAAATATAACAGGTTTTTTCACTGCCTCAAAAATCTGCGTTTTGGACTTATGTGTCTGGCGACCCTAGATATCTTTAATTTCGTAGATTTTCTGACGATATCAGAATTTCACTGAATACGTTCTCAAGTAACGATCTCTCTTTACAATTGGGTATTTGACAAAATATCAAATCAGTTACTTTTATAACGGAATTTTGTATAAAAATACTGGCTTATGACGTCACATTTCAGAGCACTCTTTTTATGTTTACTCTATTTAAAAATTGTAATAACTAGTAATTGACTAAGGGCCAATTTTTCAATAGTCAGATAAAACTTAACTGGAGAATAAATTGCATGCTATCGCTGTCTAAATCATACGACAAGACAGTGACAACATCAGTTTTATTCTCCAGTTAAGTTTTATCTGACTATTGAAAAATCTGGTCTAAAAGAGATACATTTTCCGAGATATTTTGTAATTTTTGTTTCGAGCATATGAAATAATTTATTGTTGATCGTGTCAAATACCGTATTGTCTCAAAAGAGAACGAGACAGACAGTTACTTAAAACTAGTCAATAACTCGGAAGCCGGCGGTGTAAATCTACATTCAACGGCCTGGGTTAACAATCTGACTGTCTCCTTGTTCTAGCGGTATCACATCTGATTACCATGCTGGAGGACGTCGATTCGATTCTTACTGGGGGCCGCCCTACATTTGTACAAATGGCCTTAGTCTGGGTGTATTCCATGTTTGTGATGTCCTTGCCTGGTAACCAATAATCCTAGTTTGAACATGAAAAAATTAAAATGTATATATTATCGGTTCAGGATTACAGAAACCATAAGTTTCCTAAAGTAATGGCCGGAACAAGTGATTGTGTTGTGTGGAAGTTGTTTTTTATTATTTAATCACGCCGGAAAATGTAGGATGGTAAACAAAAATGAAGTTAGTTTTGTTTTAATTGAGTGGGAAACGAATGAAGTCGTGAGTTTGTTCACGAGGTTTTTCTTTAAAAATTAGCATTTTGTATAGATTTGGATCAGTGTTTGTTTAGGTAAGGAACCTCAAAGAAATCACCAGAGAAAAGACTTGAAAGGCCGAAAGATTCTGGGAAAGCCTCCTCCATCTTAAAATACTGTTACAGCTACCTACTACAGCGTCTTTAGTGGCGTCACTATGTAAAAGTGTTACAGTCGAGAGTACATCAACCTTTACACATGTGCACTCGAATCTAATCAGTTACGTCAAGGACGACATTGCAAGCTAAATTTAGCTATTGTCGACTGTGCCATCCAACACGGTATGTAAGTATAAATTTATCATAGGTAAGCTGGTGGTTGTGTTGGATGCAGTTAAATCGTAGGTATAGCTAATGCAGATCTCTGGCAAGGTTTCTACGTAATTTATTATAGACTGGATCGAGTCCATATTATTATGATATAGAATAAGAGGATAAGATAAAATAGACATATCTACGCGGCAAAACAGATTCTAGACATTGCCAAATGATGCTGGTTATTTGTAGTCCGGTAGGCACGCAATAAAACTAAGTTATATTTTTCATATCTACGCCAATTTATTTCGTACATCTCATCTGGCTTTAGGGCCATTGTAGGTCGAGTATCAAACAAAAATATTTTTACGCATGATTCGGTAATACTTGTAAAACACGGTTTAAATAATTTGTGCTTACGTTTTTCCCTTCACCACAGACTATTAGACTGCCTCTGATGAGTGCTTTAAGGAATCATGTTTTTATGAAATTAAATATGATCGTTTAAAAACACTATCGTAGAACGTAGGTTTTTTTAAAACACTATCGTAGAACGTAGAACGTAGAACGCCATCTATTGTTGGACTGCGATAAAATAAAATAGAAATGTCCGTTTCTCTGTCATTTAGATAACTATTTCATTTGACAGAATAAGAAAAAACAAAACAGAAACGTGAAAAAAATACAAAAAATAAAACAAAAAAGCACTAATCCAGACGGGAGAATCGGCGTTTTCAGAATACTTAAGTATATAAAAATGTACTGAAGCTCGTACCGCAACATTTTTTGCATTTCATTCTCCGCCAGACGAGGTCGCGGGCAAATGCCCGTAAGTGCGCTCAGCCCCTTAGATGTGTGTGTAAACTTTTAGCCGAGTGTACTTCCGATCTGTGGCGCGGGAATCCCGGGACCCCTTCCTGACGGGACCCCTTCCCAATATTATGCTATCCGGTCGTTAGATTCAGACACGTAGTTTGATAGTGTAATGACACCTACTTCCCAATCTTATTTTGATAATTTACCTCATATTAAATAAAAAAAATACATTAAATACCACTTAAGGTTTTTTTAGTGATTTGTTTAAGTAATAGTTTGCATCCTAAATAAAAAAGAACCGGACAAGTGCGAGTCGGAATTGCCCACCGAGGGTTCCGTAGAAATTTTTCGGTAGTTACATATTACAATAATTCAGGGATTGAGTCTCGCACTTTTGTCCGAGCTATTTCCGAACTTCAAAGGCAATTTTTTATGATTTAATTACCAATATATAGATTTTTCCCGTCACTTGTAGTAAGACTTTACTTGCCAAATTTCATAGTTCTACGTAGCTTTAAGGGTCTGTAGACCTGAGTATATGGTTTTAATTTAAACTCGATACCTCCACGCGTTCCCGAGATACAAGGTCTTAACAGATAGACGGACGGACAACAAGTGATCCTATAAGGTTTCCGTATTTTTACTATTGAAGTGCGGAACCCTAAAATACATTCAGGGTGAATGATATAAAAATAAAATAAGATAGCAAGTGATTTACAAATTTTAAAGCGATTTCCAACTCCTAAAGTACCTGTATCTTAGGAGTTGCACCTCTTTCGACGAGTGACTTACAAAGTTACATACTAACTATTTATTGTCTAAGTTTTGAGATACAACACGATAATCCCATGCTACGGAACCGTAGTAAAACAACTGTTTATCCTTGCCGAACCCAAGAGCCTGTGACCTCAAACTTAGCGCTTGAGTAAACAAAAAAATTGATCCCACCTCTAAATCTAACTGAGTCACATCCATGATGATAGTTCAATTAAAACGGCCTCATTACGGCGTCCACTTGCAGGCCACACCTATAATTTGAAAATGGCTATACTCGTACCTACAAGTAAATTCAGCGAACCAGAAACAATAAAGCGCTTATTGACCTCGACATAAGTTCGAGAATCGCGCAAAAAGGGATGTTTTTCGCTGAACTGCACTGCTCGTGAGATGTTCTAAAGTTATGTGCTTTCCGAATTTGTTCAAACGTATTCAACAAAAACTTAATAGGTATGATGTTGCCAATTCGGTCGCTCGCTTCGAATTGAAACTGGCAGTGCAGAGCTCTCTTAATTTTTTGTATCTGTAGATTTTATCTCTTATTGTTTAGATAGCGGCGTTTTACCTGAAATAAAACGCTTATTAAATACTTACCTTATTTGAAGCTTTCAGTTTGAAATAGGCAAAAGGCAGTTTCCTTTTTCGTGCCAGTCGACGCCGCTTGAACCCTAATCGTCGCACTTTGTTACTCTGTGGCATTCTACCCACTAGCAGACCGCCTTGCGCGTAATGATTTCTAAACGCGCGACGGCCATCTTTGCTTGTCATTGTGTCGAAAACCACAGGCAGGAATTAAATATAAGCTTCAAATAAGATAAGTAAAATAAACGTTTTATTTCGGGTAAAACGCCGCTATTAAATCCTGTACGTTATTTGAAGCTTTGAGTTTGAGACTGGTGGTAGAGGACGCCAATGTGAGAAGAATCATCTCACATTGGCAGTTAGCTGTATGTGTGTAATACAAACCAGTACAAAGCCTAGGTACTAATGTAAAATATGCTAATAGATATCCACAGACCCAATTGTGCGAGTAATTAAATTTTAAAATCGGATAAACGTTGACCCAGACCCCTAACCTAACCTAACCTAACCTAACCTAAAACCCCTCCTCTACGGAACCCTACATTGGCCGTGGCCCGACACTCACTTGGCGGTTTTTTTATTTAAGTCTTCAGCTATCACAAATTCAGCGAATGGTACTAAACCTACTAGCTTAAGGCGTCATCATATCACTTATATAAAGACAGAAGACATAATTTAGGCACTCATCTTGTCTGTATTTCGTAATTGTGCCAACGGTTAACAACTAATCTAGAAAGGTGTAAGGTCAGGCCGTGCATCCTACGTACGACCGGACAGTCATCAAATAGCTTGACTCATCATCGTGACATTGAACTGAAAATACCTATTCAATGAAAAGACGTCGTTTGCTCTCAAGTATATTACCTCGGCTAGGCTAGGTGTAATAAAAACGACGGTTAATTTGCTGCAACTAAGTTTTATGTCTAATGAATGACTTATGTTTACGATTGCTCCTGAAACTCTTGGTAGTCAATCGCGCTTCGATTGTACGTTTGACGAATTTGAAACCCTCGCAATCCATATTATGAGACTTTGAAAGATCAATAGAGCCCATAATTGATTTCTATCTCAATTTCCATTAAAAACAAAAATATCTTTACAGTATTGTAAAAAAAACCAAACAGCCAAAACTTTTTTTTAAACGAATGTTGATGAATTCGATTCCTTAAAACACTCGATAAACGCCTATTAAAATAGTCTGTGGTGGAGATTTTACGAGGAAAAGACGCAACCAAACATTAAATAAACTGTCTTGTGTTTTTTTACAATTATAAAGAATTATCTTATCTTATCTTATCTCATTCCAGCCATCATCAGTGCAGCCACCGTACCACGTGGAGCACATGAAGGCCAAGTTCCGGCAGTCATACCGCCACCTGCGCTTGCTGTGGGACGAGGCTGGGCAGAACGTGGAGTACGCGCTTTACTTTCGAAATGACTCCATCGGTTACTGGCAGGTCCTGGATGGTCAAAACGGTAAGTGTTGGCCTTTGCATCTATCTGTCATCAGAACACCGCTGCCCACTGGGTATAGGATGGTGAAAACGGTAAGTGTTGGAATTTGCTTTCAGGCCTTTGCATCTATCTATCATCATCATCATCAATATCATCATCATCATCATCATCATCATCAGCCCACCGCTGCCCACTGGGTATAGGCCTTTTCCCCCAAATGCCATCTCTCACAGTCCCTAGCCATCCGCATCCAAGGACTTCCACCGAATCAACGATTTCTACTTACCATCGCGTTGCTGGTCTGTCCATCGACCATCGTCCTGCTCCTATATTACGCGCTCCAAATCCTGAACGATTCCAATCGTTTAACTGTCAAATTCCACACGATCATTCACACAATATATTGTGACATCAAATTATAGAGACATTATAGAGACATCAAAAACAATATATTGTGTGAAAAAAATATCGAGATCGGATAAGAAATGACGAAGTTACAGCGATTTTAGAGCACAGGTTCCATAAACGTGCGCGAACTGGCGCCATACGCTTGATTCGTTAAGAACGAAAAAGTTTCAAAGAAATAGTTTGACGTTATTAGGACGTGCCCATTTTCATCTTTTTTGACTTTATCATTTTAAATAGTTGATGAGAACACCCGAGTGCCAAATATGTGTTAAGAAGATATTTGAAAATCGGCCTTTTTTCTTCCAGTGTGGAACAGAATAAATATTCCTTGGTAAATTGGAAAATTGATTTGCGTTCCTAAAAAGCATTAGCCTAATTTTCTGCATTAAGTGCAAATACAAACTTCGAACCATTCCCAGAATTCTAGTAACTTAGGTTTTTAGTTTTTTTTTTTTTCTCGAAGATCCTATCATAGTAGGATGCGTTTTATTTATTTCGGTGTACAAGTCGCATCCATAATACGGCGAGATCTTTAGAGAAAAAAGATGAAAACTAAAAAAATATGCTTAAATCTCCGTTTCTGGGGTATATCTTTATCAGGATAAAAATTGGGATTGGGACTAAGAATTGTACGGTCCATCCATCCATCCATCGATACGGTGGCTCCCATACGACAAACGGGATTTTTTTGCCGTTTTTTGCTCGATATTAATAACGGCCACGGGTAGACGCTTGAAATATTCAAATGTTGCATAGATGTACGGAACCGACTCGCACTTGGCCGGTTTTTATATTAAAACATAGGATCCTGTACATGTAACAAAATGCAATTTGAGGCGTGAGGAAGCACCTGAGGCGTTTGGAGTGGGAGGTGGCTGGGTGCCATACATTATTGTATGGTACCCAGCTGCCTTCGATTCTATATGCCTCACATGTTCGCTTCACGATTGTTTTGTTTTGTAGTTTTTCGTGTAGGTACTTTGTTAGTTTACCTACTTGTTTACTCTGTGTTTCTGTGACTATTTGAATGAATGTCTTCTTTCTTTCTTTGTAAAGTTAACTTGACGAGGGGTCTAGATATTGTGGTCTACTTTGGACCAACCCTATAAAAAATATGAAATTGCGCGTAATTTAATAGATCCCACGGTATCTGGAAATGAAAAAAATCACATCCTTGAAAAAATAACAAAATACCTAAATTACTGGAATTCTGGGGTTGGTACGAAGTTTCTATTTGCATGCAAGGTTTTGTATGCACTTTAGGAACACAAATAAATTTGCCAACTAACGCGCCAAATTTTGAGCAAGGAATGGTTTTTCTATTTTACGGGAAGAAAACAGTCTGATTTTCAAGTACATGATCTTAACTAATATTTGGCATTCGGGTGTCTCACCTACTATTTGAAATGATAAAGTCTTTCGGCTTATGCATAGTTTATGCAATAAAATGGGCACTTCCAAAAATCACATTGGCGCCGGCCAACGGTTAGCCGGTCGGATACTGTGACGTCACGATAGCGTTGAAACCTCGCCGGGCGCGTTTTAAAACAGCCAAAGCTTAAAATTGTCTAACTTCACTTCTTGGTGGATTTGAGTCAATCAGAAAGTAACGTGCTTTTAATTTTTTACTCCAACCACCTCAGTACTTAGAAATCCTGAATTATCCTCATTGCCATCGCAAACGTCAGGATTCCGGCTGGATTTGGTGCGCATAATTCGGCCTTCGTTCTCGCCCGCTACTCTGTGATTGCCCTGGTCCACCTGCCGTCTTCCCGCTTCGCCAAGTGTTCAGCCCATTTCCATTGCAATCTCGAGACTCTTTCGCCAATATCGTCGACCCTTATCCGTCGACGGAATCTATCTATACAGCCCATGAAAGACGCCCACTATTGGGAATATTAATCTATCACTGTCACGTCTACTTTCCCGGTCGCCTGCCGATCTCGTCCATTGCTCTCTTGCCGCATTCCAAATGTCATCGACCTATCGGGAGGTGTCCTACCCCCTGAAAGACGGCCTTTAAATACCGAGTAAGAGAACAGTCCATAGCACATCAAACTTTACATACCTACGTGCACGCTCTCTAATCAGTTAGGTTAAGGACGACTTTGCAACAAAAGTGTAAGTTGAAGAGATAGCGTTTCGGGTCGCGCATCTTAAAATAAGAGCGAGAAAAACAGAGCGTCCTAAATAGTAGATTGTTAACCGAGGGCTGAAAGGCACCCATTCCTGACGAGATGTTTTGGCGCTCGAACGAAGTGAGAGCGCCAATAGTTCGAGGCAGAAATGGGTGCTATCACCCGAGTAAAACACTCTACTTTTCATTACGAATACGAGGAAAGTAAACACAAGCCAGTTAAAATCAAAAAATATAAAACTTAAGGAAATCACGCCGAAACAGACGGATGGTCTAGCTCGCGGCGAGATAGCTCGCGTGCCAACTTGTGCTAGCCGTACATCACAATTCGCATGATGGCGCGCGACCGCGAAAGACGGCCATTTTGAATTTGCGTATTTGGTGGTTTTATCTGTGTCTTAAACAATATTTTAATTTATTTCGCTAATCACATCTCGCCTTGAAAGTGACTAATAAATACATAAAGTACATTATATTAATTATAAACATCAAAAAGAATTTAAATGTCAACAAAACTAATAAATCGACGGTTAAAAGGATATAGGGTATAAGCGACAAAAACCAAATTGTTCAGGAGAGCAATTTAAAGTTTGAAATTTCAGAAAAATGGACATAACTTTTTTATTTATTATCATAATGTAAGGATGGAAACAGCTCTAAACTCAAAAAAAATACGAGCATTAATTAACATTTTATTTTTTTTCATTCGACGTTGTTTTATGTACTTTATATGTCGCTTAACTCAATTGAACGTATTTTTTATATGAGGTAATTCGGCATATGTTACATCTACAAATAAAAAAACGAAGAGTATAGAAGACTAAGCTACATTTGGTTTCCGTATACCAAGAGTTAATAGAGCATAAGTCACATGCCTGTTGAATAATTAAAATAGGTAAAGAAGGATATATGACGATTCAAACCATTGTGACAAAAGGTAATGAAGCACAAGAAACGGTGCTTAGCAAAAACATCGTGAGGATGTCAGACATTAGTGACACCGAAAGTGAGTTGAATAAAAGGTAATATGGTGCTTCCACACATCAAGATTTTTAGGCCAAGAGGAAAACAAGAACATCCAACACATGACATTACCTGGGAGATTAGTAATGCGGATTAAACGTCACGTCCTACAAATAATAGATTCACAACCAACATGATTGTCCTTTAAAATGAGACTTAAGTAACTGCATACGTTAGAGGATGTCAGTTTCATCATCATAGTTCGTACCAGATTACTTACCTACATTAGGTATGATTTTGTAATTATTATCTGACCTAATAAGGTCAATTGAGCGATCAAATTAAAAGTTAGATTCGTTTTTTTTTCACTGTTTATATAAAAAAAAACACAATTATAAAAGAAAAAAGTATTTTTCATAATGTACTCCTCTACGTAGTAACAGAAAGAAAGTCGTAACTTAACTTAATGACAATAACATAATATACCCAAGTGTGAAGTGAGAAGTTAGGTATTAATTACTACTACTTATAAAAATACTGTAAAAGGTACCTTAAAAATAAAAGTTTTTCTAAACATAACTAAACTACGTACTTAGAAACTTTAACATAACAATAAAAGCCTTCAAAAAAACAATAAAAAAAGTATTTTGTAGTATTTACTCAATTCAATTCAATTCAAATATTTTTATTCATTATAAAAACAGAATGTTCACTCATTGAACGACAGAGTTGTTATTGTTAAAGTTGTTAGTTTCACAACCGATAAATTATGTAAAGAAGAAACCAACATAGAAACTCCACATGTATTCATTTCAAAACACGTTTCAACTCAATTAACAGAGTTTTCAATTTAAAATATTAGTCATGAATGTGTTGAACACTAGTCACAATGATTGAATCGTCCTGTATTAAATATTATTGTTTAATGCCAAACATCTTCGTCTTCTAGATAATCCTTGATGTTATAGCAAGCTTTTTTGAGTGTTAAGAAGTATTAAGTATTAATTTTTTGCAAGTCTAAATCATGGAAATGACAATTTGTGTTTACTTCCAGCATTAACACTATGATGGGCGCCAACATTTTTCGAAGTCTTTGATATTTTTTCTAACGTACATAATATTTTCATAAATATATTGACATGCAACTGTTAAGATATTGGTTTCTTTAAAGAAATCTCTTAGCGAATCCCTACTACCTAACTTGTAAATAAATCAGATGGCTCTCTTCTGCAAGATGAAGATAGTCTCAATGTCTGCTGCCCGGTCCCATAGTAGGATACCGTAGGTCATAATACTATGGAAGTAACTAAAATAAACAAGCCTAGCAGTTGCAACGTCAGTGAGTTCCCTAATTCTTTTCACTGCATATGCTGCAGAGCGATGTGGACCCCATTGTAGTTTTGCATCGATTATGATGCGCAGAAATACAGTATCCTCTACAAATTCTAGTTTATCATTTACAATTACTATGTTGTTCTCAAATAATCTTACGTTAGGTAAGGTAAACTTTATAAATTTTGTCTTTTTGGAATTTAGCAGCAGATTATTTGTTGTGAACCATTTAGAACTTGCGAGAGAGCATTATTTGCATCGTCAAGATTATTTTCTTGCTCCTTATTTCAAAAATTTTAGACATTTTTCGTACCATAAACGGTAAATCACTTACGTAGACTAGGAAAAGGAACTCCCCTAAGATAGATCACTGTGGGACTCTTATTTTAACAAGTGAACCCGAGGATTTAATACGATTTACGTGTGCTTTTTGAACCCTTCCTGCTAAATACGATCTTAAAAGATTTAACCCTACACCCTTTATTCCGTAGTTGTTTAACTTTAAGAGTAGCGTTTTGTGGTCTACACAATCAAATGTTTTTGATAAATCACAAAATATGCCTACAGCATCCTTGTGATCCTCCTACTTGCTGAAAATATGCTTAAGTAACATGACTCCGGAGTCTGTCTATGTGCTGACTATGAAGGAGTTGGTAACTATTGAAATGCGTAAGTAATTGATCTAAGATCATCATCATCATCAGCCACTTGACGCCCACTGCAGAACATAGGCCTCCCTCATGGTTTTTCAAGCTTCAAACATAACCATGAGGGGTTTTGCTATAATCGCCACGCCTGGCAGGCGGGTTGGCGATCGCAGTATGCGGTTGGAATAAAAAGACGCTGCTGCCCGTCTCCTGGTAATTTAATTCCTTAGTCGCCTTCTACAACATCCACGGAAGGTAATGGAGTGACCGTATTCTTAATGATGAAGATGATCTTCTCAAATATTTTACTTAATATTGGTAGTACTGAGACGGATCTAGAATTGGTTGGATCGTGTTTATCACCTCTTTTAAATAAGGGTACTAGTCTACTATATTTCATGAGGTCCGAAAATACTCCCTCATCTACACATTTATTGAAAATTTTTGCTAACGGCAAAGCTAGGATATGTATCACTTAACTAACAATGTTTACTGATATAGGTACCCGTTTTTTTTTTAATTCAATAATTGAAATTTTTTAGCAACGTTATGGGGCTCAGTGTAATTAAATGAGAAATCGTGTTCGTACGAGGAGACATGGTCTTTTAATAATGTTGCTGCACGATCAGGTGAGGATTCTAACGGAGCTATAGTTACGATTGGAACATTAGTGAAGAACTGTTCGAATGCTGCAGCGATGTCTTCATTTGTCGTTATTATTTTGTCACCTATATTAAGCAAAATATCTCTTACCCGTTTCTCTATTTATTATTGTCCAAGTTGTCTTAATTTTATTTGGTGATTGTAATATTTTATTCTTTTTATGATCGCACTGGCTGTTTTCCGCAACTTTGTTCGCGTGGTAATTTTTATGTGTATTTTTCCGGGATAAAAAATAGCCTATGTGCTAATCCAGACTATAATTTATCTCTGTGCAAAATTTAATCTGGATCCATACATACAAACTTTCCCGTTTATAATATTAGTATGGATTTAGCTTTATGACAGACGGCCTTAAATAATTTTGAATATTTTTTTACTTTTACTTACAACTAATTAAGCTACTAACAATGACGAAATTTTATTTTGAAATTTAATAATAATTATAATATTTCTTAAAAAATACAATAATCGATCTCAAAATGTGGTAGGTAGGTACCACATTAAAATAAAGCAGTGACTTCGCGGCCGACAGATTTTGGGATAAGCGACTCGCTAAACAGGTAACTGAGTACAATAAAGACCTGAATAGGTAATACAAAATGGCATACGCTACAATTAATAAATTGTCGTTGTAAAGTAATACGGCATAAGTAACAGAGTTGTATTATATTTGTAAATGGTAGTAGGGAATAACCGAGAGTTAAATATTAGCTAGGTTTTAGTAATTGCGTATAAGCGACCACTGTATGGTAAACTTGTTAATGGTAGTAGGGTATAACCGACAGTTCAATATTAATTAGGTTTTAGTAGTTGCCTATAAGCGACAGCTGTATTGTAAACTTGTAAATGGTAGTAAGATATAACCGATGCTTAATTTTTTTGACGACAAAGGTAAAGAGACATTAGTTCCAACTTTCAAAATAGGTACTTATGGTAAAGAACCGTAAGCGCCCAGAAGCTCTACACCAGTAGGAAGTAAAAATACCTTACCGACTAGAGGCCAAAAATGATGCCATTTTTACAGGGGTACAAGCGCTTTTAAGTAAAAAAAAGCCTAAAACTCGGTAGGTTACACCAAAACGACCTTTAAAAACGCAGTTTTTTGCTTGGGATCAAGCGACAATAAAGTCATTGTAGAGCCGTGAGAGTAAGCGCATTCGACGCAGAATTTTTTTTTAAGTAAGATTGCATTCAAAACTCATTTTAGGCCAAAATGTCGCTTATCCCCTATTACCTTTTAACCGTCGAAATGAAGAATTAATCGTTTTATGGCTGTATAGGTTACTACCATTGCGTTGTTCAATATAAACTACGATTCATATATTTTTTTTAATACTTTTCTGCTTTAGAGCAGGCATGTACCACTTTCAGCACGGTGCCTGGATGAACAATGACCCCCTTTCAGAGTATGAGTAATGAAATAGTACATTGTTCACCGAGAGGAGAAAGTGACCGATCACCGTCGAGGGTGTCGTTTGAAGCCCGAGCCGTAGGCGAGGGCTTTAAAACACCCGAGATCGGGAATCGCAGTTTCTCTCGAGTGATACATAGTGCTTTATACTACACCTGCTTGATAGTTTTATTTTACTTTCTACGAAAACTGAATCCTCAAACAACACACAAATTGGAAATGGCGCCAATGGCGTCTGCAATTTTCATATGTTCTTTTTTCAAATTGTTTATCCTGCCGCCGCAGGGTCGCACTGCCAGCCCGACACCATCCAACACACAGCTAGTGGCCAGTGTCATTTTGCGAACTTGGAGATAAAAACTCACTGTAAAAACTTTTTGGCTTTTGATATTTAGGTTACCGGCGCATAGTCTTACCCAAAATTAAAAAAGAAAAACCACGTAAGAAATGGATTTTCATACACTTTTCTCTCCCGCTCAGATGCGTTTTCTCCCCGCATATTTGTTCGATATGCAATGACGTACTTTCTACCGTAAATTTGATAAAGTATAAAGGTACTTTCCAAGCAGGTGTAGTATAAAGTAAATTCTCCACTGTATGGAGTTGTCCGATTTAACCTACTCCGACCTGTCAAATACAAATACAACACTTTCAAATCGTCAAACTGGGACACTTACGTTATTACGTATAATTTACGTTACTTTCTGATTTACTCAAATTCTCCGTGTGGCGCCGGATTAAGAATACCGTCACTCCTTCCTTGGATGTCGTAGAAGGCGACTAAGGAGATACATTACCAGGAGACGGGCAGTAGCGTTTTCCTGAGATTCCAAGAGCATACTGCGATCGCCAACCCGCCTGCCAAGCGTGGCGATTATGGCAAAACCCTTCATGGCTAGGAAAACCATGAGGGAGGTTATGTCCTGCAGTGGGCGTCAAATGGCTGATGATGATGATGATGATGATAAGTTACTTTATGCTGTGTATTATGACTTTTATAATAATAAATCTAAATTTAATTTCAACCTAAAGAATTTATAGTGGTCTGTTTTTGAATGTCAAAGTACAATATAAAGGGCGTCTCCTGCGCGTGCTTTTTCGAAACATTACACAAAAACATTGAAACATTGGGGCGTGGCTATACACAATTGCGTATTCAAACACAATGTTTTTGTTTTCCGCGGCCGACGGAAATCATATTCCGCGCGGGGTAGAGAGGGGAAGGATTTGTTTCATTTCTCGTCTTCCTCGTCAGAACTCAGTGATGACGACACAAAATGTTTTTTTAGTCAGAAACATTTTCCTATAGCAGTAGACGGTTTGTGTACGGAAACAAATGTTTTTGTTTCGTGTTTTCTGTGTAATGTTTCAACAAAACACGCGCAGGAGACACGCCTTTACAATATTAAAATAAAAACATCACTTTTGAGCGGAAGTCCGGTTAACCCATGGTTACCCATAGTACAGAGTATTCTAGTTTGGGGACCAGGCATTATCTATACACCTCTATGACAATAAAGTTTTTTGTATTTGTATCAAGGCTGGCCAGCTTAGATAACAGGCGTTCATGTGTCTCGATATCACAAATTTTAGCGTTTGCCTCTAATGCACAATTTCTGCGCAGTAGAGTATGAATACCTATTATTCTCATTCCGATTAGTCGTATATTTTTTCCGCAGGGACAATGGCTTCTCGGCGCCACTACCAACAGTTCAGCGGTACAATTCAGGTCCTTAAAGCTGTGAGCAACCACCTGGTTCTCAACTTCTGCGAGGAGGCGTCGGAAGGCCGTCCGGCGCAGCTTTACTCCGTACTTTTCTCAAGAGATCCGAGTTATCTCGACAGGAGGGACATAGACTCCGTTCACAACTTGCTGCAGAACAAGCATCTGTCTATAGCTTCTAGAAGGATGGTCTGTGGAAACAGCGCGGACAGACCGATGATAGGCGTCCTGTTCTCACTTCTGACTTGTGTTTTATCGTACGCAATCGGCGCGTCGTCTTGAAGTCTAGACTGTACCTAACTTCTGTTATGCGTAGGATTTGTAGATCTCGCGGCTTGGCAAGTGAGGTTTCGAGTTGTTGCACCTTAAATGGTTCCAGTGGATACACTGGATCTAACTACTGGAATCGTTTAAGTTGTCTACAATGCTCCGTCCTATATTATCTTCACTTGAACAACTTTATTCACACTTTTAAGAAGTATTAGGATTGTAGTAAATATTATTATTAATAATTTTATTGCACTTAAACTAGTGTACAATACGGCGGACTTAATGCCATAAGCATTTTCTACCAGTCAACCGCAGGAGGTGGAAGAAAAGTAGTATAAAATTTCTTATTAGATGTTCTATCGAGTTGATGTATGCACCTTTTCTACTATTGTATAGTTTATAACTACATATTATTACGTCTATCGTTTTATACCAAAGATATTGTTTACTGTTGTGGATGTTGTGATTGTAATGTAGAATAAAGTCATGATTTCAGGATTATTAAGATTCATTCATACAATTTCTTTATCCTAAAAACAGCGCTTTGCAGACCCTGCCACAATGAATTATAGTACAGTAAATAACTAGATCACTATCGCTTCCGCCGACTACCAGGTGCCTATTACATAAAACTGGAATGCATGATAATTCGACGTGAGCCACAGATAGGTAAGAAGACGAATGTACTAATCGGCTACATCGAATTATTATAACAAACTATGAATTGTAGTTTTATGAAACGGGGCCCTGGTAAGCTTTCATAGCGTGGACCCCACGCCGTGGAGTATAAGTGGGAGTTTCGTACAAGTTTTTAGACGGGGAATTCGATTACGTTGTATACTTCCGTATACTTACTTTGTATGCGGAACTGGAAACTAACGGCCTTATTTATAAAAACACGAGTCCTCTAAAGCACTCCTAAGAGACAGTTTATTTAATCTGTGGCTACGACTTTTCCCTGTAAAATCTGCACCACAGACTATTTTAATCGGTGTTTTAAGGAGTAGTGTTTTGTATAAATAAGACCGATAATTTTAACAATAGGCACCTACCTACGGTGGAAATCGGGAAGCCAGAAAAAGTTTGGCAACAGTTTAAAATTGTCATTTTGATCTCTCTTTAAGGAGAGACAACAACAAAAGTTGTTGTAGAACAAAAGTTGTGAATTACAAAATATACTGACATGTTTCAGGAATTGCGCATTTTAGAAATAATCGTGTAACCTCTTACGTGCATACTTATTTAGGTGTTTCATCCCCAACATTAGAGAAACACTTCCCGAAACTGCGCATGTTGGAATTAGTAACCTAAGCTCTACAGTTTATTTGAACCCCAGCGGTCCACCCCCCGAGAGGTTAAGGGGACTGTGACGTAGCCCGCTTTGTTAAGTTTAGCAGCCTAGCGTCATACTACCTTGATGATTCTTACTACCTACCGAAGTTAAGAAGGGGGTACGACAAAATATTACGTCTACGGGTACTTATGTCGCTAGTTAGTACTCGACACTCAGCTTATCCAAAGCTAAACTGTAAAATAAAGTTCCTACTTGCCGTGATGCATACAAGCTGTAATACTACTCGCTAACTGTGGAGGAAAATATCGTGACGAGTGTCTGAGGTATTCACCTACCCCATCGCTTGAAATTGTCAATTCACGGTGGGCACGCGTGGTGATTAAGCCCATACTCTCTCTCTCTCTGAGAAAAGGCCTGTACCCTGTCTCTACAGGGTAAAAGCTATATAAATAAATTCGAAAGGTGTCGTATGTCGTGGCCACACACATCGTAGATTTGCTTACTTCATGAAATGCTCGAGAATTTCATGAAATGGTCGCATTTCATTAAATGTTTCACTGTCTGTTGGCCACATCATGATGTGGCTTGGGCAAATCAATGGTTAGAAATCGTTTCTCGATATGGGCAACCAAACGCGCGGCTACTTACTGAAATGGTCAACATTATTTGATCACATCGTAAAATTTTATATCTAAAATTAATTACCGGTAACCGGTAGAGGCGCTGCAAGCGCTTTTTTATGAGTGAAGATGGCGGCCGCTGACGACAATGCTGTTTCTCAATGCCAAATGAGGAAGAAAGTGATAACAAAAGAGTTTACGATGAAAAGGTTTACTATGCAAGTCTCACAAAATCCGAGCAAAATGTAAAAAAACCGTGGAGTTTGGATCGCATATTTTAACATTAATAAAATGTTTCCTAGAGTTCATACTTTATTTAAACAATTTCTGTCAGACTTAAAGGACAATAAACAAGTTCTTAATATATTCTGGATTTTTATTAAATATTTTATTGACATGGACAGATGTGGAGGACAAAATCGTGAAGCGTTAACGATTTCATGATCTGGTCAAATTAAGTTGCCCAAACCATGTAAAGCGATCAATCATGAAGTTCTCGAGCATTTCATGAAGTGAGCAAATCTACGATATGGCCACGCCATGTACACGGGCTCGGCCTCAGCCATCTTTTATAGTATAGCTTAACTCTATTTGGTCGTCGTCTCGACTTTAGCAGAATCTTTTAATGTCTTCGTTTCTATAATCACCTACTACAAAATATATTTCCATACACGTCTTTCTAAAGTCTTTATTTCTACCACGAGTCACAAACTTAACAGCGTGGGGGGATCCAATTATTGGATAAAAATAGCATAAAAATACATTGAATCAGCTGTTCCATACCGAATTTACCACCGAGGGTATTAACATACATGTTAAAAAATTTATTCGTAATGAGTAGAACTCTAGAGAGCATTCTCATTTAATAGTAGAACAATTTTGGATATCGTCATAAACAATTTTTGTTCTACAACTTTAAATAATTTTTTTTTGGTTTAAAGTTTTCCACTTTTTATAGATCTTCTGCTTTATTGCGGCGCCTGGAAAATTACCATTCTGTTACGCTAACGAACATAATTTACGCGACATTGGTAGAGTTTAAAACGAATTTAATTAAATTGTAATTAATGTAACCCTGATGTGTGGAAAAATAAAACTGAGAAAAAACTCAACAAAAGTTGTTATACAAAACACTCTAATTGGGTGGTCTTAGGCATTGCGCATTTTAAAGATAATCCTTTACCTTTCAAGGTATATGGATTTAAATTAAAAGCATATACCTACTCAAGTCTACAGTCCCTTGAAGGTATGAACAAAATCAAACGTCTAGGTAAGTTAACGTAAAAAAAGATACAGCCGTTATGCCGCAAAAAAACGTGTATTTCTACACTCAAGTGAATCAAAATTTATAGGGTAGGAACCTACTTTCCGTTGATCTACAATTATGAAATTATCGTCTTATACTACAAATACAGGGAAAAATCTGAAAACTATACATTTGTAAGAAATAGTTTTTAAAGTTCGGGAAAAGCTCGGAAAAAAACTGTGAGACTCCGAGGAGTTCGACTCGCACTTGGCCGGTTTTTTTTCTATTACGAACCTCAGATTAGAATAAATTGACGAAAGCTAGAAAGAAATTAAATAATCATTTATTACAATAAAATTGCATGACAATTGATATTATTTGCACTCTCCAGGCACCAATCTGATGATCTCGTGAGGATCCGAATAGATAATGTCGTCGTCATGGCCAAAAGCCAGGCCGAAAACGTTCGGCACGTGGACGATTTTCTCCATTTTGTCATCCATTTTGTTAGCAGCATAAATGTAATGTTGTCCGGAAAAGTAAGCTTCCCCCTTATTGCTTATCTCGATCGCACGGAACACTTTTGGCCCTTCGTAAAAGATCCGGTGTTTCGAACCGCTTTTAATCCGGTAGAGCCCCGTGGCGTTCGTAATGAATTGGTCGCCGTCTCTGTCTATCGCGAATTGGAATATTTCTTCGTGAATCTCCTTGACTCTTACCGGGCTTGATCCATTCTTGTGGACGTTCCATTTGTAAAGATGCTGTTCGGGATAATTTATGAAATAAAGCTCCTTTTTATAAAACATGTCCCAGATGTTGTGGTTGTCCAGTATTTTTTTAATTGTACTGTTTTTTGCTGAGTGAAGCTTGTAAATGCCGTCGCTTCCCCCGAAATAGGCAACGTGGTTGAAGTTGTCCATAGCTATCGCGAATCCGTTAGTGATTCCTTCCAGCACTTTATGTCCCGTGTGGTTCTTCTCAATGTATCCAATGCCAAAGGAGTCCGTCTCGTCAGAGCCTTCGTTGAAACTGAAGTAGACCTTGTGATCTTGGTGCTGTACTCCCAACTGATACGGTCGATTTAAGCCGCGCCCTATTACTTCCTTCCTGTGAACTTTTTTACGTACCTCGATGTGTTCGCATTTTCGCTCTTCGAGTTTCTCTTCCGGCTTTTTATCATTTTTCTCCGCCGCGAGAAATATAAACAGGCACAATAACAGAACGATTTTCATATTGGTTCGAGCCGTTGTGATGTGTATGCCTGATTGCACACTAGCGGGACACAAATCGACTGTTCCGTCGTACTTATCTGTTTGTTCGGTAATTTGATCCCTTAAACAAATGACTGGGTGCAGGGCCACATTGATACAGAGTGATTTATTGCCTACAATTTGTCTTTATGAAAATAAAATTAACACATCAAAAACCCAGTTTGGTCTCAAAAATATTGTTACTCCGATAGAACTGTATGGATACCAGGAGCACATGATTTTAAAGTGATAACAAAGTGAGGGGGAGGAGTTGCCCGCTCTGACTCTCGTTTGGAGTTCACCCTCAGCGATTCGGTTCCACCCCCAACCCTCGCGCGCAAGGCGGAGCGGGGGATGGATAGCCCCAAAGTATCGGGTTGAATAAAATCAATACATACCTACTACTGTAGTGCACCTTTAATGTTCTATGCTCGCCTGGTAATTGTGACGCGTTAACCATTCAGCAGTTGATGCCAACCGACCAGCAAGCAGAGTGCGATGCTTAATGAATGAACGGACTATTTTAAGTACCTGGGCGTTTTTAATTTTTTTTGCATAATATAGCGTAATGGAATTCCGTAAAAAATAAGTAATTGATTCCAAACCAAATTGTACTAGACAAGTAAAATTTTATTATTACAGTTCGTAAAAATATGAATATTATTTAGTTTCAATCGGAAACATAGTTTTACCTAGCCATATCTAACAAAAACTTCCATATGTCACAAACTGAGTGGGACACTAAGAACTTTATATTTTTCGGTAACTTTTTCTCTATTAACTTTAATGTAAAAAAGGTTTCAGGGCCAATTTTTGCATAATTCAATCAGTTTTGATGTATTTTTGTGTTTTTATTAGTATAAATAGTATGTATTTAAGCAAAAGCAGAAAAATTGGTTTGAAGTCATGGGACAAGATTATTTTCAACGGGCAATTAATTTGAAAAACGCCCACCTACCTAAAAAGTTTATTAGAGATTTCCAACAGTAATAGAAATTTTGTGGCTGAAAATTTAGTTTTTCGAATTTATAGGTAATTCTTAAAGTTTAACTTGTTTCTTAAATAAAAAACACGATTCCTTAAAACGCCGATTAAAACAGTCTGCGGTGGAGATTTTACAAGGAAAAGTCGTAACCATAGATTAAATAAACTGCTTTAGAGGAATCGTGTTTTTATAAATAAGGCTGTGAATTTTTAATTTGCTTTCATAGGTAGCTTTATAGTAAACAACACATGAAGTTGTTCCGGAGATCAATGTTCGCAATAACATCTCTTCGTAGTCTATCGCCTCCTGGTAAAAGTGTATTCGCGATTGGCCCCAGAATTGGCGCTTGGGAACACCACAGGGTGTTGCAGTCTTTCCAGCACCAATGTTCCGCCATCTTGGGAAAGCCAGATTAAACCAATGATAAAGCGAGAGTGGACAGTGGTCAAGGGAAGTGCCAAATCGCTGTGACAACGTCGCGAAATCGTCAGCAGAGGTCGATTTAACTAGGGTCGCAGGAAAAGGGAGGAGCTATTCGCACGAGGCGGGAGTGCAGAAATGGGGAGGAATTTCTGAGCTCCTCGGTTCTCTGCGCTACGGGTGAGACTACGTACTTCGGATAATATCTTTGCTCGGCGCTCTTCGCTAGGAGCAACTCTGTGAACGAGGACGCCCGACACTTTGGGGCGTCGTTGCTCATCGCGTTTTGGCAGGCGCTAAATTTGTGAAGCACGAGATATTGTCACTTATAAGCCGACCAAATTAAAAGAAGAGCAAAATATAAATTAGGTCAGCCAGAGAAATCTGCTATAAATTCATTTGATCCGCCAATAATTATTTTGGTCAGCTGAATATTAATTTAAACACGTGGTCAGCAATCAATAAATCAAATATGGTCAGCAAATAAATTTACTTTTGACAGTTTAATGATTAGTTTGGTCGGCAGAATGAGCAACACGTGGTCAGCAAATAAATTGAACCAGCAATTTGGAATTTCTTGCTGCTTAATTTGATTGTTTTGGTGTTCAATTTTGTTTTTTCTGCCGATCACTAATTCTTATTCAAATGACTTTTAATAGTGACCAAAACGGTTTTTTATTTTTTTTATTTTTGTTAACGTTTATAGAGCAAGAAACAGTTAAAAGATTTAGTGTTTAAAAAGTAGTAAGTGTCTTTAACTGTTTTAAAATATTTGAGCTCATTTAAAGAAACTAGGTAGGTATCAATAATTATCTGGAAACTTAATTATTTATTGACTAAATTATCTACAAAGTATTAAACTTCGCACGCTCCTGTTGACGATAGTGCCACAGTGCCTCTTACATACGTCACTCCGTCGCGGCAGACACAGGCATCCTGCAGCAAAAGATAAAAATAAAAATGTGAGAAAGTAACATTATTAATTAAATAAAAAATAAAAACCGACTTCGAAAAACTATAGCACTAAAAAGTTAGAAATAATTTAAATAATTAGAAGTAGAAGTATTTATACATTGTAGGTATTGTAGAAGTATAATATGGAGCCGGTGCCCAAAATATATGTGCTGGTCTTGAAACTGGGCACCGACTACAAATTATACTTCTACAATACCTACATGTATAAATACTTCTAATTATTTAAATTCTTTCTAACTTTTTAGTGCTGTAGTTTTTCGAAGTCGGTTTTTATTTTTTATTTAAATTTTTTTGTTTTTTAGTGGGGGAGCGGGAGAAGTCCCTTATAACCATAATTTACGCTACTTAATTCGTTACTTTAAAATTTGATGTTCTAAATTTCCATCTCCGAAAGTCTTCACCAGAACATCACCAAATTAACTCTGAAAGTCTCCATCAGATCTTCACCAAATGGGACCAATGGGACGTTATACCTGTTCGAACAAAAAAAGAATTGTCGAAATCGGTTAAGATTTGACGGAGTTATGGAGGAACATAGCCAAAAAATATATATATATATATATATATATACGCTTCAAATTGATTACCTCCTCCTTTTTTGAAGTCGGTTAAAAATAGAGTTTTCCGTTGGTCTCCAAGCTAAATTTTAACTTTGTTGTGGAGACTTAGATGATTTAATAATTTCGTATCGATGGGAAAGAAACATTAAAAAAAAAAAATCTCATTTCTATGCCACCGATGCTCTAGTCCAGCGATTCTTAAAGCGGGTTTCGCTAAAACCCAAGGTACTATGAAAAAGTCACCTGGGTTCTTTTAATTAATGACATAATTACCACTAAATTATTAGCAGACAAATATAATTTTATAGCGCAAAAAATGTGATAAGAACTTTTAATTGCGGGTACTCACAAAAATATCATCCCGAGTGCTGCAAGCTTGATTCTGCTCGTAAAATATCACTTTCTCCAAGTTATGCCTGAGGATGTCTTCAGACGGCCTCCTGGTCTCCGAAGACAACAGCTTCGACACAAGACCCTTATTGTGTCTCTTCACGACTAGGTATTCCAGGTTCTCCACTACATCCGGACTCCCAAATATGGTATCTTCCAAAAACTTCATGTACCTGTTGCGCTCTTCAGGTGTTTCAATTTCCCGCGCATTCAGGTGAGATTTCGTCTGTACATTATTATTTCTCTCGTTCCTTGACAAACGCGTCTTCGCTCGGTTCCCCTTCTCGTTTGCAGTGAGATAGTTTTGGTACAGCTCCGTGTTGGGAGCACTAGAGGGCGCTGTGTCGCGGGCGCGTCGCATCCAGGCAAACGCGTTTGTGAGGTATTGGAACTTGAGGACGTAGGCGATACCATCGGCGATACTTGCGGAACCACTTTTGTTTTGTTTGCGGCTTGCCAGGCAAAAATGCCTCGTGAACGAGGTGCCGTAATTACCTGAAAGAGAAACTCGATTGTTAGCCAAAGTCCACACAGAAGGAACATGGGGCGGGGGCGCGAAACTTTCCAATTTGCTTCTTGCATTAAACACGACCTTATACATTTACATGTTACGTAATTAATGCAATAAATAAATAAATACACTTTCATATAAAATATACTGAATATACTCCATTTCCTTTCGTGGATGTCGTAGAAGGCGACTGAGGAAATCAATTACCAGGAGACGGGCAGCAGCGTTTTCCTGAGATTCCAACCGCATACTGCGATCGCCAACCCGCCTGCCAAGCGTGGCGATTATGGCAAAACCCCTCATGGTTATGAAAACCATGAGGGAGGCCTATGTCCTGCAGTGGGCGTGAAATGGCTGATGATGATGATGATGATACTGAAGGGACGGGACGAAGCCCACACAGAAGAGACGGGGCGAGGCGGCGTGATTTCTATACAACGCGTGCGTCTTTTCCGCGCCCCCGCCCCATGTGTCCCTTCTGTGTGGCCGCTGTTTAAGATGTTCTTCTACAGTTGGCATGTGCCATCAGTGGGACGAATATAGGCTACATAAAAAAAATACGAAGAATTTTAAGAAGAAGAATTGTAAACTATACCCGAAATACGACCATGCGACGTCAGTAATTTTAAGTAATTTTTCGGCCATTAAACTTAAGTTAGCCTGCCCGTCAAGTAGTCAATGCAGGGTATCCTAGTTTTGTATCAGATCTAGTGATCGTATTGTATGGAACTTATTATTAATACTCGGTAGTCAGGTTTGTGTTATACCTACATACACCATTAATATTGGGTGGTTTGAAAGACATAGTAAAATGAACGTGCCTGACCAATTGTCACATTGCCACCAGGCTGTATCTCATGAACCGTGATAGGCAGTTGAAATTTTCACAGATGATATATTTCTGTTGCTGCTATAACAACAGATTAAATAAATATTTAAGGGGGGCTCCCATACAATATAATGGTACGGAACCCTTCGTGCGCGAGTCCGACTTGGCCGGTTTTTTATTTATTACTAATTACATAACCGGGGCTTTCAAACTACCCAGAAATCAGCGTGAGTAAAGTAAGTAAAGTAAAGGTAAGTAAAAATAATTTATTTGTAATTCTTAGCTTCCTCTATGTTCTACCTTCCGGTGTGCAAATGTTGTAAGATGGATCGCCTAATTTAAAATTAAAATATTTTAAAATTAATGATAAAAAATTATACTAATTTATAAAACATTAAAGAGTAAAACATCACAATAAACACACTGTATTTGTTACCGTTCTTCGGCGAGCAGGAGCAGGGCTGCAGCAGCGGCGAGCGCTCCCCAACGTGGACGGGCGCGCTCTCCGTGCGGCAGAAGTTACTGTTCGACGTCGAGTCGCTGTACGCTACCGACTCGGACAGACTGGCGGAGCGCGACAGCTTGACCGACTCGCGGAGGGAGAAGAACGTTAGCGTCACTAAAGCCTGGAAATTAAGCACGTTTCATCTCCAAGCCTAGGCGGCCTTTATAAGGTGTAACGAAATCCCCGTGCTCGGCTTCGAGCACTGTTTATCTTGCTTATATCCGCCTTAGACGTCCCTCACCGGGTCTACGAGCCACATTCGCTCGACATATTTCTTTATTCCTTCAGCCTCTGCGTACGTCCAACCCAACGTAACATTCCTGTCTCAATTCTAGTCACTGGATCGAAGTATGTCCTCCTGGACTTATCAGATTAAAAAGTATAATTTGTAGTCGGTGCCCAAAATATATGTCCGGTCATGAAACTGGGCACCGACTACAAATTATAGGTTCTTCTACAATACCTTCATGTATACTTACTTCTAATTTTAAAGGTATTCTTTTCAATTATTTGTAACTTTTTAGTGCTCTAGAGTTTTTAAGGCGGTTTTTGTTTTTATTTAAAAAAAAAACTTTTAAATTTTTAGTTGGGGAGCGGGAGAAAAATAAACAAGTCCCTTAGAACCATAATTAACCCTACTTTTAATTCGTTGCTTTAAAATTTGAAGATCCCGATTTCCATCTACGAAAGTCTTCATCAGAACATCACCAAATTACCTTGGGACTACTTTTACACTATTTTATGAAACATACGGATAGATATACGGAAAGATAGATAGAATATTCTTTATTGTACACAAAGATTACATTAACAGAAATTCAATAAATCGCAGTACAATTGGCGGCCTTATTACTACAAGCAATTTCTTCACAGGCAACCATGGACGAAGACAAGAAAGAAGTTAGAGACGGGTAGTCGGTGCAGTTAAGAAATATGAGTTGAAAAGTATATAAACTTACTTAAACCATAAGTACATAAATATTTAAACAAATAGACATACATACATACTAATAATCAAATTATATATGGGGAGAGGAGGAGAGTTCCGTTCCGTTCCGTTCTTCATCTCTGAAAGCCTTCATCAAATCTCCACCAAATTAAAATGGGACCAAAGGGACGTTATATTTATTCGAACAAAAAATAATTGTCGAAATCGGTTAAAATTTGACGAAATTATGCGAGAACATAACCAAAAAAAAACTCGTATACGCATCGAATTGATAACCTCCTCCTTTTTTCAAGTCGCTTATAAAAAAGAAAACAGCCATAATTGTTACCATGGTGAAGCAAGCGGCGGCGCACAGCGTGGCGCAGAGTGGAAAGCCGTAGCGCTGCGCGAGCGCTCCCCCCAGCGCCGGCCCCAGCACCTCCCCCAGCGAGTAGCAACACGACCACACTCCAGCTACAGCGCTGTACGTCGCCAGCGCTTCGGGACACCCGCCCTCGTAACTAGGGCGGAAACCATTTTCTTAGGTGACTAACAACAACATTCCGCTTGCGATAAGTTTGTGAATTGTTTGATATGGAAATCTTCAGCCCACGTTCCACCTGAGTTGTTGTTGCAATTTGTGATTTTTAATCTCTCTACGAGACCGTGAGTGTAATCCTCTGTGGTGTAATGAAAGGTCTGACCGAAATATTGGTCGATAATTTAGCCTATTTTATAAATTTTCGAATGGAGAAAAGATTGGACTTCGTCATTTTGGAGCGTGAACGATGAACGTACGTTAGGTACTTACATATAAAAATTAATTGCTGTTCGTTAGTCTCGCCCAAACTCGAAAATGGCTGGGCGGATTTGGCTAATTTTTCTTTTTCTATTATTTGTGGAAGTACAGGGAAGGTTTAAACGAGATGAAAAAAAAAAGATTGATGTAGTGTAGGTGATACGAAATTCACGGGGTCATCAAGTTAATTAATAGATTTAACAGCCCGACGAAGCTCTTATTTATAAAAACACGGAAGATAGAAGAGACGGAAGACGAAACACGGAAGGACTCACTTTTTTATAAATGAGACCGATAGAGTTTACCGCATGGGTGTGACTCTTAGTGTTTTTATCAGATCGGAATGGGTTAAATCGGGCGGCCCTGGTACATGTACTTACATAGAACTAGTGAGGACGCCTTGAAAAGTTGGTAGAAGCGTCAGCGCTACCGACACGCCCAATATAGAAAGGGCTACTAAGTCGAGCCACAGATCTCTGAAACATAAAGAGAATATTTAGAAACATATCAAGAAGATGTTATAGTTAGATCATATTATTATGTTTCTTTACTTACGGAGGTAGACCCGGTATAAAAGGACATGGTCCGAGGAGCAGGAGACCTACAGTGGAAAGGAATAGTCCCCACACCATCATACACCAGTGGTTGTGAACCCTGAAAAAAAAACATAATTGCGGCATAATACAGGGTGTTTCGGGATGGTCCATACAAAATATTTATATTGACTCTATCCGATGGTGGTATGAAACAGGTGTTATTTTTTTTATATTTCGGATTTGCTCTCATAAAAAGTGGTTTGTATTGACGATTAGAATACGGTTTATTGGACCTTTCTGAAATATCGTAATAATGTAATATTGCATTGCAATTCTGTATTGCACCAAATTCTCCTTGATTGCACCAAAAAGTTTCTTGCTCATAGGCGAGGTTAATACTTATTTGAAATAGCACCTATTAGGGTCTATCCACTTTACAGCAGGCCGGCAACGTGCAAGCGACACGATTTCAATCCAAAATAATTCTTAAAAACTTACGAACTTAGAGACTACAATACGAGTCCAAAAAAGTACGTTCCCGTGACGTGCCTATCCCGCCCGTCGCTTTTTGCGCTAGTATTGTTATCTAACCTTAAAAGTATTTAAACTTTATTTTAGTTTGTATCGTTGCGGCCGCACGTTGTAATGTAGCTAAAATGTTTGGCTTAATAGCGCATCTCGGTAAGACCTACAAATTAGGTGCACTCTATGATCTAGGTAGACCCTAGGAGATTTTTTATTTTAATCTATTTTACTCAATTTTATTAATTCAATGCAACTGACATTTCAATTACTGTATTTGACTTGGACATTGTATTATATTAACATTGTAGATTTAGCACCTGACAGTAGATTGGACATTTGTAATTCATTAATTTCATTATGGTATTTTGACATTTCAATTCCATAAATAAACTACAATTAAATATTTGCATGTCTAACAGAATGTGAGCTCATATATAATAATATGCCATCCTAATGTACCACGTTCTAAGCAAATAAAATTATTATTTTTATTTTTTTATTTTAGGTATGCTGTCAAATTAAGATACGAAAAGTTAGGTAGGTACCTATCCGCCACCCAACCCCAAATAGGGCTGAATATCCCATAGAGACTGGAGAACAGCAAGAATATCAGACCAATCTGCTCGGTGGACAGGCCAAACTGACGCAGATGTGGCTCCAGGGTTGGGTCCAGGAAGGCCCAAGTGTTGGACACGATCACGATGACCAGGCCGGTGATGATGATGGACGGGATCGTGAATAGACGCATGATGGAGCCAGTTTTGGAGCCAGAGACGAATTCTGGAAAAAAAAAACTTTTTAAATCTAAGTAACTTTCTCGCAACAGAATCACTTTTCCTGGTGCCAAACTAGGATACCCTGTGCTATGGTAACCAGGCAAACCTTATTTTACATTGTGGGGGGATTATAGCAGAAATAAAATGGAGATTTCACATTATAAATGATGACTTGGTTAAATCCCGTGAAACGTTGAAACTCCATTTTAGTGGAGTGTTTTAGTGGAAGCGACTTGTAATATAAATATGACTGTAAATGGCCTATGTGTGTAAGTATGTGAGTATGGGTGAGTAAGTGTGTGTGTTCGTGAGAGAAAGGGTGATACCCAGCGATAGTTACAAACAATAGATGTCTAACTAGCGGTAAAAAAATTACCCCACGTTCAATTGTGGGAAGGCTTGTCAAGTGTGTTATACCAATCGGAGCGAATTCAGTATTACCCGGCAAAATATCTATGCACCTGCCACCGTCAGACCGCCATCTTGCGAGGTACCTAGATATTTCGACGGCTTATGATGAAGTCAATGGTTTGTCGTTTTTGTATAAAACCAATCATACGTTACGGTGTCATTTCATGTCTCGTTCACGTCGTCACGAATGGCGCACAGAATAAACCAATCAAAGAGTAATTTACTTTACAGCATATCTTGCGCTCATTTCATTGGTACAGACTAATCGAGAAGATTGGGGTCGTTTTTGAGAGTGAATTTTGTAGAAAGAAATCTTTCTATGATTTTTTTTCGAAGGTGATACCGCTGCAAAAATAACACCTTATATTTTCAGGAAGACGGGAATATTTTGTTAAGCTACAGACGAACAAAACAAAAGACGTTAAGCCTACTACTTTTACCTACCATCACAATCGTTGAGCAAGAAGTAGTTGATGGGCACAGTGACAACCATGATGACCCCCAGTGTGTAGAAGGGCAGACCGAAGCCCCCGATCTAGCTGGAACAACAAATATGTCACTAACTTTAGCCCTTCGGACTCTGGACTTGAGTAGACACTTTTTGGTTGCTAACGAGCTTCTAATCATGCAACTGGATGCAGTTCCGGATGTATCATCATCATCATCAGCCATTTGACGCCCACTGCAGGACATAGGCCTCCCTCATGGTTTTCATAACCATGAGGGAGGCCTTCATAACCATGAGAGGTTTTGCCATAACCGCCACGCTTGGCAGGCGGGTTGGCGATCGCAGCATGCGGTTGGAATCTCAGGAAGACGCTGCTGCCCGTCTCCTGGTAGGTAATGTATTTCCTTAGTCGCCTTCGACGACATCCACGTGAGGAAATGGAGTGACGCTATTCTTAATCCGGCGCCACACGGCAGAGTAAGTATACTCGTATTTACCTATAATTTTTAAAGAGTAATCCATATTTTTAAAGAGGAAGCCGCAATCTTCACGGACTCTGATTATTGTGAGTGGTAAATACCTATTTGTTAAGTACCAAAGTACTACTTCAGCACAGACAAACACACTTGTACTCAAAGGTCGGCGTCTGACACGTAAGTAACTCAGATTGGATGTGTTGCAATACATTCCACTGTACTCTGTCCTGCGCCAGGCATAAATAAAGTTCCAGTTCTGGTCTAATTTGTCGAAATTTTGAGTTACCAAAAAAAATTACACCATAAAAATTAAGTATAGTATAAGATAAGAATATTCTTTATTGTGTACCGGAAAAATAGTTATAGTACTCATACCCCCGAGTATTCATAGAAGTATTCCTCAAGCGGGGATAATTATTGTCATTGCCTTGAAGGACCATCGCCATGCTCGAGGGATCAATTTATCTTACGGAATCAGAATTCAACTGTATGCCTTTGCGACAAGAAGCTACAATGCGAGACCACAATAAAGCTTACGACGCCACAATTATGCTGACTATTCATCATTCGGCTATTCCGTAGGATTAAGCCTGCGCTACTAGGTACATACTTACGTGCTCTTGAGCGCGCTGATACACGGGCGGCACGTTGCGAACGACAGTGCCTACTGCAGGCGTCGACAGTCACCGACATGTCAGCGTCAAATATCCGCGTGTGTCGACGGTCGACGGCTGCAGTTGGTACTGTCGTTCGTAATCGTAACGTGCCCCCCGCGTATAAGCGCCTTTGCGAGTTAGACGGAGTTTACACGTTCAGTCTGGCGTCAGTTCAGTCCTTGATCACGCTCGGATTGACGCCAGACTGATGTAGCTAGGCGAGGTATTACACGGTCACTCACGACTGATGGCTTTTGCATCAGTCCGAACGAAAACACCAATACGACAGCACCAAGCACAGATCTTTATCTGTGATTAAAGATGTAAAAAGAAAACCTGCGTTGCAATAATAATAGCTACGGCGATGAAAAACGCCAAAAGAGGAAGTGGTGTAAACATAATGGTTGTTAAAAAGAGAATCCTCCTCCATGCTGCCTCAAGATTATTGTATGCTGCCTAAAGAGCCTGAGTGAGCCTCGGGCTCACAGGCTCGACAAACGGTCTTACTGATAATGGAGTTCAATTGTATAGTAAATACTTTGGTTCATCTACCTCGCGGACTACGAGCACTATAAATGCTGGCTACCTACCTACTAGGTATTAGGGTTTGTCCTGCGCCGCAGCATACTTTCCCTCTTACGAGTTACGCTCAGGGTCGAAGTATCAATTTAACTGCCACAGGGCCTCTACTTACGATTCTAATTAGAACGCTTCCGGCTACATACCGAGTAGAGCAATCCGCCGATGGCCGGACCGACGGACATGCCGAGTCCGACGAAGGTCTCCAGTATGCCAAGTACCGAACCAATGTTGTCGGGGAACGAGTTCACCACGAACACGTAGCTCGCTGTCGAATATGCGCTTGCGCCCAATGCTTCGAGGCCGCGCACCACGAAGCAGAGAACCGTGAAGGTTAGAGGGTCCTCGATCAGGACTAGGGTGCTGGAATGGCAAACAGTAGGTCTTAATCGGCCTGCAAACGTCCCACTGTTAGTTGTGTGGTGGTAAGAGGCGGCTATAAAATTGAATGAAATAAAAAGACAAAACCAGACTGTTAAAAAGTAATATCATGACCTTGACTTAAACATCTCAGCTGTGTCACTGGCCCAACTCAATAAAATTAAATAAATTTGATGATAAAATTAAATAAATAAAAACTGGCCAAGTGCGTGTCGGGCCAAGCGCAGTGGAGGGTTCCGTAGAAAGAGGGGGTTTTAACACCACCACTACTGTAAATTAAATAATTTCTCTGGCTAGCTTATAAGACAGATTTTTTGTTTTTGAAGGTGCTGAGTTTTTAAAGACCTGAATGAAATTGGCACCATCAGTATAGTACATTTTCGGGCGCGCTAACGCGCGCCTATAAAACAAATCTTTTATAATAATGGGTACTGAGTTTTTGTGATAATGCATTTCTGGCTACCTATCAAGACATATCTTTTGTTTTTGAGGGCGCAGAGTTTCTGTGGAACTAAATAGAAAACTCACTGTAGTAAAATGTTGGTCCCGCTCACGCGCGGGTACGAGACAGATCTTTTATTGTCAAACGCGCTGAATTTTCATGGAACTAAATCAAAATGCCCTCGATAATTTACTACTTTGAACGTTGAGGCATTTTATGTTGCAGCCGCGAAAAACTTAAGTTGGGGCTGTTCCCACTGTTGTAGGTTTTTTTTTTTCATTTAAGTCCCGACATTTGACAAGAATGATATGGCAACACTTCGTTTTAGGTTCTAACTACATCTGTGATCTTGGGGACTGGGGGGTCGCTAGAATTTATTACTTGTAGAATTTATTTCGGGTTCACGTCTTCAAAATATTAAAAAACACTAGCCTAGTGTATATACGGCTATGCACCCACCCGAATAGGACGTTGCACGCACCCGCTATAAAGATTCCAGCTGTGAACATGAATTTGGCACCAAGCTTCGGCAACTGAAACGGGAAAGAGATAAAACAGTGTACCTAACATTTGTTTACACATCGGCATATAAGTACATTATTGATGACTTTACATCAAATAATTATTTAGCTCAACGGACTGCGCAGCGACGTTCGCTATTAGGATTGGCACGTAACATGACTCATTAGTCAGCCAGGCAAAACCAAAATAGCCTAGATAGGGAAACTTATTTTAGTTCTGTTGACAGGTACAGTTATGGCGATATTACACGGTTCAATCACATTGAAGCAATGCCGTTGAAAGGCATTGAAAGACTACCTATTTACACCGTTCAATTACATTGAAGCAATGCCATTGTAAGCACTGAACATTAGCCTCCTCAGTCCTGACCTTGAAAATAACAATTGAATAGGTACCATTGTTATTTTCAAGGTCAGGACTGAGGAGGTTATAAAATGCGCCCAATCGTTCAATTTCCATTGTTACACTTTTCAATCGCATTAAATTATTGTCTGCGTCAAACGCATTGAAAGCGTTCACCGAGATTTTGCTTTCAATGAAATTACTCAATGGCATTGCAATGTATTTAGACGTTTCAATGCTATTGAAGCAATAAAATTGCAAGCAATATTGCACTGAAATTTAACCGTGTATATAGCTTGACGTTTCAATGCCACTGAAGCAATGAAATTCAAAGCAATATTGCACAGAAATTGAACCGTACAATATCGCCTTTAGTACCTACCTACGTCCTAGGAACAGTTATCGCACTCGCTATAAATGCGAATTTGTGACAAAATAGGCGTATCGTGAAAGGTTTTATCTAAGATCTGAATCAGAAACGTTCGCCTTTTCAGTTGTGCGCCAGTTTTACGAAAGTAGGACGATCACAGGACGATAGTAACGCGTACCTAAATACTTACTTTCATAGGCAGAAGATCTTTCCGTCGGTTTTATCACCGCCATTAACAGGGAATGTAGATGTGATGATTGTGTAAAATTGAAGCTATAGCATCTCTCTTAAACCTTTGTTCCATGATCATAAGTACCTACTTTGCTCTCATTCGATAATATCTGTAAACAGAGCTTACACAGCGCTCATATACTAAAAGCTACTTATCAGCGAAAAAACTTAGTCGATAGTTCTTTGCTATTCTTTGGTCCACTAAAATAATAGAAAACTAAATTCACATTAGGTACTTAACATTAAAGTAGGTAGTATTAGTAACATTAGTAAGTTTTAGAATAAGTGGAGATGTTAACTGGAAGTTGTTTTTATGAAATAAACTATTTGTATTAAGTACGAGTATATTCTTTTTGTTGCACTAACCCGCGCTGAGGACAATTATAAAAACCTATTTAAAGGCTAAAAATTCCACCCATGCCGGGACTTGAAACCGCGACCTCTGGCACGGTTAGTCAAGTCCCGGCATGGGTGGAATTTTCAGCCTCTAAAAAGGTTTGTATTAAGTACCTAACCAAAAACACTCACAAAATTCCCGAAGAAGGGCGACGTGATGAACATGACGACGGCGTAGAAGCTGAAGACGAGGCCGCACATGGTGTCCGAGAGACCCTTGAGCTCGGCCTCCCGCGGGAAGAAGGGCGCCATGACGCTCATGGAGCAGAAGCTCATGAAATCCACGAGCGCTAGGGATGTGAGTGTCAGCCGCTGGCGGCGCGAGAGGAGCCGCACCGCGCCCGGCCGCGGCCTCGTCTGGGTTCGCACCAGACTGCGAATTGGTTCCACAAGGATTAAGGATACCTTAATCTACAGATTCTATCAATCTACAAAAGGTATCCTTAATACTTGTACACAATATTTTTGTATTGGTACACCAATACCGTGATTTGAACTTTTGTTACTTTTCGTCGCATTTTTGTCCTATGAAAAAGCCTAGAGAACACCCAGAGAAACCCAGCTCTCGGATTGAATTTAATTTCGTGAACGATATTTCGTGAATGTCGATGAAGCGAAAGAGATCTGTCAGCATCGTGGCAAGTGGCAGACCCTGGCCTCTGCCTACCCCACCGGGATACAGGCGTGAGTTTATGAATGTATGCATGTTTCGTGAAAAAAACAGTTCTATAGTCCGAAGGGTTATTTGATCGGTGGTTCTGGACCAGTTTGGTTCCTACAAAGCCCTTGAAATAGTACCAGGTAGTCGGTGCGTTGACTGTAGTGGAACTGATGAGGTGAGAGGGAAGAGGATGACTATGTACAAGTATGTACAAATTTACAATGCTGGCCTTGCTTTGAGACTGATTGTATGTGGGGTGCTGCGAGAGCGAAGGAAGTTTGACAATGTTCTGTCGGGGGTCACCACTATAGAGAAGAGCGGGTGATCGTGCTCTTCCACTATAAAGGGAAATTTCCCGCCAGGCAGATCGTATGCCTGGGGACGGCCGGTCCGACTAATATTCGTCGGACGTTATATTTAGGGTATGTCATGTGAAACATTTTGCTTGCGCGATGCAGGAATGTTGGAGTTTATAGTGCGCGCGCAGAGTTGACATGTGCTCGCCACATAGCCCAATCCTGGGAAAGGCGCCATGAAACTCATGAAGCAAAACCTCTAGATTCTACGAGCGCTAGAGACAGTGTTCTAGTTCTAGACTTCATCGGAGCACGGCAGCTAAGATGGGTTCCAGTTCACTACTCCCACCGACACCATTTTAATTATCTAGGTACCTACGCGAGCGTCAGCCACTGGCCACAATGTAGACGGCACTCAACTGTGGGCAGTGCCCGTATGGATATGCACCACACTGAGGATTAGGAGTTAGTCTATTCAGTAGCTTTGTTACTTACGATTTTTTACCATGCTGAAGCCTAGAACTATTTAAATATCGGCTTGTAATTTACATTTTTGGATGATGCTCAGCCCATTCAGTTGTGAAAATATATCACTAAAGTATATTTTTAACAGACTTTAAAAAAAAGAGGAGGTCATCAATTCGACGCGTGTGTTTTTTTTCTATCAGTACATTTTTGGATCTACAAAAACTGAAGCAATCAAGTGCATACCTATCTACTTAAATACCTATTGGCTTGGACGTTTTACTTTTTGATTCGTCGCATTGAATTTTAAAATTCAATGAACGTCGCTTCGACTGTCCATTAATTTGTGAAAATATAGGATTTGTACCTTGAATCAGGTCTACAAAAACAAGTTGTCGGTGCAAGTACTTACAGTACTTACATCGACACTCATTGTATGTAAGTCCATATCACTTCAGCTCCGCCTGAGGGAAGTTCCTTCTCACCAAGCTGGTGCGAAACATGCAAACAGTTTCAAATAGGATTCAAACTTTCCAACCAAAAATATTTAGTGCTAAATATTTAGTACCTACACACGAGATTCTGTTGTTCATAATATTTTCGCAGAGGATATAATAAGAACAAGAAGGTTTAGCAGACACTTGATGTACCTAGTTAAACACTGGTGTTACAATGCAGGTACCTATTTACTACAATGATTTATCAAGCTATCTTGTTAATTATCTGCACACGATAGATACCGCGGTAGGTATTATATCAATGACACGTGCGACTGTGCATATTTTTTCTAGTATTCAATATAACAGGGTCAGAAAGCTACGAAGAAACCAGCGACCACAAATTACAAGCTAATTATTGAGGAGAAAACTTACCGCTCTCGCAATATCCTAATTTCCGAGCTGATATCATCCGGCGAGTCTCCAGACCAAGACTGCGCCCTTCTCAGCCGCCCTGAATCCGGTCGCGACCTTCTGCCGCCCCACGTCGCAGCCAAGTCATCAGCTATTGTTGACGTCTTTATCATTTTCCCATCAAACACTATAGAACTATCGTAAGACACAGGCCCCTCAGATTCACTTCCCGTTCTAGACACATTATCGAGGCACTGGCCCAGCAGGTTGGATGTTTCATCATGCTTTTTATCACCGCTATCCATTGGAAAATAACTATTCGCGTCCTTCCGCCTCGTTGCGATTGCATGGACGTCCTGACCCTTGCTCGTAGCGGTGGAGAATCGACTAGATTGCGGCTCCTCCAGTTACATCGGCGCGTAAACAAATCACACCCTTATCTTGGTGTCAATAGTCGAAGGCGCGACCGTGTGCTGGCTTCGGCAAGCGTATCGACAATATCCGTATCTTATCGGTGGGTAGGCAGCAAGTTTAAGGAGGGCACTTGTTAATTTCCAGTTGACCGTCCCCGTAATGGGAATTTTTTTGTACATTGTTGATACTGTGTACTTACTTACCTAAATTTACATAAATTTAGTTTTTAGGGTTCCGTAATCGAATGTGCCGCCTGTCCCAGTGGCAGACAAAAAAAAAATTGAGTTATTATAAACAAATATTAAAAACTTGCCAAGTAGGATATCTAACTGAATGAAAGAAGACGATTTTTTTTTGTAAATACATAACACACCGTACCCACTGTACGATGGTGTGCAAATCCGTCTAGCACTTGTCCGTTTTTAACACAAAGGAAAACATAGATATTAATTCACAGACATTTCATAGATTTCAAATTAAAGAAAGGGTAGTTACTTACTGTTTACAACTAAACCAGTGCAAAGAAACAAGCTAATAAAATATGTCATTGTAATCTTTATTTTATATCTTCATATATAATTTTACATTTATATAACAATAACTTCAGTCAAATGCAACAGAATCATATTAAGGATAGTACCTATACCATACATTGAGTAGTTACCTGACATTGCAAGTATTGAAAAGCTAACAAAACAAATTATCACTGTAATCGTTTCAACATTTAAGTTATTATGTTTAATATTATGTTTATACTGTACCTATATGGTTTTTGCCTTTCTTTACAGTACTCTTCGCACCATGTATGCATAATAGTTACACCATATATAACATGACAATATTTGTTTTGATAATAAGGCTGCAAACAAAATTAGTGTCCTACCGAATACAATGTTTGGCAGAGTTCGGAGCTTTCTGGTGCAAATAGATTTTTGGTCGTGCGATCATTTCAATGCAGGAAAGTGATATGCAGTCGACAACCCGTCGACCTTTATAATAATATGCAAGCATTCCGTTCACCTACGTTACGGGCGAGTTTACAACAAAAATGTAAAGGATGACCTGCTGTCTATGTACTTATGACAATGGAAGGACGTTTTCGACATCATTTACATAAACAAAATTACTATACTCCGTTCCACGAATCGAACTCCTGGGGGAAACAAATACTCGCATCTCATTGGGCAATGCGCGCGGCTAGAGCGGAACGCGCGGAGCTCGTTTCGTAGAATGGAGTATAGGAAGTACCTAATTGCAATTAATCGCGCGACAAGAAAAAACAGTGCACATGAGCACGCTCAGCACGGGATCCTTGAACCGCGATTTAGAGATGCAGGGTGTAAAAATCGGGGGCTCTCTCTCTCGTCGGTACGAAAAACTTTTACTATGGTGAAAACTTTTAAATCGCGAAAAAATATCAACACTACGTCGCTGACTGCAGAAAATAAAATAAATCAATAAACGACCACCGCAAAGTTCCTCTGACATGGAACCACAAGGTTTTTGTTTGACAGTCTAATCTGTCATAACTTAGTTAAGACTTCTCTTATGACCGCCATAAGTCTATTTTAGTGGAATCGTTTTTTTATATAAATAAGACCGTTAGGGTGTTTACTTTAGTATGGAACAGCTGACATTTATTTCGTGATTGTAAAGTTTTAAGGACGAGCAAAACCTCCGATAATCGAATCCCCCTTTAGAGCGACATAGGTACATGACTCATTGCGCCGGATGCCAGAATCGTCCGAGACCGACCTGTGTTAAAGCACTGACGTCCAAACCAATAGCTACGAATTCCGAACACCAGATTAAACTACTTTATCCATAACAATTTGCTGGGATTTTTTTAACGCTATTTATATACTGTATATAAGCCAGCTCTGGTTTGACATCCCAACAGCATGTTGAATTTTTAAAATCAGTTTTTGGCAACCCTGAAATGTTCGTTGAGGTTCCTTCGGAGGAAATGTTCGATAATACGATACTACATGTAGTATAAGAGCGGTGGTAGCTCAGCGGAAGAACGCCAGCCGAACATTCGGCAGGTCGTGGGTTCGAATCCCGGCTTCTTTGTACCAATGAAGTTACGTAGATTTGTGAAGTTATAGTAGCACTACCACTCGTTTAACATACCTCAGCGCTTGCTACGTATAATGGCTAAGTGCAGAAATCTCAGGTCTAACTAAAACTTGCAGCATGCAGCTATGCATTTCTGAAAAATGCAATGAAAAAAGGTGACCTTATTTCTCCTACATAAATAACCTACAAACCTATTGTTTATGTGTTAACAGCTGCCAGTGTTCAAGAATTCGGGGATGAACCTCACAAACACAGTCACGGGCTGTTAACCACCCAGACATCGTTACTTTGGAAAATATTGGTAAAGGTGCAGAGAATACGTGGATTTCGGCAAGGACGTAAGCAAATTAACACTTATAGAATATCGGCACTACAGAGCGTAACGAAATCTTTTGTCTTCCTCTAAGCAGAGTTCTATTTTTCAAACCAGTTTTACTACGACAACGTAGAAATCCCGAAAATATCCTCTGTGCCATATATTTTAATGACTTCTGTAGTAACTTAACCCCTTGCATGCTGTATAAATATACAGAACAAAGTCGGGTTAGTATAGGGATAACGGTTCGACTGATTTTTATGATGTTTGATTTGTTGGAAAACAGAAAAATCCAAAAACAGAATAAGTAATAAAACATGACGAAAATGCACGATTTTTTTTTTTATTGATTCTGTGGCTGTACGAAGTTCGCTAGGCCAGCCGGTTTTTGACGATTGAAGTTGTCCTCATCGTAAAATATTGTGTGGACGAGTCTTCTTTATCAGGAAGATAAGATGATTTTGTTATATTAAGTAAAGACAAATGTTGAACTAAACTGTACCGTTTGTAGCTGGTTAGTTTTGATTCTGCCCGGCATACTGCCTTGTGCCCTGTTTATGACCCTGTGACCGAACCCAATCCTTGGGCGTAGGGCAAGCAAGAGGGTAGTGTGCAGGGAGTTTCAAATGCCTGTCTAGTATTTGTACCTAATATTTATTTTTATTTTATATTTTTTAAATTGTAAAACCAAGAGCACCTCTCCCAACAAACTGTTATGCAGTTCAGCAGATATACATTTATCTGAATAAAAATTTCAATCCGTCAAATGAAAACACAATACAAAAAATATTCCAGAGAGTCGATGACTGGAAATTGATAAAGAAAACAAGTCACTTATTCTAACTTAGCACCGCACAGGTCTCATAACCCGAGCTGCTGGAGCTCTTTGAGTAGCGCCGCCTCGTTCTGGATCTTGACTTCCTGGTTCAGCTCCAGCCGTTTGCCAGCCTCCTTCAGCTGCTTCAACTTCTCAATTTCCGTCAGTTTCTGGTGAGGAAGGTTGAGGCATTAAGAGGCATTAAGGCTGTTCTTAAGTGGAGCACGCCGACTCGCTCGCACAATTTAACTTGTTTTTATTATATAGTAATGATATCAGTAAACTTTTGATAAATTTGGTCTGAGGGTTTGATGCACAATGAAGTTAGGGACATTTTAAATATATTGTGGTTTTGGTAAATAAATGATTAATTTTAGAATCAAATTTTCTCAATCAAAAACGCAATCTGTACAATTCTAAAGGACCCGATCGGGCCACCATAACAATAGTTTTTAATTGGGTATTTGACAAAATATCAAATGAGTTACTTTTAAAACGGAATTTTGTATGAAAATGCTTGCTTATGACGTCATATTTCAGAGCACTCTTTTTTTGTTTAATCTATTTAAAAATTCTAATAACTAGTAATTGACTAAAAGAGATACATTTTCCGAGATATTTTGTAATTTTTGTTTTAATCGAGCATAGGAAATAATTTATTTTTGATCATGTCAAATACCGTAATGATAAGAAACATATTAGGGGTTAAAGTATGAAATTGCAGTTTTATTGCAATAGGTTCTTTGAATTGACATAGAATCTTCATGGTTTGAGGTTTTCGAATGAAACTTTTTTCAAATGGTTTCTATGATGTTCTTTTTTTAAAAAATGTGAAACATTTGAATATCGAATTTCAATTGTTTTTGTTATTCAATTTAGACAAAAAAGATGGATACTGCGAAAATTCGAGTGATTTTTGAATACGAGTTCCGACGCGGAACTAACGCGGCAGAAACAGCCCGCAATATCAATGCTGCGTTTGGAGAGGGGTCTACTAATGAACGCACCGTGCGATTTTGGTTTAAACGCTTTCGTGATGGAAATTTCGACTTAAAGAACGAGCCACGAGGAAGACCGCCCACACAGGTGAATAACGATGAATTAAGAGAGATAGTGGAAGCCGGCCCTAGTCAAACTACCCAGGAATTAGCGGCATGGTTTAACGTTACCTTACCCACAATATTGACTCACTTGCGTCAAATCAATAAAATAAAAAAATACGAAAAATGGGTGCCTCATGATTTGACTGATCTGCAGAAAGAAACGCGTGTTGAAACTTGTGTTGCCTTGTTGAACCGGTACAGAAATGAAGGAATATTGGATCGAATTGTAACATGTGATGAAAAGTGGATTCTTTATGATAACCGGAAAAGAAAAATGCAATGGCTGACCCCAGGTCAAATGCCACAACATTATTCAAAAATCACTCCAATTTTCGCAGTATCCATCTTTCTTGTCTAAATTGAATAACAAAAACAATTGAAAGTCGATATTCAAATGTTTCACATTTTTTAAAAAAAGAACATCATAGAAACCATTTGAAAAAAGATTCTATGTCAATTCAAAGAACCTATTGCAATAAAACGGCAATTTCATACTTTAACCCCTATTACTTAGGTAAGTGAAGTAATTTTGAGTAACAAAAAAAATCTTTTGGCCGTATATTTTTTTCAAAACTGGCACCTTATGTTTCTGAATCATTGTTAGAATGTCCCTTGAAAATTTGTCAAACGAATTCGAAGTCACCAAAGTAGACGTATGTAGACGTACCTTATTCAAATTCTTGATCCTCTTATCCGTATCGGGGTCCCCGGTGGGGGCGGCGAAGGGGCGGGAGGTGTCGGGGGGGAGGGGGACGGCGTCGCCCTGCGCCCGCTCCTCGACCTTCCTTGCCTTGCGCGCCTCACGCTTCCCCTTCTGCTTGATGGCCGCCTTCGATGGGCCAGCTGCGAGGAGACACGGGGTGTTTATGAGTAGGGGGCGTCCAGAGGCCTGTTTCATAAAACTACAATTCTCAGTTGATTACGACAGTTCGATGTACATTGCGCAGGCGAGTCTTCCTATTTGTTAATCCGTGAGTTGATCGACTTCGCAATGTACATCGAATTGTCATAGTAAACCATGAATTGTATTTATGCGCCCTGATGGATATTTATTTATGGCCCCTGAGGTCACGTGACTTAGGTTGTTGTACACCTGACGACTGCGCGTGTCGCTCGCAAATTTTTACATTTTTAAGTATAATTTTGATAAATATGGTCAGAGATGTAGATAATAAAATTAACAGAAATATTCAAAACCAAAGTTTACCGTCACTACCTAAATCTCCAGCATTTGTCTTAATTTATTATGCCACTACGAATTTAGTTTACCACTACTTAGATATATATTACAAACTATTTGTAATATCTTTCACCTGGTTGTGCAATAAAGTGTTCTCTATCTATTTATCTATTATAATTATATCACAATATCTTTCGTAAATCTGTAGGTTTATATATTTATTTATTGTATTATGTATTTATTTATTATTACGTCGTATTTGTATTTGTCCGTGTGGCGCCGGATTAAGAATAGCGTCACTCGATTTCCTACCGTGGATGTCGTAGACTAAGGAAAAACATTACCAGGAGACGGGCAGCAGCGTCTTCCTGAGATTCCAACTGCATACTGCGATCGCCACCCCGTCTGCCAAGCGTGGCGATTATGGCAAAACCCCTCATGGTTAGGAAAACCATGAGGGAGGCCTATGTCCTGCAGTGGGCGTCAAATGGCTGATGGTGATGATGATGATGATTTGTATAACATTTCCTCTCTATTATATTTTATATATTTAGGTCTAAGCAAGTAATTAGTAAGTATATTTAATATTCTACGAGTAAGTTGCACTACCTGTTAAAAAAGAACTCTTTTTTTATTTGTTTTTGCGGCCATGGATATAAGTTATACTGTCATCTTACAAAATTTGGCGTAGAAGGAAGAGACTACAGACAACATAAAACTCCTCTTTCTCAGACTTAAATCGCTCTAGTCACGCCATCTAGTGGCCATAGTGGAAGATTACAGCAACTGTCAAATTGAAACGAAGCCGTTTTCGTACGGCAGCGTCCACAAGGACAATTTTCTGGTCTGGTCAAGCCTCATTTAGTCATTTACTATTCTTGTTAATAGGTTTATTACACATAAGTATATAGGGAAGAGCGGGTGATCGTGCTCTTCCACTATAAAGGGAAAGGAGAATGATCAAAAACAGTCTATCTTGCGCTTTAAGCATTTATACCTCCAAATGTTTCTTTTGGAAAATGATTTTATAGTTCCATTTGATAAATTAAAAGAATCAGGGGTTTAAAAGTAATAATAAAAAAATATCTGTATTGATTGTATAACTAAAAAACTTCAGTCAGTCATTACAGATTACAAACACAGATTAGATTACATTATTGCAAAAATCGCAAATCGTGTACATACATAAAATGCGAAAGTGCAAACTGCAAACGGGGAGATTTTGACGGGAATTCAAAAGAGCGGTTTTATTACTCTTTTATTTTTGCAAATTGATTCCAGTGGATTTTATACTGTTTAATTAGTGTAGTTTATTGTTAAAATGACCTCTCATTCTTGGCTTAAATAACTATTTGGTAAGAGCACGCGTAAAGTCAAGACATGTCAGTGGACGCACATACTTTTTTTACATTTTGGTAAACCGAGATACTGACACAGCGAACACATTGAGCTCTTTGGTGCAATTCGGGCAGTATATTTTTTATTTTGATCTTATTTTATATTTTTTTCTTAAAGCAGAAGTAATTTCTAGAGACTAATTTCATTTTTTCAGCGATTTGTTAAGTTTATTATTATAAATTATTTATTTAAAATATTTGAAAGCGTGACGTCATATTTTTCGAGTGCACACGCCGAAACGTCGCGCAAACTGTCACACTTTGTTTCTGTGATTTGCTGTCACAGACGTTTTTTTCACAGACAAGGAATTTCATTTCTTCTTTCGAGAGTGCCTTTTTGCTTGTTGTTATTGTTATTGAAGTTGATCTTTATTTTCTGTATTTTTGCTGTTACCGACGATTTTGCTTTTACCTTGGACACAGATTGATAGCTTACACGTTGACCTGGCTTTGAGACTCAAGGACTGTCTAGGGTGTATGCAAAATCGTCGGTTATAAATAAGGTAACAAATAACTACATACGGAGAACTAAACGGGAAAACACAAACCAAACTAAAGTTTGATATGCATATTATTATGACAGTTATGACAGCAAGTCTTTTTTTTAAGTAACGTAGTGTTGCCATATTTTATGTTTATTTTAAAATGTGACGTCATCAGAAGGTCAAATGAAGGTTATTGTTTTTTGGCAAAAATAACGCTCATCTTCCTTAATATTTATCTTAAATATAGAAAATATGGTTACTTAGATGTTAATCTCGAAATGGTTTTTGATTCAGCCCTCAAGAAAAAAAATAGTCTTTGCGAATTGCATTGTAAGCAAAAGAACAGTAGGATGTTGCGCTCACGTGATGACAGTGGTGTGGTACTTGAGCTGGGGACAATTTAATGATATAAATGCCCAAACTCCTTTCTTAGATAATATATTTGAAGAGGGTATTTAAATAAAAAATGTTACATTACTTACAAGACCTCGTTTTATTTTAATTTTTTTCCTTCATGCCTATGATTTTTTTTAAGATATAATTTTGCAAACTGTCGTACAGATATGCGATAACATTAGAAAACCCATGAAACCTACGGATATTTTGTATTTTATTTATACAGAATTATTACTTAGCACTAACTAACCATACCTACCTAATAATGACCTATGTTTATAATTCAAACTGACTAGGTGCCAATGCCAACCCAAAATAACACCAAACCACCAAAGTTGTCATAACCTCAAAACATGGGCTCAAAATTAAGATTTCTCGAAACTCCCATCTAATATTTTCATAATATTTTTCCTGCATAATCCAGAGCTAATTTCTTATAGTTTACCGTTGGTTTCATCAATTCGCAAGAAGACGCAAAAATAGACTAAATCCTATAGTAAATTGATCATTCTCTTTTCCCGCCAGGCAGATCGTATGCCTGGGGACGGCCGGTCCAACTTCTGTTCGTCGGACGTTGTATTTATGGTATGTCATGTGAAACATTTTGCTTGCGCGATGCAGGAATGTCGGAGTTTATAGTGCGCGCGCAGAGTTGACATGTGCACGCCACATCACTCCCCTTCAAGACCGTAGCTACGCATAGCAAGGTCTGATAGGAATCGAAGTCTGTGCTCTAAAGCCTGCAAGTGCCAGGAGTCGCTGAGTCAGTGAGTCGACTAGCGGTTGAGGGTGTTCGGCGGCTAACAGTCACTTCACCGGCGACAGTACCATGGGGACCTCGCATGTGGTAGGAACCGGTGAAGGCTGCTGTACCACTGGCAACGTGCGCTGTTGCTGTGTGGCTGCCGTGCCGAGAGGTTTGGGGGAGATCACCATCAGTACCAGTAGTCGGTGCGTTGACTGTAGTGGAACTGATGAGGTGAGAGGGAAGAGGATGCTGGCCTTGCTTTTAGACTGATTGTATGTAGGGTGTTGCGAGAGCGAAGGAAGGCTGACAATGTTCTGTCGAGGGTCACCACTATAGGGAAGAGCGGGTGATCGTGCTCTTCCTCTATAAAGGGAAATTTCCCGCCGGCCGGTCCGACTGCTGTTCGTCGGACGTTATATTTATGGTATGTCAAGTTAAACATTTTGCTTGCGCGATGCAGGAATGTCGGAGTTTATAGTGCGCGCGCAAAGTTGACATGTGCTCGCCACAAGTAAAAAAAAAACCGGCCAAGTGCGAGTCCGACTCACACACGAAGGGTTCCGTACCATTATCCATACAACATTTGAATATTTCAAGCGTCTACCCTTGACTTAAACAAAGAGCTAATTAGATATAGTCAACAGCACTCGCTAACGGTGAAGGAAAACATCACGAGGAAACCTGAGTGTCTGAGCTATTCACATACCTCAGCGCTTGAAATCGCCAATCCGCGGTGGGCACGCGTGGTGATTAAGCCCATACTCTCTCCCTGAGAGAAGGCCTGTCCCCTTCACTGTCCCCACCCCTATATAGTGGGACGTACATAGGCTGCTTATGTATACTTTTTAAGAAAATGTAAACCCCGCAGGCGGGCGCCATAATTTAGTATTGTGATCATGGAAGAATTTAATTTCCCATGGCTCTGTACAACGCTACGATGGTGTTAATACTCTTTAAGCGTATCTAAAAACACATACAAAAACTGCATAGTTTCTATTGAAGTTCGCAAAGGATTATTGCTTACCACTCGCAGTCTCGCCAGGCTTATTCCTCGCCCCGGGCGGCCTATAAGCGCCACTGGCTATTGGCATAGTGTCCACGATCCCTTTGGGAGAGGCCCTTGACAGCTCACTCTTGGGGTAGGCACCAGGTTGCCATGTGATCGCGAGCAAGTACTCTTTCTCGGGGTAGGCGCGCTTGTGCATCAGAACGCCCGTGTAGTGCCAGATCTGGTATCTGGAAGAGACAAATGATATAGTATATAGAAGTATCGAAACATTTATCAATATTTAAGTTATCTCGTAAAATCATTATTTTATGTGTCTACACCCTAATCGCTCGTAGCCCCGGCTGCCTGAGTGATCTTAAACGATCACGAAGGTTAAGCTACACAGGGCGCATTCAGTGCATGGACGGGTCGCCGTCTATGCCTAACGCTAGTGGCATTTTTCCGAGCGGTTCCGTGCTTCGCAAGGCACGTTAAGCTGTTGGTGCCGGCTGCCGTCGATAGATGGCAGTCGTTAAGCCAAGTCAGAGGCCTTAGGGCGGCTTGACAACTTCTGACAGTAGACGAGCCACTAGTCTACAAGCCTCCACCAATCCGGACTTGGCCCCCGTGGTGGAGTATGGCCTATACCTTCCTCAGAGAAGAGACCCGTGCCCCTCGGTGGGGACATAATGGGTTGATGATGATCCTAATTAAAATACGTTAAAAAATCGAAGTTCATAGTTCTATGCCAACGGAAAGTAACCCTATAAATTTTGACTCCCTTGAGAATGTCGAAATATACGTTTTATACTGCATAAACGGGCGTAACTTTTTTTTTACGTGAACATAGAAGTTTGATTTTTTCACACCTTTAAGAGACTGTAGACTTGAGTATTTTTTGTATTTTAATTTCAACTCGATACCTGCACCCGTACCCGAGATAAAGGGTCTTGACAGAATGACAGAAAGTCCGCATATAGATAAATTGGCAAATAGGCTTAGTTCTGCAGCATATTCAGTTAAAAGAATCCGGGAACCCACTGACATCGCAACTGCTAGGATTGTTTACTTTAGTTACTTCCATAGTCGGGCAGCAGACATTGCGACCATCTTCGTCCTGCAGAAGAGAGCGATCAGATTCATATATAAGCTAGGCAGTAGAGGTTCGTTAAGAGATTTATTTAAAGAAACTAACATCCTAACAGTTGCTAGTCAGTATGTCTATGAAAATATTATGAACGTTAGGAAAAATATCAGTAACTTTAAAACTGTAGGTAGCCAACACAATGTAAACTAGAAACAGACATAAACTTTCGTTCCCAAAAATTTAGGCAGGTAAAGGTTAATACATCCCTCATGGGGCATTCTATACGTTTCTACAATAAGATTCCTGAGGATATAATAAATTTGAAAGATTATTTAGATGACAATGATGTCTGGAATTAAATCCAGTTCTGTCAATTACGGACTTTGAAAAGACTAACTTTGGAGTTTTTTATCCATTTTTTCTTCAAAATGATCTAGATTTTGAAATGGACACCTAGTTTAACTTGTAACGTTCATTAAGTTGCAGTTTCTGTGCTACTTTGAACATAATTTTTTTTTAATTTTTTTATTGAATTTTTTGAGAAGGACTGACGGACAACAAAGTGATCCTATAATGGTTTCGTTTTTCCTTTTGAGGTACGGAACCCTAAAAACAATGTCACGCCAATATAATTTTGATGCCAGTTCTCCATTGCCTAATTTGCTTATAAGCTAAACTCTGATTTTTCATTCCGTAGAATTCTGATATTTCATAAGTGTTGCTACTAAAAAAGTTCTCCACCGAAAAAGGGACAAATTTGACCCATTTGGGGGTCTATGTATTTTTTAATAAAATGCTATGTATTTTTTATGTTTTACCTACCAAAAGGTAAATCTAAATATTTACTTACTCAAGTGACCTAATACAAAAATAACAAATATTATGTTATTTTTAAGTGTAACTCCTAGAAAATAGTTTATACTGGCTATGGAAGAGCGGAGTGTCCTAACACAGGCAACTATTTGCTTAAATGGAAGCTCCACATACTGTTAAGACAAATGTACCTTAAGTTGATGAAATAAACATTTTATTATTTATTATTATTATTTTTCAGTATCTCAAACAAAATATCGAATTAACTTTTATTACTTTATTTTATTCTTTAGCTGGCGTCACTGCCTACTTATTCCAGGTTCAGTAAACCTTCTAAAAAAAATAAAATGTTATAGCTGTCACGTCGCGTCTGTCACATTGATTGATTGATTGATTCGACTTCTTTGATTGTTAAGTTTTTTCTTGTTGACTTTTCGTGTTGAGATAGTTTGTTGATTTTTAAAAACGTTATGGAGCCACAACCTGGCTCTTTCCGGGAAGCAGCCCAATCCGACAGAGCACAAGACTCAGACTTTCTTTCTCCCAGAAAGAAGCGTCTTCGTGGTGCTTGAAAATTGTGGGACAGGAGAAATACAAATACCAACAGTGTATTGTAGACGAGATGGGCGCAGTACAAGGCATTACTGTACTTTGGCTGCCCCCATATCATTATGAGCTCAACCCTATTCAATTGGTGTGGGCTCAAGCGAAGGGGCATGCCGCAAGACACAAAAGAAGTTTTAAAATGGAGGAAGTTAAAAAACTATTACTAGAAAGTACAAGTAATGTTACTCCTGATAAATGGCAAGAATGTATCGGCCATACAATCAAAGAAGAAGATAAGATTGTGTACTCTCGACGATTTGATTGACACAGTCACAGACTCTTAAATAATTCATGTCAGCGATGATGATGATGATGAAGAGATGATATTAGTATCAATGATGATTAAAGATTTTAATAAAAATATTTTATCTTTACTTGTGCGTTTTTTACTGTTTGTGATGAAAAGGGACGTAATTATCACTCGCCGTAAATCCACTTTTAATGTAGAGCACCGTACTTAATAAAATGGATACATTCACTAACAAATAAAATGTATGTATAGACTCAGATGTTCAGACTCGTATTGAAATTGAAAAATGTGCCCGGCCAAAAAGGTTTGTAATCTCTGGCATGTCAAAAAATTATTGCTGTCAAAATTCTACGGAATTAAAAATCTGAGTATAATACAGGAGTATGGCCTGGTTTCACCTGTTGCCGACTGTAAGGCGGGGTAAGTGGTGGCGGTAACCCGGTGTTGCGTGCTCTCACCCGTTGCCGACGGTGAGGCGAGGGTAAGTGGTGGCGGTAAGGAAGCACTCGGAGCGCGGATCCCACTGCAGCGCGGTTGTGGCTGGCGCCGCGCACGAGCCCAGCTTCTTGTAGTCGCGATTGTCCCACACTTCGATGTTGCCGCTGGCTATGTTGCCAAAGCCGCCGAGGAGGACATGTGTTGCCCGAGTTAAGGAGGGATTATGAGATAATTGAAAAATGATCTCATGAAATCGGTCCTCACATCACATACGTTCACTCTATTCAGTTTCGTTACGTCTGACCGTGTAAAAAAGGTGCTTGACCTTCTTCAGGAAATTTGAATTGGAAGTTTAGCAAATAGTGAAGAAGAAGAAGAAGAAAGATATTCATTGGTACAAATTAACACATCACAAGAAACAAAGGCATAACAAGTACAAAGGAAAAACAAGTCACATAAATACAACATAATACAAGAGTGCCTTAGATAACACTTTTTCACCAGGCGCGCGGCAACGTGTGCAATGACCCTTTCCCTGACTCACGACCGAAGCACTTTACTTCGACCAATTTCGAAATTATGAAACGGTTACAAGGTATCCCTAGTTGTTCTTCTTACAGATTTACCAGCAAAAAGTAACAAAATAAAACACAGCAGTCTCTCGTTAAATATGTATGTGCGACTCATATTTATTTTGAGATTTTACTGTTGTTCCTAAGGTAAAGGACACGCAAAATAACCGTCCAAAGTTCTTCAGCACTTCATTGACTTTAGAAACCTATTTAGAGACTAGAATTCCCATGCTGGGACTTGAACCCGCGACCTCTGGCTTACTGTACCAGCGCTCTCCCAACTGAGCTAATGGGCAAGTGCAGGCATCGAGCCTCTTTACAAACTTCTCTGTATTACGTACAGGAGCGACATCCGGCCGAAGCAATTTACTTTACTTGCAGCCCCGAGTAACCCACTTGGCAGTTAGGTTTTTACATCGGAATGATATAGCTGTACTTGAATTAAATTAAATTACTATATGAAATTGGACTAAATGAAGTCCAAATGAATCGAACTACATTTCAATTACACTAATTTAATACATTAGTTCCGTTCACAACCTCCAGGCTGTAGCTGAAAACCTAGATAATAACGCTGAGATACGGCCGTTTTGTACTGCTGCTTCACGCACACGCCATACATGACTTTTTATCTGCTCTCATCGTTGTTGTGTTTTGTTACATTTAATTTGTCCCGCATGTCGAATTTTTACTTTTTATTTTTGTATTTGTTTTTTATTTTTGTGTTATTTTAAGATTTGGTTTTTGGTTATCTGATTTTAAGGAACTGCTTTTACGAGTATAATGTTCAAGATGTGTGTGTGTGTGTCAAAAAGTACAAATAAAATGATTGTCTATCTATCTATCTGTACCTACATGATTATATTCTTTTTTTTTGTTGCACTAACCCGTGCTGAGGACAATTTTAAAAACCTATTTAGAGGCTAAAAATTCCCCCCATGCCGGGACTTGACCATTAGCTCAGTTGGGAGAGCGCTGGCACGGTGAGCCAGAGGTCGCGGGTTCAAGTCCCGGCATGGGTGAAATTTTTAGCCTCTAAATAGGTTTTCAAAAGTGTCCTCAGCACGGGTTAGTGCAACAAAAAAAAAAGAATTACTTCATTGACTTTCAATCCCTAGTAAAAGCGACTTCTCATTAAAAAGGATATGATTTCCGTCCGGCGCATAGTAGATGGCGTTCCAAGCTCCGGTTCCAAATTCGAACAACGGCTCACACTTGGCGTTGAAGAGCGTAGCTTTGGCGGGCGCGTGGCCGTAGACGGCGATGCACTCGTTCCAGTTGCCAGGATTCCAAGCGATCGCGTGAATTGGTCCTTCTTTACCTGGGAACATAGTTCAATTTGAACTTGATGGGTGGCGGAGTTTTGGAACTGTTATGCCTGGCGGAAGGTTTTTTTTTTTTTTAGCTGCTTTACAGAACTAACAACTTCATCAAAATATTTTTTCAACGGATTTTGTACGAAGTTTTCCCTTTATAAGTTGGTCACCTATAACTCGTTAACTTGTAAAGCATAATTAGCCGCACAGTTTTCCTCTTAAGTTCATTACATGTGCTACTTTCCTGAATTTTTTCACGTTTTTACAATCTACCGTTTAGCCGGGAGAGAGGAGGGACGCCTCACTGTGTCGAAAAATCGGTACAACACCCACAATATTTTTAAACGAGCAATCCAACGACACCCCTAACTATAGCGTAGGCGAGAAAAAAAAATTGCATCCCTAATTTACGTGTAGGGGACGTACCCTAAAAAAATTGTTTTCGAGATTTTCTTCTTCTATTTTGTCGGCTAAATGAATATGTTGTATATATATGCTAAATTTCAGCTCTCTAGTACTTATAGTCTCTGTGCTAAGATGCGGACGGACTTAGCGAAACTATAAGGGTTCCTTGTTGACTACGGAGCTAGGGCTGTATTTTAGTGTATTTTATTGAAAAGACTTGAATGATGTTAATCAAGGGTTGGGCCTTTACGTCGTTGGCTGTGACTAATTAGAAGTAGAAGTATTTATACATGTAGGTATTGTAGAAGTCTAATTTGGAGCCGGTGCCCAAAATATATGTGCTGGTATTGAAACTGGGCACCAACTCCAAATTAGACTTCTACAATACCTACATGTATAAATACTTCTACTTCTAATTATTTAAATTATTTGTAACTTTGTAGTGCTGTAGTGTTTTGAAGTCGGTTTTTATTTTTTATTTAAAAATTTTCATTTTTCAATTTTTATAACCATAATTTACCCTAACTAATTAATTCGTTGCTTTAAAATTTGATGTTCTAAATTTCCATCTCCGAAAGTCTTCACCAGAACATCACCAAATTAACTTGGGACTATTTTTACGCTATTTTATGACTTTACTGCTGTCCATTGAAGAGTTCCGTTCTCCATCTCTGAAAGTCTTCATCAGATCTTCACCAAATTAAAATGGGACCAATGGGACGTTATACCTGTTCGAACAAAAAAAGAATTGTCGAAATCGGTTAAGATTTGACGGAGTTATGGAGGAACATAGCCAAATAAAAAAATATATATACACACACATAAAAAAAAGTTTGTGATCAATAGCATAAGCTCCTATAATTCTTTAAATTTAACTTTATCAAGAAAAATCTATGTTGTATGCTTTCTTTAAATAGGAATACCATGTTTGAAATTAAAATATAAAACTATTTTTTATTATTTATAAAAAAAAAAATTGAGCCATTAATCATAATGTAATTGTGATAGAAATTTCATAGAAAGAAAAATACTGTTTAATTAAACTTAAACAACAATTTATTATTATAAGGTTTTAATTCAATATAAAATAACTCCTCCCCTGGCTCGAACACATGCGGAGATCCTCCTGGGCATGCTGAGGATCAAGTTATCCAGCATTACCTGGGGTAACGCATCCCATTCTTCAATAGCGGCTTCCCTGAGCTCTGGAACTATCTGGGGACGTGGCTCACGGTTCCATACAGCTCGTTTAAGAGCATCCCACGCGTGCTCTATTGAGTTTAATTCGGGCGAGCCGGCAGGCCAGTCTAAACGTGTGATATCGTATTCTTGAAGAGCAGCATTGACTCGTTGAGCTCGATGTGCGGGCGCATTATCATCGACCAGTACAAATTGGTACCCATGTTTACTCGGAATGGTCTGACGATATCATCAATAACAACTGCTTTGTACATGTCTGCTGTCATGTAGCCCCGATACGGGATCAAAGGCGTTCTAGCTCCAATCATAATGCCACCCCAAAAGGACACCGATTTTCCGCCTTGCTGAACTGTTCCAGTGGCAGTTCTTTGTCTTTCACGGTCGCCTGGTCTTCTCCAGACACGGACACGTCGGTTATCTGGATGAGTGCTGATTCGGGATTCCTCAACGAAGAGACAGTTTTGCCAAATGTTTTCTTCCTCACCTTCTTCGTTGTTGACGTTGCCGGGAATTGAGCGGAGCTCGCCAAGACCTCCGTGCTCGTAATCCAGCGTGGTTGCAATTGCGAACGGTCTGCGTGCTAACTTCAAGCCCAGAGGCGGCCCTGACTTCTGCTTTTATTTTAGTGGCGTTGATTGTTGGATCACGGGCTGCCAGCAATCTAATATAGCGCTTTTGGGCAGCTGTCAAAACAGTTGGGCGACCGCTGCGGGGTCGGTCAGCTAAATTCCCCATTCCGTGGTACCTCTGCAACGTAGCCACGACACAGGATTGGGATATAGCAAGTCTGCGTGCTAGTACTCTCGTGGTGTATCCTTCTTCCCTCAAAGTTACTATTCTTGCTCGTAAAACCTCTGATAATCCTCTTGGCAATTTTTCAATCACAACTTTCCGCAAAAAATATCTTGAATCGGTTATAATTGACTAAATCAGATTTCTGAATGAGCGTAAGCTTTTGTGTTCTAATTCTTTATTTTTAAATAAAGAATATAAAAAGAAGAAAAAATCATAATATAATCTACAGTAACAAAAAAGATTTCAGTTTTTCAACGTGATCGGAAACTTTTTTTGATGTGTGTACGCGTCGAATTGATAACCTCCTTTCTTGAAGTCGGTTAAAAAGTGAAGTGAACACTCCGACATCTCAGACTTTGCCTGGAACATTACATTTAGATGGAATATGCTTTCCCAGTGCCTACATAAGAAGGTTACAAAGCGCTGAAAGTACGTATGTATTGCTCTTGAAAAAATATATTTTGTACGGTCTTATTTAAAGAAAAAAAAAATGTTGTAACTTACTGAATATCATGTTCCCAGTATTTCCTGTAACATCTCCGTAAGATAGTGATTGCTTTCCGTAATACGACCGACCAGTTTTGTCAACCTGAAAAATGTACAATCGGTAAGGTTGATGTTACGTATGGCGTGCTGTCTCGCTCGCACAATCTAATATTTTTAATGATTGTAAAAAAAATAATATACTTTTGATAAATTTGTTAAAATTACGGACATTCTAGACATATTTTTCTAATCCTATACCCAGTTTTTGATTAAGAAAATTTGATACTATAACTTTTCTTTATCTAAAACTAAGCATAGGAAAACAAAAACGTATTTAAAATATCCATAATTTTATTGTCTATCAAACCCTAAGCTATATTACATTTTATTGAAATCACTAAAAATTTTAGATTGTGCGAGCAAGATAGCGTGCCAGACGTAATAGCAGCCTGAAAATATCCCTGTTAAAAAGCAGCGAAAAAATCCTAAAGCCGCGAAAATCATAGTTTTTAGGGTTGCGTACCCGAAAGGCGCCAAACTATTACTAACACTTCACTGTCCGTCTGTCTGTCTGTCTGTCTGTCACCAGGCTGTATCTCATGAACTGTGATAGCCAGGCAGTTGAAATTTTCACAGAGGATGTATATCGTTATAACAAAACATACTAAAAACAGAATAAAATAAATATTTAAGGAGGGCTCCCATACAATAAACGTAATTTTTTTGCGGTTTTTTGGTCGATATTAATAACGGCAACAGGTAGACGCTTAAATATTCACAGAATATTTAGTTCTATATTCGCTTCAAAAATAAATAATTAATTTAAAATAAAACAAATGTTTAAGGGGGGCTCCCATACAACAAACGTGATGTTTTGCCGTTTTTCTCAATCCTTGTGTCTAATGTTGTATAGATGATGGTACGGAACCCTTCGTGCGCGAGTGCGGCTCGCACTTGGCCGATTTTTATCTTTTGATGACATGTCCTCTCATACGGTCGGGTAACATTACGGCTAAGACTTAACGGATCACACGAAGTTTAAGATAGTTGGACTTACATCAGTCTGCGTCAAGACCAACAAGTCGGTACCGCGCCTGTTCCAGTGGAAGACTGCCTTGTCCGCCTGGAAGGACGAGCGGCTGACCACCGCCTGGTTGAAGTTGGGAAACTGATACACGCGCCAAAAGGAGGGCTGGCCCGATTTACCTGAGGAAAGGAGAGTCCTGAAATAGACCTGTGGTAAGGCCGTCTGGCGATTGTCAGTGGTGGCTGAATGTGGATGAGTTCGGAAAAAAAGTGGCGTGTCTTGGAGGTAGCCTATCTCACACAGTGGATGACTTAATTCTATGGTATCTCGTTCCATTATGTCACAGCACGTCGAACAATAAGCTCAGTTGCGCAGAAACGTTTTGCTTACGTCTATTTGCAACAAAATTCTAAATAGAATTTCAATTCAAAGCTAGATCAATAATGTATTTTTTTTAAATAATCAGCTTAATTTTTTTTTATCATCTGTCAATTGTACCAATTTAATTCAGCTTATATTACGCTCACCAAATCCTAAAGGATTCATTTGTATCCGTAAACCATTTGGTTTTACTGTCAATTCCTTGCTCATTGAGATAACAAACGCGCGCGGCGAGCCGAGAAAACAACTGCCCTCACAAATTGCGCGCACCAAATCCTGTACGATTCCAATCGTCTAGCTGTCAAATTCCATATTATAGTTGTCGAAATGTAAGAAGCCCGTTTTGACAGCTACACAAAATTGCATTTAGCTTTGGATTTACTTCAACAAATACATAAAAAGACACATACTCTGGCATATTATTTAACGCTCGAAAGAAAAAACAGATTTTGTAGCCCGAAAAGTTACTCATAGTTTAGATTTTTAATGTTTTTGATTTCAAACAAGGTTAGATTCTATGGTTTTTGTAGCTGTCAAAACGGGCTCCTTATATTTTGACGACTTTAATTGCAGTCACAATTCCGACATGATGTCGTAGAAGGCGACTAAGGAAATAAATTACCAGGAGACTGGCGGCAGCGTTTTCCTGAGATTCCAACCGCATACTGCGATCGCCAACCCGCCTTCCAAGCGTGGCGATTATGGCAAAACCCTTCATGGTTAGAAAAACCATGACGGAGGCCTATGCCTTGCAGTGGGCGTCAAATGGCTGACGATGATGATGATAGGGTTTTTTGGACACTAGATACAAGTTCTCAGAGTTTACCTAATGTGAAGACAGAGAAGTAGTAGTTGGGCGTGAGGCTGGGTGACATGCTGAATGACTGGAGCTTCTCTGCCTGTATCTGTTGGGTGTACCGGTCCAGCTTGCCGTCAATGTAGATCTGAACGCGCCCGTCCACTTGCAGCGCAAACAGTTTCTCGTCCGACGACCATTGGGGCTCCCTGTGGCGAATATATATATTTTTTATTTCTTACTTTAGATCCTCGATGGCAGGACAACATGTCAGATATCCTGAATGGCAAAAAAATATATTTAGTAGAACGGGCAATGGAGAACTTGCACAAAAAAGAATGTTTTAATATAATCGGAGAGGCTGAGAGATGTTAAAAGATAAATAAACGTGGTAATTTTTTTTGTCCACGACTAATACTTTTCATAATATGATCTGTCGAGAAGTCATTCCAGTCACTTGGTACAAAAACGCGCCGCACAAATCGGACTCAAACTATTACGTCATAACTTACACGTAACACCTTATAATGTATGAAGCGTTTATCAATATTCGAGTTATCTCGTAAATTAATATTTTATGCATCTACACCCTTTTAAGAAAACGTTAAGAATTGAATGAAAAAAAGAAATCTAATAAGTTTTTTATTATTAGAGTAACTTGATTATATTCTTTTTGTTGCACTAACCCGTGCTGAGGACAATTTTAAAAACCTATTTAGAGGCTAAAAATTCCACCCATACCGGGACTTGAACCCGCGACCTCTGGTTCACCGTGCCAGCGCTCATTCATTCCGATGTAAGAACCTATCTGCAAAAGTGGGTTGCTTGGGGCTGCAAGTGATATAAATCGCTTCGGTCAGATGTCGCTGCCTGTACGTAATACAGAGAAGTTTGTAAAGAAGCTCGAAATTTCATCGATGCTTGCACTTGCCCATTAGCTCAGTTGGGAGAGCGCTGGCACGGTGAACCAGAGGTCGCGGGTTCAAGTCCCGGCATGGGTGGATTTTTTAGCCTCTAAATAGGTTTTTCAGTGTCCTCAGCACGGGTTAGTGCAACAAAAAGAATATAATCTTATGAACATCTGGAGTGCCAAGTCCCCACAGAATATGCTAAAAGTAAAATATTTTTAATATAACGTAATATTATGTTTAACTATTATTTTAACATTGGGCATATTTTTTAAACAGTAGCGTCTAAGAATTTATGTTTTCAAGAGGCAGAAAATACGGCTGAGTTCTGTAAGCTATGAGCTTGAGATACGAGGATGTGGTGCAATCTGGTGTCTGATTGGCTTTGTATGTAGGGAGACTAACGATAACTGGTATGTACAGTCAGAAACAGATTAACCTTTACATTTTAGTAGCCGCCCACAACATAGCTGAGTAAACTGCACATGTGAAATGTTTGATGTGCTTTTGACTGTACTACGTTAGAGGTGATTATAAATTATTGTATGTTAACAACATACAAAAAGAAAATTTTACTTCTATGTCATTTACTTCTAAGTCTATGTCAGCAATACTTTAAAAAATATGGCATTGATTCAATCAGGATTAGTTTATTTTATTTTATTGAATTAAGACTCACCATCTAGTTTGAAGTTTTTGCACAAATGAGGCAACTAGTTCACCGGTGGCTGACTTGAAGACATGAAGATTGGGTTTGCCCTAAAAAGAAACGAAATTCCCTTAAATTTGAAATAAAAAAAGGAATTATGTAAGCCTATTTAAGAAATGAAATCGGTTTGAACAACATTTTATTTCAAACAAATTGCAATAGAAACATAGTTTTAACTTAGAAATGACATGCCAGATTTCAATTATATCTATATTTTGCCAAATGCTTAGAGAGCACATGGGTCATTTCCACGGTAAATACCACAATATTTTTACAATGCTTTTTTATAGTTAAATTTTATATATTATACATGCTAAGTAAACGTGAATCATCATCAGCCATTTGACGCCCACTGCAGGACATAGGCCTCCCTCGTGGTTTTCATAACCATGAGGGGTTTTGCCATAATCGCCACGCTTGGCAGGCGGGTTGGCGATCGCAGGATGCGGGTAGGTATAATCTCAGGAAGACGCTGCTGCCCGTCTCCTGGTAATTGATTTCCTTAGTCGCCTTCTACGACATCCACGGAAGGAAATGACGTGAATACATTCTATTATCTATAATAATTACAAAAATTTCATAATTTTAACTATTACACTGAAAAACAAGTCTGCTATATATGGTGGTGACATCAACTTTAGATTTCTTGCATACATCTTTCTAAGTTATGAAAAGCGATAGGATTTTTTTACAACTGTATAAATTGATTTTATAAGTTGATGTCTTTGAAAAATAAACAATATTTGTTATATATGTCAGTACCTACACGTCACACCCATCACAATGTCCAGTCACCCCCTTCACTGTTGAATTTTGGAGGTAAAATCTAGGTAATCAACTTAATAATAATCATAGTGATGTAGGCAACTTTCGTTCAATAACTGCTGAAGTAAAAGTATTTAACTGATTACTTTTCAAAATCAATTACGAACAACAATAATTTTTCCCGCGTTAAAGTGTACATCTGTTTTTTTTTTTCAATAAACAGTTTTCTAATTGCAAACCAGTCGAAATTTAAATAAAATCTTTGATAAGTTACCTCCTTGGTTGCCATGTTTCGCGGTAAAAGATCGTTCCATTTTTAAATTACACTCAGATATGAGTTTACTATGTATGTAATTATTTTTCTTAAACATGCGCGGAGATATTGTCATTACTTTTGAATAAAGAACACGCGAAGTATCATATTTACGTAGACTGAAAAACCAAAATCACTTCCCGGCGCGTTCTTTGAATTTGGAACGAAGAGCGCGCCGGCAATGTTGTATGAAACGGTGTACACATTGCGTTCTCGTGGCTGTACCAATAGCCACAGATGCGTTTACCTTTCGACACAAACTGTAAAATAATAATAAAAATTGGCGGTAAAGCGGAGTTCGTTGTTATTTTGTTAATAAAATAATTAAAATGAGTTCCGATGATCCTGAAAGTGAAAATGAAATGAACATTGACTGCACTCCACCAGATTTAAGATCGGAAGCTAAATTAGCGATTGAAAATCTGCTTCCAGCAAAATCAATAGAAAATTTATTATGTAAAAGGCCCCTTTTTAATTCCTAGCATTTTTTTAAAGAAAAACACTATATATGCCTCGGCCGAAATGGCAATTGCCTGTCTCGTATCATTGAAGTCCTCGCCTGCGGCTCGGCCTTCAAACTCATACTCGACATGCAATTGCCTATTTCGCTGCCTTTGCAATAATGTACTATTTCTCAAACATGCTTGGAAATTTGAGCATTATTTAGACCACCTCCTTCGAGATAAATCGAAATTGCTGTGCTGGCCAACCACACGCGAGCAGCGGCCGGAAAAAGTTCTATGAAAACTCATATCTGTCGTGTTATTTAAAAATGGAACGATCTTTTACTCGGAACAATGACAACCAAGGAGGTAACATCAGAGGTTTTATTTAAATTTCGAACTGGCTTGCGATAGAAAGCTGGATATACCTATTGAAAAAAAAAGAACACTAACGCGGCGAAAATTATTATTATTATTATTATTATTATTAAATTAATGGCAACTCAAATCGGTCCTGTCTTGGACGACTACTTCTGTTGTTCGTTCGAATCGTTCGTGGTTCGTCTGATTTTGAAAGTTTATTGAATTTAACAGAATGAGTTCAAGTGATGAAAATGAACTGCGATGAACTTATTTTAACGCCACCTGAAATTCAAGAAGCAGCAAGAGCCGTAATAGAAAACTTGTTACCGCCAAAATAGAAAAAAAAATTTTTCAAATAAAAAGTTCTGCCTTAGTACTACTTAGTTTTATTTTCCGCGCATTATTTGAGAAAAATCATATACAAGCCTTGGCCACAACTAGGCATTGATGGATGAATGCCTCTTTTGCTGGCCGCTGCAGTAATGTACTAGGTATATTTGGCGGCTAAAACACGACAGATATGGATTTTCATTAAACTTTTGCCGGCCGATGCCCGCACGTATTTGGCAAGCATAGCAATTTCGATTTATCTCGAAGAAGGTTGTCAAACTCATGCTTATGCATGTGCCCAGTCACTGCCGAGCGAGAGTATTATTCGGACGATACACAAGGAGAGTTTCTCGAACGCGAGCGGCGAATAATCGTAAGCGATTATCCCATGGCAAGCTCGCCATTCGATTCTCGCCTGCGGTTGTTTACATTTCGTCAAAAACTCGTACTAATCAAGCGAGACTCTTCTCTTAAATGTTTACACTACAGGCGAGTAATCGTAGATCTATAGACGCAAACGTGTGTCCCGACTTGTGTAAACAATGCTCGGGCGAGAATCGCAAGTGTCGATGCGCTAATCACTCTGTACTGATTTTGACACGAGATTCGCCATGGAATGGCGCTGCCAGATCGGCCCCTATTGATATTAGCCCCTAGGCCGTACGTTTTGTGTAAGACTGCACTTACCGTACCTATTGGTACAAGCTAGAATGCTAGTATATTATCGAATACCTAGTCTTTGGTTCTTAATAATACTATTAAATTAAATATTATTATAAATGCAAAAGTGTGTCTGTCGGTCTGTCTGTTACCTCTGTACCGATTTAGATGAAATTTGGTATGGAGATAGTTTGGAGTCCCGGGGAAGGACATAGCATACTTTTCATCCTGGAAGTAATATTTTAAAGAGGTGAAATGGGGGATGAAAGTTAAGCACTATAAAGCGTTTTTTATTGTATTTTTAAAGCGTTTTTTTTATTGTATTTTTAAAGCGTTTTTTTATTGCATTTGCAAAGCGTTTTTTTTGTTATTTTTTTCATTCAGCTACCATCTAGGTTGATTGGAGCCTCGTATTTAAACTTTTAGCAGAACATTTTTGAATTGGTGTGAGATGTAAACTTGAAAAGAAGCAATATGATTTTCCAAAATAAGGGTGCTCCTTGTCATTACGGACGCCAAGTAAGGGGGTGCCCCCCTTAATTAATGAAACTTTCCTGGGCAGATGGACTGGGCGTGGCGGCCCAATCGAATGGCCTGCACGTTCACCGAATCTGAACCCAATATTTTTTTATTTGGGTACCTATACTGCAAAGAAATAGTCTACGCTCGGGAGACTAACTCTGAAGAAGATCTGAGACGAAAATTGAGAGGAGCATGACGAAGTCAGAGAAAATTCAAGTTCATCATTTTGAAAATATTCTCTTATAAAGTGGTTTAAATAAATTTGTGTTTCACTTTTCATTGATCCTTATAAAGCAAAATAACCTTACTATTAAAAATCTAAACTAAACTTTTTGAAAGTAAATGTCAAATAATTCAATTAATCTGAAGTTCAATTTCAGATTATTTGAATGCTTACTAATGTAGGCCATGAAATAAAAAAAAAACGTCAAAACATTTTTTCGGAAAAAATTTTTTCTTAGCGCATTCTCACCTAAGTTCAGAAGCCAATTTCGTCGTAAAATCACCTACTAAGAAAAACTTTTTTAAAATTATTTGGAATCTGAAAAATTCTTAACAGACTTCAGTAATTTATCAGAATAGTTTGTTTGAGTTTGAGTAGTTTGAACCTATGAAATATCCATTTTGTATTGTTAAGAGAATTTTCAAAATTTAACGCCGTCCACCTCGAACCTAAAATTTTTACCTTCGATCCTTTTTTCAGTAACTTGCAATCAAGAATGTTGTATAGTTGATTTAAGTCGATCAAGTTGAAGAAAAAGAAATGAAAAAAACCTTACCATTGAATAAGTTATGATTTTTTTAAGTTGATCCGGCCGAAAATTCTCAAATACACATTTAGAAAATCATAAATTCTAAACTGCTAAAAATCGCGGAACATACCTACATGGGGTATTTTCGGATACACCCAGGTGTGAGGAATCTAAAAAAAATACTTTATTAACCACCCTGTATTTTAATAAATACAATATACTTCGACCAAATAGGGGATGTATTAGCAAAGGGCAAGATAAAAAGTAGGGGAGCGAGGGGCTTGTTGTAACAGGGGTAAGTAGTAACATGCCCTTTTCACTAGGATCTTAAACGCTATTAACGTATTTCTTTGACTCGATTTAACCTATAAACTACGCCGCATCATGTTGCCATAGCCAATGTCCCGCCGGCCGGCGCAGTGAGCGGAAGTGTGCACGTGCTTCATTTCTGCCAGGTAATATAAAATTGTACTGTCGTAAAATTTCGGTTTGCGTATTTAATATCGACTAATTTCAATTTTTTTATATCTTATTTCCATTCAAATTTATCTATCTCTGATAGTGTGTAACAGTTTTTTTGATTGCTAAATTGTTTAAATAGTTATCTTGATAAATGTTGAAAATCATACCATAGGGTTAGTTGTAACAAAATCCCGGGGCTTGTTGTAACGTGTTACAAAGAGTATGAAAGATTATTACAAAGATTGGATAGAGTGTATCATTTGTAAGATGTGGGCACATGTAGGATGTGTTACGGGAGACATTATATCTTTTATTTGTATTAATTGTAACTCAGATGAAGACTCAATTTAATTATAATGAAACCCACCAAATGTTGATTGTATTTGAGTTGATTTTTGATAAGAATTACGTAATACTTACTTTAGAAAGATGTCAATTTAAAAAAAAAAACAAAGAATAAATGATTAGAGGTAATATTGTCGTTTTTTTTTGTCGTTACTACTTGCCCCGGTAGATGTTACAACTTGCCCCAAGCACGAGGTAAGTTGTAACACCGCACTTCTTCTAGAAAATAATTGATTGTAAAATAATGACCAATAGTTATGGTATTATTTTTCCTTGATTTGGTAGAGGAAGAGTTACAGTATTCATCCATCTTTATTTAGTAGAAATGTAATCAATAGATTTCAAGATACATTAGTTTTAATGAAAACTGTTACAACAAGCCCCCTCGCTCCCCTACTCGAAACCGGCGTGCCTGCATGCAACGACTAATGAATGTTGAGAAAGCGAAAGTGATCTGTCCGGATCGTAGCAAGTGGCAGTCCCTGGTCTCTGCCTACCCCTTTGGGATTCAGGCGTGAGTTTATGTTATGTAATCGAGACCTATCATACTGTGGTGAAATTCTAAGACATTTTCGAAATTTATAAGAACTAAAGTTCAAAATGTCACACCCATCACCATGGAATGAGCCATATATCACAGTTTAATCATGTCTAGAATTACGCATAAAATTATCAGTCTTATGAGAATTACCGGCGTAATGTCAGCCCTGATTTTTAGGGTTCCGTACCCGAAGGGTGCCAAGCGGGACCCTATTACTTAGACTTCACTGTCCGTCTGTCTGTCACCAGGCTGTATCTCATGAACCGTGATAGCTAGGCAATTGAAATTTTCACAGATGATGTATTTCTGTTGCCGCTATAATACTAAAAACAGAATAAAATAAATATTTAAGGAGGGCTCCCATACAACAAACGTAATTTATTGCCGTTTTTGCTCGATATTAATAACGGCAACTGGTAGACGCTTGAAATATTCACAGAATATTTAGTTCTATATCCGCTTCAAAAATAAATAATTAAAATAAAATGAATATTTAAGGTGGGATCCCATAAAACAAACGTGGTTTCTGGCGTTTTTTCTCAGTCTTTGTGTCTAATGTTGTATAGATAATGGTACAGAACACTTCGTGCGGTTGTCCCACTCGCACTTGGCCGGTTTTTTTTATTTCCGGCATAATGATGCTGAATTGGAGACCATTTAAATTTTCCACACTTACATTCTCTCTTTCAGGTATACCATATTTTGTTAAGTCTGAAATGGTTTTGTTCTCCAAAGTTTGACTAATTTTTGCCTTTTTGATACGCTTCTTGCTATTTTTAAATGTGTATGTGTAAATGTAAATAAACAGTATCCATCGCAATTTGAAAAACCAAAAGTTTTTTCTTGAACATTATGATTCCCCTTAGACAAATAATTACTGCCTTAGAGTTAATGGTTACAAACCCACTAAGCGTGCAACACCTAAGGTAGTAACTTATTGGGGTTAAAATTACTTCCACAGTTGGCTCACTCCACGGTAACCGATACCACAATATTTTTTTAGCTGAATTGAATTATATTATACATACAAACAGAAGTAAAATACATTCCTTATGACATAAATCTCTTACGTACTACACCTTTTTTAGTTATGAGAGGCGATAGGATTTTTCATAAACTTATAAATTCAGTTGACATCTTTGAAAAATAAACAATATTTATTATATATTGCCTTAAATAAATGTTTTTAAGGTACATTCGGTACTCGTCACACCTGTCACAATATCCGGTCACACCCGTCACAGTTGACTTTTGGATGTAAAATGTATAATATCAACTATATATTAATAAAAATTATGGTGATGTAGGTAACTTTTGTTCACTAACTGCTATTCCATTAAATATATATTCATAATTAGCAAACATACTGTGAATCATACTTGTGGTAACCAATTTGCTTTCCTTACGCGTCACACCCGTCAGTGATTAAAATCGTGGACAAATTAAAAAAAGACCGGCCAAGTGCGAGTCGGACTCGCGCACAAAGGGTTCAGTACCGTTATCTATAATATACAACATTATATACAAATACATATCGAGAAAAACGGCAAAACATCACTTTTGTTGTATAGGGGCCCCCTTAAATATTTATTTTATTTTAATTTAATTATCTATTTTTGAAGCGAATACAAAACTGAATATTCTCTAAATATTTTAAGCGTCTACCTGTTGCTGTTATTAATATCGAGCTAAAAACGGCACAAAAATTAGGTTTGCTGTATGGGGGCTCCCGCTATATATTTATTTTGTTCTGTTTTTAGTATTTTTTGTTATAGCGGCAACCGAAATACATCATCTGTGAAAATTTCAACTGGCTAGCTGTCACTGTTCATGAGATACAGCCTGGTATCAGACAGCCAGACAGACAGATGGACAGTGAAGTCTTAATAATAGGGTCCCGTTTGGCACCCTTCGGGTACGGACCCCTAAAAACTAATTTTGTGAGTATTTGGTTTATTTTTAATAAATATAATCGAGACCTATCTTATTGTGTCCACAAGGTGGAGTCCTATCGCCACTTCTATGTAACGTCATGGTCAATGAGCCCATCACGACAATAAACAACAGGAGTTACTACACAATCGGCTAGGCGGACTATACTGGTAACAGGTAACTATGCAGGAATAGTCTGTGACGTCAGTCAGGCCGCACTGCGCATCGTAGAGGACTGGTGCTCCGAACACAACTCGCTGAAGCTGTGGAATGACAATGGCATCCCGCACACCAGGATTCTGGACCAGGCCATCGAGGAGGCACCGTTCTTGCTAGCGGTCAACGACAGGATACCTAAGGTATTCAACTTCGACAAAAAGTACAAATCCAGCTCGAGGAGCCAGCACGAGATGACAACACCAAAAACCTTCTCGCCTTCACTGACGGCTCCAAAACCAACCACGGTACGGGATCGGGAGCTTTCTCAGAAGACCTAAACACCAAGATATCTATCACTTTAGGTGCGTACAACACAACGCGTGTGTGTAGGTATAATACGCGCAGCTCAAGCAATTACACGAAAGCAAGTAGCAAATGATAGCATCCGCATACTATCTGACAGTGCGAATGTTCTACTGGCTATCAAAATCTACAGATTTAATTCTGGATTCATTCAAGAGTGCCATGAATCACTTATGAAGGTAGGTATGAAAAACAACCTTACCTCACAATGGGTCAAGGGACACAATGGATCAAGGGGAAACGACGCAGCCTACGAGCTTGCGCGAGGTGGCTCTGGAGCTACAGTAGAGGGTCCGGAGCCCATCACCCCCCTGGTCTTCTGCCAACTAAAGACATGGTTGAGTAAACGCACTAATAGGTTACACAATAACGACTGGACCTCACATACTGATTGTAGCAGCAATGCCCGGCAGAAACCCTCACCTCTCCAGTAGCCTGCTATGCCTGAACTAGGGGCAACTTTGTAGTATAACGGGAGCTCTCACAGGTCACGGTCATTATAATAAACATCTTTTTAAAATAGGTGCTACAGACAGTCCACTATGCATAGCATGCATGAATGCAGAAGATACAGTCGCTCACATGCTGGTGGGATGCACGGGGGTGGCCAGACAGCAGACGACTCTCCTCGGAAGCCTGGGGACACTACGGGAGGCCTGCAGATGTAAACAAGCTGCAGGCGTCCCTGGAGGAGCTGGGGTGGCAAGAATAGTTCTTAGATACTAACTTCCTTTTGCACAAAATAGGCTCTTTTGAAGTTGAGTTGTGGAAACCTAAATCGCCACCAATACCAATATCATATTGTGGTAAATTAATAAGAATTAAAGTTCAAAATGTAAGTGTAAATGTCACATCCGTCACCATGGAATGAGCCAGTTGTGACCTTTTGGTTTTCGAAATGAGAATTACCCATCTATCCAAAATATTTAAATATATACAAATAGCATTTTAATAGAATTAAATAAATAACATTAAAATAAATAATTAGTTACGAAAAGATATGACACAGTTGCGGGTAGGATCCAACCCACACTGATTTATTGTGCAGAATCAACACTACCCTCAACCATTTTCAATCAATACATAATAGTTACCAATTTAGAGAGTAGATTTACCTGAGGGTTCCTTTTGTTCATCACAAACATCTCCCAGACCACGAAGTAATTGTCCAACGGGGAGAAAAACATGTCCTTGACATTTCCGTTTACGGACAAAACTGTACTCCAATTTGAACATTTTATTATCTCAGCCCTGAAAATATTTTAAGTGTAAGCAAATTTTGGTGGTATAATTTGATATTAGCTCTAGAAAAAACAAGATGAAACCTATTCGATTTTATAAACGAAGCAATAACATAAAATGATAAATTTATTTCAGACTTACTTTTTGTTCGTCCTATAGGCTAAGTAAGTGCCCTTACGGCTGAAGATGATGCTTCGGATGTTGCCTGTGGTCTCGTCTCTCAGAGTTCTCTCTTGGTAAGGGTCTTTACAATCTACCAGTATTATCCCCTTGTTGGTCAGACCTGCAAATGGTTGATAGAACATAAATCTGTGGTTGAAGTTAACCTCAATATTTTTTGCCGGCATTTGAGCCAATATTTGTAATGTATCCATAAGAAACGACTCACCAGCTACACATGGTGCGGTACTCATTTTTATTGAGAAATTATCACAAAATCTTAAGTTTCATCTCAAACTGTGTGCACCTAGATTTGTCGGTTACTGATGATTGATAGGTAGGTAACCTAACCTACCTTACCTTCACAGAGCACTACCTACCCTAACCCACCACAGAACATACCAGAATATACCCCCCTAACAGTGTTGCCAGTGGCAGATAGTCAAATATAACACGAGGCAGATCAAAAAGTAACATTTTGTCGAGAAAAGTAACATAACTTTTTTTTATTGTGGGAACCGACACAATACCTACTTATTACACAAAAAGTTAAATAAGTTTCTTGTCCCTTTTGTTAAACTTCGAAAAAATCTTAATAATTGTTGATCGAATAATCGACCCGCGATGCTGAAAAAGAAAAGAAACATACAATCAATGTTAGACACACATTGATTGTATACCAACCAATTTAAGAATGTCTCAATACTACAACCTGCTTTGTCATCAATGAATATAAAAAAACGCCATCATATTATATTCGCTATCATAATATTATGATCGCCAATCCGCCTGCCAAGCGAGGCGGTTATGGCAAAACCCCTCATGGTTATGAAAACCACGAAGGAGGCCTGTGTCCGGCAGTGGGCGTCGAATGGCTGATGATGATGATGATGATATTATATTAATGGAGAAAGGGTAGCTAACGTCCAAATACCCATATACATTTAATTTTTCTTTAATCGATTGTAAATTCACTGTCATTCACATAGACAATGATAGAGAAGTTGGAGATTTATTGGCACAAAAAAAATAATTTTAGCTTAAAATGGCTGAGTATTTCAGGGAAATTAAATTTGAACTGGTGGAACCTGGAAAAAAAGCGTTTATATTAGCATCGTAGTCATGCAAAATTGTTACTTAAAACATTTTGAGGTTTAAAGAATATTGTGAAAATTATTAGTAGTCAGTACCGTCACCACTCATACTATATGTTATTTTTGGATGCATCATTGCTTTCAAAGGAGAACCATCAAAGAAGAAATGGTTGCAGTGTTTAGCCTGTTCCTGTTTTCACATTTTATTAATTTAAGTTGACTGAAAATCCTTTCCACGCTTGCATTTGAAAAAGGCAACACAAGCAAAAACCCGATAACCTTTTTTAAATTTGGAAATAACGAAGTACTAGTCAAATCCTTCAGCTTCAAAATTTGTCTCCAATATTCTTCAACATTTTTAAACAAGTCTAAGTCCTCAGGGAAGAGACCCGTGCCCCTCGGTGGGGACATAATGGGTTGATGATGAAAGTCATTTTGGTCGAGGACTGCATGCTTTTTCCATTCTTTTTGTTGCTCCACATCATTAACATCATCTTGAATGTTTGGGAATCTCTTCACCACGCTAGATAAATCTTTTATTTAAAATTTTTGTGCTACGCTTGGTTCAATGACTATAATACACAACAACACAAACTTCGAAGAAAGTATCGAGTCGAGTGATCGATTCGCTGCTAGTCACCTCTCACTTGCTCGCACGCCTAAGTAACCGGGATGGAAGATTGATAAATACACGCGAGTGAGTGAATATGCGGTACGACGAAGTCGACAGATTTTCGCTCTGCTCCGACGTCGCATCAGTCAGTCCACAAAATCAAGTCCGCCAATATGACGAACAAAAAAATATCATTCTTGGATGCGTTCCGATTCACAATATTTTTTTGTTTGCTGAAAAATCTAAAAAGTAACACAAAAGTAACATATTGAGTCGTGTAACACGGAGGTAACATAAGAGGGTCAAAAGTAACGTAAAATGTTACTTTTGTAACATTCTGGCAACGCTGCCCCCTAACCTCAGATTATTTTTTTTTTAAACGTTTATTGGCTGTTGGATACAGAGTCCTTAAGCCTTTAGCAGCTTAATTAGGTATTATTACTAAGGATGGTTTACAATTTTCCTATTGAATTACATATAAATTTGTATATATAATTAAAATAATTAGGATTACATAAAATACTTTCCAAGTTTTTAGGCACTTCAGTTTCACAAACACTTGCTAGTTCAGATACTAAAACTAAACGTTCGAGGTTGAATTTTTGACATTTCATTACGATATGTTAAAGGTCAGCGACCTCACTGGTACAAAAATCACATTTGTTGTTTGTTATAATCTTCAATCTTGCTAAGTGAGCCGGGGTTCTGCAGTGACCAAATCTCAAACGGTTGATGGTAGTTATATAGTTCCTGTTATTAGCTTGCTCAAGGTCTTGGCGGCGGGATGATCTGTATTTTAGTATACCATTTCCCTTTCTCCAGACTTCTAATCTTCCAGTATTCGTGCCATAACTCTTTTACATTTTCATTTAGCTTATGGTAGTAATCGGTGAAAGGGACGTTAACTAATGAAGAGTGGTCCTCATCAAAGTCACCTCGAGCAGCTCTGTCTACTATTTCATTGCCAGTGATACCACTATGAGACGGTACCCATTTAAATATGACGCATTTGCCTCTGTGTTTTAACATTTCTATCATCTTTAAAATTATGTAATTTACATTATATCTAAAATTACTGTTTTGTTGAGATAGTAAAAGTAGGGGACTTCTACTGTCAGAAACAATCAAAAATTTTGAACTATTTACATTATTTACATGTTTAAGCGCACAATATATAGCATAACATTCTGCTGTGTATACACTACAGTTAGGGTCTAATTTAAAACATTTCGTATGTTTTTCTTGGGAATCATAAAAGGCTGAAGTTACTAGATCTGTACTCTTTGACCCATCAGTGTACAACTTATAAACACTACCTTGATCATTTAAGTATTGTAAAAATTCACATTGGTTGTTAACTCTTTTTAAGTCAACCTTAACAGTATCATTGACCAGGCTTTTATAATCTATATATGACATTGATAAGTTGGAACTATGTACATTTTTACATAACTTTTTGACACTCAAAGTAACCTTTAACAATTGTGGAACTTGGTCCATAACCATTTCTTGGACATTTATATTAGGTTCATTCAATATAAATTCAGCTAAATCACTAGAAGGTAAAATTCTGTTTAAAACAAACTTATTATCAGTAGCCAATAATTTAAGGCAGAATTTCTGAGCAATTTGAAGTCTCCTAAATTTCAAAGGCATAATGCATGCTTCAGATTCCATAGCATTGATAGGAGTTGAGCACATAGCTCCAGTAATTATTCTCAAAGCTTTGTTTTGTATTAAGTCAAGCTTTCTTAAGTGAGTAATATTTGCATTCATATAGGCTAAACAACTATAGTCAAAGTGGCGAGCGTCAGAATGACCCGTCAGTCACTACGCGTATTTATCGTCGAAATTGTGATGAATAATTGCTGCCCAATTGCTTCTATTTGCTTCCTTTAAGTAGAGAATTGCTTCCATAATATTTTAGAAGAGAAACAACATTTAAGGGTGACCGTACATCCTGACGTCAGGTTGACCGGTCACCTAGCCATAACACCAAACTTTCGTGGAATCACTGAATTTCTCATCGGGCACCATTTACTGCCTATTTGCTTCCTTCATATTGTAAAAACTCCGCACTCGTAGCTATTATGGAAACCAAAATATCAACATAGTTTAGATCCAGCGCCTGACAAAATGAAAATAGCAAAAATGATTATGATAACTGTTTGTTGTTATTGTTATTGTTCTACTGTACAAGTGCACTATGGACCTAAAGTCATTTAATTCTACTCGATATTGTTGTCCAACTAATAAGGACCGTGTTGCTAAAAAATTTATACAAAAAAACGTTAATACATCAATGAGAAAGGTACTGTAAAGGGACTGTTTAAAAATAGCTATCGGTACTTTCAAAAATATATAAAAAACGGCAAAATTATATAAGTAGGTACCTACGTATTTTTTGGCGTACAAGTTACCAATACCGGTATTTCAAGAATTATCAACTATAACACTGAGCACGTTGTACACATAATTAAAAAATACACAGGATACTTTTGTGTGTTAGGTTATTTGTTACTTTTAAAAATAAATAAAAAAAAACTACAAATAATCTCCTGTTTGATATTTTTATATTTCTTATATGAAAAGAGTAAAGTATTTATGTCGCCGCCAAATGGTTTAATCAGCCGTTTTATTAAACGCCTAGGCCGATCGTTATCTATAGGAGAGCGCCACAAACATTTTGATACAAAGTTGATATAAAAGCTATTGCTATTTAAACAAACTTTGTTGGAAAAGATACTTTATGGGCGAAACTAAAGTTAGGTTATGTTAGGTTGCTTTAGAAGACCACGCAAAGCCTCGCGAAGCGAGGCGCTTTTCCTATGGATAACGATCGGCCTAGGCGTTTAATAAAATGGCCGATTAAACCATTTGGCGGCGACATTTACATTTCTTTTTATACAAGTTATAGAATATTATATACTAAGCTTGATTTTTTTTAACATACATAATACAATGTGGTACAATTTTTTTATTACTCCTGGCAACTTTCATGCTCATGTCGTCATAGCACTGCCATACATTTCCACGCCTGCAATGTGCCCTATAGTGACCCATTGTACCAAGAGCAGGTGGAACAAACTCAATAACTGAAATCAATTCATATTCATGATCCTGTAAAACCAACTTTGCCGGTACTTCATGTACGAAAATAGGTTCTTCGGAGATTTCAAAAGATATAAGATTGCGCAAGGTCATCTCAAATAATTTGATACCATCACAAGCAGATCGACGACATTTTGACATGTCTATATTATTAATCAATGTGTTTGCTGCTTCTTGAATATATGTTACGCGTTTATCATGTAAACGTAATACAGACACTTTTCTCTTTACTTTATTTATAGAACAGTCCAAATTGGTACAGGACTGCTCTTCTTCCGCACTATAAAGAGAGCACTCAATTAGGATTCGATCAAAAATATACAATACATTGCATTCACAATTAACTTCCACCACATTTTCTTTTACAGTATTTTCGAATTATGTTCCGGCAATGTTTGATCTGATCTTCTCACACATAAGTCTAATGAGCTGACAAAGCATATGTTCACTAGATTCATGAATATATGCTATAGATAATGCTTGGCAGACAGAATCCAGTGCACATGTATTTGTTGTTATAACAATTTCTTTGTCAATTATGAATCTGCCTCCATTTGATAGCAATAACACCTTCTTTTTTTGTTCTTTCAGCTTCTTTTGCTTTTTGCTGTTCAATATGCCCTGACCTTTCCAATTCTCTACCAAACTTGGATGTTCTGAGAAAACAGAATCGTCTCTAAATTCAGCTTCCTTTTTTATTGTTTTTTTATAGGAAATATCATTTTTTGGCTTTTTTGTTGTAATATCTCTGGCATTTATATTACTGTTTGCAATTTTCAGCTCTCCGGTTAGATATTCTATGTGCTTAATAATAAATTCATCAATACGTAATCTTTGAGACTTACTGCCGATTTGAAACAATAACTTCTTAATATTTTTAAAATATGCTTCTACGTTCGAAGATGTCAGTCTGTCTATGTTTGATTTGTGTAGTTTTTTCATCACATTTGACCACAGGGGAAATTGGGCCATCAAACGTGTTAATACCGCAATAAGCTTTGGGAAGTGGTACAGGTTTTCATGGTTGCCGTCTTCATTTTCATCGCTAAGAGTAATGATTAATTTCTCAGCATCAACCTTAATCATAAAACCAAAGTGGATGTTTTTGATCTGATGGAGCCACATTTTCACGTTCACAGGTGTTGCTCTTTAAACTGTCTTTAAATATAGAATTACTAACATCTTCAACATTTATATTTACTTTGTCATTGTCTTCTATTTCAATTTCCGTGTCTTTGACGCCAAATGTATTTAGCTTTTTAAGTCTGCTCTTAGCAATTTCACATCTCGTAGGATCACCATTTTTCATACCGTCTCGTTGATGTAAACATACAGTAATCATATCTGATATAATTTCTTTCGCTTTGTTATAATCGTCGCAGTTTTTTAGTTCGATGAAGCATTTCACATAAAACATGTTCACTCTGATATCGGTATGTTTAAAACACGACAAATTGAATAATATTTTTATAAAATGACTTGTGTCAATGCGGACGTAACATGTGTCGCTGAGTTCTCGATCGTCATCTAATTTTTTGTATGAATCTTCAACATACATAGCAGTAGAATCATGTTTTGTGAAAGCCTTTATTGCTGCTCCAATTAATGCGGACGAATCGTCCAAGTTAATTTCGTTTGGAACAGGATTAAATTTGCTCCAAGCCTGGAGCCATTGATATATTGTATCCATTGTCTGGCTTTCGGATATCATCTGTGAGACTGGAATTGAACTTTTATTTTCTTGGGTTTTCATTATCAACACATATAAAAATATGTGTTTGTCCGATAACATGTTATTATTTGGGCCAATTTCTTTGAAAATGCTACCAGTGGCATCAACACTGAGAATTAGTTGGTCAACTTTCTTGATTTTCTTGCAACATGCTTCTTGGATGGGTGTCCAATAATAGATGTAAAATGGGTACAGAGAGATGTGCTTAATGGCTTCTTTATATGGCATAACACGAGTCATTATCCACAAGGAGAGTACTTGATTTTTATCGTAATGTGAACTCTGCTTTTCATCAGATTTAATCTGCCTTAAGCAGCCAAGCGTCGGTAAATGTGGTGGTTGAGTGTCACCAGGTGTCAATTCGTTACGATATGCGATTGCATATTTGTGTTTTAGTTCAGCGGACATATGGACTCGCTGCGGTGGTGATAATTTAATCTTTTTATCAGGAACATGAACAAATGATGCACCAGTATTTGTCATACTACAAACGCAGCGAGCAATTTTATCAACGGGCCAGGAAATTACGACCTTTATCGACGCTTTACATTGTTTGCACATACCTTTGCAAATTATTCTATATTTATTTTTAATTGTGTAGTACTGGAAAATCCAAGAACAAGGAGTTTTCATGGCTTTCCATATTTTCTCTCGCAATAAATGAGCCCACATATGTTTCGGTAAACGATATTTATTTTTAGTAACTGCTTTTGCATTTTGTGTAACTTTGACTTGCTTACTTATTGGCTGTATTTGCTGCCATTCATATAAATCAATCATAAACTCAAATTTAACTGACTTACTTGCTGACTGTTTTTCATTTTGTGTCACGCTGCTACTGATACAAGTGCCATTATCATCGTCGTCCTTCACATCGAAGAAATAATTAAAGTTTTTCTTCACAGATAGTAGAAGTCCTTTTTCAGACACGGGGCTTGGTAACACACTTTTATCTCCTTGAAAACTGGATCACTCGCCGTAGGAAGATCATTGACACTTGGAAAGATATGTTTGTACTGTGCAAAAGCCTTTTTTTGTTCTTCTAAAGAAACCACAAACTTTCTTCCTTTTCTCATTGTAAGGAAAATATGTATACTTTAACCATCAAACTGAAAGTAATGCTAACTATGACAGCGTGAGATATTATATTATAAAAATGCTAACAAAATTTTTTGAAGAAAAATTTATAATATCTACCCTACCCACCTTTAGTAACGCCTGAGTATCATTGTCATAGCAATTTTGAGTCTAAGCGCGTCGTTGCTCGTTTCATTTTGTCAGGCGCTGGATCTAAACTATGTTGATATTTTGGTTTCTATAATAGCTACGAGTGCGGAGTTTTTACAATATGAAGGAAGCAAATGGGCAGTAAATGGTGCCCGATGAGAAATTCAGTGATTCCACGAAAGTTTGGTGTTATGGCTAGGTGACCGGTCAACCTGACGTCAGGATGTACGGTCACCCTTAAATGTTGTTTCTCTTCTAAAATATTATGGAAGCAATTCTCTACTTAAAGGAAGCAAATAGAAGCAATTGGGCAGCAATTATTCATCACAATTTCGACGATAAATACGCGTAGTGACGGGTCATTCTGACGCTCGCTCAAAGTGGCTTCTGACAATGCTTTTGTATAACATGGATAGTATTTTAGGGTCAGAACCCCAGTGTACACCAGCAAGGCTTCGTAGAATATTTAAACCTTTGCATGCATTCTTTACAATGTAATTAATATGAGTTTCAAAACTAAGTTTACAATCTAAATATACACCAAGAAATTTCTTTTCTTTTACCCAAGACAATGTATTATTATTGTATAATACAGAAGGAACATCTTTCATATCTAAATTTTTTTTTGTAAATATCATAGCTTTACTTTTCTTGACATTAATATCTAGGTTTAAACTATTGTAAAACCTATGGACCTGAGATAGTCCATCATTTAAATTATTTACAGCAATATTCAAATCTTTATTTACACTATATAGGTACAACTATATCATCTGCAAATAACGTCAGATTATTAATCTCAGTTTTGCCAACAGTTATCCTCTTCACTCGCAGCCCCCCAAGCTCTCCACCGATGCAACCTCTAAAACCACCAGAAAACCACTAACAAAAAACGGTCCTGCTGTAAGTCGCTAAAATTTCCACTAAAATAAATTATAGTTTTTTCGAACGAAAACCGTAGGTATGTATATTAATAAAAAGCCTTTATTATTACATAATAACAATTAGTAAATCAACATGAACATCAAATGATTCAATAACAAACTTGTATTGATATGGACCAGTTGAGTACATTGTTTGCAACAGTCTGCAGTTAGCTCAAATGTTTCAATTTTAAATACTACTAGTTTTAATTCGTATCTATTATTGAATTGTAATTTTCTTTGTTAATAACAGACTGCCATTTTAATTCGTATCCTTCAGATGATACATTTTGTTCTGCACCGTCATCGTGGGTTCTCAATTTTTTTTATAATTGTAATTGGAATTGTATATTTATTGAAGCATTTTCCTTCCAATCCAATCTAAAATCTAAAACCACAGCGTATGCTTAACTAGTTTCTACCCGTGGCTTCGCACGCGTTATGTAAGGTTATTTATTTCTATCCCGTGGAAAGTAATCTATGTGACAAAAAGTAGCCTATGTTTTGTTCCAGGCTTAGAAATGTATCCAAATTTTCAGCTCGAACCGTTCAATACTTTTTGCGTGAAGAAGTAACAAACATCCATCCAAACATCTAAACATCCAAACTTTCGCATCTATAGTATTAGTGTGATATAGCAGTTAAGAGATTTAACTTCATTGAAGAAAGAAAGAAGACATTTATTAAAATTGTCACAGAAACACAAAATAAACACGAAGGTACACAAACAAAATAGGTACACAGACATCAACAAAACAAAAATAAAAACAAAACAATAATTAGGTATAATACGCGTGTGTGTAGGTATAATACGCGCAGCTCAAGCAATTACTCGAAGGCAAGTAGCAAATCATAGCATCCGCATACTATCTGACAGTGCGAATGTTCTACTGGCTATCAAAAACTACAGATTTAATTATGTCCCTCTGCTTGTTTTATGTTATATTAATACCGCTAAATATTTCAGAACTTTGCTTAGCGATGAAGTGATAGTATATTCAGTAATTGAAAGTGAATTTTACTAAACCACTAGAAAAATCCGCTAGCCACTAAAAGCAATATTTCACCATTACATCGGGGGTGGAAACCACCAGTTTTAATGGAAAATCCACTAAGGTGGCAACACTGATTAATCTGAGACTGATCACAGATTAGTAAATACCATTATTTGACAGTTGTGTAAGTATGACATGAGTAGTTTTGATCTGTGGACGCGGATCAATGGGGAACTTGCGATAAACTTAGATCAAAGTTGCATTGCTTTTATACCATAGAAGACACAGAACTCAAGAAAAATAGAACCATAATAGTATTATTTTCGGGGTCTCAAAAAATGCGAAAAATCAAGTTAGGTACTGTGTTAGTAAAAAACATGTTAGATACCTATCGTTTATTTTGTTGAATTCTCAATGTTTTCTAAAAAGATAAAAATTTCGTAACATAATGTTTTTATGCACCAACACTTATAAAACATTATTTTACAAGATAATTCTAATATTAATAATTTTTCAATAAGCTAAACTATCAATTCATACATTATAAAGTTGTGACGTCAGTCCGATTTGTAAGGCACGTTTTTGCACATTATGAAAAGTATTGGTCATAGAGAGAAAAAAATACCACGTTTACTTATCTTTTAACATGGCCTCTCCGATTAAATTAAAACCTGTTTTGTTCAAGTTCTCCGTTATATCAATTTTGCAGTTTTGTAAAGAATGATGCAAAAATGTGTCAAAAGCATTTTTTTTACGTTTGGCCTTGCAGAGGCTTCTCTACGCACGACGATTCGATGATATGATTATAATAATGATCTTCAGTCGTATAATCGCCTATACACTTGCTGCTGCTACAATTTATGTAATTTCAGTATTAGGGACCCTCCATAAAGCCGCGTTTTCACAATCTTAGTACACTCGGACCGAGTGACCAATTTTGGCTACTCGGAGGCTACTCGTATCATGTTCACCGGCCATCTTAGTAAAAAAGTGCCACTCTGATGAAAACAGTACCAGGGAGAAAAGAGTACCAGGAGACCATACATGACTAAGAGGCTCTGGTTATGAAAATGGAAAAAAAGTCTTGTTTAATAACTGCGTTATGAAACAGTGAAAATAATTCCTTATTCTTAACCAGTCATGAAAGTTTAGTAAAGTTACGAATGTGCACGAAGGGAAAAAATCCAGTACGTACGCTGTCTTCAATGTAATAAATGGAAGAATCATCACAGCTAACACATCTACTCAATTATATTCTTTTTGTTGCACTAACCTGTGCTGAGGACAATTTAAAAACCTATACGTAACGTAAACCAAAACCTGTACGTAATACAGAGAAGTTTGTAAAGAGGCTCGAAATTTCAGCAATGCTTGCACTTGCCCATTAGCTCAGTTGGGAGAGCGCTGGCACGGTGAGCCAGAGGTCGCGGGTTCAAGTCCCGGCATGGGTGGAATTTTTAGCCTCTAAATAGGTTTTTACATCTACTCGAGTCGCGCGTTTTAATGTACCAAAATGTCCAAAGTTGCTACTTTCCATTAAACTAGTTGTTAAATTCTTTTCCAAATTAAATGTTTCCAACACATTAATTAATGCTACCCATAGCAGGGTTTGGGGCCGTTCAAGTATTACGTAAGCAGATTTATTACAGTTATTTACCCCCCTCCCTCGTCGTCAGCAAAAGTAAGCAAAGCTCTTACCACCCCTCCCATGCTTACATTGGTATATGCATTTTTCTTTTCATTACTCATACTCTGAAAGGGGGTCATTGTTCATCCAGGCACCGTGCTGAAAGTGGTACATGCCTGCTCTAAAGCAGAAAAGTATTAAAAAATATATATATTTAAGACACAGATAAAACCACCAAATACGCAAATTCAAAATGGCCGTCTTTCGCAGTCGCGCGCCATCTTGCGAATTGTGATATACGGCTAGCACAAGTTGACGCGCGAGCTATCTCCCCGCGAGCTAGACCATCCGTCTGTTTCGGCGTGATTTCCTTAAGTTTTATATTTTAAACTTGTTCTTATCTTTTAGTGATTAACATTAATAATTAATTTATATTATTTAATTTTTTAAATACTAATTAAAAAATGAAATTTTTGAGCAGTCGTTTAAAAGGGCGGATAGTTTATCTCTCGGCGAGTTATCTCACGCGCCGACTTGTGCTAGCCGTGCAGGGTGTGCGTTGGTATTAAAAAAGTAAACTGGCGGGAAACCTTAAATAAAAAAGTGCAATTTTTTCTATGGAAGTTCCATTAGACTGTGTTTGTGATATTCGAAATTGAGTTTTGATTTTAACTGGCTTGTGTTTACTTTCCTCATATTCGTAATGAAAAGTAGAGTGTTTTACTCGGGTGATAGCACCCATTTCTGCCTCGAACTATTGGCGCTCTCACTTCGTTCGAGCGCCAAAACATCTCGTCAGGAATGGGTGCCTTTCAGCCCTCGGTTAACAATCTACTATTTAATGTAATCAAATCGAAACAATACTTTGGCTTAAGTAATATTTGAGTGGCTCCTTTAATCTGTCAGCACGCAATGAACAATCACTGCAGTAATTCTGCAAAAAATGCGACACCGAGGTTTGACCCGTCATTACTGCAGTTTATACCGCCAGTTAGAGCATGGATACCGGTTTTCGGTAATACCGAAAAACCGGAATACCGGACAGAATATTCGAATTTGAAAAACCGGTTTTGTATAATCCTAATACCGGTATTTCGATAGTTTCGGTATTACTATAACTAGCTTTTAGACGCGCTGTTCGATTCTACATCCATATAATAACTTCATAACATAAGCAGCTTATCTTATCTTATACGTCCCACTGTAGGGCACAGGCTTTCTCTCAGGGAGAGAGTATGGGCTTAATCACCACGCGTGCCCACCGTGGATTGGTGATTTCAAGCTCTGAGGTATGTGAATAGCTCAGATACTCGGGTTTCCTCACGATGTTTTTCCTTCACCGTTAGCGAGTGGTATTGCTTCACAAATGTACAAACCAAGTCATAGGTACATGCCCGCACTGGGGATCGAACCTGGGTCTCTCGCTTCCGAGTCCGATGTTCTACCCACTAGGCGACCAACGGGGTTTTTTTTTGTTACTTCATAACGTAATACATTAGGACTTTTCTAGATTTCCAATCTGGTTTTACGATTTTGCTGCAATTTTTGAGAGCCTGAGACTGTCTAAATACATAATAGTTTTGGAGTTTCGGTATCAATACAGTCAAATGTTTAACACTCACCTTAAGGATAGTTTCGAATTAACTGATGGGTATTACTTAAAATCACTGTTCGTTCCTGTGAATTGCGGTGTCCCACAAGAAACTAGTGTTTGTCTCCTGCTCTATGTGGTGTACCTACGGTACAGTAGTGACATAATACAGTATTGTAACTAACTGTAAGTATCTTCAACAGCCACCAAGTTAAAGATATTATCGACAATGGGCATTGTCCTAAATATTGTTTTTGAATTTAGAACGCGAGGACGCCACCGCGGGAGATTATAATTATGACAATTTGTTTTAAAGGTATAAGTTCATATAATATTCAATGCTTTCTTGTATCTTTGTGAATAAGTGTGTGACTAATTCGACCTTTTAACGTTCGTTCAACACGTGAATGAAAGTAGGTTTAATATTTTGAAATAAAAAATGTCAAGATATTGACATTTCGGTATTCCGTAAAAAACAAATATAATATATTTTGTCTTACGTTTGCTTAGATAAGGAGTCTGTGGTGAGCACATGTTAACTCTGCGCGCGCACTATAAACTCCAACATTCCTGCATCGCGCAAGCCAAATGTTTCACATGAAATACCATAAATATAACGTCCGACGAACATTAGTTGGACCGGCCGTCCCCAGGCATACGATCTGCCTGGCGGGAAATTTCCCTTTATATTGGAAGAGCACGATCACCCGCTCTTCCCTACAGTGGTGACCCCGACGTGATGCATGCACGCACGCACGCACGCACGCACGCACGGGACGAACATTAGCCGGACCGGCCGTCCCCAGGCATACGATCAGCCTGGCGGGAAATTTCCCTTTACAGTAGAAGAGCACGATCACCCGCTCTTCCCTATAGTGGTGACCCCCGACAGAACATTGTCAAACCTTCCTTCGCTCTCGCAGCACCCCACATACAATCAGTCTCAAAGCAAGGCCAGCATTGTAAATTTGTACATACTTGTACATATTCATCCTCTTCCCTCTCACCTCATCAGTTCCACTACAGTCAACGCACCGACTACTGGTACTGATGGTGATCTCCCTTGACCCCTCGGCACGGCAGTCACGCAGCAACAGCGCACGTTGCCAGTGGTACAACAGCCTTCGCGGGCCCTATGGTACTGTCGCCGGTGAAGTGACTGTTAGCCGCCGAATACTCTCAACCGCTAGTCGACTCACTGACTCAGCGACTCCTGGCACTTGCAGGCTTTAGAGCACAGACTTCGATTCCTATCAGACCTAGCTATGCGTAGCTACGGTCTTGAAGGGGAGTGATGTGGCGAGCACATGTCAACTCTGCGCGCGCACTATAAACTCCAACATTTCTGCATCGCGCAAGCAAAATGTTTCACATGACATACCATAAATATAACGTCCGACGAACATTAGTTGGACCGGCCGTCCCCAGGCATACGATCTGCCTGGTGGGAAATTTCCCTTTATAGTGGAAGAGCACGATCACTCGCTGTTCCCTATAAGTCTTTTAAGTTTTGTTTATTTAAAGAGTTTTGTATGGAGTCATGGTATCACTAGAAACTGACAGCTCGTAGGATATCAGTTGATGACGTACTTCCGTGCATGACGTACTTCCGGTTACGTAGACTCCGATTCTTTTTTTTTCGCTTTAAAAATTTGTTAAAGCAGCCCCCCCAAATGAAATATTCAGCCTAGGCTCTCAAAATTAGTAATATTCTCGAAAAAATATATAAATACAAAACTTATTTTTTGAAGGAACTTTGTACTGGAACGTCAAAACTTTAAGAGTACAGTTTATAAATTTACGAGTACAATCATTAAGTACTCATATTTTAATGAATATGTACCGCAAAGCAAATAATGAAATGTGCCGTGGTCGTGGTAGGTAGCATAATATAATATAATTATGACATAATAAATTTGTTTCTTATAAGTATTCTAATACTATCAGGTTGAGTTCAGTTTTCTCTCGGACTTATTGTATTTGCTCAAGAAAATTTTGCTTACTTTATATTTCATTGAGTTAATTTGACAACTTGAACTGATGATGTGGGGAAAGCTCAGTGGGACAAAACGTGGAGGCCACATAAATCAACTGTTTTACAATCTAGATGATTTGTTGTTTTAACAAAAAAATCATCAATACCGAAATACCGGAATTCCGGTTTTTCAAATGTTGATATCGAAAAAATACCGGTTTTAGAAAAAGGGTCCGGTAGTCCATGCTCTACCGCCAGTATCTGTTCTACCGATACCACAAAAAGCGAAAAAGGCTGTCCTGTTAAAATTACAATATTCGTACCAGCGCTCGTTTTTTTATCACACCTATACGCTTGAAAAGTCGATATCGAGTGACAGAGAGCCCTGCTGCTCCATCCTAACTGCAATCTACGTCATGGCGGATAGCCGTATCAATAGAAAAAGTTCGTAGCTGGAACTTTCTTATTGCTGCAGTTTACATCACCGGCGCTTGCTCTGTCATAGCTTTGTTATCGAGACATAAATAACCATGGCAGTTCTTGCCCCTATATTACCCAGTGTCACACAGTGGTTATGTCGGATAAGACCAAAATTGGGAATAAAGTCTTGTTTTTCAATGGGAACGCAATAAGTGGCATATACTACAAACCCCAAACTCATCGTTTATTGGCATACACTATGTCGCCGATTGTCGCCGTCATCGTTAACGTAGTTTTGTGCAACCTAAATGCTACAAGGTACGCTGTATGGGTCGTACTTATCATCACAGCCTGTGATTCACAGGTAACCTGCATCTTTTTGTCTTATATAAACCAGCTAACTTCACGATTTATCATCTATTTTTAATACCTACTCATTCGTTGATTTTTTTTTCCTCAGATAAGTACTTGTAGGTACCACTTTCCTGTTAGATTGGGGGAGGGGCAAATGACATCAGACATTCTTACGAGCTGGCTATGCAAGAATCCACACAGACTCGCAAGTCTTTGGAATCACATGGAATCTTATGAAGCAAGTTATTTTTTATTTAACCCATATTATAAAGATATTTAGGCGATTCTACAATTAACTCAGATAGAAAGACGAAATAATAACTTACTTTGGCCACGACAAGCCGTACCACGAAAGGTTACAAAAATAGACTCTCTACTGAATGAGTCCATCTAGGATTCCACAGAGCCGGTTGCCAGGCTGAGTTTCAGCATTTTGAAAGTCTTGTTATCGGCAAAACCCTTGACTCTGAAGTCTGAATAATCACTATTGTTATTGAGGAATATATGAAAATAAATGTAAAAAGAAATAAGGAATTGCCATAAGATGCCATAAATACCATTTTACTTAACATATCAGACAAACTCGCACTTAATTGTCACCATCAGATTTGCTCAAAATTCCAGTGCGATTAGTTCCACTTTATTTTCCTAACAGCTGATTTGTGACCTGATGCGCAAACCTACGTTATAGTATGCAGTCGGTATTGCAGATAGCAATAATTTTTTGACATGCCAGAGATTACAAACCTTTATGGCCGGGTACATTTTTAAATTTCAATACGAGTCTGAACATCTGAGTCTATACATACATTTTATTTGTTAGTGAAGAAGAAGAAGAAGAAAGACATTTATTATACCAACAAGATACATCACAGAAACAAAACAAGCACACAAGCAACATAATATGCACAACAACAGAAAGAAAACTTACCACACAACAGACAAAATGAATAAATAGAACAGGACCATAGATGTAGCCTATGGTGTATCTACATTGCCACAAAAGGCAGTATAGTAGTGAATGTATCCATTTTATTAAGTGCGGTACTCCACATTAAAAGTGGATTTACGGCGAGTGATAATTACGTCCCTTTTCATCACAAACAGTAAAAAACGCACAAGTAAAGATAACATATTTTTATTAAAATCTTTAATTATGATAATACTAATATCACTATCTTCATCATCATCATCATCAGCCCTGACATGAATTATTAAAGAGTCCGACTGTGTCAATCAAATCGTTTAGAGTGCACATCTTATCTTCTTCTTTTATTGTATGGCTGATACATTCTTGCCATTTATCAGGAGTAACATTACTTATACTTTCCAGTAATAGTTTTTTAACTTCCGCCATTTTAAAACTTCTGTCTGAAAACATTCAAAGAAATCGAATGAAAATCAATCAATGTGACAGACAGCTAACATTTGATTTTTAAAAAGGTTTACTGAACCTGGAATTAGTAGGCAGTGATGCCAGCTAAAGAATAAAATAAAGTAATTAAAGTTAATATATCGAATATTATTGTTAGTGTTAGGCTAATTTAGGCTAGGTCACTAAGTATATAAGTAAATGATGTGATGTTTATTTCATTTGTAGATTCAAGTCACTACAATTAATTCAATTAACATTAGTTAAAAACGTAATAGACACTATAGCGAGCACTGGTATCCCTGGGCGCCCTCAACGGGCAACCCGCTCGCCTCGGCGCTTCTCGCCTTCGGGTGCGTCCGTCGATAGTCGGGATACGTTCGGCTAGTAGCAACCCCCGCGCCGCGCCCGCGCCAGTCTGTTACTGGATGTCGTTAAGCAAGGTGCTTCCGCGTATCATTCGTCCGCGCGCGCTTGCGAGCCTAGCGTCTCCCGCGCAGCCTCACTTTGTTTGATAATCAGTCCGTTGATTGAACTGAATGATTGTGTACCTACCTGTGTGTCGTAATAAATCAGTGAAAGTGTACCTACAACCTCTTCTCATTGCAACTATACTGTGCCCAACCGTTATCTTCCTTCGACAACCCTCAAGAACCCCCCGTCAACGATAAGCCCGACGCCCACCACGCTAAATCTGGCTGCCCAACGTGTTGATTGATTCCTGCGTGTGGATCAAAAATAACCTGAAAACATCAAAACACGTGTCGAAGAAGAGCAACGTAAATTTTTTTCCGGAAGTCGCCATCTTGCGATCTTCAAGTTTTTGTTCCGGAAGCAAATTTTTGGGTGCGTTGCAAAATCGAAGAACTATTCCGGAAATTGCTCTGTGCAATCTGTCAAACTGACAGTTGTCAGCTTCACTTCAGTGCTTCGCTTCGGTGGATTGTTGTGTCAACGTCATGCCACGTAAGCGAAGATCAGCTGCGCACGCGGCTTCGGCCGACGTCTCGTTCGACAGCGCAGAGAACGTGAACAGCAACAACAACAACGTGACAATGAATCAAAATGATTTGGCGAATCTTGTCTCCAGTATCACTCAGACTCAAGCCGATTTCTGCTCTCAACTTCTTCGGGAAGTTAAGTCCTCCACGCCTGCGGACCATGCAAGTACCGGCAACTTTGTGGCATGCAAAGCTTCATACAGTGGCGCACCAGAAGAATCGCTAGAGAACTTCATTGACGCTGTCACTACCTACAAAGACGCTACGAATGTCTCTGACGAGAACGCTTGCAGAGGCTTGTCTTTGTTGCTAACACATACTGCAGCACAGTGGTGGCAGGGAGTGAAAGGCGAAGTGCTTGGCTGGAATGACGCCGTCCACCAACTCCAGTCGGCGTTTGGCGAGCGTCAGCCACCGTTCCGTGTATACCAGTCCATATTTAAATGTGTCCAAGGCAGTGATGAGAATGTGGACATTTTTCTTAGCAGAGTGCGGGCCTTATTTGCTAAATTACCTAAAGGTGAACTGTCTCACAAAATACAGTTAGACATGGTGTTCGGCATGTTAGATAGGAAGATTAGGAAACGTATTGATAGGGATCAAGTGAACAGTTTTGACGAGCTTCTGAGGAAAGCACGGAGCATCGAGGACGCTTCGAGGGACTACTCGTCCACGGCGCAGAGGTCGCCGGCGCCTACTGGTGCCCCCTTTGGCGCCTCTCATCCTCGCGCGCTCGCACCGGGTGGTGCGTGTCTGCCGCGCGCTCCGTCGACGCAACGGCCACCGGCGGCCCCGCTGGTGCAGCCGCGCGCCCACTCCGGCGCCGTTCAGCCTCACGCGCCTCCGCCGCCGCCCGGCGCGGCCGTGTCGCGCGCTCTATCATCGCAGTCGTCGCAGGTACCTCATGCGGGCTCTCAGCCCGCTGCTTCAGCATCAGGTACTGCGACTGCCAGACGGCTTTACTGCGTGTACTGCAAAAGGTACTGTGATCATACTAAATCTAACTGTCCACGTCTTAAAACAAAAAGTGAAGTGCTTACACCACAAAATCCTGTGACATGTTACGGTTGTGGTGAAATTGGGGTTATTAGAGTTAATTGTCATAAATGCAATTCTTCTGATGCTGCACCCAGTTTTTATGCTTTTGATACTGATGTTGAACGCCAGGGGGAGCCCAGGGATTGCCAGAAGCTTCGTCCTTTGCTTCACATAAGTATTCTAGGTGCCAAGGGCACCGCTTTGGTAGACACCGCCGCAAAAGGATGTATTGCAGGAAGCTCGCTGTATGCTTTCTTGTTAGGTAAAGGTCATCCTATGCAAACAACCACTAAAAATGTCAAGCTTGCCGATGGTGAAATCAAATCTATGCATGTTGTCACCGCGAACGTTGAAGTCCAACTCTTACATAAAAGAATTTGTGTCGAGTTCATAATATTTCCCGATTCTGTTGGCAACGAGTCTTTGCTTGGTATAGATTTTCTTACGAAGGCAAATCTGTCTTTTGATTTCGGGTGCTCGGTGTGGTGTTTTTCGGAAAAGCCTAATGTGAAATACGAATTAACGTTTGAACAAGCCGCTGCTAACCCTTCTTGTGCTTCGTCAAGTGATGTTTCCGAAGGTGTGATGCTTTCCCAACTTCTTGCCGATTACAGCGACATCTTTCAAGGAATTGGCCCAACTACAGATTATGCGGAGCACCGGATCGATACCGGTGACCACTCGCCAGTCTTCGTGCCGCCGTACCACATTACGCCTGCAAAGAAAGAGCTGATGCGACAAGAGGTGGAGAAGATGTTAGCAGAAGGCGTTATTGAAGAGTGCGAGTCACCATGGGGAGCTCCAGCTCTTCTTGTCCCTAAAAAGCAAACTGGTAAGTTTCGTTTTTGCGTGGACTTCAGGAAACTCAACGCTATAACAAAAAGCGATAAATATCCAATGCCAACAGTAGATGAGCTGCTGCAGAGCACTAAGCCTGGATGCGTCATGAGCACATTAGACCTGCGCTCCGGTTTTTGGCAGGTGGGCATAAGAGACGCAGAAGAACGCGACAAAACGGCATTCTCCGTGCCTACGCTAGGCACCTACCGCTTCACGCGTATGCCGTTCGGCCTAAAGAACGCGCCTGCGACCTTTCAGCGCCTCATTGATCGCTTCCGTGCTAGCCCTTCTTTGAAGAACATAACCCTACTAGGTTATCAAGATGACTTGCTTATCATCTCGCCCGATTTCGACCAGCACATCCAGGATCTGCATGCTGTGTTTGAGCGACTCCGCACTTTCAAGTTGAGAGCCAATCGGGAGAAGTGCAAGTTCGTCTGCGATAAAATCAAGTACTTGGGACATGTAATATCATCAGCAGGTATATCTCCGGATGATGATAAAGTAAAAGCCATCCTCGAGATGAAGAAGCCTACCTCGTTGAAACACCTTAGGAGCTTCGTACAGACCTGTTCATGGTTCAGAAAATTTATCCCGAATTTCTCCCAGATTTCAGAACCGCTGACGAGATTAACTAAGAAAAATCAGCCATGGTTCTGGGGCTCAGAACAAGCTCAAGCATTCGAGGAGCTGAAGTTGAAGTTGACTTCCGCGCCAGTCCTCGTGCAGCCTGACTACTCAAAGCCGTTCATCCTAAGGACTGATGCGAGCAATTACGCTCTTGGCGCCGTCGTCCTGCAAGGTGAAGAGAAGAATGAACGCCCAATCGAGTATGCCAGTCGCTTGCTCTCGCCCGCCGAACGTAACTACTCTACAACAGAGCGCGAAGCCTTAGCCATAGTATGGGCTGTAGAACGCTTCCGTGGTTACTTTGATGGACACCCCGTCATCGTGGGCACTGACCACCAGCCGTTGAAGTGGCTGATGACGTTAAAGTCGCCGTCCGGCCGCCTTGTCAGATGGGCATTAAAACTCCAAGCTTTCGACCTCCAGTTCGAGTACACGCCAGGGAAGGCAAATGTTGTTGCCGATGCACAGTGTTTTAAATCACTTAAAAAATTTCCCGATGCTGTTTTCCACATTAATCGATCAAGGAATGCATTTGAAATGTAAGAGTAGAACACCCACGTGTCAATTCCTATTACTTTATTTTTAAAAAAAATAATAATATTTCGTGACCTTGGCTTAGAAAATTGTTTGATTAATTTTTGTAGGAGTAACGGTACAAGATGTCATTCTTTTATTAATAAGGTTTGATAAATGATTTAACAGCGCATATTTTCCAATTTTTTATTTTTGGAAATCACCTCGGGATATCGAGTAATTAACTTTTTTTCAGATTTTGGTTTTTATTTTTTTTCTTTAAAATACCTCAAAAGTGCGATCTGTAACTAGCACAGTTAAATAGCTCTTAATTAGGTTTATCACTGATAAAAAAATCACGTTGCACTTACGCGGCGTTTATGAGTTATTGAATTTCAAAATTTTGTATTAGGGGTGTCACTCAACTTGACCTTTCAATTTAGTCAAAATCTATATATACTTTATTTTTTTTTTTTTTTGATTAGTTGCAAAACTATATATTATTTAGACATACACTTAAAATATCTTCTAAATAGCTTCTTTCTCACATTATATAGACTAACATTTACATGCTTAAAACAATTTTAGTTTTGTTACCTGAAGTAGATTGCTTGGTTTTGTTTAAGTATTTACTTTAAGTAAGTACTTAGTTTTAGTTCAGTTATGGTTAACATGTAGCGTAGGAAGGGGTCCACCCTCGTCAAGCTTACCTATGCTAAAACCCTATGTTTATACATGTTAACTTGAGAAACGGGGGTGAGGCAAAATGGAGCCGTTACAGACCCATGGCGCCACTTCGCCTCAGCAGGGCCTTACCAAACCTGCTGAGGGATGTCCATCCGGGCCCCGACCGGAGGACTTAGGACAAGGAGGGCATGAGGGCGCCAACCCTCATGTTGGTACACGAGTGGCAAGCGATGCTATGGATCACCCCATAGCCGGTACTTCTTATCAAACTCCAGAAGTAACCGCAAGTATGCAAGGAGTTTATTCGGGACTACATATTTTTTAATGTTTTTACGCAGAGAGCAAAAAATATAAAAAGACTGGGTCTCCTGACGACCTAACACCATCGGATTTGATGACCGTACTTTTCAGAGAAATGGGCGAGCGACTTAAAGATTTCTCATCTAGCGAAAAAGATAGACTTATAAGCAACGTTGTTTACCCATTTCTTAGAAAAGCCACTAGGTTTTATAAAAGTTGCAATCGGAACAAAAAGAGGTTCAGAGACAAGCATGCTGTTTTCTTGAACAAACTGTTGTCTGCCAGAAACTGTTCGTGGACTTCTGAAGCCGATTATTGTAGAAAACTTGCAATTCACAGCAGAAGATGGCGAAGATCCATCAATAGATGAATCTTCATCGTTAGACGATGAAGAAGATTCATCCAATTTTGATGACTGCCCTCTGGTACTAGAAACTGAAAATTATTCATACGAGCCATAAAATCCAGAAAATTTGAAAGCAATCTAACATGCGAAAACGTCTATAATATATTTTGAAGTAACTTTTCGTTAGTTGGTTTCCAATTTCCTGTATTTAATGACATAATTGTTATTAATTGGCAACATATTCAAAAGTCTTTTAAGTTTATTTTTCACTTTTTAATTTTAGTAGTAGGTTCACTATTTTTCGGAAAATTTCATCATCATCATTCAGCCACAAGAGGTCCACTGTTGGAAATAGGCCTCCTCCATGGATTTCCAAAAAGACCGGTTGGAAGCGGCCTGCATCCAGCGCCTTCCTGCCACTTGGATGAGGTCATCTGTCCATCTTGTGGCTGGTCGTCCTACGCTGCGCTTGCCGATATGTGGTCTCCATTCGAGAACTTTTCGGCCCCATCGGCCATCAGTTCTGCGTGCTATGTGCCCCACCCACTGCCACTTCAACTTACTAATCCGCTGGGCTATGTCGACGACTTTCGTTCGTCTACGGATCTCATCATTTCTGATTCGATCTCGTAGAGAAATTCCGAATAGCCCTTTCCATAGCTCGTTGCGTGACCTTGAGCCTTCTTATGAGGCCCATAGTGAGAGACCACGTTTCAGTGCCATAAGTCATCACTGGTAACACACTGGTTGTATCATTTTGTCTTGAGCGATTGAGGTATATTAGACCGGAAAATTTATTTTAAATCTATTTTACTATTTCTCGTGTAAAATATTTATCGTTCCTGTAAATAAAATACCTAGCTTTTAAGTTTTATTTGTAAAATATTTTATTTTTAGTGTAAAACATTTGTTAGTGTAACCTTATGCAGATAATTACAAAAAAAATCCACTCTTCATACAAATACTAAAAGTCAGCTACCAATTTTTTATAGACAGTCGAAAAAAAATTCCTTTCCGACACTTGGTTTCTTTGGGAAAGTTACTCAAAATCATGGTCTGACTGCCGTACACAGAGTCGTCAATTAAGATTTAATGTAAATTAAGTATCATGTCATCTCTTTCATTTCAATGACATATGAAAGAGATAGCACGACACTTAATGAACATTAAGTTTAATTGACGACTGTGAGTACGGCAGTAAGTCCACCCCTGAATTATTTAAACCTTTTGTATATATACCCCGTATAGTTTTTTATTAGAGACAAAAAATAAACATTATATTTATTTGACCTTTAGAGACAACCCTAAAATGTGTCAGTTGACCTTTGTACGTAACTCCCAAAGGCCGCGATGGAGCAACGTGATCTTTTTATCAGTGATAAACCGAATTAAGAGCAATTTATCTGTGCTAGTTACAGATCGCACTTTTGAGGTATTTTAAAGAAAAAAAATAAAAACCAAAATCTGAAAAAAAGTTAATTACTCGATATCCCGAGGTGATTTCCAAAAATTTTAAATTGGAAAATATGCGCTGTAAAATCATTTATCAAACCTTATTAATAAAAGAATAACATCTTGATCCGTTACGCCTACAATAATTAATTAAACAATTTTCTAAGCCAAGGTCACGAAATATTATTAATTTTTTTTAAAATAAAGTAATAGAAATTGACACGTGGGTGTTCTACTCTTACATTTCAAATGCATTCCTTGATCGATTAATGTGGAAAACAGCATCGGGAAATTTTTTAAGTGATTTAAAACAGTGTGCGATGCTCTGAGCCGTCCCAACTGCGACGAGGAGACTGTCGAAACCTGCGGTGTTTGTTCAGTCGTCATAGACTTGCCCACACGTAAACCCTCCGAGCTGCATCACTCTCAGCTGGCTGATCTGGAAATCAAGAAGATCGTCGATGGCTTAGAGAGCAACCAAGAAGTGGACGCGCGCCGGTGGGCCGGCCGAGGCTATGTAATGGATCAAGGTGTTCTCTACCGATATAACCCAGACTCAGATAGTGAAGAACCACAATTGGTGGTACCTGCTTCTTTAAGGGAAGAAATTCTAAAGGAATGTCATGACTCTCCCTTAGCAGGCCACCACGGCGTCGAGCGAACATACCAGAGAATAGCCCAGCGCTTCTTCTTTTCTGGCATGCGACGCTTCATTGCAGATTATATAAAAACATGCGTTGACTGCCAACGATACAAGGCGTCAAATGAAAAACCCTCAGGTCTGCTCCAAACTCCAGTCTTAAACCAACGCAGCGAAGTCCTTGCCATTGACTTGTTTGGTCCCTTACCACCTGGAGAGAAGGGGGAGAAATGGATATTGTTAGTCGAAGATACTGCCACACGATGGACGGAGATGTACGCTCTGCCTGAAGCAACTGCGGAGGCATGCGCGCGCGTGCTGATTGAAGAATACTTCCTGCGCTATGGTCTCCCGCGTCGCATCATATCGGACAACGGCGTGCAGTTCATCTCCGGCGTGATGCAGCAAGTAACGTTCATCTTAGGAATCAAGCAGGAGCTGTTGCCCTTGTTCCACCCTCAAGCGAACCCTGCTGAGCGGAAAAACAGGGACATGAAAGCGCATCTATCACAGCTCGTTGGCATTCACCATAGCTCATGGCCAACTCACCTGTCTTACGTCCGCTTCGCGATGAACAGTGCTCGATGTCAAACAACAGGAGTCTCACCAGCCTATTTGATGTTCGCAAGAGAACTAAGATCACCTCTAGAAGTTGGCTTCGACTCCAGAGCTGTCATTGAAAAGGAAAACTTCGTACCTCAGATCACACCTTATTTGAAGCACTTCCTTAGTAAAATGGCAGATATACGAGAGAAGATAGAATATCAACAAGATAAAAAGAAATCTTACGCTGACCAGTCTCGTCGAGAAGGTGAAGACTACGACGAAGGAGACCAAGTGTTGCTCAAAACCCACGTACTCAGCAACGCCTCTAAAGCTGTAACATCGAAGTTCGTGCCTAAAAGAGATGGTCCCTACGTAATAACCAAGAAGGTTAGTCCGACTACGTACCTGATCGCACCGGCTGATGAGCCGCTTAGGAGCTTGGAGAAGTATCACACCAAGGAGATCACTCGTTACTTTCCTCGTGGCGACGCCACGCCGAGCCCCGTAGTTCCTAAGAATAGACGAGGTCGTCCTCGAAATGTCCCTCAGGTTCAGGCTAGAGATAGTACGGTTAGCTGTAACCAACCTAGTGTTTCAAGGTTGCCAGTACATGAGCGAGGACGCCAACATGTACTGGAGGGGGAGTATATAGCGAGCACTGGTATCCCTGGGCGCCCTCAACGGGCAACCCGCCCGCCTCGGCGCTTCTCGCCTTCGGGTGCGTCCGTCGATAGTCGGGATACGTTCGGCTAGTAGCAACCCCCGCGCCGCGCCCGCGCCAGTCTGTTACTGGATGTCGTTAAGCAAGGTGCTTCCGCGTATCATTCGTCCGCGCGCGCTTGCGAGCCTAGCGTCTCCCGCGCAGCCTCACTTTGTTTGATAATCAGTCCGTTGATTGAACTGAATGATTGTGTACCTACCTGTGTGTCGTAATAAATCAGTGAAAGTGTACCTACAACCTCTTCTCATTGCAACTATACTGTGCCCAACCGTTATCTTCCTTCGACAACCCTCAAGAACCCCCCGTCAACGATAAGCCCGACGCCCACCACGCTAAAACACTGATTTTCGTAATTACTCTTGAATTATACTGCTGTATTAATTTTATTGTTCTGCAACAATTGATTTTATTTTAAATGAATTATGTATTCTCAAATGATTTATTGAAGTAACTCAGAACTATTCGTTAACTTAATTAGTATTGTTAATCAATATCCGCCGCGCCATCAGCGCCACCTACTTCAACTTTGATGCTGAAGTTGGTAGCTCCATAAAAACTTGGAAACATAATCAATATTTATTTTAATAATCATTCTTGAATTGCTGTATAATTAAGTTTATTGATTAACTATAATTCAATTTGTTTAATTACATTAAAATATACTAAAATAATAACTTCGAGTAATCCAGAGGTGTTCATTAATTTAATTAGTATTGTGATTAGATATCCGTGGCGCTATCAGCGCCATCTACTTGATTTTATTCTGTAAAGTTGGCAGTACTTGTATTTTTTTATTCAATAATCTCTTTAAATAGGATTGTAACTGATTTAGGAATCTCTCTCTTTTTTTCCTTCATCTGCACCAACAAGAATAGTAAAATTTTATCACGCTACATCGACATTTTATTTTCTCCGCTGTCCCGACCTCTGCTCATCGAACTCGCATAGATCAAGCTCAACATTCGTGATATTGAAATATTTGTTATTTTTGTATTAGGTCACTTGAGTAAGTAAATATTTACCATTTTGTAGGTAAAACATAAAAAATACGTAGCATTTTATTTTTTATTGCCCTCAAATGGGTCGTTGTCCCGGTGGAGAACTTTTTTAGTAGCAACACTTATGAAATGTCAGAATTCTACGGAATGAAAAATGATACTATGTAACTCAAGTTTTATTTGGTCTCTACTGGTGAAACGAATGTCCGGTCTAGTAGGTACGTCAAGTCAAGTAATTATCTGTGTCTGATCTGAACGTAACATGGCTGCATAACGGCAGTCACTTCTCAGCGCAATCACAACACGACTTGAAGAAAAGTAAAAAGTCAAAAATTATTCAATATATTATGGCGTTGTATTGTATGTATCCCTAACAGGGTTGCCATCCGTACGAGGTTTCTCGTACAGTCTGTTCATCCTTACTTGTCCAATTTAGTAAACAATATTCTAACCTCAAAATTGACATTTGATGCCGAAACTACATATTTTCTTGCAAGTTCGTGCACTTTGTTTATAAACATAGCAGCGTGTTATCCAAAATGATGTCCCAGGTTACTTCATTCATAGGAATATGGCAGTTTTCGACTAAAAAGTCATACTTTGCGGGTAGAATCTTGTTTACTAAATTGGACAAGTAAGGATGAATAGACTATACAAATACGAGATTTAGAGGTCTATGTACGAGGTACGAGCTCACGTCCATCCTCGTAAGATATTGTACGAGATACATTGATACAAATTTTAATTTTAATGCCCGAATTCAGATTATATTTTGGAACGCACCTTAACCTTTTCAGTCCTTACCTTGAAAATAACAATGGCTTTCAATTGTTATTTTCAAGGTCAGGATTGAGAAGGTTAATCGGAAACGAGATACACTGCTGCTTTCACTGAGAGTTATAAGCAGCATTGTACTTCGTTTTCTAGCAATCGTTTGCTGTCATTCGATGATTCCCCCGATGATGAACTTCGCAAATTTTAAGATTTAAGTTGGTAGCAATGAGTATGTGTGTATGCACAATTATTACTCATTCAAAGCAAGCTACTTTGTAATTGCTTTGCCGTTGGTTAGTTTGGTTTATTTACGATCAAAAGTTGTGAACAAAATGGAAATAAATGAGAGACAGTAGTGACGATAAATAGTGGTTAAAGTGGGTGGATGGACAGCGAAAAATTAAGGTGATACCAAAAACTTTCATCGTGCACAGTCTTTTAGGGAAGCTTGGTTGAAAGATACAATGTTCCATGATGATGCATAAACTTTGTGGTGTCATGGTGGGTGTGTACGAGGTTGTGTTGCCAAAGTACGAGATTTTTGACTATGTCTGTACGAGGGCAAGCCGTCGGCGTCTGGCAACCCTGATCCCTAACCAAGTAACCACAGATTAACAATTGTAATTCCCTAGTGATTATATTCTCTGTGCTCCCTATGTTGCTGTTGTAATGTTGACTGAATTTAGAATAAATCAATTTTAGCATTTTGTCAACGATATTTCAGTGTTTTTAGATGTTCAGTAGCAAGAGTCAACTCTTGAGAAGAACCCCAGATAATGGCACAGATCGAGAAAACTTCCTATCGCTGTTAGTGGATGAATACTTGAACTCATCGTCTTACGGTAACACTTACGCCTTTTGGTCCATTTCAGTTGCTTGATTAGGTATGTACCTATGTAGCACATTTCATGACTCCAATATTATTTTACAGATGCTAAATGTCAAGTTTTGGCTAACTTGGCAAATTTCGCCTACGATCCAATAAATTACGAGTACATTCGGAGTGTCGGAGTTCTGGACGTATTTCTTTATGTTGCGAAGAATGAAACTAGTGAAAAACTGTTACACTTTGCATGCGCGGGAATCTGCAATTTGTGTTTGGGTATGTGTCATCATTCTTCATTCTAGTAAAGCCGAATATGGTACGAAATAAGTTATAGGTTATAGGCTATCCCTATCGGTATGACCCTTTTTCTGAAAGACAATTCTGTTAGACGCCATGAAAGCAGATGGCCCTATCTAGCCTAAGGACAGTTTGAAGAGCTTGCTCAGCATTCAACAGTTTAATTGATGGCCCGGACACTGACTTTGATGTCAACCACGATTCCGTTACTTCAGTTAGGCGAAGGTTGGCTGCAAACTTCTTCGGTAGCGAGTTGCCTGCTACTGGGTGATGGGCTTGGTTCTTTTACATTGTTTGTTTATTATATAGGTGATGGTTAGATTTGACTGTTTTGCTAAACTTTTTAAGTATGGATTTGTTTTCGATATTGTAAATCTTTGTGTGCTCTGAACTACAGTGTCGCTATAAATGAAAACCTTTTAATGACTCTCAGTTTCTATAATGTACAATGTACCTTTTATCATGTTATTTTTAGTCGATGGTTTTCCTAAAACTCAATAAATAAATAAAAGACAGTTTAGGTAGGTGACATAAAAGTAGAGTACCCAGTCAGCAGAAAGTCAACTCACTGGACCCCATAAAAGCAGAATGAGGTAGTAGAGAAAACGTCTGAAAAAGAAAATAGTCTGAATTGTTTAGCAACACTGATCTCAACTATTTTTTTCCGGCCATGAGCGGTAGCAGCACTTTTGATGGGATTTCGATGCAAACCCCCTCACATAGTATTCCCTATATTACATAAGGGGGCTTTGCATCGAAATTATACAGAATAGCGTACTGTTAACCTTGCCAAATTTTGTATTGCTTATTAAGATTAATTTTCATTTGGGCTATTTAAAATATAGGGCAATATAGGGTCCAGACGTTTTGCTTCAAGGGCACTTAGTGTTCATTTATATTGAGTTAACACGTCATTTTCTAATCCAGAATTTTTCTACTTACATATTTTTGATCATAACATTACAAGGTCCAGACGTTTTGCTACTAGGGTATTTAGCGTTAATGTCTGTTTAGCACCAATAATGTTTCAATATCAGGATGTTAGGGCGATATCATCATTCAGCAAAATGGATATTCTGATAGGGATCCGTTCAAAGTACACATGAAGGTGAAGGAAAACATCGTGAGGAAACCTGAGTGTCTGAGTGTATTCACATACCTCAGAGCGTGAAATCACCAATCCTCGGTGGGTACATGTGGTGATTAAGCCTATACTCTCCCTGAGAGAAGGCTTGTGCCCTACAGTGGAACGTATATAATCTGCTTGTGTATGTATGTATGTATGTATACACATCATTTATTATTGTGAAAAAGTTCCAGTGCCTTGCAGGGCTAGAACTCTTATTTATTTTAAGGCCTACTTAATTTTTAAACCTCATGAAGCAATGACGATTGAACTTGAACTAAATAAATTAATAATTTCCATACAAGGCAAGGACATCACAAACATAAATTATTAATTAACATTTCAATAATATAGAATTTGTACAATTTCAGATCCACTGAATGCAATATATATACTGGAACATCAAGGACTGGAGGCTTTGTTGCGAATATTGAATGGAAATGATCCTGAGACTGTAGTAAACATTATCACCACATTACTCTATCTTTGTAATAGTGCCACAGAAGACCAGATTATTAATTCTCAAGCTCTACAAATAATTCAAAATTTAGAAAAATCCGATGACAAAAGATTATCAAACTTGGCTACAATATTTTTGGAAGATGTCAAGAAGCCCTAGATATATCTTGTAAACAAATATTCAAGTGAATAACTTGTGCAAAAAATGAACAAGATGCTTTCAAATAGATTTCCCTACCTTGCTGCAAACAACAAAAATTATCAGAAAATATGCAAACTGCATACTACTTCATTCAGCAGTGTTGCTTTCAAGGCCGGTGATAGAATCCGCATACAAAAGACATTGACACAAAAGGACCTAGACACTTTCTCGAATCTCACAAGTGACCACAACCATCTGCATAAAAATAATGGAAACAAGAGGCCCATAGTACATGGGGCATTGCTGAACGGCCTTGTAGCTGGGCTAATTGGAACACACATGCCTGGGCCTGGCACCGTGCTTGTCTCGCAGACTATGAAGTTTCCAAACAAGTGTTTTGTCGGCGAAAAATTAACTATCAGTGTTGAGCTGGTGGATGTAAGAAAGATTCTCAAAGTTAAGTTCTTTTGCATTGTTGAAGAAGAAAAGAAGGTTGTGTTTGAAGGCGAGGCTAAACTTATGTTGGCTAAAGACTGTTAATCGTAAGAATCCATTACTAATTTATTTATTAGTTATAAAGCTGACAACTGACATGAGCGTTCACTCTATAAGTATTCTTACTGAGTATTTGTATGTTGTAAGCAAATGCAAATGCTACACTGCTGGCTGTACTGATATGCCAAGTATTTTACCTTTTATATGTTTACATTCAGTGAATGCTCTTGTAAGTCGCCAGCTAAAGGAATCAATTAACTTGTTGCAAATGAAAAGATATCTAATAGAATGGTGTAAGTTTACATTATACAGAAGTGCCAATACAAAAGCTGTGTGGTATCAAAGTGAGAATATCAAACAAAAGCATGCGTAATGTTAACCCACAAAAAGTACAATTTAGTTTAAGTTTTCTATCGGAATCATCAGTCTGGCAAAACTGTAAATAAGATGAAATTGAACTAGCATAGTATCTGTTTTACTGCTAAAATTTATCTGTCAATAATTAAGACTGATATATTAATTTTTCCTTTGAATACTGATGGGATATCTGCAATTTATGGATTTGAGAATTTCAACCTTTTGTGTGCACTTTGTTGCAATCGGAATTTGCAGTTATTTTCACTAGCATGCTTTATTTTATGCCTAGTAAAGAATTTTAATTACAAGATTGATGCTTAGTCTACTACAGACTATAAACCTGTTATACATTTTTATAGTACTGTACTAAGAGTACGCGTATAGTCCCATACTGCATGCCTTTTTCGTATTATTTGTTATACTTACATTTATCTACTTAATTGGTTAATTGCACTTTGTAAATTGGGATTTCTGTTATTTCTTTTTAATAAGCGTACAGTTAATAATGTTTTACTTTTTTTTATTAAACATTTTGCTTGTTTATTTTGTATATTTTTTATTTGTACAGTTAATACTTACTGAATAACTTAGAAACATCGTCAATATCTAGAGAAAGCGCCGCGACAATGGCAAATTCTTTCATTTTAATGCGTCGTCTTATCTCTCTTTTCTAGACAAGTAGTACAGTAGTACTTAGAAATGCTGAAGTATTAGTGAAGAAACCTATGATAGAAACTATGTCCATACTGTTGAGAAACCACGAATATTTTGTGGCGATTGCTAGATTAGTGCGCTAATTGTAGTTAGGTACTTATTAAAACAAATCTGGAACCTAAATATGCGCACCGAATCCTGTCGGAATGCTGATGTTGCGAGAGCAACTTGTACGGAATTTGACAGACGATTGGGGTCGTTCAGGATTCGGTGCGCGTAATACAGGGTACTATATTATTAGGTACCTAAGTAGTGAAGTTCCTTAGCTAATAACTGATTCTACTTATTTGCAGAGTATTGTCGGACATTTTAACAAACAGAAAGCGGGATTTTATCATAAAATAAAATATCTACTGAATAAATTTTGAACGGTTCGAATTATTACTTGCCTACATATCTCATCATCAGCCATTTGAAGCCGACTGAAGGACATAGGCCTCCCCACGGCCTCTCTCATGGTTTTCATAACCAAGAGGGGGTTTTGCCATAATCGCCACGCTTGGCAGGCGGATTGGCGATTGCAGTATGCGGTTGGAATCTCAGGAAGACGCTGCTGCCCGTTCCGTATTTAGTTACCCTAAACACGAAACATGTGTCCATTCTACACCTTTCGATCTAAACAAACACAGATACCCCCTGCCAGACTGCCTCGTTGGTCTAGCCGTTAAGGACCAATACAGAAGTCGGGGGTTCGATTCCCACTGGGGGCCGCCGTACATTTGTACAAAGGGCCTCAGTCCGAGTGTATGTGTAGGTATGTTTGTGATGTCCTTGCCTGGTTACCATAGTACAGGGTATCCTAGTTTGCGACCAGGGCCTAGATTCTGTTAATGCATTGTAGTAACATGACAACTGCATAAACATGGCGGTTTTCATTTCATGGCTGCTTTAAGTCTACGCGGGCACACCCATCAAACCTTCTAGGTGTCAATGGTACGAAAAAACACGTCACGTGACCCGACAGTTTACCTGTCATTATACTACAATGCACTAACAGAATCGAGGCCCTCTGGTTGAGTGATTGTGTTGTGTGGAAGTTATTATCATTGTACCTACAGTCGACAGTTGAGGTCTACCAGTAATACCTTTTTCCAGGGGTGGCCTGCCACGCCGAATAATGCATGCGTTTTGTGAAACTACAATTATCGTAGGTAGTTTGTTTTGGCAATTCGATGTACATTGCGTAGGCGATTAGTATTATTATCTAGCATCTTTGTTAATCTGTGGGTTAATCGGCTATGCAATGTACTTAAGTACCTACATCGAATTGTCATAGTAAACCATGAATTGTACTATGAAATGGGCCTAGTCCATCCTGAGGCGGGTCTAGACCATTCTGGGGTGGGCCTACACCATCCTAGGGTGAACGCGGCCCACTTGACACCCTCTCTACCCATGCGTATGTGCTTCGCCTACCTATAAAATCGATGGGGTACAAAGGTTATTGGAGACCACGAAATGGCAAACGTGGCGTAAGAGCTCGCTGCACTGACTATCTCAGGCAGCTGCTGGATGAGGATTCCCGAGAATAGAAAGAAGTTTGTGCGTGCCTTGGTGAGGCCTAAAGTCGTCAAAATATAAGAAGCCCGTTTTGACAGCTACAAAAACCATAGAATCTAACCTAGTTTGAAATCAAAAACATTAAAAATCTAAACTATGAGTAACTTTTCGGGCTACAAAATCTGTTTTTTCTTTCGAGCGTTAAATAATATGCCAGAGTATGTGTCTTTTTATGTATTTGTTGAAGTAAATCCAAAGTTAAATGCAATTTTGTGTAGCTGTCAAAACGGGCTTCTTACATTTCGACAACTATAATAACTGAATTTAAAGCGTGATGTGAGTCGTACCTACTCCCGCTAAGTATTCCGAGCTGAATGAAAGAAAACACGTTGGCTTTTAGGAACAATTTCGATATTTCAGAGGAACTCCGAAAGATCGAAAAAAAAAACCAGTTGTACGTACCTAGGTACCATATTTTCGCGTAGTACAAATTGTTTGTAGTAGGTAGGTATCTATGAGAACACTCGGTGGGCGAGTTCTACTTGCATTCACAAGCAAAAGAAAAGACTGCCTCGTTGGTTTCACAGTAGTCGTCGTTGGCGACCGGGATTTCCATCACACACTATGTCGTAGATTCGAATCCGTACATGGGTCAATCAACTATTCTTTGTACTAAACAAGAGCGGCAAAATTAAGTTTTTCCTAAAAATAATAATCGAAAATCTAAATTATTTTACTGCACATTTTAAAGATTAGTGAATAAAGCTGTAGATAAGATAACGGGCAGTGCACTTTTTTTATTTTTAGTGTCATATTTTGTTAAATATACCGAAACTATGACAGTATTTGGTCCTCTGCGTTACCGACTATACGAGTGCTATTTAGGTGACAAAAACATAAAAAAATATTTGAATCAACGTTTTTATTTAGTACAACTAGCATCAGTCTTGTACATTAAAGGCTTACATTTCAAATTCTTTTAATAGAACTATCATAATCATGAGTTATTGTGTCTCTTACGTTACTTTATGGTTTTTATAATATCGTTTTTTAAAATAAATCAAGAACCTTGGTATTTTTTTATTTGAAATCTATATAAAACAAAGCGTCCATTATTAATGCCTCAGTTATAAACTTTTCCAGCAACAAAAATAACAAAATAGTTTTTTTTTTTATTTTTTTAACTTAAGATCTTTATTGTAACGTAAGGGACATTATTGTAACGTAAGAGACATTCCTGGTAACTTAAGAGACTAACTAAGAAATAATACACATAACACTGCTTTCCAGTGTCAAATACACAAAATCACGCTAGTCTGCTAATATAACAGCTTAATTTTGTTGAATTTCATGGACGCATTTCCTAAACATTTTAAATTGAGTCTTTATGTTATATACGTCTTTTTTAATAATTTTAGTTCTTTGTCAAATCTTTGTGTCAATTCTGTTGTATCTATTTCTTTGTCTTCTTTTACGTTTTTCAAAGCTTTATGTTCCTTTCCATCTTTTACATATTTTCTTCTTTTCTGACCCACTCGCTATAAGTAACTTTGCCTTCTATAATTTCTTTATTAAGAGATGGTTGTTTGTTGCAGCACTTCTCACAAGATCCATACATGCAATCCTTATTTGAAGAACTGCAGACGGTCTCCAATATCAATTGACTGAGATCATGTGTTTTTAGGACTTGCTTCTACTTCAGCGCTATCGTTTTGAATGCTGCATTGGAATGAGTCTTGCAGAGACACATTTCTCGGCCAGACACCGACCGAGATTTGACATTCCAGGGCTTATTTTTGGTAAAGTAAAAATAAGAACATATGTCATCAGCAGTGGTCGGAGTAGGTATATTGGTTTTTCGTACTTGCATCATGATATCGTAACATGGACATGCCATTTTTCTCAATGTCTTAAACGTCATCGCCATTGTCATCATTACCATCTGTTTTTTTGTAAATGGTAATGATGAAATGTAAACGATAATTAGGTAATGTGTGTTTTATGAGCAATAAGCGTATATCTAAAACTATGATATACCTACAATTATTGCAATTTTTTTATTATATTATTATCGTCGACTACCACGAGTTGAACAAAATTTCACTAAATGAAAATATCAGATTTAGACAGAATTTATATAAGTAAAACACACATCTCATCATTACCATTTGCTGCAAAAGTTGTAAAACACAAACTCTAAATAAATAGATAACTCTATGGTACACCAGTAATTTACAGAGATAGGGATAGATACGATCGACGTTCTTATCGCTTGAAGCGATCTTTTTCAGACAACCTTTGGATGGACGGGACTGAAAGATGATGAGAGTTTGTAGGTGTACATTTGGCTTGATTTGATTTGATTCAATTTAATTTGATTTATTTTGATTTTCTTTAATTGGATTTGATTTGATGTGATTTAATCTGACTTAATTTAGTTTGATTTGATTTAATTTAGTTGAATTGATATGATTTGGTTTGAATCGATTCGATTTGATTTAATGTGTACATACGAATATTATTACTAACATAGCATAAGTCACGATTGTTACTAATACTATATGGGCATTGCCTGAAATAAATGAATACAATACAATACAATAAGACAGAATACATTTATCTCTAATTAAGACTTCTCAGATATTGCGCAATATGATGTCTTATGCTATGTTACTAATAATATTCGTATGTACACATTAAATCAAATCGAATCGATTCAAACCAAATCATATCAATTCAACTAAATTAAATCAAATCAAACTAAATTAAGTCAGATTAAATCACATCAAATCAAATCCAATTAAAGAAAATCAAAATAAATCAAATTAAATTGAATCAAATCAAATCAAGCCAAATGTACACCTACAAACTCTCATCATCTTTCAGTCCCGTCCATCCAAAGGTTGTCTGAAAAAGATCGCTTCAAGCGATAAGAACGTCGATCGTATCTATCCCTATCTCTGTAAATTACTGGTGTACCATAGAGTTATCTATTTATTTAGAGTTTGTGTTTTACAACTTTTGCAGCAAATGGTAATGATGAGATGTGTGTTTTACTTATATAAATTCTGTCTAAATCTGATATTTTCATTTAGTGAAATTTTGTTCAACTCGTGGTAGTCGACGATAATAATATAATAAAAAAATTGCAATAATTGTAGGTATATCATAGTTTTAGATATACGCTTATTGCTCATAAAACACACATTACCTAATTATCGTTTACATTTCATCATTACCATTTACAAAAAAACAGATGGTAATGATGACAATGGCGATGACGTTTAAGACATTGAGAAAAATGGCATGTCCATGTTACGATATCATGATGCAAGTACGAAAAACCAATATACCTACTCCGACCACTGGTCATCAGGGTATTCTTTTTGAAAGGTTTCGTGGTTTTTCATTGTGTCCAAAAGATATCTTTTTGTACTTTATACTTGTTTTTAGTGACTGTCTCTTTCTTTCCGGCTGTCATTCGTGACACGTCATCTCGCAAAAAAAAATGCATTTATTTTTGCTTGCAAGGGTGACATTTTTTTCTTTCTTGTCAAACTTGTTCTTACTGTGCCTTTAATTCCAAGAGCATCTTGCACCATCGTCTTCTTTAGGCGACAAGTGTTTAAGTTGGGATGTGAAATATCTCTTTCAACATTCTTTTGTCTTTGTATCACCTCAACCTTTTGTATCTTTCACTGATAGCATTGCTCAATACTTTGTATTTCTTCTCTTCATGTCCTTTAGTTCTTGACTCATTTTCTAGTCTATTTTTCATTCTTTCGTACCTTTTCTTGTATTTCTCGTATTTTTTTTTTGAGTTCCTTTTCAGATTCCATTGATTTTGGACTTTTATTACTGCATGCAGATACAGGTGAAGCGCAATCTTGGTTTCGTAGTAGTTTTTGAGCTTCATTTTGAAAATAGGGCGGTATCGGTGATTGAGGAGGAGTCTCATTTATCACGTTGTTAAGATCTCTTAGACGTTGGCGTTGAGCTCTTTTTCGAAGTTTCCAAATTACTCTTGCATTATTCTTTTCTTTTGGTGTTAGGGAACTTACCAATTTTTTTTCTTGTGATAATTTTCTCTCTGTTGTCTTTTAACTTCTTCATATTTTATCTTATCCCGTTTCAACCTTTCTCTATATCTTTTTTGTGTTTCAGCAGCAGATAGCGCCATTTTCTAGAAAAACCAAACCAACAAGTGTTTTATTACCATTGTAATACATTATTTGCAATTGATTAATATATGACTAAACGAGGAAAAGTTATACAGTTACAGTGGAATGTCCACTGTGATACTAACTAAGTCTCTTGTGTTACCATTTAGGTAACGTAGGTGACGAGTAACAGAGGAGACGAATTACCATGAAAATTTCACCAAGTTATTTCTAAATCAATTTCAAAGCAAAATGGTATATATTCACTGTACCAGAATAATTTGCAATAATAATAAACAAAAATTTGTTAAAAAAGTCTAGAAAATACCTGATTTTTTGCAGTCACACTGGAGACACGGAATAAACACACCCTAGTCGGAGTGCACTTTATGAACGACTAGCCGGCACGTGGCAACCAAACAAGATGGCGGATACTTACAACGTGACTTCTAGGAACCTAAAGCCACAAATAATCACAACTAACGCCATCTCTTTTGAAAGATTTAAACTTTTTGCACAGTTACGTGGGGGACAATATTTTAATCGAACTCCGTGGGACAAAATTTAAAAATAATATATAATCTATATCATAATATATTTTATTATCCTTGTCAATGTCAAATATTATAATTATAAACTACTACTATTTAACATATATTTTGTCTGTTTCAAAGCAAACTGTAATGAAATATTCGCTTTGGAAGTTTGCGAAGTGGCTGAAGGGACAGCTCGAATTTGTATGGCGTGGAAACATTGTCCCCTAAGTTACAGTAAAAATAGTAAAACATTCTTAATTAAACTAATATCGGTCACTGAAAAACTTTTAACCAATGATCTAAGAATTCTTTGTAGTAAAAATACTATCCTAAAATTACCTCCTTTAAAATAATTTATTTTTATTTTTATGGGGACGCACTTTAGTACATAGAATAGTTGATTGACCCACATTCATTTGATCAATAGCCTTAGTCTGGGTGTTTTTCCATGTTTGTGATGTCCCCTTGCCTGGTTAGGAAAGTGATTGTGTTGTGTGTGAAATATTTTTATAATAATTTAATTCTAGGTAGTAAATTAGTCCAGTCAAAATAGGTACAATAAGTTACGTATGAATAAGGAAGTTGTGTTGGTCCTTGGCTCTCAGGTTCTGCCTTAAATATTTCTATAACGTACCTACGTTTGACGTTGCACAGTCGGCTACAAATGAAACTTGTTTTTGTCCGCTGTGTTCAACAACCTATCAAGAAATTTCTTTGTATAGATTTAAACGGGTCTAATGACGATTTTCATTAGGTAAAATATATAACTATGTAGAAGCATCGCGAATCATTAAAAAAAAACAAAGGCAGGCAGTAATAGTCAATAAAAAAAGGCATCTAATGGGCGGACAGTCGACTTTGCAAGTTTGCAACTAAACTGCACTATAAGTATTGAGTTACGATACGGGCGACTTTGGAACTTTGCAGGAAAGATACTGTCCTGTAAAACACACAAAGCCGGCGCCCGTGCCAACCAGTGGAAAAAAACCTGCCATAACTTTAGGTAATATTCAGGGTTCGATGCCATAATATATCCGTGTTTTAAATATCATGATATTTATTCCTTGATATACCTATATTAATGGTTCATATCAACTTCGAAAGGAAAGGATATTTCTATCGTATAAACACAGCTTCTCACTGCGAATAGATGGCGCTGTTAGCTTAAATATTTTTGTGTGATATAAATATGTATATTATAATAAATATCCGATATTTTGATAGTTGATATTTAAAATAGCGGATGTTTTCGTAAGGCGGTAAGGTTACATACCTACTTATTTAGCGAAAATGTATAATCTTTCATTCAGTTCGGGGCCTTTAACCAACACGCACTTGGCCGATTTTGTTTATTGTTCTTTTACTATAGAGACTGCACTTGTATTATCGCTTTTCCACAGAGCAAAAAAAATTGAAAATCACGTTTCATCTATGGAATCCCTCTACTGTTTTTTATTATTTGTTGCAATCAGCCTAATTTCGTGTGGCGCCGGATTAAGAAAGCGGCACTCCATTTCCTTCCGTGGATGTCGTAGAAGGCGACTAAGGAAATACATTACCAGGAGACGGGCAGCAGCGTTTTCCTGAGATTCCAACCGCATACTGCGATCGCCAAACCGCCTGTCAAGCGTGGCGATTATGGCAAAACCCCTCATGGTTAGGAAAACCATGAGGGAGGCCTATGTCCTGCAGTGGGCGTCAAACGGCTGATGATGATGATGATGATAAATCTGCCTAATTAATTCGCGTATTTTTTTTATTTCATCTAACTATCTATTATGGTTTGAAAGATAAATTATTGGTCAGACGGACAGAGTCGTGGGCTTATTACGGGACCTTTTTACCCTGTTGGGCACCCTTTATTATACCTACTTTATTACACACGAAAACCTAAAAAGATTGACGAAACAAATATATCGAGTGAATGTGGGTGGAAAGACTGAATGGAAGGAATGGACCCTCTGGGATACAGGCGTGAATTTATGTATGTAAGTATACCTATATAAAAACATAATACAGGAACGGTAACAGAAGAAAATGTATGTACAAAGGCGAGCGTGTCCGTATCTCTTTAGATACGGAACCCTAAAAACGGCCAATTGCTGGACCAGGGTTGGAATGGAACTCGCAAAATTATTAGAATTATTTTCGCAGCGTCACGTACAGTACGCGCGAGCTCGTGCGCAGCCGCCGCCCGATGGCACGTTCCACAAAACTAGGAAGTAAGAGTGCTGACTAAGCTCTCTATTGTGATTAACCTGGCCATTGCTCCTTATAAGACCTTTATTCATCCAAAAGCTGGGCATTGTGCCACTAGTTAATGTTCCTTGTGACTGTTGTGGTGCTATTTCAATAAGGTAAGTTATAAACGTACTTAAGACTCAAATCTGATCCAACTTCTCTCTTGTTTAGTTTGCATGACTAACCGCCGGTTTCTGAATTGATAATTACACTAATCAAATACCTAGGTAGGTAGTTAAGTTACATGTCTTCAGATTTCTCATTCAAATAAAGAGACAGAAAGATGAACATAGTTGGTACAATTTACTCAGTGAAATTCTCTTTTCAAAAACCGGTGCACACTGCGAATTGAGACTTATGCTAAGTAAATACTCAAGTATCGTTCCGTAACCTTAGGGTTCTTAAAAAATATGTAAAAATAAATGTTTAGGTAGGTACTTAGTGAAATTATATTATCAGCTCAGAAACAGGTGGTTAATTTTGCAGTTTCACTATGTGTGTAATAAAGTGTTAGTAAAGATTCTTGAGTCTCTACAGTCCTTTCTCGATTAGGTACTTACCTAGATACTCTGTAGAGAAATACTTATTCAGTTTAAATAAGGTTTCGAAAACCGTTCTTTCAGTGTTGTTCTCGCACTTAGCCATTTTTCTTAATAACTTTCTCGATTATTTATTTACAATACGAGGTCTCTGTATTTACCCACAAATTGGCCACTTCTAGCAAAACCGAATGGTTGGGAAGTGCCTACTGTAACAGCGAGGGCGCATGCATGGTGAGAAGAATGTCGCAGGTTCGAACCTGCTCCGGTAGGTAGGTTTTTTCCAAATAATCTACTCAAAGATGGGTGATTGATGGATGATGGTGAAAGATTTTGCCTTGTTTCAGTAGGCCATAAATATTAGAGTGTGCGACCGAGGTTTTAACCGGCCGGACTCGCGCACGAAGGTTTCCGTACCATTATCTATACAACATTTGAATATTTCAAGCGTCTAACCGTTGCCGTTATTAATATTGAGCAAAAAACGGCAAAAAAATCACGTTTGTTGTTTGGGAGCTCCCCTTAAATACTTATTTTATTCTATTTTTAGTAATTGATGTTATAGCTGCAACAGAAATACTACCTACATCTGTGAAAATTTCAACTGTCTAACTATCACGATCCATGAGATACAGCCTGGTGACGGACGGACAGCAGAGTCTTAGTAATATGTTCCCTTACCCTAGCTCTTCCAACAGCATGGGTCGCAGTTTGTTCAGCTGCCTTGTCCTTGCTGCCATGTTGGGTATGGCGATCGCATCTAAAGCCCAAAAAAAGGTCAAGCGAGACGATTTGGCGAGCATTCCGTCCACGGACCATGAGGAAGTCGAGGAGCAGCCTGAAGAAGTCCCGGAAGAGGTGTACGAAGAGGTAAGGACAATTTTACAAGATACATTAATTAATTTTAAGATACATTAAAGTGAAGTAAAACATCGTGATGAATCCTGTTTCTGCGGTGTTGGTAATGAAATCGCTTGAAATCGCCATTCCGCGGAGGGGACGCCTGGTGATTAAGCCCATATTCTCACTCTGAGAGAAGGCATGTGCCCAACAGTGGGACACAAATCTACGTAGGACACTCCGAAAGATTTGCGAAAATAAAATAATGTAAGTAGTATACCATTCGGCGTTGATGGTTCTTTGGTTCAATAGCCAGTCAAATCGAAAAAGCTCGCGATCAAAATCTTCACCCCGGTTCTAAATCGCTTTACTTTGGCAGGCGTTGATTTGTTTTGAAACAGCCAAACCCTCGAGTGGCGCTTCGTTTTTGGATCGTACTTATTGATAAATCCAAGACTCATCACCTGGGCCTAGATTCTGTTAATGCATTGTAGTAACATGATAACTGCATGAACATGGCGGTTTTCATTTCATGGCTGCTTTAAGTCTACGCGGGCACACCCATCAAACCTTCTAGGCGTCAATGGTACGAAAAAACACGTCACGTGACCCGACAGTGTACCTGTCATTATACTACAATGCACTAACAGAATCGAGGCCCTGTAGTAATGTCGTAAACCCGCCGAGACGAGCCTGCTCGTTTATCGTATCACGGCACCATTCCACCCGCCTCTGCTTATGAGCGTCGGTGAGGTTGTGCAGCACCCAGCGTGAAACTATCCTCCTCACGCGAAGATGCACGTGTAAGAATCCCGTGAAGGCTTCCTGATCCAATTTGTTACTAACTCGCCTATTATCTTGGATAAAATTTTTCACTGCTAGCACATTTTCCTCCGTAACAGCCGTCAAAGGCGATTACTGCTTTCTTCATCCCCCAAAGTTAGTCGACCGCGCTGGTATTCGTTATGTACCAACGATACACGCATTGAATATACACGGTTCACATCCATGAATGCCGTTTGAAGTATATCGTACGATTCGTCCTGTTTCAGACAACACTGTGTAAAACTTCGTTTGCCCAACGCTTTCCCTTTCATTTTCCCATTTCTATATAATAAACTTTTGCCGTTTTGTAACATCACAATTTTAACTCATTTCGCGGCAAAAACCGTTCTTACCAAATATTTGAAAACCTTTAATTACGAAAATACCAAAAACCGAGACAGATATTTATTTCTCAAAAAGAATACATAAATTTACTTACTTGAGCAACAATTTAGTTAAGTAGGTAACAATACAATATCGACAGACAGTTTTGTTTTGTTTTTTATTTGTTTTGGACACTATTGTATCAACGTCAAGCGTCTAGTTAATGTGAACGTGTTATAAGAATAACATTGGAATCCCATGTAGTGTGGTAAAGCTGCCAAGCCGAAACAGTTTTATGGAGTTTGCCAATACACTGACCACAGAGCAAGAGTGGCACTCAAAAGTGGAACTCAGTGGAACTCCATTTATGACCCCTCCTTCCCTTCTTTGTGGCTGAGCACCCTTCTGATCGAATCAGAAATTATGAGATCCGTAGACGAACGAAAGTCGTCGACACAGCCCAGCGGATTAGTAAGTTGAAGTGGCAGTGGGCGGGGTACATAGCACGCAGAACTGATGGCCGATGGGGCCGAAAGTTCTCGAATGGAGACCACATATCGGCAAGCGCAGCGTAGGACGACCAGCCACAGGATGGACAGATGACCTCATCTAAGTGGCAGGAGGGCGCTGGATGCAGGCCGCTTCCAACCGGTCTTTTTGGAATGCCATGGAGGAGGCCTATGTCCAGCAGTGGACTTCTTGTGGCTGAATGATGATGATGATGACCCTTCTGAATGTGACCTATTCAAGTATTCATGTACATATTCAGCTCTTGATCTGCTGACCGACTGCCAAAAACCATTCTTCGTTTGATATTTTCTCGGACCAGTAAATACCGAGAATCTATCTAAAGGATGACACAACGCGGTGGCATGGCGGTGGCGGTCCATACATTGTCATTTACTGCAGTAATGATTAAATTGACGTAAGTTGGTACCTATGTATGGACCGCCACCGCGTTGGTGTTTTTTTTAACATTCTGTGGTGTTTTTCATCCTTTAGGCATCGGTTGACAAAAACTTGGATGCGTGTGACGTTTTTAGTCACCCTCCACGTTTTTTCGTACCCATAAAGTAAAACGGTTTTGACGTTGGACCGGATGGTGAAGTCGTCGCGTCAGTTTCCTAAACTGCGTAATAGAATCAGAATAAGTTATATAAGTTTACCTTGTGCCTTTATGAAACTAAATAAAAAAAATGGGTCGAAGTTGCGCACAGGTGGCTCGCCCTTTCTCTACGTTAGAAATAATGTAATTTTCAGTTCCTCCAGTTTCTGGCACGACATAAGTCACTACCAAAGTAGGTGAACGGTTGTACGCGCTCCTCTTGCTACGTGTTCAAATTAAGGGTAGCGAGTTCCTTCCCTCCGATTTTGATTGCTTTCAAATCAAAAAGTCAAGTGAAAACACTGAATCAGCAAAAAGTTCAGTCATGCGAAGTCAAAATCATTTGTGCTAATTATTTGTCGGGCTATATAACGAGTAGCGCAACTTTAATGGCAGTGGGCAGGACACTCATGTCGTCGGGAGGATGGAAGGTGGAGCCGTATAGTCCCGCTATGGAGACCGCGCGCAGTAGCATGAAATGTAGGCACACCACTCGCACGATGGTTTGATGACAGGGCCACTACAGGGTCGACCTGGACTACAATAGCCGCAGACCAATCGCGATGGAGGACTCATGAAGAGGCATACTTCAGCATTCGTTTGTCCAACAGTGGACAAAAAAAATGCTGAAGAAGAAGAAGATACTCGTATATCTTAACCTGTCCCCACAATAGTAAGTCAAGAATGTACAGCCTGAATGACAGCCAATCAACATTTACAGACGTGCATTCTACTCAGTTACATTACAGGAGACTGTAACAAAAAATGTTAAGGTTGACCTGTCGAATGTGCGATGCCTCAGCTTTGAAAGTACGTCCAGTCCATGGATCGCTTGTTACTCGGTTGTGCGATAGATGGCGCTACGTGGCTAAGCAGTAAAATATCAAGATTTTTCCGAAACGTGGACTCTCAGTTATTAACCCTTTGCTCTAGCTAACTTTCTTTCCTGTATCTAGTAAAAAGGACCACAAATTTGGAAATAAAACCATGTATATCTATTGAGCACATGAAATCCTAACAATCTTCTTTATAAAAACACAATTCCACAAAACGCTCCTCAAATGCAGTTTCAATTTGTCTTTCCCTTTACGCAAGAGTCCGCAGGTCTATTTAAAGTGCGTTTGAGGAGAGTTGTAGAGGAATCGTGTTTTCATGAATAACACCGTAACACGTTCGATTTATTTTTCTTTTTAACATTCGAAAAAAGCTGTGGCAAAGCTGTAGTTATTGGTCGACCGCGGACCCTCGGACGAGAGGTCCTGGGGTCCATTCTGGCATGTACTACCGTGTGGCGCCGGATTAAGAATAGCGTCACTCCATTTCCTCCTGTGGATGTCGTAGAAGGCGACTAAGGAAATAATTACCAGGAGACGGGCAGCAGCGTCTTCCTGAGATTCCAACCGCATACCTACTGCGATCACCAATCCGTCTACCAAGCGAGGCCTTTCCTTCACGGTTAGCGAGTGGTACCTATTGCTACTATAAGTTCACAAATGTACATACCTAACTTAGAAAGCAATGTCATAGGTACATAATACATCAGTGGTAGTTCACGTAGGTACCTAATTCATATTTGATTTATGCGTGTTAACTTCCAGATAGAGTCCTGCCAGTGCGGAGTGTTCATGTCTCAGCAAGTTGGCATCAAGGCGGGCCGCCGCAGCCGACCCCGCGGTCCCCCCGAAGGAGAGCCGGTGGTCACGTACGACACGGAATCTCCCACCTACCCCTGCGGTGCAGGGGGCGTTAAGCACTGCATCAGCAAATGTTTGGACGTGGTGAGACAATTTTCCTTGAGAGTCTTGCGTGGCTTTACATTAATTGTGATGCCAAGCCACCCATCACTCACCGGTCACCCACTACTTAGTAAGGTAACTTAGGTAGTAGCACAAGTCGTAGCCAAAGCAGCCCATATATCCCACTCCAAATATATTATGTAATGTCCTGTTCAATGTTTCGTGTGCAATAAAGTATATTAAATAAATAAAAAAAAAACTGCCCGGCTCCAGGCCTGCCAGTTCCAAAATACCTGAAATTCGAAACTACTCCATTTTACTTTGCCTCAATTTGTCTGTCCTACATAGTGTCTGAAATAAAGAGGTGAATGATGTACACAGGTTCTGATGAAATCTTTTTTACGAATTCAAACGAGCCGGGTACGACACGGAATCTCCTACTTACCCCTGCGGTGCCGGAGGCGTTAAGTACTGCATTAGCGAAATGTTTGGACGTAGTAAGACGTTTTCCTTTAGCGTCTAGCGTGGCTTCCCGGTTATCCACCACTCAGGCTGGCTTGCGCCAACGCTGACAGTTCTATCTATTGGTTAACCCAGGTGTGAGCTCAATCCAGTGAATAAGTATCTAGGTATATAAACTTTTTTCACCATGACATTTGCAGAGCTATCCATAAAAAAACTGAAATAAAAAATAACCAACAACCCGACTTCTGAGCATTAACTACTAAGCTGGCGGGACCAACCTAGGGTTGTCGAATTTGGGTAAAATTTGGGTTTGAGTGGCGATTATGGTAAAACCCCTCATGGTTATGAAATATGGTAAAACCCCTCATGGTTTTCATAACCATGAGGGAGGCCTATGTCCTGCAGTGGGCGTCAAATGGCTGATGATGATGATGATGATGGCATGATAATTATATAATACGATAGTAATAATATAAGTATTAGGGGTTAAAGTATGAAATTGCCGTTTTATTGCAATAGGTTCTTTGAATTGACATAGAATCTTCATGGTTTGAGGTTTTCGAATGAAACTTTTTTCAAATGGTTTCTATGATGTTCTTTTTTAAAAAATGTGAAACATTTGAATATCGACTTTCAATTGTTTTTGTTATTCAATTTAGACAAGAAAGATGGATACTGCGAAAATTCGAGTGATTATGAGGCACCCATTTTTCGTATTTTTTTATTTTATTGATTTGACGCAAGTGAGTCAATATTGTGGGTAAGGTAACGTTAAACCATGCCGCTAATTCCTGGGTAGTTTGACTAGGGTCGGCTTCCACTATCTCTCTTAATTCATCGTTATTCACCTGTGTGGGCGGTCTTCCTCGTGGCTCGTTCTTTAAGTCGAAATTTCCATCACGAAAGCGTTTAAACCAAAATCGCACGGTGCGTTCATTAGTAGACCCCTCTCCAAACGCAGCATTGATATTGCGGGCTGTTTCTGCCGTATTCAAAAATCACTCGAATTTTCGCAGTATCCATCTTTCTTGTCTAAATTGAATAACAAAAACAATTGAAAGTCGATATTCAAATGTTTCACATTTTTTAAAAAAAGAACATCATGGAAACCATTTGAAAAAAGTTTCATTCGAAAACCTCAAACCATGAAGATTCTATGTCAATTCAAAGAACATATTGCAATAAAACGGCAATTTCATACTTTAACCCCTATTACCTACTAAGCTGTGGTCTTGTGGCACACACAACAGTTACCTACCTATATAGTGTTTTTTACGATACGAAGAAAAAACCAAACTTTTTTTTGGGATATATTTAAATTCACTTTAATAGAGGTTTCTCACGAAGTATAACTCTTTATTTTTCTATAAATCGTATAATAAGTGGCTTGCTCTAAAATTTTACGGATAGTAACTATTAACAAGTTCTCTTTAAAATAATTAACTTAAAATTTTGTTCTAGTACTTAATTAATAATAGTTGGCGATCTAGGCACAACACCACTGGGCTGTCAAGGAATGGCATTTCGTTGATATTTAGCTACACAATTTAAGTACTCTTTCTCTTGTTAAAATTTACGTAGCGCGATTAGACAATGAATCGATATTTTATAGTGTTATTTGGATAATAAAATTAAGCTTCGTAACTTCGAGATCCGACTATGAGAGGTGTTCACGTGCTTCCGCGCTTCAAATTACCACGTGGCTCTCTCAGAGAATATAGGTACTATCACGTACCTATCTAGGCTGCATGTGTTATGCTAACTTTGGAATTAAATGATTGTGCCAACATCATCATAAAGTCAATGAAACTTTAGTGGCGTACAATATTATTAGTATCTACTGTTTTCACTCCACCAGATCCTCAAGTACCTGCCGCGGGCGGGGCCAGTGATCTGCGGGGCGGTCGAGCGCGACGTGCACCGCGAGAAGGCGTTCCTCTTCATCAGGAACTGCGGCAGCGACTGGTTCGCCACCAACTTCTCTGCCGGCAAGGAGTTCTGCTGCACTGACGGCCAGCATCACAAGTGCTGAGGAGACTAACTGGCAGGCTCGCGGATGAACAATGGAAGGGAATTACCTAGCCCACTAATTGAGATTAGTTCTATCTAGTTGTACAAGTGTGTTCTATTCTAGAGTACCTAGTTCTTTGTAAAGTTATGGAAGTAGATATGTGGTCAGGTATATTTAAGTAGCTACAAGAACATCACATTAATTAGGATTTTAATATAGTAGGCATAGAAACTTTTGCATTTGACATGTTTTATCTTAGGTATACCTATTAAAATAATTCGTAGCACATTAAAGCTTTTGGTATCCGGTTCGGAAAACTGCCGACCTACAATTCCTACAAATTCCTCTCAGAAGTCAAGCAAGTAGTCCCACTTAGCTCCCCAACGAAATATTATCAAGTCCTTAACTTTCACGGGCACAAAGAGCGCCTTATCCGGCAGCGACCTCGTTCCGTCCGATTATGGTGTTCCATTGACGTCTCCCTTATCAAGGACTAGTCTCGGTGCAGTAAAGTACCCGCAGCGGGCGAGCGCTGCGTGACCCGGATCGGGTAGGGTGAACAACCCCGCCACGTGCCGCTTTCTAAAAAGAAACGCGAGCGGCGGCGGCGACGCCCGCGCATCCTTGCGTGGACGCGGCGCGCCTGGATCACCTAGCCACCGTTCAGCGTGTCTCAACGCTCTTCGCACATTCTTTTGGATTTGAAGTGGCTTATGTTAGGTATTATTTCTGGCAATTTTATTCCAAATGATGAAGCAGGCTCATGTGTCTTGTTTCTTGTGTGCAATAAAGAATATTCTTATTCTGATCACCGAAACAAGATCCTCGATTTCCAAACTTAGGATAGTGTATGATGAACAATTCTCAATACAATACGACGTTATGGTACGCTTCTTAACTCCGACGTCGCTTTCTTTGTCAGACCTCGCGTTCACGTTAACTCCAAATCACAATGGGTCTGTCTAACGTCAGTGTTCCCAGAAACGTCTGCGCAGGCGACGACGGTGGTAGGTGCAGGCGTATGACCCCGGGCTGTATCGGCCGGCGGGTGTAATGTCGCCTTCTTGCGCAATGCGCGCTTGGCTTTTTCTCCCCTCGAGCGCGGCGGATCGAAGACCACGTTTTTCGACATCGAAAACGGGCGGAGCTGTCCGGATTGTCGATATTCATCGACACAAAGTTAATTTCATGTTGTAATCGAATTCAGCTAAAGTTTTAATACAGCTGAAAAGGCGACATACATCACACCACCTTGCAGGTTAATAATTATACCTGCCGTCATAAGATTTTTTGAGAAAATTATGGATTAGCAAGCATCTGAGTAATAGGAGCCTCGATTGCATCGGAGCCATGCGCATTGTTAAGGTAAAATCAAAACGGTCTGTTCGATTTAGCGTGAAAAGTTAAGCTAACGTCTAGGATTTTGCCCTCTAGACCAATGTCTTGTCAGTCAGAACAATCGTTTAAAATGTACCTCCCTAGATCAAAGATCTCTATCGTTCACGGAAAACTATAAAATGCACACATACATGGATGCGTTTTCCAGTTCAAGCGGACGAGAGGCGGTAAGTGGGGAACGGGGGGCTAGGCGGCCTGTCGACATACTTTCCGAAGGGCTCTAAAACTTCGGCTTTTGTGGCCAACTTTATGGGCCCATCTATTCGTGGACCTTTGATTTATCATCGTAGCTTGACTTTACATAATCATCAGCCTACACGTGGCTTTAAATAACTTATAGAATCGCTAATTTATTAGCTCAACTTTGTCTCTTATACCTACCATCATTCTCACTGAAACTAAAGCTAGGTATTTATTTTCATTGCTAGTTATTACAAGTCATTTGTTGATTTTTTGGACACGTAAGTAAGTAACCTACTTACTTATATAATTAATAGCATCCAAGGGAACCTGCAAGAAATCAGTTCACGTAAATGTAGAGATTTTTGAGAACGACTCCATGCATAAAAATGGCTCTGAAAATGATACGACCGTGTGATAGTAGGTACTACCTAGGAGTAAAGTGGGTACCTAGTTGAATTTGAACTGATTGATGTTACGGACAGAACGGTATCAATGGAAAAAAAATCCATCGAGCCAAGCGCGAGGAAAGCTCTGGGATAAGCAAGGTTCCCAGTGGAGTAACAATTACCTGCCTGTATGTCTAGGTACCTACTCATACAAAGTACACTTCACTGTTACTTCCTTGTAACTCTCACATTGAAGTATTCTCTTTAGTTTCGAGTCTCGTTTTACGTTAGCGTTACAATCATTAAGGTATTCGCATTGTACTAAAAGTTGATTGGTTAGAGAGTTTTATAGATAAAACGGTAAACTATTCATTACGCCAGTGGCCGCAGCCTTTAGGAAATAATTACTCTGTTCTGCAACACAGGCCTGTAAACGTCAGAAGTGGGATCTCCTTCCTACATCCTTATCCTGCTTATAAGTAAGGTAGGAGTGTTTTTCGTTATTCCTTTATACGAATACCTTACTTGACACCGATCAGATAGAATCACCATCGTGTCTTTAAAAGGAACACTCCTTTTTTTGTATGCCTTTACATTTCGGTATGCTTTGTCATGCGGTGCCGAATATCGCAAGTGTATTTTCTGCAACAGTTTGATGACATTCACGGCTATTTTAATTTACGAACCACCGTAAACCTGTTGCCACGATGTCTACACCCGACGTAATCGACGGCACAATGCATACAGACATTAACATAAAGGAGGGAGGAAATAGGATAACGGTGAGCGCCCGCGCATCGCGTCGCGTCATTGCAGTGCGCACAAGAACCTCTCAATATCTAGCACCGTTCCCCGTCTATTGCCAACAATGTGTCATTATACTCCGACCAGCCGACAGAGCCTGCAGTGATCCCCCCACTTAGTTGCAAATCAGACGAGAGCGGGGTGCCCCAGTCTGTTGATAGAGATCAAAGTTAAGCTATTATCATTGCCGTGTAGTGCTGCCGACGCCGGGCGACGCGACGACGCCCCGCCCGCTGCTCTACCGTTCACAACTTTTTGCAGGTGTAAATGGAAACTACGGAGACAGCGGGGTAAATCGAGGCCGTGCTCGGCATCACGCTAATGCGATAGGAATCGAGAATAGAAATTTTTGTTCTCATATATTCCGTCTCAAATTATAAGGTGCATTGAATCACCAGTGCTCGAGTGATGATTAAAACTACCGTTATAGTGAGAACAGGAAAAATTGCTTCCCCTGACTCCTCATTTGGTGCAGTTATGCAGAAACTATAGCCACTTACTACGTTGTTATTTTTCAATATCATAATACCATAGCATATTGTCATACGGTCAATAAAAGATTAACGCTCTCCAAGGATGTTCTCACCTCATAAAAAGCACGTTCGGAAAGCATTTAGATACAACTAACAGCGAAGTGTAACGAAGTACTCAATGTATTCAACCTGTCCGTTGATCGGCCGGCACCGACGACGTCTGAGCTACCCCGGTAACTTTACAGTTACGGACAAAACTACCAGTAAAGGTTGGATAAAAGCTTACTTTTGGTACAAGCGACAGTAAGACAATCTTTTGGTTTCACACTCATTCATATTCAGTTGTGTAATACTTGTGGCTGACTGTATATCCTCTAAAACCTTTCGGTGGGTTTCGGCCCTGCGAGTGGTTAGGCGAGAGGCGCGAGGGTGACCCGTATACTCGGAATGTATCGTCTCTTGCGCAACGCTCGGACCGGGCTCAAACGTGTTGTTACATGGGGGGACATAAAAAGAAATATTTTATTGCTGAGCCATGCCGGTACCGCTAAAGTTTATCTGGAGATAGTCAACTCAAGCGTCGGTGCTGGGGCCGTTCGTCAATTCGGATCGCCGAAGACGTCGCACTTTATAGTATGGAGGTGGAAGTTTTATAGACTCCCAATTAGATGCAACTTTTGAACGTGGCTGTCTGTAACCAGGCCGTATCTTATGAACCGTGATAGCTAAGCCGCTGAAATTTTCACGGATTATGTATTTTGTTGCCGCTATAACAAATACTAGCAGAATAAAATAAATATTTAAGGGGGGCTCCCATACCACAAACGTATTTTTTTGCCGTTTTTTGCTCGATATTAATAACGGCAACATTTCTATATTTGCTTCGAAAATAAATAATTCATCATCATCATCATCAGCCTATGCTTGTCCACTGCTGGACATAGGCCTCTGAGCACGGTCCTCGGCTACTCTCGTCCAGCTCTTGCTAATTATATAAAATAAAATAAATATTTAAGGGGGCTCCCATACGGCAAACGTGATTTTTGGCCGTTTTTTCTCGATCTTTGTGTTTAATGTTGTATAGATAAGTACGGAACCCTTTGTGCGCGAGTCCGACTCGCACTTAGCCGGTTTTCTTCTTTGTTAACTCTTCGTAAAAGAGACTCTGGTCTAGCGGTATCACGTCTGATTACCGTGCCCGAGGTCGTAGGTTCGATTCCTACTGGGGGCCGCGGTATTTTTGTACACGTAATTGCCTCAATCTGGGTGTATTTTTGTTTGTGGTGTCCTTGCCCGGCTACCATAGCACAGGGTATCCTAGTTTGAAACCAGGACAAGTAATTGCATTATGTGGATAATAACTTAGCACAACTCCATTATTATTAATTTTGCAATTTAAAAAAATTGTGTTCAGCACAAGTACCTCCCTCTATGACTGAAGGCATCCTAGATTCTCGTTAATTACAAGCCAAGTAAATAAGTACCTACTCGATCGAAGTTGGTACCTAATAAAATGTAGCTCTACGTCGTGATAGCAAATCCTAGCGCTGACCTTAGCTAGGAAAGGGCAGGGCCGTCGGTCGGTGACGTATTATATTGGCTTCCATGTTGCTCGTGTAGTGCGTTACAATTTTTGCTTAAATGTAAGATGCTTCCCCGTGAAGTTGTTTTATTTAGATCCTTCGTCGTGTGTAGGTAAAGTCACTGCAGTATCTTTAAATCAGACCTTCGAACCGCGTACGTACTAAAAAGGCTCTCATGTAGACATTACAACCTCGTTTATACAGTAATCAGATGAGATCAGTCTAACAGCAGGCGTGCAGCAGCGCTTACTTCCAAACCCCGACGTGGGCGGACCACGGCCTTTGCAGTCCTGCGCCTGCTACGACAATTATACGACGAACGACCCTGAGCACGTTGAGAGCAATGTATAGGTATGTATTATCCATCGCGATTGTTCCCAATGAGGAACACCGAGCTTCGCATTTGTGTGCGTGAGTGAAGCTAGCAGAGCAGAGTGCTTTATAGGGACGCACGTCAGGGACTTGTCTTAATATTTAGGTCATGCCACGTTTCCGTGTAATGACAAAGACAGTTTGACTATCTTCAACAGTCTCCCAATATTTCAGAATCACAATCAACAAACATTAAATCAAACTAGTGTCCACTTATCATCAAAAGTATTTTAAGAAGCAGGCTGTATTTGAGCGAAATTATCCTCGTTGCGAATTACGATATAGGCATATCCGAAACCCTGAAACAGAAGTGGATTTCAGGAGAGACCACGGCCTTTTTAGCGCGTATTATACCTATATATTTTTTTTATTATATTGTTTAGGTATCTCACAAGTTTGTCAATTCTGTACTTTCTCTTTGAATAAATAAAAATATTGTGTATGTAATATTATATAAAAATATAATAAAATAGTGTAACTTTAAGTTGAAAACTCTGTTAATCAAGCAAACCTGTTTTGAAAAGAATAAATGTGGAGTTTCTTTGTTAGCTTCTTCTCCGCATAATCTATTAATTGTGAAACTAACAGCTTTGACGTTCATTAAGTAAACATTTTGTTTTTATAGTGAATAAACATTTTTGACTTTGACTTTGAAAATAAATAATAAAATATTGAAAATTGGCAAGTATAATAAAATCCAATGGAGAACATGCACAAAAAAATCTTTCTATATTAGCGGACAGGCCATGTTGAAAGATAAATAAATGAAGTTATTTTTTTTCTCTACAACTAATAATTTTTATAATAACCTGTCGAAGTCATTCTAGTCACGTGGTATAAAAACGCCCCATACAAATCGGACTCAAAGTATGACGTCACAACTTGCAATTAAGACCTTAGGATGTTTGAAGCGTCTATCAATATTTGAGTTATCTCGTAAATCATTGTTTTATACATCTACACCCTTTTTAGAAAACGTTTAGAATTCAATGAAAAAACGAAATCTAATATATAGTAATATATTAAACGGATCTAAACGCGATTATTTATTAGGCAAAATGTAATTACATTTGAAATCGTTGTTAGACCCGTTTAATATATTACTATGTATGGGAATCTAACGTCTTTTATTACGAGAGTAACTTGATTTTTCACATTTTTCGGGACCCCGAAAACACCGAAAATATATTTATATTGTTTTATTTTTAATTTTTTTTCTTGACTTTTTCATGCTTTCACACCATAAAAGACATTTATTGGTATAAAAACAATGCCACTTAAATTTATGTTTGTCGCAAGTTCTCGATTACAATTAATTTGGACTGTTTTATTTTTTTATTTGTATTGCACTAGTCATCAGGGAATTCCTCATTGCTACAAGAGGGATAACAACACCAGGTTGAGAACTGATGGTTAGCACTTTAGGCAGTCTCCATAGTAACGTTAAATCGAGCTATCAATTTAACGAAGCACCAATAAATAAACGTATGTCCTGATATCAATTCAGCAGTGCAACCATTAATACGAATTGTCGCGCGTAATTGTCACGTGTTAACGAGCTGGTGTCCTCAATAGGCGAGTGGTGCCCGCGCACATCTAGCCGTTAGCGCGCCACCCCCGAAGGATGCTCATTTCCTTGTACTTGATTACGCCTCATGGACTAAAAAGTACAATCATAGTGCTCTCCGGCGCGGAACGCACTGTCCTCATTTGAATACAAACGCACTGCGCGTGCGCACACACCCTTAACTGTACACAGCGATGGTCCCCAACACCACTCCGAGCAAATCACAACTGTAAAACCACGATTACTGAGTTCAATTTCCTCCTAAGCTTTCAAATACGTGCCCTCTTTCCGAGCCCAATGAAGAGGGATCCACCGCGCGCGAGAACAGGAGAGCGCTATGCACGAGGAGGACGGAGGATTTTAAGGGCATTCACCCCGTACCCCGTGGGTTGCGACTAGCGGCTCTACAAATGATGTACAAGCACATAGATGCCTTTCTCTATTTAGGTGCGCACGAGTTTCGAAATAGTGGCCGTGGAACTTTTTGTTGGGAGGTGGATCCTGTTTTTGGTTGCGTCAACGCATGGCGATAACTTCGGCTATTGCCCGGCGAGACCGCCGCGCCCGCTGCAGGTGGGTAGGTACTTCGCGGCGAGGTGCGAACCTCTCAAGTGGCCTGGCAGGCTCTATGAACAAACTTACAAAATTTCTTGACATGAGCACTTACAAAGAAATTTTGTAAGTGCTCATGTCATCTTCGTTAATAGGCTTTAGTTTCCACACAGGACAGCAATCCACCGGCAGCTGTTTATTTCCTGTGATGGAATGAACTATTTACATCCTCTTAAATAATTGCCATACGGAACGGTAGGTACTTACACCAGAAACGAAACATGGTATGATGAAAACGATCCCACGACTTAATGTACATAGATAATCGAGGCTAATGAGACCACGGCTGTGGGAGAGGCCCTGTAGTAGGAACCTACCGCTGCGACGATATCGCTCAATCTGGCTAAATTAGGAACTTTAGTCAATTCATAAAATCGCCAATATTGTCACGAGTTTCCACCCGTTAGTGTTGTATTAATTACGAGCTCTAACTCTATTAACTCTTAAGATCGGGATAAGTAGTACCTACAACCGCAACTATGACTCCTAAGAAAACTATGAACCACATCTGAGATCGCTCTTGAATGTCTAGAACAGCGCAGTGAATGAGTGAAGAGTGATCTCAGAGATCGTTTTATGAATGCAATCCTCAGTTGGAATAGTGTACCACATGTAGGACGTAATTTTCACTCATATATTTCTCCTGAACCGCGTACAGAAATACATTTTCTTCTGCTATTCTTTATAAGTTGTGAGTTCTAAGTACTTTAAGTAGTTATGAGCCAACGCATTCCAATGACGTCGTGTGGTGTACAGTTTTCTCAGATTCCGAAAGCGACATAATATCGATAGAACAGGTCGTAGTTTTCGAAAACCTCGTTAATGTTCTCGTGGTTATTCCACATTACAAGTGGACAGTTATAGGGCTTTCTACATGCTAGTAGATTTCCACGTAGGTATTGATCGGCGCAGATAGATAATATTCGTGGTGTCCTGGTGATTATCGGGGGCGGGGGTGGCGACCCCCCATCGATACAGCGATAGTGCCCGCATCAAACACACAGTTAATTAGTTACTCTGAGGGTGCCATATATTGACTGTTACATTGTGTCTCGTGCCTGAATTTGGGAACGAGGGAAAGGACGCCTGAAATAGCGATTAAAATGCGAAGCAATGGATAATAAGGATAGCTATACAACATATTCTAGTAGTTTAATATTTAAAATTTTGAAATCCAAGTAATCCATCCTCATCCAGTAGCTACCGGTGATCTGCTTCAGATCTTTGATCCAGTTGTATAAAGGTTCAGAAACATAAAAAAACGTCAAAAATGACGCAATGAACCCTTTTCCAGAGAAAAAAAACAACTTTGAACTCCCTGCATCAAGTAAAATGACCAACGTCCGAGCGTCCCAAATGAGAAGAACAAAAATAACAAAAAGCCGGTCAACCCCCTCGACTCGAGACTCAAAGTATAAACCACAACTTTAGACATTCAGGTAATAGCAATGAAAGAGCCTCTTTTTCGTCGACTTAAGATCTTTGAGGGACAGTAAAGTTAAGTTTGTAGGTTCTACAAAAGCATCCAACCTCCCGCTGCTCTGGCTCCCAGGAATGTTTTATTCGTCCTTTTCCTCCCCGTGTCCGCCCCTTTTACTGGGACTCGACAGCAATTTCGTCAGAGAGTACATTTGCTCCTTTTTTAGGCACTCCGTAGCGTGTTTATGCTACTCAGCTCTGTGAATTTACTTTGTAGGTAAGTAATCAAGGGAAGCAAAAGGCTGAAACTTTGATTTAAGATCTCGTCCGTAATCTAAGGATGTTTGCCGCTGCCTGTTCGTGTCGAACCTACATACTTATTACCGACGTGGCATTGAAATGTAATGTGTTGTGTCATTCATGTGCGTTTAATAATTGACAATTACATGAATGAATGTGTAGAGTCCACTTTACTGAAAGACTATTTTCAGCCATGAGATTCTTAAGTTGGAAGCAATAAAAGCTATTTTAAGTTGTACCACTTCTATTTGTGTGTGGTGGTCGCGTGACAGTCTGTATCGGCCTGTGATCGTGGAAACCGCTGACACTTGTCAGCAGTGACCACACATTTTACAGGTTGTTATGTACGTTCTGGATGCGAGGGGAGGGTATGTTTTATTTATTATTCTAATGTATCTTGATAAATAAATTGGAATATCAATATTGTTTAACGGTTAACCAGTCTAAACGAGAATTTTGCCTACGATAGTTTTGGCGTTTAAACGCTGCAAAATGAGAATGCATTCTAGACCATTCTGGTCACGGTGGAATAAGGTAAATTCCTTCTTCACATGGAGTGATGAGGTCCCGATGTTGGAGAACGTTTCGGAGAAACCCTGCGTCACGCTTCACCGACGCCTTCCAAGACCACGTCGTCACTTAACGTTTTCCGGATCAAGTGAATCACAAAGTAACTATGTAAGAAAGAAAATGAATTTTTAGGACTTTCTATAATAATATACTCGGTTACTTTACGTATTTAAAGACGTGTAATTTTTACAACAGCCTACATTCTTATAATTAAGTATTATTGCTCTGAAGCAATGTGGAGAGCAAGGAGAGTCGCAATTATGTAGTAATTCTTTTTGTGATTGTGAGGTCGAAAGTTCATCGCAACATTCTGTTAAACAATTCGTTCACACACCCCATTTACAGGTTATTAACATTAACAATAAGGATATTTAAGCCGGTAAAGAATTGATTGAATAAAATGACAATAACACCCGAACCACCCCCATCCGGTGCGCCCTTGCATGCCATTAAGCATTTAAATAGGGTAATGGTATAATTTCAGATCAAATTGAGGCGACCGAATCGCTGCAACTCGAAGTAGGGGGGAGGGTGCGGCGGCGGCGGCGCGGCGCGAGCGCAAGCATGCGGGTAGGGTGCTCTACATCAGTTTTTTTATAATTGTACCGCGGCAACTCGACGATTTGAGACGGTAAAGGGTGCATTTTTATTATTTTTTTAGAGCATAAGTTAAAACGAATTGATGAGACGGCTAAAGTACAGTCGATAAGAATGATCTTTTGATCAACTGCACTCTAGTCACATCTGTCTGATCAGGCCAGTTTGTCCTCATTTGCAGTCTGCCAGGTGACTGGACACCTAACATAGGGATTACACAACTTTATTTATTTTATCATCTCGAGTGAAAATGCTTCATCACATCGCAGCCAGTCCCTTAGCTATTAAAATATATCTAAAATGAAGGACAGAATTGGCAAAGAAATAGAGGTAAAACAAAAGTAATTTCCATTGGAATACCTTGTCTACTTCCATGTACCGTCATGCACTTGTTGCCACCCTCTGATTTTTTAAAGCAAATGTTTAACATCTTTTTTCATTTACGGAGGGTGGCTCTAGATCGCATGGGAGAGCGCTTTCCCGTGAAACCGTTGTAAATGTTAAACAAAGGACTAATTGTAGGGGAAGTGCAGGAAGCTTGAGTGAAGCGTCCTACTTAACATTCTCTCCCCCGATCGGTTTCGAGTGCCAATGCATCAATCAACACACTGTACAATTTGTAATGAGAATTCTCAATTCGATCCCAAATAAACCATAGAGGAAACTAATAAAAAAAACAGCGGCTTTAGGGATCTACCTGTAGAGGGAACTCTCGAGTTAGAAGGCATTTCAAAACAAAGAAACAAAAGTCCTTGCCCTCAGCAAGTAGCCCTCGGACGCACAAAGGGCTGTGATTGCTGAGGGGTCCTCGCGGGGGAGGGCGACGGGGAGGAGGAGGGAGGTGAATGCCCTCGCACCGGGGTGGCCGCCCCCTGCGTCCGCGCACGCTTGGGCGACGGTCTGTAACGTCCCTACTATATAAGTATTTATAAATGCTATGTTGCCTACTCGTCTTCCGTTGTTAATAAGCCCGACGAATTAATAATGTTGACTGATGTCCTGGGAAACTCATTACGTTTTCCAAAAAAAAAACACAAAAGCATTGTAAAGTTTACGAATAAACAAGTGGGTATACTTACTCCCTAGCCCCATAGGAAACTATCACAATTTGTATTGCAAATTATTTTAATCGTTCAGACATTACAGTTGTTTGGTGAAGCGACCCCCACCTGTTTAAGCCCCTCCCGAGCGTCATCGGATGTAGGGAATTTGCATTACAATCAAATTTAGAACCCCTCGCGCATAGCTCACTTCCGGCTTGCCACACCACTAGAACTCGCGTGCCCTCACATCATGTGATTTGATTTTGCTTCGATTACCATCTGTAGCATAGTAATGTTGGCATTTCCGATGTTGCGTTGGGTACCAAAAAGTTAGGTGGAAACCTTAGTTGTTTTGAAAAAGACCTCTAGCTCATATGCCATGATCCCGGTAGTCCCTGTTGGTTTCTCGGTGGACACTGAAAGAAACTTGTGTTTACATAGATGCTAAGTAGTTCAATAATAATATTCATTCCCTATCAGTCTTATCGGATACTTGGACCTGTACTTAATATCTTCTGTACATAATGATTTATCTATCTATTTGATCTGTAACATAATATAAAGTGGTAGGTACCTCTAAAACGCTATTCTTGAGACACGTCCGTTAGATTAGGTCATTAAAGTACCACTTGTATTTATTCGAATTTTAAAAATTTTGTTCAACTCTCAATGTTTTTTTAAGTTGCCCTTACGGGTTTTCCGCTTCGTAATGGCGTCATTTGATAAATAATACTGAAAACCGTATTAAATCTGAACAAACTCTATGTAGGACAATTATATACTGTTAATTATATTATAGTTAGAGTGCGTCAAGAGCGAATTTACTGAAACCATGTGCACCCCGATTATTTGTAAAAATATATCTGAGAAAAGCTCATGAAACCACAAGTTGTTGTAAAACCCAGACTCTAATAAATTGGGGTGTATGAGGTATTTTAGGTTTCAGCCCATTTTTCCGTTCTGTGATTTTTGGGAATTTAAAGGCGCTTTAAAAATAATGGCTCTATCAAATTATGCTACTTCGCATAAAAAACATGTACCTGCAATAAAATAACACCCTATAGTAAAAATACATCATACGTACATACATAAACTCACGCCTCCAGAGGGATAGGCAGATAGGGACTGCCATTTGCCACGATCCTGACAGATCACTTTCGCTTCCTCAACATTCAGTAGTCGTTGCATGCACGCCGCCGTTTTCGGGTACTTTTTATCTTGCCCTTTGCTGATACACCCCTATTTGGTCGAAGTATGTCCGCCTGGGACGTCCCTTACCGGCCCTTCCACCCACATCCGCTCGATATATTTGTTTTGTCAATCTTTCTTCCTTCATCCTCTCCACATATCCAAACCAACGCAACATTACTTTCTCAAAATTAAAAATACATCATCTACAAAATAAATACAAAACGTAATAAAATAATAAACTACACAAAAAAATATTTATCTAATATTTAAAAATCTCGTGTCACAGTGTTTGTTATCGAACGCCGCTGAAACGGCTTCGCCGATTTTCATGAAGTTTTGTGTTTAAAATCTCGTGTCACAGTGTTTGTTTGTTATCGAACTAGTACGAAACGGCTTCGCCGATTATTATGATATTTTTTGTGTATACCTGTACCTACGTCTGAGAATAGGTCGTAGGCTAATTAATATGGCAAAACAACGCTTACCGAGTCAGCTAGTAACACAATAAAATAAATCAATGTTTGAATAATAATAAATTAGATATGCGCTTTGTACCTCAAAAATAAAAATACATTATCTACAAAGTAAATACAAAAGTCGTAATAAAATAATAAACTACACAAAAAAATATTAATCTAATATTTAAAAATCTCGCGTTACAGTGTTTGTTATCGAACGCCGCCGAAAGGGCTTCGCCGATTGTCATGAATTTTTTTGTGTTTAAAATCTTGTGTTATCGAACTGGTCCGAAACGGCTTCGCCCATTTTTATGATTTTTTTTTGTGTATAGGTTAAATAAATACAAAAGTCGTAGGCTAATTAATATGGCAAAACAACGCTTGCCGAGTCAGCTAGTAACACTATAAAATAAATCAGTGTTTGAATAATAATAAATTAGGTACACGCTTAGGACGACCAGCCACTATGTCCAGCAGTGGACTTCTTGTGGCTGAATGATGATGATGATGAGGTACACGCTTTGTACCTAAATGTGTGATGGCTCTGCATACAATATTGTATAAATATTTCGATACGGAGGATCGGGGTATAGAAAAAAATTTAAGTAGACTTAAAAATTAAAAATTGGTTATACTTACTATCCATAAAATTTTAGTGCAAACTATTTATTAAGGAAGAGGAAGATTTTATGCCTGGAACCTCTACATTAAAACATTTTTATTTTAATGTAGAGGTTCACATCATCATCTTGATTAAAACATTTTTATTTTAATGTAGAGGTTCACATCATCATCTTGATGGTTTTAAAAAAATATTCTTACCCAGGATTTTTAGTTACGAAGGTAAAAACTGGTTCAATGATTTATGTCAAAATATTCGAACCCTTTAATTCATGTGCCTTAAGTTTGTATAAACTCAAAAATAATGATTATTAGTAATGGAAGTTAAAATTCAATCTACAAAACGATTATTTTATATAAACTCAAAATATTGATTATTTGTTACTGAAATTAAAATTAAATCTACAATCACACTTCTAGCAAGTGGGTTCCCATACTGTAGCTATGTTCCAACCATGATTTATATTGAAATTTGGATGCCGGCGGATCTCTATTGTCTCGCGTATCATTCTAGGAAAGAAACGGTGCTCTCGGGCAAGAACTTGAACTTTATCAAAAAGAATGAAGTGATTGGTACCGCTGAGTGTATGTTCACTGACTGCAGATCTACCAGAGCGCTATGTTTCACGTCCGCAATATGTTCCTTCACCCGCTCAGCTATGGTACGTTTAGTTTGACCATTGTACAAGGGACCACATTCACAGTCAAGCTTGTATACTCCTGCCTCTTGTAAGGGAATCCTGTGCTTGACACTTCGCAAAATATTTTTGGAACGTAACTTAATAATTTCTGTCGAGGGTAGTAAACTAAAAGTTAATGCTTTCAAAAAGACGCCTGTCACCTCAGTCGAGACTCAAGCCCAGGAATCATTAAATTCATGTAATATCATTTTGCTTCGATAAGGAAATTTCTGTGACCTGGACCTAGTAGTGCTGGCATTTTAGAGCCGGGCCGCCGGGTACCAAAACTGAAAACCTCGGTAAATTGCGGTTAGGAACCAGGATAATATTTCTATGGCTCATATGACGGTATCAGGATGGTTTCAGTGCAATCAATTGACAGAAACTTTTGTAGGATATTTCTTTATGTTGAAAAATACTACACTCGAGAGCAACGAATAGGTACTGGTAGGTTATAAAATCTTTGAAAATGATTCACCAATGAAGAATGTTAGCTGAATAAAATATAATGGAGGTACATTATTTTTGTTGTTGTTATTTAATAATGTTTTTTCTCATTAAAATCACGTAAGCTACCTATATGAAAATGTGTCAATCCTGTCGCAAAATCAAAATGGTAATTAGTCATGTTTGTTTAAGAACTTAAATTTTCTTTCATTATAATAAAACCTAAATTGCCCTTGCATGCTCTCAACACTTGAAAGTTATTTTATGAAAAATCCAACAGCGAAACTTTTCTTTGCCTACTCCTTGACCAAGCTCATACGTAACGTGATAGTGGTTTTGGTCTAACCTAAAAAAAACCTTAGAACAAGATAAGAAGAAATTAAAATTATTTTAACAACTTGCGTACTTACTCGCCATAAGAAACAGGGATCATCCTAAACACATCATCAAGGTAAAATCATGCTGAATGCAAATCACTTACCACAAAGCACAACCCTGATCGGTAGAGGAGCATCTTGATCCAAAAATGCGATTTATTGGAAAAACACGGAGGTAAACTGAAACTATTAGGCTGTGCATTAGGTTTAAATATAGGGTCATTAAATACCCCTCTATTTTATTTCAGTAAGTTTGGGCTTGTTCTCAAAACAATACTGTTAATTAAGTATATATTCGTGGAGTTACTACTGCAGAACTAAAACATAAATTCCTGAAATAATTATTTTGAATCCCTTGAACTGTTTATCAAACAAGTAAATTGGATAACCGATACAGACAATGTTCCGAAATTATTATTATCGCAATTAGCCGAGATGTTCGTTAAGGTTATGGAATGGAACGCTTATCGTTGCGTTGCAACTAGGGCTTGGACTTAATATATTTGTTTTATTCGAATATTCGCCTAATTTACTATCCGAATAATTGGGACTTGAGTATTCGAATATTTCGGATATTCCGAATACTGAATAAAATTCTCCTTTTCAAACTATTCGACATTGGCGGGTTCGAAAAAAATTAAGAGTAGGTACTGCCAAAAAACTTCTCACTGATTCAATTTCTGCCACTTTCTCATCAAAGTCAAGCCAAATATTCGTGTGCGTTTCGACTGCTCGTCCACGGCGTGTTTTATTTATAAAAAAATATTAGCCAAGATTTTGTAAAAGTCGATTCCCAAAACGATGAATTTGTCAAAGCAATGGTTGCTTTGAACTAGGCCGCGCCAGCGAAACGCGGAGAACTGCGCGGCCACGGGGATCTTTAAAACTAAGCGTTGCAGAGATTTCATATTTAGGTAAACAACGTTAACGTAAACGAGACCCAGGTTCGATTCCCAGTGCGGGCATGTACCTATGACTTTGTTTTCTAAGTTATGTACATTTGTGAAGTTATAGTCGCAATACAACTCGCTAACCGTGAAGGAAAACATCGTGAGGAAACCTGAGTGTCTGAGCTATTACATACCTCAGCGCTTGAAATTGCCAATCCGCGGTGGGCACGCGTGGTGATTAAGCCCATACTCTCTCTCTGAGAGAAGGCCTGTGCCCTACAGTGGGACGTATATAGGCCGCTTATGAATGTTAACAGATTGAATTTGTATAAAATTTGTAAAAATATAGAAAAATCCTACGTTTATATTTTAGGAGATGTGATAAAAAAAACGCCAATATCTCTCTAAAAGCATCGTAGAGGTTTGAAATAACTTGTAAACCCTAGATCTCAATTTGTCAAATACTTTACATTACACAAAAATATTCCTAGGTTTATATTTTGAGCGCTATGAGACCTAAACCCTATGGCCACGCAGGCGAAATGGCCAAAAACATGTAATCGCCGATGTCTCGCTGAAAAAGCGTCGTAGAGGTCTCAAATATTTTGTAAAACCTAGATCTGAATTTGTCAAAGATATTACACTACCCAAAAAGACTCATAGCATTATATTTTAACCGCTGTGAGACTTAAGCCCCGTAGCCGCGCAGTCGAAACTGTGAAAAACACGTAATCGCCGATACCTCGCTGAAAATGCGTCGTAAAGATATGAAATATTTGTAAAACCTAGATCTCAATTTGTCAAAGCACTACCCAAAAGAACTCATAGGGTTATATTTTGACCGCTGCTGTGAGACTTAAGCCCCGTAGCCGCGCAGTCGAAACGGTGAAAAACACGTAATCGCCAATACCTCGCTGAAAATGCGTCGTAAAGATATGAAATATTTGTAAAACCTAGATCTCAATTTGTCAAAGCACTACCCAAAAGAACTCGTAGGGTTATATTTCGACCGCTGTGACATTTAAGCCCCATGGCCGCGCAGTCGAAACTGTGAAAAACACTAAAACGTCGATATCTCGCTGAAAAAGCGTCGTTCTGATGTTGATCTACCGTAACCCCTAGGCACTGCAGCCACACAGCATCGGCACACATCTCCGGTGGTAAAGTAGCCTTCACCGGTTCCTACCACATGCGCGATGGCTCCCCATGGTACTATGAAGTGACTGTTAGCCACGGTACAACCTCAACTGCTCGACTCACTGTCGACTCACCCACTTAGCGTCCCCTGGCACTTGCAGGCTTTGGAGAGCAGACAACAATTCCTACTAGACCTAGCTACAGCCTTGAGGAGGCATGTAGCGAGCACATGTGTCAACTTTGTGAGCGCTCTACATACTCTGACACTCCTGCATCACGCATGCAGTGTTTCTCATAAACTACCGTATAATATGTATAATAAAAATAATGTTCGATGAACATTTAGATCGGACGTCCCTATATATACAATCGGCCTGGCGGGAAATTTCGCTTTATAAATAGTGAAAGACCACAGTCACTCGCTCTTGCTTACCGATCTCTTAAACTTATGCTGTTCCAAAAAAAAATATACAGTTGAAGAGCTTTAACTTTTTTATTTCATCACAGTAAAAATCTACAGTTTTGTTTAGTGAAACCTTTAGAACACCACAAAATTATGATCTGAAAATGCAATAAATTTACATTTCTCCATAAAACAGCAAATATTCGAAAACTTGGTTTTATTCGAAAAAATCGGCGAATATTTCAAGCCCTAGTTGCACCAGGGACCCTGCTATGACCTTCTGATTATAGTAGGTCACGCTCGCCCCTCGCGTCCTGCTCGAGCTCTAAACTCACGCCACCTATTTGTCAAGTGTGTACATATTGTACATAGCAGCTTGTGTACAAACGGAGAGGTAGAAGCGCTGCTACCAATACCAAGATGCGGACAACTGTTTTGGCATTTTCTCTGCAAGCTCTCATATCATGCGCCTTCTAGGATTTCAAATAATTTTCATAACAGATCACAGACTGAAATCCTTGTATAACTCTTACAAGAAATCAGGGAAATTATAACACCTAGGACAGACAATAGAGGCATTAACGTAGATTTCCTTCTTGTTGTGGATAATAGCGGCCAACAAGGCTCGATTTCCAAGTGTCAAGGTGAACGTGTTTTTTAAGCCTAACTCTCGTATTTCACTTTAGACCCTGACCACCACTTTTAACAACATACCAAGTTGCTAAAATACCTAAGAGGGTTGGCATCACACTCGTATTAATTTAATATCTCTATCAAATTGTAAGAGTTTAAGCATGCTATTCTCTAAATCAAGCAACATTACTTGGTATTCACTAAATAATTCCCAGGACAACAAGGTTACCTGCTCAAGCAGAGCGTTCAAATGATATGACAATAACACCATTGGATATTTCAATCACGTGATGGCTGCGTCTGTAAATTTTCCCGCGATCGCGTGGGGCAGGCGCGGCGCGCGGAGGTGCGAGGGCGTAGCGGGTAGAGGGGCGGACGTGGGGCGAGGTGCAGAGGGCGCGGCGGCTAGCTGCGCCAGCGCACCCGCTAGGGGCCCCTCGATCTCTGCCCGCGCAGCCACCGCCGACATTTGCCTGTAACTATGACGCTTCCTCGTAGAGGGCGCAGAAAATTTTGCGACCGAATTTGCGGTGGTGTGACACTGACGTCACCCCCTCAGAGAAAGCGATGGCAAGGAAACAAGATATCCGAATTAATCTATGTTTGTGGAGATTGACCTCATGAAAGTTTCAGGTGATCTAGTAATGCTTGAAAAAGTAGACATTATTCGTAAGATAGGCCCTGCATGTGTAGTGGGTACTTGGTAGACGAAACTAATACATTCGAAAAGTAAGAAAAATAACGGTAAAAGATGAGGTCGCCTTTCGGATTCACATATAATGTGGGACGAGTTTGCGCAAGGCAGTTCCCAAACCAAACTACGGACCATGGGCTGAGAAGTATCTACCATAAAGAGAAAGGTTGAAATTCTTGCTGGTCATGCGATAACAGAGGACCATACGAATTATTCATTAAGGTCGAAATCAAAGTGTGTGACTGGCTATTAATACCATACATTTAAGCCCTACATAGGCATAACTTGATCGATTTGTTTCGAAGTCCATACAAAGACAAACTAGACAATAGGATCATTTCTAAGACAAGCAATTAAGAAATGAAAAGCTATAAACTTCCACGACGGATTAACTATTAATTTCTCATTGTTTTACGACCAAATAATCGTAACTTTGAAATGAATACTAGGATAACGGATAAATACTAACATTTAAATAAATAGTTTCGAGTCCGCAGTGGGGAAGACTTTCTCAATCTGATCAAAATTATGTCCTCTTGAATTTGATACAGTTCTCTCGTATCTAATATCTGAATTAAGTATTCACAAATGGAGGTGATAGCGGACACCGCATAAACGTCCGTAAATGTCCTCCAGTGATGAATTGAAGCCTACACGTGGAAGCTGCCGGCACTCTTGCGCAACTCACGGCTCCACCGCGGCACACTTCGCTTTGCGCTCGGTCACTACCCTCGGTTTAGGGGACCAGACCAAATTAAAGCTGATACTTGTAAAACGCAGCAACGTAAAATCGGTGAAAGGTGTAAACAAAGAAAAGAACAATAAAGAAAGACTGACATCGGCAAAGAAAGTAAACAATATCGTAAAATAATTATTGATTTCTTGTGACTTGCGTAGAGTAGTACGTACCTATGTTTAATAAGCAGTTGTAAATATTTTCAAACATGTGGGTATTCTATCTGATTTCAAAGCAAAACCAAATGAAATTTTCAGCATAAAGTACATTTGTCGACTAGTTTTAGTTACACATATTACAAGGTATGAGGGGTGAATATCAATGGCGTGAAGGTCACGATAATCAATTACTTGTTATACATAATATGTAAATATAATATTATCTTAACGCCACCCGCGACAGTTCGCGTCTCCGGACCCGGTTGTTTGTTATGCGACACGGTGACAGATTATTATGCAACTTATTCACATGTTTTTCATGTAAGGATCAACCGGTACCAAGGTTCACTAAGCAGGTCGTCCATGCGCAAGCTTAAATTGCCAACCAATTTCGGTAGGCACTGCATTATAGACTCTGACCACTAGTCCAGTCCCAAAAAAATGAGTAAATAAAAAACTATATTCGTGTCGCGGAAGGTCATCGACCCAGGTGGAACTACCCTGATTTCACATGTTATGTCCCTGTCTAGCATGTCGGCGATTCATATTGCCCCACCGCTTGCGCCGCTCATTCTCACAGGTGCGCATTGGCACCGCCGCCGCGCCGTGCCGCCACCTCGGCACACCATCACATCACATGCTGTGAAGGCGGTGGAGGCGACTCAACTATAAAAAAAAACTATTCCGATCTAGGAAGCGGTTTTTGTCTACTTGGCTGTTGTTCATGAATTCATGGATCAATTAAAGCCACCAAATCTTTGCAAACATCCTTTGCGGCGTTTTTATATCTATCATCATAACTTAGGAGGGTTTTCACTTCAGGAAAAGTTATAACAGTTAACTTTCGTATCATGTTTACCAGTTTTTTTACTCGGTACATAGTCTATATCTTGCTATCCGATTCCTTTCTTCAACGTCTCATTCACTCGTAGCTATGGAAACGTATTAGAAAAGGAATACACTTTTTTCACTCTAGATCTTTTTTATCTCTCTTGATTGTTTGCTTCGTGCTATTTTATTTTTTTGGCCAACCGAGTCTCTGTGAATGCTTTGGTACCGCTAGTTGTAGATAATTTACCCGCGTTAATTCTGATTTGATATTCATAGATAACAAGGAACAGCGCAATTTTTGAGCACTTTATTACATTTCGCGCAGTTTTATTACATTTTGTTTATTAAAACCGGTGAAACGATCATATGATAGGTTTCTCAGATATTCTTCAGGGGTTTGTCTACAAAAGGGTGTGGTGGGTAAGTTGTGTGGCACATTTTCTAAGTCAACCGAATCATGACCTGTTTTAGAACCGACCGAATCTTGAGTGTATTGCAAACAGTTTGATGTAGCGAGGGCGATAAGAAAGATATGATGCTAACTTCTAAAATATTTTCTAGATACATTTAGGTAATTATTAGGATCTTGTAAGGGTATTACTTTACATAACCTATATTTTAAGGCCTTTGCTTTAATTTTCAATTCTAAAACGCGCGAACATGAGGTAAACGAAAAAAACGTGCCATATAGGTACTCGTAACTTACCTACATCACACCCTGTTGCGAAAAATCATACAAACTTACCTTATACCTTTCACAGGCTGTATTTAAAAAAAAAAGTGAAAAGTAACAGTACTAAATCATAATTAAAATATGCGGGTTAATTATTATGAATGCATTTTCATTACGTCATTTTCTGTAATATAACTTAAAAAGTAAGTACGATTTTCAAGTAAGTCGAAAGAACCATGTGGATGTAGCTACGATGCTACGATGTAGGCGCGTTAGTGATCGCCCTTAACAGCATATTTTATTAAGGCACCGCACCTAATTGATATCTTTCTACGTGTGAAATAGCTACTCAGGAAGAATGCTTTTACGGAAAATGCATTCTTTATTTCCCTTTTTTATTTATTAAATTTTCAGCTAAATGATGCAAAATATATTTCGTTTTATGTTTTGAATTCATAATTCTATTCAATGTTAATGCTAAGCTCAATTGGCTTGGCGTTAGAATAGAGCCTCATTACAACTGGGTAGGCGTTGCTCTCAAGGTCTCATGGATCGGTGGCGGTATGTAGCAGAGATAATTCGTGTTTACCTTACGGACCCACCTACTTCTAACCTACCATAGCTATGAAGAATATACATAAAAATCATAGGTCTATTTGCGAGCAATGATTAATCCCTTTGATGCACACGCCGAATCATAAAACATAGCGATAAAATGGTACTAAAAGCAAATTACTTAGGACGAATACGCGTAACCTACCTTTCTGTGACACGGAGATGTTTGAAACGCTCATACTCATAGACACGTGAAAGTCATATAAAACTAAGACTGATGGTAGAGACTAGAAATGTTTATTATTGCGAGCGGTTAAACAATGTAAGGAGAAAATTCTTGCGATTGTTTCGAATGCACCACGTCGCTGAAAATATTAGTGTTCCGCTTTCTCGTTGGGATCTATTTCATTCGTTTGCCTCATTGATATGAACAGGTACATCAGTACATCTTAATAATAGAAGTCTCAGGCGAAGTCCTCCGAATCGCTGACCTTGTCGCGTGGGAGCCGCGCTAGAAATCGGCCCTGTGCGCTTGCGCAATCTCAACCACTTGGGCGCGCGCCTCCGCGTATCGCCATCTTGGTTGCCTGCCCGTTTTGTAAGCGTCTGTTTTTGTGTTACCTCTGCTAGACCCTTTAACTAGCTCGATAAATTATTAGCAAACTGATATTAGAAGAAAAAAAGAAAGAAAATAAATTTATTTGACCATACTAAAAATGTTCAAAAAATATTAGAAATTACCAAAAATGTGGGTAACAGTAAAAGTACATAATCACAAAAACCGGACAAGTTCAAGACTCACGTCTCACGTCAACCTAAACTGGTAACTTCCTAATCCATATAATTAATTGAGTATTTGAGGGTGCATCAATATCTTCCCAAAAATCTCTACTCGTCAATACAGCTGGCAACCGATGAGATGGACCGGTGACCTGGAGCCTGATTATGCGCACCAAATCCTGTCGGAATCCTGACGTTTGCGATAGTAAATCGTATGGAATTTTACCGTTAGGTAAACGATTGGAATCGTTCGGGATTTGGTGCACGTAATATAGGTGCTGGTCAAATTATGTGTGTATTGAGCAAACCGAGATGCATCGCTCGCATACGGGGCGTAAAGTAAGAATATAGATACCATTTACATTGTTCCATCGATAACAGAAATGTTGTTTGAGGTCGATCTTATTTAGGTCGTGAATAGAGCCCTTCGTTGATCCTAAGGCGCTCTTTTTAACGTCAACCCTTAAGCATTAGCCACACATGGCCTCCTGCCATGGAAGCCATTTCCTGGGAAATGTCGACCTCATCGAAGATAAATCATAAAGTCCAAAATAGAATCAACAAAGTAACGTCACTTAACGGTGGTAATTCCTGAAACTTTATTAAAAATCAATGCAATATTAAATATTATTGCCTTGTTGTCTCAATAAATGGATTATTATTATTATTATTATTAAACATGAAACGGAAAAATAACCAATCCTATAACCCCTAAAATCCCTAAAACTAAGCTGACGAGACTTTCTAAAATTGCTTGTGCACCGGATATTATTTCCGGTTAATCGATTCGACGCCGAAACTTGTGCTTTCGTGAGATAAAATTAGTGATGGACCTCTGTATAACACTAACGGGATAGCCACAGAACATAGCATTCAGGCGTCTAGCTATCGGATGAGGTCAGTTTTAATTTTTTTATGATTTACAGATAGGTAGTTAAACCGGATATTTTTCATGAACCTGAACATGATCACCCAAGAACATTAGTCAAACATAACTTGTCATCGAATCGTAATGACAGTATGCTTGTATAATTGTCAGGTATTTTGTTAATTAACCACACTAAAATGCCATTAAAGTAATTGCATTGGTGGTGAAACTCGTTGGGCCTTACGCACCCGAAACAAGTATTGGTTCATTATGGTGTCTATTATATATTCATTATGCTGACCCAGCAAACGCTGTTTTGCCATATTAATTAGCCTACGACCTATTCTCAGGTCTACCAAATATACACACCAAATTTTATAAAAATCGGTGAAGCTGTTTCGGAGGAGTTTGATAACAAACACTGTGACACGAGGTTTTAAGACTAGGTCATTCGGCCTACGACCTATTCTCAAACTTACGAAATATACACAAAAAAAATTCATAAAAGTCGGTGAAGGCAGTTTCGGAGGAGTTCGACAACATTACAAACACTGTGACACGACATTTTTATATATTAGATTAATGCAGGCCTAGTAATGTCCCATTTTATTGGTACAAGACCTACGATTATAAAGCTTTTATCTATCGGTAAGGAATGTTTAGGAGTTAACAAAATGTATTAAGCTAACTCATTTACTCTATTTAAGTAATTTTTGTTAATTCTGTTTCTCCTCCTTTATGAACTAAAATAAAATACGATTCTGATTATCATCAGTCAGACCAAACCACTCATTTCACCTGTTTCCAGCATTATGGTGCTTATCAAAGGAAGATAACACGTCTCACTCAATTTCAGCATTCCTATCTGAGATATTATGGTACCTACTACATTCAGGGTTGATACAATGAATTTACATCTTCTGCATAGGCTGCGGGTGAGATGTCTAACAGTACACGGCGAAAATTGAGCGTCCGAATCGAGTCAATGAACCGAAACTCGACCGTTAGGCGCACCGATTCTAGCAGGACAGGGCCCTTCTACTTCCTCCTACTGGTGTTGTCCCCAATACCTTTCAACAACGACCATGCGTTATCATTCTCAAGATTTAAGAACTGAGTATAATCACTTGTGTGTTTTTTCATTTTCCTATACACAACTAGAGTCAAAGAGACTGCATGTCATAGAACGTCGTCGCCGTTAGAAAGCTGAAGGATTTCTTTTTGTTTGCAGCTTTTACCACTCGTGTAATTTAACAGTTACCTTCGAGCATTCGCCGTGAGCCGTTACAGTAGAATCTGCTTATTCATTGAATTTTTGAAAGGCGTTAGATGCAGCCATCGTTTTTGTAGATTTGTTTTATTATCAGTCGGATTCATGTTACAGGCGCCTGGCACGTTAGGCACACATATTCGCAAGAAATAAAATGGCGCTTTTACCTTTTTTCATCATCATCATCATCGGCCACTTGACGCCCACTACAGGACATAGGCCTCCCTCGTGGTTTTTCTGACCATGAAGGGTTTTGCCATAATCGCTACGCTTGGCAGGCTGGTTGGCGATCGCAGTATGCGGTTGGAATCTCAGAAAGACGCTGCTGCCCGTCTTCTGGTAATATATTTCCTTAGTCGCCTTCTACGACATTCACGGAAGGAAATGGAGTGACGCTATTCTTAATCCGGCACCACACTTTTTTATAATTGTTAAAATTCCACAGCTCTGCTCAGCCAAAAGCCTGGTTTAAAACAAAGAATATTCTATCTATCCGGAGAATCTTTCAAAACTATGTTATTAAGATTGTGGGTAACGTTAGTAAGCCGGCACGACAAAGCGTCCTACATGCTTTTACGCCGCTGGTCTTATCTAAAACTAGGTCACCCCCCTGTAAGGACTTCAGTTAACACTGGCCTAGGTCAGGTCAGCGCAGAATTATGCCTCCCGCTTTCAGCAACAATCGATACTGCCAGTTTACATCGAGGGCAGGTGTGAATTTAAACATCACCCCGACTGCAACTTCCTTAGTTTAGTTGCCTAAATAATGACACTTTAAATGGTAACAAAAGTCCTTATAATCTGTACGCACCAATTATTATAGTATTTTGTCATGTATGTCTTGTCATCGTTATATTTTTAGTTAAGCAGTATAATAAACGATTGTTATCCTGCTCGTGTGACAGACAAACAGACTTTTGTAATATGAATCCAAATAGGTACTTATCAAATAAATGCTTGCGCGGGACAGGATGGAATGAAAAATACGTAATAATATTATGTTTATAACGATAGTTCAAAGTCCGCATATCCGTATTTAATTTCATAGGTGTTTCAGCTTCATGTTATCACAGATTAATGAGCACTAATGGGATGCGAGACCCTGAAGGGCCTACTGCATGCTGCTCGGGCTTCATATTCCAGGGGCGACATTTATTTTTATGTCGCGTGTTTTCCACGATTCCACTTTTGAAACTTTCTAACCCTGTGCCGGAGTGATGAGGCAGGGAGGGGCGCGCGGGTGCCAACCAGAGAGAGGGTACCGACCTCATTGCCCATTGCCACTCCTCCCGCCGAGGCGGTAGGCCATTTTAATAAAAATACTCCTGTAGACAAAATCTAATACAACCGCGTGTTATTTTTTTTTACCTTGATGTCGTGTTCAGGAGTAACTCTTAATTTGGTGGAAATATATATTTTTAGTGCTTTTAATTTTTTCCAATAACGTATTATCTGATTTAAGTACTTTTATACTTGGTTAAATATTTTTTGGTGGATTAAGTGAATAAAAACATTGAAGTGCGCCCTGCGTTCTATTTTCCGCGCGGACTCGGGTGGATTCGGGTGCGAAAAGTGGCCGATCGGCCATCTCCGACAGTCGCCGCGAGGAGGGCGACCAACCCCGCCCGCGAGTAACAGAGACAGAAAACTGTGCTGACATGGCGACAAGACGAATGGACTGATGCTTTTCGCGTGGAAATTTCATCCCCTGAACACAGAAATCTTTGAAGGTAGGTCTACAATTAATTCAAGTGTTTACATCCCAGTACTTAGAAAGAGGCGATGTCCTTCCGATCAAAAGGTACAGCTAGAAGGCGCGAAAACAGGCTCACTTGGGACTAAAATAGGTGCGAATACTAAAATGCAAGGGCAACCTTCCCCTGACGAAAGGAAATCAATAAATTTAAATAAATCAATATTTTACCGTGAGGGTGCGCTGAATATAGGAGCGAAATATCTGCCGCCATTTCGATGATGATGACGGAGTATTTTTTGTGAGATATTCGAGTCGCGGCTGTGCTCGATGTTCGAGCGCGGGGTTGCGGGCTCGCGGCCGTCAGTCGTCGGGTGAGCGGGGTGCGACACAAACGCGGAGTCGGACTATGGCGGAAGGGCTGATCCTCATTCCCATAAAAGGGTCGTGTCGATTGTGATGCAGTTTCGTGTGGTACGTTAATTTTATATTAGTGCAGTGATATAATTTGTCGCAAACGTCTGTTTGTCACCGCGTATCGTCGGAATTGAGGTGAATATCGTAGGCAATAATGCCATTGTGATGACGTAATGTAACGCGCTCACTGGGTGCGTAGTAATAATTCGAGAGTCCGTTTATACACAGCGATAACATTCGTGGTCAGCACCTGTGGATGTGTATATCAAAGTAATATTGCACACATGCATGATGTACAAGTCGTTTTAGATTTTAATTAACGAAGCACTTGTCAAATAAGATTCTAATAAGGACTTGAGTCTGCAGCTCAGAAAATTGGGGTTTTAACAAAATTTCACGATCACGCCAGGATTATTTTATTTTCATATTATTAAAAGCATCATGATGTCGTTGAATAGTAGGTAATTCCCGACGGGTTGCGGTTGTGGGAGGCACATAATAATATCTATGTGGTGTAGACTTTTCCTGCTCGTGCAGTTTAGCGGACTGCCGCTAGGGGCGCCCTCCACTTTTAACCTTGTGAATTAAAAACGAGAAAATAAAAAATAGGTACTACTTAAGAGAAATCACGACCGATTGTACAAAAACGCGTTTCGCTGTATGTGGGTTTAGTGAAAATTTGTTAACGCATTACTTTTGTTGGTTGCAATGAATTGGATAATATAAAAGTGTTGTAAACGTAAATTGATCATAACGAAAATTGGCATCGGTCCTTCGATACACAACCTATCGCCCACACATAGCGCAGACATTTTATATCATCGATGCATATTATGTAGTTGTTTATATTATGTAAATGGCGTGTCATAATATTTACAGAGAATTACTTAAATAATAAATAGGTACTTAGCATAGGTACTGATGATGATTATGATGATGATGATGATAGGTACTTATATTGATTCATCATCATCAGCCATTTGACGCCCACTCCAAGACATAGGCCTCCCTCATGGTATTCCAAGCGTCCCGGTCTTGTATAGGTACTTATTATTAAAATATATTTAATAAGTAAACTATGATAACTTATTAAAAATACTTTTAATAATAAACATGCCCGTGGTATTTATTAAAATTTTGGCATTAAAATAGCTACCTATATCAATGATACACCTGATATTTCCCGATGTGTATCGGGATTTTGTTACATACCCTGTATTTCTAGTGCCTTGGCAACATAATATCTTGATATTTTATAAGGATATGAAAATGTTGTTTTATCCTGGTGTACGATTAAGAATATTGAAAAATAAAAGCAATCGATAAACATTTTATTTTTTTGGTAGGATGTTTTGATACTATTCGGCAACTATCAGAATACTGTGACCGTTGCTTGACCCGTCATTTTCAACAATTTGATAATGAAGTAAATTCCTGTTGCGCAATGTCATTTAATTTTATTAGTTATTTAATAATTCGACAAGCATTTACTTAAGTACCTGAATATTAATACGTGTACCGCATGTACTTCAAATAGCATGGCAGAAGAATTTACTTTAGTAGATAATATTACTTAACACTTCAGATTTAGACCCCTATTATTCTTAGAAAATTACCGCACGAAACAGAGAAATCATAAGCGCTAGTTGTCTAAAAAAATAATTCTCTATCAATCTACCTACAATATACAACGTGTTATTAAAGTAACGCAAGACCAGACCCCTGTTGCTTTAGTAAAAAAGCGTCCAAAAAGTCCATCCATTAACCCTGGGGTGTTTCGCCCGTGCATCCACGTTTTTTTCAATTTTCCAAAATCCTCAAATTTATTTTTCTTATAATCTCGTAACATGATGCAAACGCAACAATGTCGACAAAGTAAAAAACAGACTAATACAGACACCATCAATGCAACACCGCTCAGAGTCATAGCCTACCCAAAGGTTCCCATAACTTTACCGGGCTGAAGAGCACGGGAGATTCTCAGCATCAAATGTGCTCCAGAGCGGTAGCCCAAGGCACGGTTCTTCAGACGACACCCTACCTGCCCTACCTATATACAGGTTTTCCCCTGAAAATCCCAAACCCGGTATAAAAAAAACCAGCCAAGTGCGAGTCGGACTCGCGCACTGAGATTTCCGTAATCGTTCTTGGCCGTTTTTTATTAGTTGTTAGAATTTATAATAGTCCCACAATCACGCCAAGTTTGATGCCTGTATATATATTACCATTTTTACGATAGATCATAAACAAAAAACACGAGAACCTTATTTTTCATTTTTTTTTTTTGTTAGGTAATCCGCCGTATTAACACATATTCTGTGAAAATTTCAACCGACCACCTATTACGGTTCCAAAAAATGTCGGACGGACGGACAGTGAGACAGACAGCGGAGGCAGAGTAATAGGGTGCCGTTTGGCACCCTTCGAGTACGGAACCCTAAAAATTGAGAATTTCATACTTGTGCTTTAAAGGAGTTTTAAAATTTTGCGTTATTTCAATAACAGTTTGCATATAGTATTTTAGATGTAGACTTGAAGCGCTGTTTTATGAACGTTATAATTTACAATAGTTCAATAAAATTTAATCAAAGCCAGCGTTGATAGACGTTTTGCTCTTAGATGTGAAGACGGACGTTAACAAAACTCAAGCTAGTTTTTTTTTCGTTTCAGGATCCCGGACCTCCTCTATCGGGACAAAATGAATTTACGAAATTGGAGAAAATGAAATGAAAAGTAATCACTAACTATTGTTGACGTGTTATTGTATTGTTCATAGAACAAGAAAGAATATCTATGTATACATCTATGCGAAATTATTGATATATTAGATGTTAAGAGAGCACTGCTGACAATCATATCTTCCAAAGAAAGGAATAAAGAATAAGGCAAGATGGCGTCACAAAGATTTTGTTTGAGGTGGAACAACCACCAATCCAATATGCTATCTGTATTTGATCAATTGCTACACGCAGAGACATTCACTGATGTCACATTGGCAGTAGACGGCCAATTGCTCAAAGCACACAAAATGGTTTTGTCGGCATGTAGTCCGTACTTCCAGGCCTTATTTGTCAACCACCAAGAAAAACATCCTATCGTCATACTGAAGGATGTTCCATACGCAGACATGAAGAGTTTGCTAGATTTTATGTACAGAGGCGAAGTTAGTGTAGACCAAGAAAGGCTGACTGCTTTCCTGAAAGTAGCAGAAAGTCTGAGGATAAAAGGTCTCACAGAAGTGAATGAAGAGAAGTGTGACATACCGGCCTTGACAAACTCGTTGATTCAACAACAACAAACAAACGTATCTGCCCACACGCCACCGCCTCAATTACACCGAATACATACGTATATGAACCAGAAAAGACCTAACTCTGGCATGCCGACCGGCGGAGCACCCCCAAATTTACTTATGCCTCTCTTGGGTAACGCTCTTACCCAACCAAAACGAAAACGTGGAAGGCCGAGAAAATTGAGTGGTAGCTCAAGTGACGCACTGAACACAGTAGCGAGTCCCCCTGGCGAATTTGTACCTGAATCTGCAGCACACGTTCAGTCCAACAGAAGTGGAGACCAGATCATCAGGGGCTCCCCAGAGATGCTAGAAGTGAAGATGTCAATGGATGGCTTCGGTGGAGACGATGGTGCTACATCAGGTGGTGAAGAGGCGGGTGAGGCTCTGCTCATCGACGAGGGTGACGATGCGCAGTCTACCGACGGCCCACACAAGGACTCCGAGTCTACAGGTATGTTGTCTTGTAAATTAAATGTATACTTAATTATCACTTGTTACCTGTAGCTTACAAAAAAAACACACGTAGTGTATATTGTTAGAAGAAAATATCAATTACAAATGCTAAATGGTTTAAGTGTATAATACCGAAAAGAACGTACGATGTATGCAGAATTTATAAATTGGCTTACCTGTTGTAAATATATTAATTTTCCTTTCCAATGTCCTAACACTGTACAATTTGGCTCCATCCGTACAGAAATATTTTTGAAAAGGGAAAAGCTAATGGGATATAAGCTTTGATATTAGGATTTTAAATAAGTGAAAATGTGAAGTGTCATTCGAACATATTTTATATATTTAAAATACCTATATTCGACAGGGGTAAGTGATAATCGATAAAATTATTTTTGACATAGAGTACTGACGCTTATTTTCTTCTTAAATTCGACAATTTAACTATTGCTTGCTTTTCTGCTTTCGGGGAGAGCTATTAGAGGAATGGCCAGGGGCAAATTCGGTGTGGTAATGGTTTGAGTAAAAGTATTTCTTCTTACTATAATTTCTTCAAATAAAAGGATATTTTATATTATTATCACGAAAACGGGAAGACAAACAAGGCTTATTCCCAATAGCTTTCCTTCACAAATGCGTTTGGAAATATTCTAGTCAGTCAAAAATTACGAACACGTGAATATCACAATTACGTTCCTACTACAATATTTCCAAAAACCCTACGTAGTATATCCATCCCTTAAAAAAATTGAATACTGAAATTACATTTCAGATCGCGAAAAAGCCCCAAAAGAGGATAAACATAATAATTCATCGAATGGACCAATGCTGGCAATAGAGAACGGTTCTATCAAGCAGGAGCCCGCAAATGACGTCACCGACGGCTACAATGAACCGATCGAGTATAAATTCAACCCAGATATAAGCCGCGATAATTCTAATTCTCAGGAAGGTCCTATAAATGACTGTGACGATAAAAACAGACTCGGTCGTAACTTAAAACCAAAGAATAACAAAAAACTCCTACCCCACATGTCGAAAGTTAGAGCTCGTAACTTGTTTAATCAACTGTCTGGGTTGTCTAACTTAAACCCCACTCTCAACAATTTTGATAAATTTCCTCCCGAGACTGTACTGATGCCAGCTTTAGCAACGCAACTGTTCGCAGCTGAATTAGAACAAAATAGCATTGGCTTCCCCAACAGTGATATCGCTGATTTGGCGCAGACCAACTGGGAGCATCGCATTTTTCCATCGCCCATAAGGAAAAATAACATGGGCAATGTCGGCAATTTTCACGATGAAACTAACGAGTCTGTGCGAGACTATTGCATTAAAGAAGGAGAGAACGTATTTAGATGTAAAATTTGCGCTCGCGTGTACACTCACATCAGCAACTTTTGCCGACATTATGTCACTTCTCACAAGAAGGACGTGAAGGTGTTCCCTTGCCCAATTTGCTTCAAGGAGTTCACTAGAAAGGACAACATGATCGCGCACCTGAAAATCATCCACAAAAACCAGCCTCATGTCACTGAACAGTTGGCTAAACAAGAATCTTAATACAATTTGGTGTGCGTTACACTTTCATTTAGTAAAAGATCTGATTAAGGCATCATTTGTCTTATCCCATACACATAAAGCCGACAATAGGTTAAATCGAAATCGAGCTCTGATTTTCATCAATTCAGTATGTTTGTTGATATTAACAATGATATTAGAGTCAATTTGTTGTTAGCTTGCCCTTATTTAAACATATTTGGTTATATTTCTCTAAGAACAGATAGTTTATACATTACTTACTTGTTGTTTTACCTCTACTAGTTAGCTTGTTACTTAATTTTATTACTTACAAAATTTTCAGGGTACAAAAGGTAATTAGTTATTTGTGGTGATTTTTTATAAATCCTTTAGTAGGCTGTTTGTTGTTCGAGCAGAACTTTCGACGTGCTAAAAATGTCTGCAAATTTACTGAACTGAATTAGATAAGATTTAGTTGTTTATAAATTATTTGTATATGTTATAAAGATAGAAATCTTTTTACGAATTCGTCCTTAAAGCCATTGCTTTATTTAATTTTATCCATATAATTTGCTGCAGTGACATAATCGATTGGTTTTAAGCGCAGTATCAGAAGTATTATGTGTTCAGAATGCTAATAAGATTGGATTGACAGATTTTGTTCCTTCTCTACATACGTATATCAAGGGGTCGGAGAATTTAGGAGAGTTGTCAATCTAATCCTGTTATTACTTGGAACTCATGATTTATTTTCAGATATTGTGGTATAATTGTTTCACAAAGCGGGGAATTTGTAAAAAGAAAAAAATCAACACGCTGTTAGCATAGTGGTGTGTAAATGCATTTTCATTAAAACTTGCCTTCGATAGTGATTTTAGATGTAAATATACCTAGACTTGGACTTCTTTGAAGTAAAACTCAATACAGGCTATGATTTTATGTTCTAGAACTTTGTTAAGTATAATTTAAAAATAGTTTATCAATGTTGATTTAATTGGTTAAATTATTTAACTATAAAATTAATTAAATACGTAGATCATACATCTTAAATAGTTATAATAATGATTAGTCAATATTGCCGAAATAGTTTCAATCTCATAAACAGCGAAAAAGCGTAGCATATTGTAGAAAGACTTCAGTTCCTGAATTTGTTCAAGTACCTAAGCAGAGCCCCAAAATAGTTAATATGGACATTAAGATAGAGAAAATTCAAATATTTACTAATGATCGGACAAAAAAATTTAACAATGATCGGACAATACAAACCGACTCTTAACATAAAAAGCTTTCACTTCTGGCAAAGGGGGCAAAGCTATGAAAATATATTTATATTATAGTGATCACAGCAAGGTGCTTAGAGAAAAATATAAATGAAATCATGAGATGATTTATAAAAACTATTCAAATAGTTATGAAAATGCCTTAAATAATAAATAAGTGATGGTACTTATAAAACGTAGTATAGAGGCAACAAGTGTAGTCTTCCATATTACTAGAAAACTGTTTTCTTGGTAAAACCATGAGTTTTTAAACAAAAATGTAAGAAAAATATTTATCCAAAACGGCAATTAAACAACCTACCTATGAAGAACCATAATCCAGTTTCCAATTCAAGTAAAACCGTAGGTCCTGGAAACGCTTGCCTATTAGTGTGCCTTTTACTTGTATATTGATAAGTTAATATATTTTATTGACTTAGCTAAATTAAGAGATTTATCCATTATTTGTGGCACCATTCGGAAAATATTTAACAGCTTCCTTAGGTGTAGACGTAAATCTTCTAAGGCAATTAGCAGAAAATACCTATGTAGGTATGTTGTTACACCTCTCACAATATCCATAACTGTCGGAAACACTTAAATATATATATTGTAAGTTGTCGGGTCTTGATAAATATCTTAAGACTGTATAAAAATTCATCAAATCGAATTTATTGTACCTACTTTCATAAAAGTTTATACAAAATTTATCTCGGAAAATGGTAGGTACTTAAAATGAAATTTTGGACTTAAAAATGGTGAGGCTAAAGTAGTTTCGCGATATGAAAAAACTTATGATAGTCAATTTAGCCAGTGCCTACAAGCTTCACTTCTTGACGTTTTATACTTAAAAGCTAAAATAAAACATTTTATATTTATCAGCACCAAGAACAGTTAAATTGTTTCATTGTTGTTTTCGTGTAGGAATGATACTCTAAAAGATGCTATTAAGCTTAAGACGATTCATAATTTTTTTTTAGATAATGGTTTGTGTAATTTCAAGAATTAAATGCTTATTTTTATATTTAAATAATATGTATATCATCGATTGGTGCTAAATTATACTTAAGAGAATGTTACATAAAATGTAATATTTAATGAGGTCAGTTGATTGTCCTGGAAGCAGAGTTTGTTGATATTGTTGTTTTAAATTATGATTTACTCTTGTTTCAAATAAAAATCCTGAGTTAAATATCATATATAACAACACTATACTTCAACAATAATTATCATGTATCCTATATAAGCAGGCGGCTATCCATGATCGATTAAATCCATATGAAATAGTTTTTGGTGCAAGTCATAATAATAGCGTTATTCTGTTAGAAAACAGCACAGTCGCAAAATATTACAATTATAATATTAAGCGTTTCTCCGAAATAATTTAGACTAATCATGCACTGTGAAGTTGTTTAAGGCTGTACTTACGTGGAGCATGCGGTCTCGCTCGCACAATTTGACATTTTTAGTTATTGTAATAAAATGAGTATATTTTTTATGAATGTGGTCAGAGGGTTTGATGGATCACGTACTAGGTTTTTGACTGAGAAAATTTTATTCAAAAAATAATAATTTTGGGAACAACTTCTATTTATTAAACACTACGTATAGATAAACAAAAATTCATTTAATATATCCGTAATTTAATTATGCATCAAATCCTCAGACTACATTTACTCAGTTTACTCATTTTATTACCATAATTAAAAAAGTTAAATTGTGCGAGCGAGACAGCATGCTCCACGTAAGAACAGTCTTAATACGTATATAGTTACAATTTATGTATTCAAAGATTTCATATTATATTCCTCAAATCAGTATAGAAGTTTTGAATAAATTGCATACTAGTTAATTATAATTAACACAACAATACGGTGTAGGATCATTAGCCAAATGTTTTGAAAATCCGTACTTTATTTTTTGTTATCTGCACCTAGACAATAGAAATGCAAAGAGTAATATTTAGACGATTTTAGAATTGAAAGTTACAACATTATAGCATTGTTAATAAAATATAATTATAAGGTGTTAATTACTATTTTTAGAAACTTTAAAGAAGATAAATAAAGTTACAGAAAATATAGATAAATCTTTTCAATCGCTGTTATCGTTTGTTAAGTTTCATTTGTTGTTGTTTCATTTTTCTTTATTCTAAGTTTCATTTGCTGTTGTCTCATTTTTCATTGTTCTTTATCGATCTTGTTCCTTTTAATTTATGAAATATTTTCAATGTGATTTTTTTCATTCTTATTTTTTGTTGATCCTAATTCTAATCTAATGGATGTATGTACGTTATGTTATGAATGTATAATTAGTAAATTGTTATATATGTATTGTCTAGATGCGAAATAATGGGAATACCGAGCTGAATAGTTCGATATTACCTAAGGCAGTGGCAACTCAACTTCATACACATAGTGATTGTCAGCAACGATTTTCAGGAAAATTACTTTTAACTAATAAAATAGTGTAACGGTAGCAAAGTAACAACACGGGTTATTAGTAAAGAATAGTTTGTAAATTAAGTTTTAGATTTAATTTTAGTGTTGTTAACAAGGAAGTGAACATTTTGAAATGTAGAAAGCTTTATTAGTCACGAAGACAGGACTGTTCAGGTATGTTATCGTAATGGAAACACTACTCTGCGTTGTAGTCGGTGTGTTTAGAACTAGACGATGTTTAACACGCTTTCTATGTTGCTCAAATTTACGCTACTCATGTTTGAAAGTATTCGATCAGTACAAATTGCTTCGGTTATTTAATATCATTTGTAACATCCCCATGTGAACCTGAAGAGGCTAAAATTACTTAATTTTTGTTGCTTAACAAATTGTTTTTTTTAATAGGTAGACACAGCACAGTCTACCTTAAATTACGTTTTACCTACCTATCTCTTACGGGAACTCGAATTTTTTAAAACAATCTATGATAAATTGCTTCAAACTTAAGCCCACCTCATGTGATCTTAATTACTAAGTTAGCCGAATGTTATTTAATTTTTTTATCTACTTACAAAACTTGCCGAAATAGTTCCAAATGCAACTTGAGTCCTATTATATCATAGGGTAATGTTCTTTTTTTGTTAAATAAATTTTTAATTTATTTGTTAGGTATTAAGGATATTTATATGGTATAAGCCGTTTTAAATGTAGCAATGTCACAGTTGTTTTCAAAATATTCAGTTCGGTTTCATTCAGAACATAAATAAAATATACTATCCACTAGCCGTGCTCGCATCAGCGAACAGAGTTCACATAGGTACCCTTTTGTCGTTTCATGGGTTTTTGTACGTTCGCTGCACGGTATGTTTTATATTATGTAACTATATGTTTTTATTTTAATTCATGATGTAATTTTTCATTCTTTGAACAAATAAAGTGTAATTTATTTTAATTCCTTTCTTTTATTGTTTTTGTTCACAGACACAACCATGTATGGCTGTGAGTTATTGAATTTGTAGATCTCTGCTCTTGTTTCATTATCATTTTGCACGGTATTTCTGTTCAAGTTACTGTAGTGTACTTAATTACTCACCTTAAATATTGGTTTCACCTGTTTATCTGCGATACCTAACTAAAACAGGCATTGTTGTTTATTTCAGGACGTGGGACACCCGACTCGGACCACAAAGATATAAAATATGCTCCGTCGCCCACCGGTGAGGTTAAGATAAGAGTGAACCCGGCCACACAGACACCTACTACATCCAACTCTGGCGACTATCAGAACGACTCCATTAACAATAACACGCTACAATCTGGAGGAAATATGCAGAGGCCAGCCGCCAGGAGACGATTTCGGAGAAGAGCAAATTCAGCGTCCAACGACCCGGCTGAACAATTGACTGAAATGTCAGTCAGAGGTCTGAACTTATTTCGGTACGCTTCGGTAAATGAGGGAGTCTACCAATGCACCGAATGCGCTAAAGAGAACATACAGAAAACGTTCAAAAACAAATATTCATTCCAGAGACATGCGTTCCTCTATCACGAGGGTCAGCAGCGAAAAGTGTTCCCTTGCCCGGTGTGCTGTAAGGAGTTTTCTAGACCGGACAAGATGAAAAACCACATGAAAACAACACACGACTGTTACGTGCCAAAAGATTGTGTCTACCCGCCTAATGCATTCTATTTGATACCAGGCATGGAGGCCCAGCTGCCACCGGGGCTGAAGTTGGAGACAATGGGATCACCACACGGCTCTACGCCATCCCACTCTTCGCCAGATCCAACGCAAGTGTAACTAAGTATATGTAAAAGGATATAAGTATTGATTGAGGACTTATTGTGCAAGAAGAAACTTCGTAAATTGTGCCTTGACGAAACACCTTAATTTTAAAATGTTCACGTTAATGTTTATAGGGGTAGGTGTCTGTAAGTAGGAATTTACATGAAAGTATTTGTTCTATTTTTGGAGTAAAATTTTAAAATACCTGAATGCGTTCAAGCAAAGGTCGTTCGTGTTAATTGTCATAATTATATATACATATTTACAATTTCCATTGATACTGTTATGCATTTACTCTTTCGAGTTTGTTACACAGGGACAATAAGTAGGTGTCTGCAAAGAATGGTTGTGCAAATTTTAGATAATAATGTGTAATACACAATTGAGGCCAGTTACGCAATAAATATGCAATTAAAATATCATAAGATTAAGTAGGTGCTGTGGGGGATGTGCCTTCCCATATAATTATGCAATACTTAGTTATTGACTTCCTTGATGATGTCCCATAATTATGGGTGCATACACCAAAAAATATGTAATGCACATTATTAGATGTTATATCGAGCTAGTTAGGAGTAAAAGTTTACCTTCATACAAGTTACTGTTATTTACTGGACTCATGGTTTATTTTCTATTACAATGTGTGTTTTGTGTGTTGAAGTGTTCCATTAATTGTATACAAGATCTTAAATACGACATGCTTGACATAACATTTGAATATTCCGTTGTCGTTCAACATTGATTCATATTTATATTATATAATTGAAAGTGAAGTAGCGACACTTAGAAGTGCCATAGCACATAATTTGATTTAGTTCTGTTTAATTATTTACTTTAAGAAAAAACTTCTTACTCTTGATTACTTATTTGATTCTTTTAGAAGTTAACAAAATGTTCTAGCTCTGCTAGGACCAAAACAATAAATCAGAGTTCTTCCAATTATAAGGCAAAATATTTTATATTACCTAGTGTAAAGACTAATCTCCAATTATTATATAAGTTCACGTTTGAGAAGTTTACCTACGTATATAAGAATTGTGTGTCTTAAGGAGTAAACAGACCTTAATGTTAACTTGTAAGATTTTATAGTACTGGTCGTTATGAATTGTGTTTCTGTATTCTAAGATTTAGCGCACAACCTTACTGAAACAGTTGATTAACTTAGATTGATTATGTTAAATTTATTAAGAAGAGTTTTTAGATAAGCATACGTTCGTGTATATAATTAAGAGTACATATTATTATTTTTAGAGTTATTATCCGCCGTGAAGGTATTAACAAACACTGTGTGATTTTATGTAAGTATATCTGCGCCAGTTATTCGCACAAAAATATTCTGCAGTAAAATGTTTTGGAACATTTAAAAACTATAAAGACTTTTAAATTGTTAAGTTATTTGCCCGCAACTTATCCATGAGTATTTTACTTGTTAGTTTATTTGTTAAACTTGGTACCACTTTTTATCATTATGAAACAGATAAAAAAATATTAAAATAACGTTTCTAAGACCGTCACATACCTATAATAGTCCTTTGCAAGATTGGAAACTTTCGTTATTTCTTATTTTGTCTTTATTTTTGTAGTATTTTATTTTGTGATATTAGTGCTAACTTAGTTGGCTTCATATTCATTGTTGATTTTTATGATTCTTTCTTTACTTTTTTTTCAACTCTAGCTGCAAGGCGGCATAGATTTTTCTTTGTTCTTAATTTACGTCCCATATAATTATACTTACAGGGTTATTTTTAAGTAAGTGCAAATTAGAAACACGTCAACGACTTAAGAGTTTTTTCATAGAGATTTTGCATTTTACTAGAACTCGCACAATTTTATGAAACTCTTATTTACACTAAAATACCCGGCAAATATTATTTTGCCATAATTATTAATTAGTCTACGACTTATTCTCAGACCTACCAAATATACACAAAAAATTCATAGAAATCGGTCAAGCCGTTTCAGAGGAGTTCGATAACAAACACTGTGACACGAAAATAATAGATTTATTAGGTACATACTAGGCATACTAATACAAACTTGCTCGTAAAACATTGTTCTACTTAAAACCTGGAAGTTAGGCTTTTAAATAACAGTAAGCTAGATGATTTTTATTTAATGACGTGTGTAAGCTTTGCACTGTGTTAAAAATAACCCAATATAGTAGTTACATATTAATGTTTTATTCATATTTTATAACAGTACCTAAACTTCAATAGTAACGAGCTACCTAGCTACTTTTGTATTTAGAGTGCAATTAAGAAGTTATGTATAATCAGCGTTAATTGTTTAATATTTTATAGATGTAGGTAGGTATAATTTACCTAGACAAACTTTTACGACCAGATTTTACAATGACCATAAGTTCCTTGTTCTAATGGGACTGACTATCACGATCTTCCTACCTCTGATTTTTCTAAGGTTATTATGTAATTACATAAATATCTTTCCAATTTCAAAAATCTGTCTACTTAATTTTCAGGAAAACCTTTGTTAATTTTCTACATACATGTCTTTAATGTATGTGAGCCAAAACGTGTAAATGTTTATGTAGATTATTTCTGGTAGATGATAAATACGTTTATATTTTCTGAAAGTCTATCAATAATAAATCTATAAATATATACCTACGTAAAGTATCTCTTATAATGTTTAACAAAATAATTGATAATGTCTATTGTACTGTAGCAAATATCAAAGCTTTAACAATTCTACACGGAAGAAGATAAAAGTTTATTTTGTTATGTATAACAAGGCAAAAGTAGTTTGTTTTTTGTAATAATAAAGATGGTTTACCATAGGGCTTAAAACTATGAAAAATATGTAACAATACGAGTAATCCAAATAAAAAATTAAAGTGTAAGGACTCTATAATTTCCCCGTTTACCCACAAACGGCTTTTAATCACAAGTTTTCTTTCAGAGAACTAACCACTCATCAATATTCTGTACAGGGTTATTCATAAAATGCGCAATTCCTGAAATACGCCAATTTATTAGAGTTCGTGTTTCTCATATATTTTTCGAATCACATAATCTTATTAAGGGGCTCCAGGGTATAACACTAGCGCCACCGAAGAAAAGAAATCACATCTTTTTTACAGATCGAATTTGGTCCTAAAAATAGTGACTTTTAGGACCCATGACCGTGAACCTAAGGCAAAACACCCAGGCAAAAAACATGTTCGTGATCCTAGGTTCATTGTCGTAGGTCTTAAAAATCACTGTTAACATGATTAAGAGATTGCATAGTGCAAATCATATCTTCTAGTCCAAATCTAATCATATTTTTGCAAATACGATCTGTAAAGAAGATATGATTTTTTTCATTGGTGGCGCTAGTTAGCCCACTGGGTTCGCGCTTTATACGCTCTACCAATGACGCAGGCATCAGTAAATCATTGTCCTACATTGAAGAATGTCCATTCTTTTTAACACAAATATAGACTGCATAAACACAAAAATACACAAAACCACGGTAAAATCTAAAAATAACATTTAACACGAAAGTCGTAGGTAGTAGTCGTAGTCGTAGAGTCGTAGTCGTAATATGTTGTTCTAAATTACCGACTCTAACCGGTAATTTACAATGTTTCAGGAATTGCCCATTTTAGAAATAACCTTGCATATTCTTAAGTGACCACCTCCTGAAATCGTACCAAGCTAAGTTCTGTAGTTTATGTATCGTTTAAGTTTATATATCTGCGTTACTGATATAAACTCATAAGCCCCATTCAATAGTTAATAACACACAGACTAGCCCTTAAATTCACGCATTTAAAAAGCATTCATTTCAAAATTTAATACACATTCATTAGAAAGAAATTACCCAAAAAAGATAAGGTACCTTAAATTCACGCATTTGGCCTTAAAAAGTATTAATTTCAATATAAATTTTAATACACATTCATTAGACAGAAATTACCCAAAAAAGTGGTTAACAAGCAATTTGACTTATTCAGAATAGTTATTTATCTGATATGTACTTAGGTACTTACATAATTTTATATAGCTGATTGAAGTTTTAATGTTCTTATTTTTGAACCTAGTTTATTTGCTTAGTTTTCTAATTGTCGACGCGCACCGCTGCTGACGCTGGCGTTGCAATGCGCAGTGCGAGGATGAAAACTTGATACATTTTTAATACGGCGTAGGCGCCCATAATAAAAAATAATGTAATGAACTAATGACGAAGGACGTTTTTCAAAAGCATTGTGTATATTCAAATATTTCAGAGCCAATGTTCACCAGCGACGGCGAGGTCGAAGACACCACCACGCCTATAATAACATTAGAAGTACTCTCGGAATCCAGCACTGACACTAGCATAAAACGCGAATACATCATCGACGAGCCATCAGCTGTAAACAAAGCTAATTCCGAATCAAACACTACTGGTATACATTTCATAGCAAAGAAAGAAAACGATGATTCTGATGCGAAAACTGACAAAGAAACCGGAGATCATGACCAAGAGTTGAAACCAAGGCACGATTTTATGGAGTACCTGACGAGGAACGATGGAAGTGTGGTCTGCAAGCTCTGCGGGGAGATCCTGCAGAGCCGGACGCACTGGTACAGGCACAAGTACAAGCTGCACGTGGTACCTCCGCTGAATCCGGCCCCGCTATTCCAGTGCGACCAGTGTTTGGTCTTCTTCAAGAGTAGAAAAGGTAAGTTGCTAAGGAAGCGAGAAGGTAAACTCATCGTTTCTCAATAAATTAAAAAAAAAGTTATTTTAGAGGCCAAACTGCTCGGAAGGCAAACTGCGAGTAGGTATTAAAATAAATTAGCGGTTTCTTAAATGTGCGTGATTGTTTGAGATCCTTACCTCAATTTAGACGAGAGTCAGTATTTCTGGGTCAGTGGATTTTAGAGAACAAATCAGTGGCAGGCTAACAAGTTGCTGACAGATACCTAAGGTCACTCTGTTAATTTACTGTTAACAGTAGATTATCAGATTGTTAGTGTACGAGAAACAGGGGGTTAGGTTAGGTAGATAGAAACTTAGTAATGATCTTTCTGCTCATTTCAGGCTACATCGGTCACTTAGCTAGCAGACATAGTGAATTGTTATCGGACGCAAATCCTGTACTAACAAACACACAAGCCGAGGCGTCCGCGAAAGAAGCGACGCAGATCCGGCTGAAGGAAGAGAAACCAATCCCAGATCTAGAACATTCAACAGCGCAAGAGTTACCTAACGTGACAACTACTGCAATAAAACAAGCTTCTGGCATTGAAGCGAGAAGGCCCTTCAGAAGTAACAAAAGTAAGTATACACAAGGCATACATGTTGTGGGTGCCTAGGTTAATATTGGGCTAAGTTTCAGATAGGCAGAACCTCTGAACCACCTATTTGAGCAATAAAAGTTATGCGTTAAGTGTAGAGTGTAATATAACGTATGAAGAAGACGGTGGGAGCTCTACGAAATCCGACCGGAAAAACAAACTAGAGTAGTACCAGAAAAAATGCCTCGACGCAAGGCACTAATACAAAAAACTTCGCATCTCATGGCTTCACAGATCTCGAACTTCTACTCAACCAAGCGGACTGGGACGAGCGGCGTTCCCGGGAGGAGCAGCTGGTAGCCTCCATAATAGACCGTGTGAGGCGGGAGTGCGAGGAGGCAGAGGCCCAGGGCGCCGGAGGCCCAGCAAGGCGCGGCTACACGCGCCGCACCACCGTTATGCACACATAGCGGCGACGACCAGTGTAAGCACGCTGAAACTGAACGCAACGTAATTTTAGCAGCCGACTGCTTGAATCAACCTCCCAACTAGATGGCTAGGAAGTTCAGGGTCGGCGTCGTTTTGTTGGAAAAAGCAACTAAATTCAAACCACCAGCTTATTAGACTTACAGACTTACGGAAACGGCATCGATAAGCGGTTAGAATTCGATCGGCCAAATAGTTGAAACGTTTGACGCGGTATTTAATTCGAACAAAAAGGCTAGCCATCATAACGGCGCCGTTCAGGAAACTTTCTAGTCTTCTACTTGGCAGGCAAATTAAACCATTTGGCTACTACATAACTATTGTAAATGAGTAACTCTCTCTGTTTGTCTTTCACGCCTAAGTCGCTGAACAGGTTATGCTAAGGAAATAAAGACGCATGACAGAAGAAGGAATTGCATCTAGAGGAAGGACAAAGACTACTTAGTTTTTGTGAAATCCACCCGAACGAAGTCGCAGGCACAGCTGGTTATCAATAAAGTGGGTTCGAACCTAATTCTTCCTAAAGTGGCAAAAAGTACCCATTAGACAATTAAAATTGAACCTGGCTATCACAGAGCGCAGTTAAGGACTCTGAGCGCACTTATTACCAAAGTCAACTGATGACTCATCCATCATAAAATACTGCAAAAGAGGAAGTAAAGAGAGCCTTGCACCCGGTGGTATAGTTCCTGTAATGGTATGCTCAGAGGGACCACGCGACGACCACACGACACAGCGGCAAAATGTAGTCGAGAACCTTTTCTGAAAACGGCAGTCACTTGAAGAGACCACGCATCCATCACGTCAATGAACTGCAACAATTTCATACTTTCTCCCTCGGCCACGTTTTTGTAGCTGACCAGTGGTTGTCGCGTGGTCCATCTGAACTGATCCTAAGCCTTAATTATAGCAACTCAGGTGATTCGATCTAATAGTAAACATCTCAGACGTATGTTTAATGTACTTGGGCTAAATTTCGCTTTTGTGTGAAATTATTGCTATAATATGGGTGTAATTACTAGGTTTAATGGCCTAATAATAGTAGTTTATGACACTGTTGCATAATAAGGGTTCTTTTAACACGAGTGTGTTTTAAAAAGTGTATAGTACAGTGTCATACACTACTTTATCTACTCTCATACTATAATACATAAAATAAAACATAACATAACATAAACTCACGCCTGTATCCCAGAGGGGTAGGCAGAGACCAGGGACTGCCACTTGCTACGATCCTGACAGATCACTTTCGCTTCCTCAACATTAATTAGTCGTTGCATGCACGCACGCCGGTTTCGAGTACTTTTTATCTTGCCCTTTGCTAATACATCCCCTATTTGGTCGAAGTATGTCCGCCTGGGTCGTCCCTTACCGGCCCTTCCATTCACATTCGCTCGATATATTTGTTTTGTCAATCTTTCTTCCTTCATCCTCTCCACATGTCCAAACCAACGCAACATTCCTTTAAACATAAAATAATATTGCAATTTTTGGCCTATGCGTAATGTTTGTCATAAGAGTTTTGTTTTCAGTTTTATAATCTTTGTATTATAGTATCAGAGAAGAGAAAATAATTACTTAAATACCTAATTGTATGTTTCGTGTTGTCAGCTCATTGTATGTGCCAAATTATTACTTGTTGCCAATTGTCATTTAACGAAATTTAGGTGCGAAATCTTTGTCCATTTTGTACATTATTGTAATGCATGTAAGATAAGATAAATTGCATATAAGGGGACTACTATTTTTGCCAAAATTTTAATCGATGTATTGTAAAACATCTCGTGTAGATGTAAATTGTGCTAATTAAGTATACCTAAATATTCTAAAAATATGTTTTATTTTCAGTATTAAATATTGTTTTCAGTACTAATATTTATATCAAATTACATTATTAATACAAAATTATTTTAGTGTATCAAAAATTTTAATAATACCAGAAAAATATTTTACTGTATTTTACAGGCCTTGTAAAATCAAAGCATAAAAATGCGACAAAATGACGTTGCTCCAATTATAAAAAAACTTATTAGATAAAGTTTTTGAAGTGAAGCTAAACCGGTAGGGGTTTAGACACATCAAAACATTATTTAACGAGATAACTCAAATATTAATAAATACTTCATACTCGTACTTTCATAATAAAGCGTCAGTTTACGCCCTTTTTTTGTATTGCGTGACGAGTTACTTTTCGACAGACTATATTATGAAAAATAGTCACAGACAAAAATCTTTATCACGATTATTTATCTTTTTTAATTTTTTTTTTCTTTTTATGGAAGTTCTCCAGTTCTCCATTGGGTGGGAAGTTGCAATCTATGATTAAGTCAATGCCAGTTAGCTATTTTACCGTTCATGTCATGGAACGGAATATTAGTAAAAATGAAAAAAAAAACTCATGTTTTATTTGTTAATCTTTCTTGGTTATCTTCATTGTTAGTAAAGCTTTATTCAACACTGATAAACTAAATTATCTATCCGTTAATGATGTAAGTTAAGCAAGAGAAGAGAGACTGGAATAATATGTACTAAATTATTACTTCTTACATAATTTACACACAGTCTACCTACCTCTTCAGTTTAGGAAGGACTATGGGTGGATTAATACGAGGGGTGTTCAATAAGTAGTAAGAATGAGGTATAAACTCCTTGAATAGAGAAAAAGAAAATACTGGCAGGCATAGCCCACTTATTTGTCGCCATAAAAAATAAAAAAGTTTGATGCTCTTTTATTTTTTCAATCATAGAAGGTTCTTACTTGTGTTTTGACGCAACAAGTAATCGAAAATGGAGAAAATTTAAGTTCGCGTGGTAATTAGATTTTGAAAACTTTTACTACTGAACAATTAAATCAAGACTTAGGGTTTAATGCTCCTCCTTATTCTATGGCAGCGCGTTGGTGTGCTGAGTTTAAGAGAGGAAGAACATCCACTAATGACGACTCGCGCTCAGGGCGCTCTACGACTGCAGTACCTAACTGAAGAAACGATAAAATTGTTTTGTTTGGCGGATCGTCGTACTACTGTTCGTTTTATAGCTGAAGAACTAAAGATTTCAAATAGGGAATGTTCATAATATAATACATAACCATTTGGGAATGAAAAAAGTCTCAGCGCGTTGGGTGCCTAGAATGGTAACGTCCGAACGAAACCGAACCAGGCTGAAATTTCACAAAGCTGTTTGGAACTGTTACAACAAGATCCTGGCCGGTTTTTGGCACGATTTCTAACTATGGATAAAACATTGTTTTACTTGGAAGAGAACATCTAAGAAATTCAAGGCCGTTCCATCCGCCGTCTCGATCATAGGTTCTCTTTTTTGGGACAGCCAAGGGGTGGTGATGATTGAATACCTCAGTCATGGAGCCACTATTACGAGGAATATGTTCGCAGAACAAATCAAAAAGTTGCATGACGAAACACGTTTAAAACGGTGTGGCAAACTCGCTAACTTGTTTTGTTTCATAAAGATAACGCCCCAGCGCACAAGTCCAAAGTTGCGATAGCTGCCATCAATGATGCTGGCTTCGAATGGGTAGAACATGGTCCATATTCGCCAGACCTTGCTCCTAGTGACTTTTATCTATTTCCGAGATTGAAAGATTATATAAGAGGCCAGAAATTCGACCATAATGACGCAGCGATCGCCGCAGTACCTACAAGGTTTTTTAGAGAATCAAGATGAAGATTTTTTTAAGAAAAGAATTTTAGGTATAGAAAAGAGATAGGTATGCTAAGTGAATACAAATAAAAGGTGACTATGTTGAAAAGTAAAATAAGATTTGATAAAAGTCGTTGCATCTTATTAATTCTTACTACTTATTGAACCACCTACTATTTAACAGAGATTTAGATATATAGTGAAATATTAATTTCATCATATTCATCTTATTTATCTATGTACCTAAAATTCACATTTTGCCATCGTAGGCAGTATGTCATGCCACTATGAAATAGGCTTCTTAAAATTCCGAAACAAGAAAATCCGTTCAGTAAATTTATTAGAAATTTAGTTACTTTCAATTACCCAGAACATCGGTGGAATTCAAACTTGCATAATACTAACTGCAGATTATCATCATCAACCCATTATGTCCCCACCGGGGGGCACGGGTCTCTTCCCTGAGGAAGGTATAGGCCATACTCCACCACGGGGGCCAAGTCCGGATTGGTGGAGGCTTGTAGACTAGTGGCTCGTCTACTGTCAGAAGTTGTCAAGCCGCCCTAAGGCCTCTGACTTGGCTTAACGACTGCCATCTATCGACGGCAGCCGGCACCAACAGCTTAACGTGCCTTGCGAAGCACGGAACCGCTCGGAAAAATGCCACTAGCGTTAGGCATAGACGGCGACCCATCCATGCACTGATTATACACGGTGTTAAATTATAAATAGGGTTCTACTTAGTATGTATCTAACCGGTAACATCACGGTTAACCAGATCTACTACCAAAATGAACGACTTATGTTTTACCAGTTTACTCTTACTCGTTTACAGATTTTCAAAACTACAAAATTTCAGTATAAGCTTAAACGAAAAAGTTTTAGTTGTTTTGTTAATTTGGATCGTGAATGAAAGGTCAAGTCGTGTTCAAGGTCAAGGTCAAGCTCGTGAATGAATGGTCAAGTTGGATTATATAATTCTCGCCACAAATACTGTGGCATAACTTATGCCATTCCTTATGCCGCATAAGGACCGTTTTTTCAGTATCTTCTGTAATTTGAAAACTATCAATAAGCAAAAGTTTAAAATGTTTTAAAATTGTCAATCAACCAATCAGTCCTCACCTCCTGCTGGACATAGGCCTACGTCAAGTACCTACAGTGTAACGGTGCAAACCTTCTTACACCATTTCTGTTATTTTCTTCATTCTCTCTTATCATTATAAACTTAAAATTTAAAATTACGTCACCCATTTCTACATTTCTAAAATGTATTTTTCTACTACGTAGTCAACAAGGTTGTAGTTTCTCCATGTCCATCTGCCTCATTAGCCATACACCACACCCTGTACATGTGAATCTACATACATTATATGTGTAACTTACCTACCATTAGAATTTTTGTGACTATAAGAAAATAAATACCTATGTGTACATTCAATCTCTCTCAATCACAAAATACAAGAATATAGATTGCTAACTGTTCCTCAACTTTTTCATCCCAAAAATTCATTTTAAGTTATTTAAGTTTTTTTTTTAATTAAATGTACCAATTTTAAAGATGACTAGTTTTCAGTCATTATGCCTAAAATTATAGTACAATCCATTAAGTAATTTAATTTTATTATATTGTAAAATTAGAAACTCAATTTTAAATATATCCCTTAGACAAATAATAGAATAATATATCTACAGAGTGATTTTGAAATTGTTACCAATATTTTGAGAAAATGTTCTTTTCATTGCAAAAAACAATATTATTGATTTACAGTAATGGTATAACATATTTGTAAATATTCATGATTTCCAACCTTTGGCTCTAAACTATGAATCCAAATTCGTAGATGAATTTTTTTTTCAAAACTACCACCTGAAGTTTCTAAATCATGGTTAGACTGTCCCCTTAAAAACGGTGAATGAATTCAGTCATCCTGTAGGAATTGTTATGACTTCCTAGTTAGCTATTTAGACACAATTACCTGGAGAATTTTTATTTCTCTGTATTTCTAGAGATTTCACAATGAATGGATGAGTAAACAATACTGATGAGAGTGGCCCCCACAGATAAAACATCGTGTCGGTAAGGAAAATCATTATAAGGGTTTTTAATTTCATGTGTTTATAAGTAAAAATAACTTATGTATCGAAAACATTCCATTCTGGATGGATTTTTAAGTTGTACATCGTCACATAATTCTATATGAGCAATATGATGATAATTAGGATCGTCTAATGATAAATAATATAAAATGTAATGTTGCTGGGAAACAAGATTTTTCATGGGACTAACCTCATCGGGTAAATACAATGTTGTAAAGGTTCATAAATTACTTACCATTGAGCTTTTGTCTACCTGAAGAAATAAATAATAATTTCATGATCTGACAACAAAACGATTCTAAAACTAAACTTTTAATTTTCATTTCGTTAAATTTTCGCGCATTAAAACTTTTCATTGAACCGACTGTCACTCAAAGGTTAAAAAGAAAAAAAAGACAAGTCTTCTGTCTGTTACTGTTCCGTTCACAGACGATATAGGGATACGTTTCGTCACTTTTTTTTTTACTACACGGTTATTATACCAATATTAGGTCTGCTTAGACACAGATGTTTACTCTATGCACCGCCCGGCCGTAACATATTTTTTTCAGATTTGTTTTGGCTCCTTACTTTGGCGCTTCGGCATTGTTTGTGGAGACTCACACTGAAGCGTTTCATACAACGCGGCGTGTTTAGTAATCATCTGTGTCTAAGCGTAACTCAAACATCGAATATTGTCTGTGATTATCATAGCAGTGTGATCTAACCAGTTGCCAGATTATGCGATTTATCGCCATGTGGGTTATCTCACGTGACGAAATGACCAAAAGTTGCTACGTCGAATTTTTTGTCAGCGACTTTTGGGCTAAGTACTCCGGATATTTTATAGTGTTGAATTGAAAGAATGTAACAAGTATCTAACAACGTACAAATCAAGCGCCGCTACTAAAAACAAAATACATTTTATTAAGATGTTTTTGGGTTTCACGCATAATAAAAGAAAATAAATAAATAAAAAAGCCTTTATTCTACTACTATAAGGTAACAGTGAAAACAAACATTCCAAACGTGTTTGTTATAATAATTAAATGAAATACAAAATACCTTTTAAAAATCTTATTGAATTAAATTAATTTTATTTTAAAGCTCATTGAACCTCTTAAATAATTAATTAGACATCAATATACATTTATTTACTATACTTCATGTTATTGATTTCATTTAAATTGATTTTGGAGTACATTCAATTGATTATAAAATATAATTACTATTGTGTATTTGTTTTTTGTTATTTGATGTAGTTAGAAATGGCATGAGACTCATTCAAATGTCATAAGACAATAAAAGTTGTAAGTGTGTATGATCAAGTAAAAGTTAAATTAAGTACCTATATGAAATTTGTATTATTATTAGTTCATTCAAAAATATATTGAATTTATTATGAAATCATTCATGCATTTTAGATTATAATCATATCAGTGTTAGTAATAGTCGCCTCTTTGGCTTAGGCCTGCCCCCTAATTTTTCCATTGTTGGTGGTCTCTTGCCTTTCGCATCTAATTACTACTAAACAAAATGACATGATCCCTAGACGAACAACAGCCTCGTAAACAAGCGAGATTTAGAAAGAACTTCTCAACAATAGACCACATACAGGTAGTGACGCAACTTATAGAGTAAAGCAGAGAATACGGCAGATCTCTCTATATATTGTGTTTCATAGACTTCACCAAGGCGTTTGACTCAGTTCATTACAACGTTATTTGGGAAGCGCTGTCTAGCCAAGAAATAGAGTCGCACTATCTAGAAGTATTGCATAGCATTTACTCACGAAATAAAGCAAAAATAAGGCTTGAAAAGGAAGGACCTGAATTCCCTATAAAAAAAGGCGTCCGTCGAGGAGACCCGCTATCGCCAAAGATTTTTATTGGCGTGCTAGAAATGGCGTTTAGAAACCTAGACTGGGAAAACCAAGGTATAAGGATCAATGGAGAAAATCTAAACCACTTACACTTTGCTGATGACATTGTGGTATTTGCAGAAACAGCACAATCCCTTGAAAACATGATACATGATTTAGTTGAACGTTTGAATGTAAATAAGTAGGGCTCTATCTGAACACTTCAACAACAAAAATTATCGCAAACAGACAACAAGAAACTATTACTGTAGATGGAGAGCCTATAGAGTACGTAAGGGAATACATAAATATTTGGGACAATTAAAGGCTTTTGAAGATACCAAAAGTAGAGAAGTGCAAATAAGAATATCAATAGCATGGAAAAAATACTGGAGCATGAAGGAAATAATAAAAAACAAGCAAATATATATCAACATAAAAAGCAAACTTTATGACGTAACAATATCACCGAGTTTTACCTATGGATGTCAAACATGGGCACTGACAAAACAAGAGGAAATCGCATTATGCCAAAGAAAGATGGAAAGAAGTATGCTAAGCATTAAACTGTCCGATCGCATGACCAATCAATCCATAAGATACAAAACTAAAATCAGTGATGTTATAGAAAGAATCCGGTCACTTAAATGGAAATGGGCGGGCCACATCTGCAGGATGCAAAACGATAGATGGACGAAACGACTGATCGAATGGATTCCACGCAGTAATAAAAGGAAAAGGGGAAGACCCCTCAGGAGATGGTCTGACGTTTTCTCGCAGCGATGTGGGTCAGACTGGATGCAAAAGTCAAGAGACCGCCGAGAATGGGTTTCATACATACGTAAACCATATTAGCTATGCACGTGGTGCTCCTGATTCCGTCGATCAGTTCCCTCAGAAAGTTACCTGGTATCTGTTAGTCCTACGCCGTGGCTCATGGGCTCAGGTATAACGTTAAGAAGAGTGAATCACTGATTTTCCAAGCAAGTGGAAATACATGTCCTAACATCCGTTCCACAAGTAACATTGTGCGGCTCTGCCCTATCAAGAGTAAGAAAGTATACCTGGGTGATATACTCTTTACCTGGGTGACTGAGTCATGGAGGATCTCACAGATGACCTTGACATTTAGAGAGCGTAGGGCGCTGGCCATTCGATGCAATATGTTGGCCCGCAGGCTTTCAAGGAGGCAAAAATAAAACTTATTGCGAGTCTTTCTACACCGGCAGCCTGTGGATAAGATACACAATCCAGGTTCTGCTGGGGCGTCAGGAATGTTCACAGAGGCACGCACCAATATGTTTCACACTAGGTATAATGCTAAAGAGATTGGCAGTCCTGATGCGCTGACTGTAAATAATAGCTGAAAGGGTAGACGGACCGGACCTATCCTGTGGCACTGGGTAAAGACACATGTTCTGTTATATGTTGTTACTGTCTAATTTAAGTAAATTATTCTATTATCCTATAACTGAAAATCCAGATTCAATTGCCTACGAGAACTTTACAAGTGCTTTTCATAATTTTGGCGACATGGGCCGACCAGCATCTGACAACACTGCAATGAACAGTGGAACTTTGTTCTTTTTATGCCGGCGCCAGACAGAAGTTCAAACAAGTGATCACTTCTTTGAAGACTGCTCATTTGGTCACATCTGCCAGATATGTGTTTCACACCTTTGAGCTCACAGTTCTCAGTAAGACTTCAAACATGGACGACGATTCGGTCGACGCAGTTTGCGTATATAATTTATGTGCGTGTAATTATTTATTACACGTGCAAATAAATAGACATAGACATAGACATCTTTATTCATAATCATTACTTACACGTCAATTGATAATTCGGATACAATAATTAAAAATTTACAATTATTACAATAATTACAATTAACACAATGAACATTATTTCCACTTACTAATAGTAAGAGAAAGTAACAAAATAATCAGACTAGCTAATTAAGCCAGCCATCATAGTTGTAGATCGTTTGCTTGACAAGCCACTTTTTAGTTTAATTTTAAAACATTGCGATGATGTTGAATTAATTATATTACTTGGCAGGCGGTTGTACACTCTCGGTCCCATAACATGAATTTGCTTACCTGATTTGGTAAGCTTGTGGGACACAGATGACAGTTTGTCCACGTTACGGGTGCTGTACCTATGGCAGTCGCCAAGTTTTGTGTACTCTAGCATATGCTCCCGCGTGTACACAGCTGCTTGGATAATAACCATTGCAGGCACTGTCAGTATATTATACTTCTCGAAGTACGGTTTGGCGGATTCGTCATTCGGAACTCGTGCTACCGCTCGGACAGCTCGCTTCTGCATTCTGAAGGCGCGCAGCCGGTCGGCCGCGCATCCCCAGAACTCCAATCCATATTGCAGCAGTGAGTGCACCGTCGCAAAGTAACATGATCTCACTGTTTCAGGAGGTAAGGTCCAGCTCAGCCTGTACAGAGCGAAGCGAGTTGTCTATGTGGGTTTCCCACGTCAGGGCTCTGTCTATATGGAATCCTAGGAACACACCGCCGGGGAGCTGCTCTAGGACTGTGTCTCTAACACGTACATGCAGGGGTTTGTAGGCTCTACCTGACAGATTGAAATGTAGGTATTGAGTTTTGCTTAAGTTAAGTAGTTTTAAACCAGTTAGATACACCTGCAGCTACTCTGTTTAATTTCTCTTCGAGCTGATTGATAGATTGGTCACACACTACGGCTGCGACGTCATCAGCATACATCAGTACATGACCCTCCGTTATGGCTTCCGGTAGGTCATTCATTAAGATGGAGAAGAGTACGTTGGAGACAGAAGACCCTTGAGGGACACCCAGCAGTATGTCTAAAGGAGAGGATCTTATTTTGCCTGCTTCGCCTACAACAACCAGCGATCGTCCCCGCAAAAAATCCTTAAATAGATTTTGAGGCGGCCCGTCGATACCATAATGCCTAAGTTTCTCTCCTAGGCGTCTGGTTAGCCACATAAAATGCCTTTGACAGGTCGCAGAAGAGGACTAAACCAAAACAGCCAAAAAGAAGACGTGAATGGATGTGTGAAATGTATCGTAATAGATTGTTTACGCACGACAGCTCTCCACGGCAGTGTTGCAAACTCCAAACTGCAAGAAAACAGGAGATTGTTAATGAGAAAACGCCACTGACTCAGCGCCTCCTGGCACTTGCAGGCTTTATAGCACAAACTTCGATTCCTATCAGACCTAGCGTAGCTACGGTCTTGAAGGGGAGTGATGTGGCGAGCACATGTCAACTCTGCACGCGCACTATAAACTCCAACTTTCCTGCATCGCGCAAGCAAAATGTTTCAAATTACATATACCATAAATATAACGTCCGACGAACATTAGTGGGACCGGCCGTCCCCAGGCATACGATCTGCCTCTCGGGAAATTTCCCTTTATAGTGGAAGAGCACGATCACCCGCTCTTCCCTACAAAAAGTTTTTTCATCACCGGCCGTTTTGTTTATTTATGTGGCAAAAACCGCCCAAAAGCAAAAGCACCATACCACCCCAAAAAAAAAAGGCCAAACCAAATCTTGATTGTTCCGACCACAGTTCCGACACACACACAACACCTAGCACTTTATGTTATTACAAACAATGTTTCAAATTACCGCTACTATTTATTAATTTCAATTCGTACTCGCTCACTCGCAACTCGACTCTAAACCAACTCGACAGATTAGACACAGCAGACACTATATCCCACAGCACAGATACGAAAAACGTATTATGATATGAATAATCGTACTCACCTCACTCGATAAGTAAACGTTCCGTTCGATGCGATGTGATTAAAATAATAGTTGCCAATATAACACAACCACAAATTCCTAAAAATCAGTAGATTTTCTCTATTTACGAAAAAAAACCAGTAGACCAGGAGACTAGGCCTAAAATCATGTGATCTCCTGATAAATCAGAAGAGTTTCTGCTCGAACTGGGCTCGCGCGCAGTGTGGCAGGCACACAAAAATTTGGCCTTTGATCCATTTGATGTGAGCTAAAAAATCGACACGGAACGGCGCAAAGCATTCAAATATGTGACAATAGTATGAAATGTCCGTGCCACACATGTACACACTTATGTGATCTGCGGAGGGAGCATGAGATTTTATCGAGGCGGTTTATCTACAAAAAATGGCCGTTTTAACGAGTTTTGACGTCTATAGTAGGTTAACTTATCGTCGCGAGCACAATGCATCGTTTTTATACCAGTGCCGTGAGATAAAAAAACATCTGTCACTATAAGATAAACCCTATCGCAAATGCGAGCATGATGACAACATAAAAAGATATATTATCGACTTTTGACAGATGTTTCATTTAAATTTATCCCACTTTTGAGAGGGGCATATAAACTTATATCTAGCGTTTCTGTCAGTCATTCTACGAATAAAATCATCACATTTGTCATGATTTGTCCACTGGTGCCTCTTCGCGCCACCTACGCATCCCATTCGTGCCCTTCCTCTGTTTCTGCTCACTGACCGACGTCCAGTGGCCGTCTCCAGGGATTTAAGGACCCGCTCACTGACCTCCGTTCAGCCCTACTCCACGCAACCAAGCACCCTCTGCCGTCCTGCTCAGACCGTCGTCCAGTGCCTATCTCAATTAAAATAATACTAGGTAAAATGTACCAGTCAACAAAAAATTTTAAAATAAGAAACTTCTAAAACAAAGATTTAAACCGACACACTAAAAAGGGCAAAAATTATTTCTTTCTAATGAACTTGCATCCCAAGCCATTTACTCACCCCACAAATCATACCTAACTTCTACTAAGTACCTAAGTATGTATGGTGTATTTACTACAAATGTATGGTTTCTAGGAAGTTTTCTGGAAAAAGCTTGACACAGACTCCTCCATTTTTGAAGTCCGTTAATAATAAAATGCTTTTGGTTATAAGTAAATCTAATATTTATTTTGTAACTTTAAACAATGAAATAGGTGGTTTACTACATAACTGGGTACCCAATGGAGAAAAGAAGCATGATATGTTTTCTTCTGAAAACGGGAAATTGTTACCAAACAAATTAATATGTTCTTCACCTTTGATGTAATCTGTAACAAAAAAATAAGAAGTAAAAAAAATGTAATGCATTTCCTAGGAGACTCTGGATATGCCTTTGAGCCTGCCTTGGCTGATGACGCCCATCAGAGGAGAGGCCGAGTAGACTCCCGAGGCTCGGTACACACATTGCCATTGTGGAGCCTGAAACCCAGTAGAGGAGGAATGGCCAGCTCAATGGAACATTCCCTAATTATATTTAACCCTTGAATGAATGCTTCTGTGCATGTAATATAAAAAAACTATAGTGGAACTTGGGTAATTAAGCATCCAATTTTGAGTTACTATTTTGAAAAAATACAATTCGTACATACATATTCCTACGTTTTAATATTTGATTTATTTGTAAGATTTGATTGATTGTAGCATAGACCAAATATTATTGTAGTCAGCGCGTTCAAAATATCCTGTAACAAATAAAGAGCATAATTAAAAAGGAGTCCAAAACATTCCAATATGATGTAATAGCTTAAGACGAAAAGAAAAAAGGTAAGACATGTTACGAAAATGATTTTAGATGCCCCTAAGAGCAAAAATTGATGCTATACTGGATAGACCTCTATGGTCTATCTATCCAAATACTGTAGGTATTCACTGGGGTCACTATATTGTACGACCCGATAACGTACAGCCAATAATGCACACCCCGATAATCCGTGCCCAAAGGCCACCAATTATTGGGGTGTGCATTATTGCCCGTACGTTATCGGGTCGCGCAATATCGGTACGGACCAATAATGCACGCACGATTTTGTACGACCAATAATTGGCGTCCATATCGGTGCCCCGTTCACATAGGTTTAGCGCGTTTTACTGGACATATATCAGCTGTTTCCCTTGGGATTCGTTTAGAAATTTTTTCGACAATCGGGTTGAAACCGAATGTAATTTCTGAACATGTAGTGTAGAACTTTTATTTCAGATTCGATAATCTAGAGGTAGTGTCAAAGAGTATGTAATCACTGGTAGTGTATGTATTACTATATGATCTGTGGGTAGTGTGTTTAGTTCCAAGCCCCGAGGTTCTAAGCAGATTGAAGAAAGCTATTTAGTTAATTATTGTTCTGTGGTCCGTGTGGCGCTGGATAAAGAATAGCGTCACTCCATTTCCTTCCGTGAATGTCGTAGAAGGCGACTAAGGAAATACGTTACCAGGAGACGGGCAGCAGCATCTTCCTGAGATTCCAACCGCATACCTACTGCGATCGCTAACCCGCCTGCCAAGCGTGGTGATTATGGCAAAACCCTTCATAGTTACGAAAAGCATGAGGGAGGGCTGTGTTCTGCAGTGGGCGTCAAGTGGCTGATGATGATCAAGCTTTCACAAGTTCCACATCACTTGTGGTCAGGAGTCATGCTGCATAATCTTGTTGATGTGTCCATAGTCATGATAAAATATGAATCGTAGTTTTATGAAACGCGGCCTGGCCTGTATTTAATAACGGATCGCAAGACCGGAATTAGGATACCTGTCGGATGAATTCTCGTTACGACACAAGGCACCGATTTTTCTACGACACAATGCTAACTGAGGGCTGGGCTTCCAGTTTGTTTCCGACGGATGGTATTGGTTACTGCCCGCTGTCAATGTGGAGATTTTGTAAAGGTATCAATTCCTGTCAATCTTCTGCTCGAGGCGGTTACAAATGTCTCGTTTTCACCCAACTGATCAATCACATTATGAAACTGGTCCCAGAGGAGTCAAACAGTTTTTTCAGTTCTTTCTCTTCTCGGGTTCCTTCCATGGCCATTATATTGTTATTATATACCGAGGTACCTACTAAAATAATAGTTATTTCCATCCCTAACCCTACTGAGGCGATAATAATTTTAAACTTCTTAATTTACTTAGTAACTAATTCTCTTTACATTCATGATTTACTTCAGATTGGACCGTGGGATATTATAATAATAACTTCCACACAACAATCACACATCCTGGTCCCAAACTAGGATACCCTGTGCTATGGTAACCAGGCATGGACATCACAAACATGTAAATACACCTAGCTGAGGCCATTTCTACAAATATACAGCGGCCCCCAGTGGGTATTGAACCCACAACCTCCGGCATGGTAATTAGACATTTTAGGCAATGGTAATGGCGCTAGACCAACCAGGCAGTCGAGGCAGTTGGATAGGTGTACACCTACAAACCTTTCGTACCTATTTCACATCTACTATGCTAAATACTTACAACATCCAATACCTACAATCGCTTGTCCTAGTTTCAAACTCCTCATACTCCGAAACAGGCAAGGACTAAGCAGAGCAAGCAGACCAAAGGAAATATTGTACTAAAAAAGTATGGCTGACTACAGTGGGAATCAAATCCACAACCTCTGTTTTGATAGTAAAGTAGTGAAAGAAGGACCAACAATCAAGATAATTAGGGATTTAACATACAGGTAGTATAGGGAAGTATACCCCTTTTAGTAACTTGGTTAGGTGAAATAATAACTTGGATTCTGCAATTCCTGGCGTATATTTTTAGGTGGAGTAGGCTTGTCAACTTATACCATCAGCCAGCTTTTTGTCATATAACAGACATATCACTACATGATAGTCAATTAAACTCCAGTTTTCCCCATAAATTTTTCCTTTACATTGCTACTCCATATATCGCTCGTCTACTACTCTGACAACTCACTTGATCGAGAAATTATGTTTTTTAATCACCGATAAGAGGTAGTTATTGTACCTACTAAAATGTATTGTAGCTCATTAATTATGAAGTGGGACTTAAAATTGACAAGTATTGTCATACAGATTTAAACTACTAAGAAAATTCTGAAAAAGAATTTGTTCTTAGCTGTCTGAGTTAAGATCTAATTCTGTGATATTACGTATTTAAAAAAATATTTGGTATGTAGGTAGCAGGGAATGAACCAAGAACCTTTTAGGTTTAGACCTACTGGTATCATTCGTTAAAAATTCTCCTGGATATACAGTTAACAGCAATTCAAACTTTACACATGCACACTAATTAATTACCTATGCCAAGGACTACTTTGCAATGAGAATGTAAAGGTTAGTAGTCAATTAACTTGCTGTTGATTGTACATAGGAAAACTAGTGAAGAAAAAAACTGTACGGTCTTATTTATAAAAAAAAGATTCCTTAAAACAATCCTCTAACGAAGTATAAAGGGAAAGATGTAATGATTTAAACTGAACACTCACCGTGTTTTAGTGGAATCGTGTTTTAAATTACACAGTTTATTAATTGTTTAGCATGTCGATGGTCAATATATGATTCCAGTTTCCACCCCTTGTTATTTATTTTTTAACATCACGGAATGATTACCTGTTACAAACAGTTAGAAAGTAATAAACTTTAATCTTCAACCATTTACCCCAAAATAATTTACATTGTAAGTTTAATACTAATGTAGCTTTATAAAAGGGGTGATAGTGTAAATGAGGGCAAGTTATGTAGTAGCAGTATTAAAGTAAACTCGAGGATAATCTTAAAACAATTTATTATAACTAAATACATTTTAATTAGGTATATACAGTTTCTAAATACTCATTATTTTATTGTATTCCGCAAGTATGTATGTACAGTACATGATGATATACTTGAGGGGCTCTATGCTGTAACCCTAGCGCCACCAATGGAAAAAATAACTTTGTTAAAGAGCCTCATTAGGGTTCTGTAGTCCGTCTGTCTGTCTGGATTTATCGTTTAAAAATATTGTAAGCGTAGGAAAACCTACTAAAACTTTTTTCGATTTAGGGTTCCGTCTGCGAAATTTAATATTTAGGACCAACCCCTTTTTTTGTTAGAGTAGGGGTTGGTCCTAAAAATCACTATTAACATGTTTGAGACATTGCAAAAACATTTTGTAACAAAGATATTTTTTCCATTAGTGGCGCTAGTGTTACTGCATGTAGCCCCTTAACATGGTACGAGGCTTACATATAAACTAATTCAATGTAATTGAATTTCTAATTATTACATTTTTGTATTCATACACATTATTATTTAAATATTATAATATCACACATAGTTCTTAACAATTGTAATACATAATAACAGTTAAATTAATTATTAAATCTTATAACTATGGTCATTGTGAATACATTTCTAGTAAAATAAATTCCTATATAAATATTCCTGCTGTTACATGAAAAATGTTGAAATGTGCAAGCGAGACGGATGCTAGACATAACAGCAGTTTTAATGAGCTGGTATTCACGTTGCATCAGGATTCGAAGTAGCAGGCCTTCGCTTTTCAGGATCAGGCTCTTGAAAATAACCCTATTTTTTGTAAATTGAAGTTTTAGAATGTAGGTACAAGCGACCAAGCGAACACCAGCTATACTTACTATGTTACGTAACATAAACTAGAATAGGTACTAGTCAACAAGTAAAAATTGCCTATTAAAGTAAATTGTTAAAAGATAAGAGAGTTAAGTTAAATAAAAAAAGATACAAATTTCAGCCTTGTTCTTCACGCGGAACCACATACTGACTTTTTAAGTCGTTAGTTAAATTTTAACGGAATATTCTAATCATGATTTTGAAACATGTTTCGCTAATATTGAAAGAATGGCGAAACAAAAAAATACCTATATTTGTTTTTGTTACCCATAGTTAATTACTTCAGCACAAACAGTAATGGAATGAAAAGTACCTAATAAAAATCGAAAAAAACAAAACTATGCGTTTCTAGCGTCTTACGGACGGCGTCGGCCATCATGGTTGATAACAATTTCATTTGTTTACACGTATCGGACGACAGATTGCTAATACATAACATACATAAGCAGCCTATATACGTCCCACTGTAGGGCACAGGCCTTCTCTCAGGGAGAGAGAGGCTTAATCACCACACGTGCCAACCGCGGATTGGAGATTTCAAAAGCTGAGGTATGTGAATAGCCCAGACACTCAGGTTTCCTCACGATGTTTTCCTTTACGGTTAGCGAGTGGTATTGCTACTATAACTTCGCACTGTGGATCGAACTTGGGTCTCTCCCTTCCGAGTCCGATCTTGTAACCACTAGGCTACCACCGCTATTGCTATTAGCAATAATAGAGAATATTTTTCAAAACTACAGTACTTCCTATTAATTTTGAATTTAGATTCACAGTTTCCAACCAGAGGTTATAAATCACGATTATTAACAAATACGAGTATATTGTACCACTACTTGGCTTGTGTGCCTACTGTATGTAATTCTTTGCAATGTTGTCAAATAAAGTTTATTCTTATTCTTACCTACTGTTAAATTATTAATGTTACAGTTTATCATAATGAAAAGAACATTCCCTCAAAATATTGCTAACGATTTCAAAATCACAGCGTAAAACCAGGCTCAACAAGCGCTAACATTCCTCCTAACTTGTAAAGTAAAAAAATATTTGTCTGGCTCACTGACAATCTTACTCTGTAATTAGGTACATTCGATATCATATCAACCTTTACATCCATGCTCTCTGTACAGTGACGTTACAGACGATTTTGCAATTAAACATTCAGGTTGATTTGCTGGCAACTGTATAGTCAACTGCTGATCAATCTTTACTTTTATGTTGCAAAGTCGTCCTTTACGTTACTGATTCGAGTGCATATATGTAAAGGTTTATGTGCTGTCGAGTGTACGTATACCGGGTGGCATTTTAGTCGACTGCCAAACTTTAACGGGGCTTTTTACTCATAAATATAAACAACTTTTAATATGGGGCCAAACGAATCAGAGCAAAAAATAAATGAGCTGTTTCATACATAAGATAGAAGCAGTACCTACTGCACCAAATGTTAAAACAGCTGATTTATTTTTTGCTCTGATTGGTTTGGCCCGATAGTAAAAGTTCCCTCAAAGTTTGACAGGAGACTAAAATGCCACCCGGTATTTTGTGTCAGGCCACTTCCCTAACAGGTAGCTCTAATACTTTACCTACAGATGTAAATTACATTTACATTTGAACAATATAAAAAGCAGGCAGAATTAAAACCTACGACCAAATTGACAAACCATTATTATTTCTTTTCGTATTTTATAATCATAATTGTAATCAACATAATGTTGTTGTCTAAAGTTAAGTTTTCTAAAAAGTAGAGGAAGTAAAATTACAATGCAAATCATAAGTTAGGCATACCCACATAAGCACAAAAATTTTTATTTTAAAAAGTTTAGGGACTTCCAATTGAACTAGAGCTTTAAAATTTGGAACTTAGGTAAAAAGTGTTTAAATAGTAACCAATGATAAAAATCATCAAACAGGGTGGTAATTTTAAAAAGTACATAAGGAGAACTACTGGCCAGTTTATACAGGGTGGTAATTTAAGATTATGTACTAAGCGCAACTACCTAATCTATTGTAGAATGAATAAAGTTTTTTCACACACCCACCAGTTATGGGTACTCTATATTTTGCGCTTCGCTAATAAATTTATTTAAAATTTGTCAGAAAGTGGTCACACACCAACTATCACTTTCCTTTATCATGAATAAAATTCTATAGGTGTATAAAATTACAAAAATCGAAGATGGGGTCAGACACAAAATTTCGCTTAATGTTTCTATACTCTAGCAATCTTACTAAATAAACATATTCAGTTTTGTTCAAATTCAGTTCTTATGTACGCAAAGAAATAAAACATTGTTTTTTTTATATTTACCTATAGTGTTTGTTGGAAGAGAGAATATTGGTTTTGGAATTTAGATATAACAAATAATATGTACTATACAAGAAATTTAGCTGGGGCAACAATATAAAAAATTGGGTTACTAAAATTGGAATGGCAATGGACACAGAAAAGATTTAAGAGTTCTCAAGGCACAGAGCTGTTTTCTAAGATAGCTTGAAAAATTCTATATGCTTCCTTACCTTATTATTCTATTCAAAACATTGGAAAGAAATGTTTTTTGCACAATACTAAATGCATTCCTGCAAGAACTACGCAATATAAAGAGTGACTTGGAACCTCAGGATCTCCTAAGTCATTGATTTCTTAGGCATGGTTTCTTGGGAAAAAATGTTCTTACCCATGCAGAGAATATAAAGAAGGGAGTTAATATGTTAACACTCAGTCTAAAAAGCTAGACTAGAGCAAATACTTACAAATCTATGGTCTCTCTGATATAACATAAATTATCTCCCTTATAAGGTAGATATAGCACCACAGGCTGACTGTACCAGGATTCTATCTATGGTGTGCTACAGGGGAGGTAGGCCAACATACTTGAGTCATTGACAATGACAGGTAGTCAGAAAAGCAAATTTATTCTTTCTCTGAGGTGGCACACATATTCTCTGGTGGTTAGGTATTACATAAGTTTATTTCTGTGGTTCCGACCCAAGCAAGCCCAAGCTAAATGTCTAAGACCATTTTGAATGAATTAATTAATAATTAACCCGCCCCCAACTTTACCCACCAACGTAAAAGTTTGTACCTACCTACCCTCTTTATGAGGTAGGTACGTAACAATATTCTTTATCATTCACCAGGAAGCAAATAGACATGAATTGGCGGCCCTTCACCTCGGCTCGAAGAACTAGGTAAACACACTAACGCCTTATATTTTTCTGAAAACCGGTCTAAATTATGAATAAAGATTTTAAATTAATTTACATTCAGACCTTTTGCCAAAATCGTAATTCCTCCTAAACACAGTTATAAACACAGAGAATATAATCAATCACTACGTTTTAGTTATAAGAAGCACACAATCAAATTTGACAATTGACATGACATCATTAGCCTAATTACGCTCACCAAATCCTGAGCTATTCCAATCGTCTAAATGTCAAATCCCATACTAATTTGTCAGTTAGACGATTGGAATCACTCAGGATTTGGTGCGCGTAATATAGGGGTGGCATTGAGGAGGAGATCACCATTGCCAGATGCTGACCGGCCAATGTCGCCAAAAACATGGGAAAAACGGTCGCCCGAAAATTATTTCTTTGTAAATTTGTACCTAGCCCAAATCGCCTAACTTTTAATCGACGTAATCCAAAATCACTATTACATTTTTTTTTAAATGTGGGGTTTGTAGTTTTGTAATGTATTATTGCAGGTCCTCACTTTTAATATTTATCGAGCCCTAGTAACGCCACGACCAATCAAAAAAACGAAATGAATCAAAAAATTAAGATAGACAAGTCCAAAACTCATCAAAAACAACATTTTGAAATAGCCCAGTTTGGGGGACTAGACGCCGATTCACCTTCCGAGACAGCCCAAAAGGTGATAAATTGCCCGGAAACGATAAAGAGTAAATGATGGCCAGGATGTGCCATCGTTTAAAAGCTAAAAAATATATAACTAAACACAAAACGTTTATTAAAGAGCAATTTATCGGACAGACCAGATTCTACTCTGATTCGGAGAAGAAATTATTTTAATGAGTATGAAAGACTACAGAGCAGAAAACAGTCAAAGATTAAAATTCTTTTTTTCACATGTTTTCTCTTCTTTTTTCTTTGAGAAGAAATTATTTGATGAGGATGAAATACAACAGAGTCAAAAGAGAACGATATAATTTTTTTTTCTAAATGTTTTGTCTTTTCTTTATATATTTCACAGATGCTTACTAAAGTACCAACCTAACTATGTAATTAGTGATTAGTGTAACGTCGAGGATAAAGCGAGCACATTATTAAAGAAAATAAAATGATGAAGTTCGAAACTGAAGAAGCGACCCCCACCTTTTGTTATTAATCTAAACCACATGTACCAGTGAAAGGCTATATTAAAAGCACAAAAAACTTTTACTCAAGCATTTCGTAGTATTTTGTTCCTTGTATGGTATAAGAAATTATCCTATAACACGTTTTTTTTTGTTTGGATTTAATATCAAAATTATTCACACAGCCCATATCAAAATAATGTTTTTATTCACTCTAATAACAAAAACAAAATATTTATAAATATCTAAGTGAACATAACTTGATCGTATCGCTTTTTCTGAGACTTTTAAAACCCCCAGAGTGAGTGATTCTATGTTCTCTATAAAATATGAAATGTCACGTTAATACGCAATGTTGGTTTTCTACTTATGCCGAGAAAGAACATCATCGTCCATGGATCTTTATGTATTATTTATCAACTTCATCGGGGAATGATATTACGATATAGATGGCTAGAGTTTTGTTTTAGTTTTGTTGTATTAAGTACCTTCTTAATCATAAAATATGTGTACTTATTATTTCAGTTTACGTACTGCTACTTGATTATCATTGTTGTTTGTATATTGTTTCAGAATTGCTGTAGAATTGTCCTTTTCGTGTCAAGACGTGACTTTGGCAAAGTTTGTCGACATCGGCTGGTTCCCATTCCAACAAGAAATAGAAATAACATTATCCTATTTATGTCAGGGGCCAGGCACTTGACCAAGCACAATACCAAAAACCCGAATCAGCGCATAGAACGCTTTGTATTGCTTTGCTGGAGTTTGTTTTTTATAGATAGGTAGACTGATAAGTGGATGGAATGATTAAGTGAATGATTTATTGATGGGTAGACATGTGAGGCAGACTAATGTGGATGATGAGCACTTAAGATTTCTGGTACCATAGCCAGTCAGACAAACGCAGTAGATGAGGCAAAAGCAGAATCATTTCTGATAGAATTAGTTATGATGAAGTGAATGATTTATTGATGGGTGTGTGAGGCAGGCTAATGTGGGCGATGAGCACTTGGAGATAACAGGTTCCATAGCTAGTCAGATAAAAGCAATAAGATGAAGCAAAAACAGCAACATACCTATAAAGCAGCCTATGTCACCTGTGACTGACCCACGTGGAGACCCTTACTATAAGCAGTAGTAATCTGGTAATCTACCTATCCGTTCTTCCGAAACAGGTTGTGTGGGACAGTTATGGCGCATCGTCTTCTCAGATTTAAGTTTCACTAATCTTAAAGATTTTATCGTTTCCAGGACTTCGTGTAAGGTTCAAATACCAGTGGTCCAATACGCGCCAACATGCCATAGGTAATACTTAGTTCTCTTAAAAAGCTGGTCGTTTCTTGAAGATAGCAGAAGGTTGCCCTGGTAGACGGAGCAGAAGTCAGGTTCTCGGATCATTTCATGAACAAAACCTTGTAAATTTCGGCCTGCGTTCCTTAATCCAAACGTCATGTGTGGGAACTTATATACTCATATACAGGTATAAAATAGACATACAGGCGTATATGATACTGATCTGGTACGTTTCTTGCGTTGAGTATCCTTCAATCGCCAGGTGTACACCATCCATTTTGTTTCTTGGGTGCAATATGCAGCTTCCTAATTCTAATTTTCACCGGGCTATCAGAAGTTTGTCTGGCGCCTGTCATTGTGGTAAACACGCGTTCAGCGGTATACTTTTTTACATAGCGGGTGATATCTGGGAACTTCTTATATGAAACACATGGAATGGTATCGCCGGTTATAATCTTCACTGACGAACTCATGTCTGATAATGTTGCTGGTGATGCGATGACTGACAGATTGGTGGTGTTGTCGACGAGAGGTTAGTTTCGACAGCCGACGTGTTCTGGGATAAGAATTTCGGATTAGTTAATCAGCCATAATAAATCTCCAGGAGAATTCTCTGGGTACTTTACAGTTTATTCGCAGGTAAACGTCACCGTAAATGTTAATAGGTAGTAGAACCTTGGGCGGCAGAAAGTTGTTGCTTAGTTTTTATGTTGGCTTTCTTTCAGAAGACACAATCTTTGCTGCCGATATGTCGCCGAGAAACGCTTTGTCTTTGTTCTGCAAGTTGTCACGATCCGGCGTCCGGAAGAGTACTCAGGTCGGTGTCGTAATTGGTCATGTTGCGGCCTGGATGTCGACCTTGACTCTCCGATTAAAGTGAGCTGACTTGCTTGGTGACTTCAGCCATTTGCTTGGCCAGAGTATTTTGATGAGACAGAGCTGAAATTGTTTGTTACAATTATGTGTTGCATTCCAACGCTCACATGCATTTTTGCATTAGTTGAAGTTACTTCGCGGGACTTCACGATTTAAGCACGGCATCATGCATTCAGCCGACGAGTTATGCGATTACCACTAGATGGTTGAGCAGAGAGTGTGGTCTCTGTGCTGCCTGTAAGTTGGTTGGACGGGTGGTTTTTCTGAAGTCAAGTTTTACAAGTGCCGTTGGAATTGGGAATGTTTACGTTTGCTTAATTCTTTATGTATCAATAGTACTAGAATCTTGTTTCCTTAGACTTCATCAAACCCTTGACGAGTTCTTGCTTGAACTTCTTGTGTTTATTCGCTCCAGGCGGATTTTCGGTAATATTGACATACGGTGAAGTGGCGCCTAGTATGTGGATAGAACTTGAATTTCTTGGATTGGTGAGTATAAGCCAACTTAAACTGATTTTTAAATAACCCCGATAATTTCTTTGCATAATAGAGAAACATTGACTCCAATACGATGAACCTGTCTTAGTTGATCAATATTTTATCATTTTTCGCCAGGAATGCAAAGCGAGACATTAAGATAAAGGTAAACCAAAATATTGGGGTAAAACCCATAGCCAGTGACTGCGTTTTGTTCGTAACACACAACGAAAGCAAATATTACGATCCGACGCTTATTAGCAAGCCAGGCAGCGAAAACAGAAATATAGTGGCACGACACACAACAACCTCAAATGTTGATGAGATAATATAGAAATATATGTTTTATGATGAACCTATGATGTGAATGGTGGGTTGCCTACATCCTACAACAGCCTTAAGAGACCTTTTTTTCTTAATCTGTGATTCAAATATTTTTTTTTGTATCGGCAACTGCGTTGTAGCGTTGTGGTTTGCAAGTGCCTTGACCCCTATAGTAGATTCAACTTTCAAAACCTAAATGTTAAGTTTGACTCCTATTGATTGATTGATCGATGGATCGATCGACTGATTGATTAACTGTCTGACTGACTGACCAACTGACGGACTGACTGATTGATAGCTTGATTTTATGTGGGCTAGGTATATTTTTCAAATTTTTAACGACTGGACGCTAGAATTTGGCAACACTCGCTGGCATCTTACCAATAGCTGACTAGAAAACATCGTGAGATACACTTGAAATTGCTAATCGGCGATGAGCCCGTGTGGTGATTAAGCTCATACTCTGACAGAAAGTATATTATTAGGCTTTTAAATAAGCATTGTTAATATCACCTACACCTCCTAAATTATCACCGTTAGGGTTTCGTTCAAATGTGAAGTAGCAATGAAAATCTAAAATAAATCTAGTGGGTGACTTAATTATCAATATTGACTTAAAAATGATATTATGAGAGGTTTACACCGTTATGTCCTGGCTACATTAAAGGGAAATGGCATTCATTATTTTATAAACGTCGTAGTCAATGACATTAAACGTTTGGCGTCACGTTGCGGTACGTGCGGTGCGGTTAGTTAAATATTAAAAATAAAGCCTTAGGGTATCCCTAGCGGGACTCCTGCAGAAAGGACAGATTTCCCGTAATCTATTATTGCATTGAATGCACAAGACGTGCCCACATGGTGAAAGTGCTACTGTGGGCACATTTTCGGTGCATATGCCACACAGCAAAGGTGCAGGGGGCTGGGGTACATCAGCTATATCACGAGGCGGCTCTGCAGGTTGAAGTGCATCCCCAGGAAGGTCTTCCTGGAGAACAACTTCAACCTGAGGTTCGGGAAGGGCCACAGGATCAAAGCCGACCTCTACTTCATTGGCCACGTCAGGAACATTTTCGGCGATGACCCCATCCCCCACATCCAGTAAGCGGCTGGTTGCAATAAGGTACTCTCGAATTGTGATTACTCCCCTTTCCAAAGCATATTCGTTACGGGCCTGAACTGCGTATTTGAACATTTGCCTCTCTTTATTGCGGCGCACAACCCTGCCGCTGCGTAGAGCCTCCAGCCGCGAGGCGCTCACCGTGAATTTTTGCTCGGCCACCTCTGCAAAAGAATAATGAATTGTTATTAGTTTCTTTACTTTACGTTGAGAAGTTACCTTACCTACCTTTTTCTACCCTTATCAGGCCCTCGTCATTAAGTTTAAATTGGTAAAATTATTATAAAATATAAAAATTAATTAAATTAGCCCAAACTCGAAGGATCTACTAGCACCTTGACATGATATCTCACGTAAATAAATCGGAGCAATAGAAAGCAAGAAAAAAAAAACCGGCCAAGTGCGAGTCGGACTCGCGCACGAAGGGTTCCGTACCATTATATATATATATAATATATATACCTAACATTTCACATAATAAGCGAGAAAAAACGGCATAAAATCACGTTTGTTGTATGGGACCTTAAATATATATTTTATTTAATTATTTATTTTTGAAGCGAATATAGAACTAAATATTTGTGAATACTTCAAGCGTCTACCTGTTGCCGTTATTATTATCGAGCAAAAACGCCAAAAAAAATACGTTTGTTGTATGGGAGCCCCCCTTAAATATTTATTTTATTCTATTTTTAGTATTTGTTATAGCGGCAACAAAAAAACATTATCTGTGAAAATTTTAACTGCCTAGCTACAACGATTCATGAGATACAGCCTGGTGACAGACCGACAGACAGATAGACAGACGGACAGTGAAGTCTTAGTAACAGGGTCCCGTCTGGCACTCTTCGGGTACGGAAACCTAAAAACAGTCAGCCGCCATCCTTGTGAGGATGATGTCCCAGCTACCTATGTCTGACCCACTTTCCTGTTATAATACAGGCTATTCCGAGTTCCTGAGATCGCGACGAATCTATTGGTGCCTACCTAACTGAGATACCGATAGTGACGACAGGATTTGTCCAATAGGGTTAAATGCTTAACTATATGATGGTTTAAGTAGACTGGATATTTTTCTATGTAGGACAATCATTTACTGACGGCTGTGGCATTCGTAAAGTGCATAAGAGTGCATAAAATTGTGCAAACTCTGAAATTTAAGAAAATATAATATGAATCTGACAAAAAAAGCTCATAAAGTTGAGTACCTACGTCGTTGCAAGCACATAACAAGAAACAGAAGGTCACAGAAATTGCTCATTTTAGAAATAAACCTGCATACACGACAAAATTTGGATAGTTTGAAAGCCTTAGCGCCACACAGGATTCTGGATTAAGAATAGCGTCACTCCATGTCCTTCCGTGGATGTCGTAGAAGGTGACTAAGGAAATAAATTACCAGGAAACGGGCAGCAGCGTCTTCCTGAGATTCCAACCGCATATTGCGATCACCAACCCGCGTGCCAAGCGTGGCGATTATGGCAAAACCCTTCATGGTTAGAAACCCATGAGGGAGGCCATGTCCTGCGGCCATTCGACGAACACTGCAGGACGTAGGCCTTCTTCATGGTTTTCCTAACTAAATTGCCATAATCGCCACGATTATTTGTTAAATCTAAAGATACCTACTATTGATTTTTTGTCACATATTCTTATTATGTTTCGGAACGCAACTATCAGGTTTAATTTTTTGTTAGCGTTTTTATGTTAATTACCTACATATTATTATGTTTACTTCTGATGATTTTATTCTAAATATTTGATTTTATAGTTCATTCAGTTCTTTTATCTTCTTAAATATTTTTTATACTAATTTTAAAAATGGATACAAATTTATTTGTATCGCATATTATGGAGATAATTAACAGATATACTTAAAAGAAACTATATCGTCTCGCTCGCCAGGGAGAGGTTGCCATAGCAACCGTCTGACTCGGCTCCTACCTGGGGCCTGTTTATGTTTATGAAACTAAAATTTATGTTTACTATGAAAAATCCATATACATTGCAAAGGCGATTGATACACAGATTAATAAATAAACTTGCTACGCAATGTACCTCGAATTGTCTTAATAAACTACAAATTGTAGTGTTATGAAATTCGGCCCTGAAAGCTCTGAGGTCATCCAGTAGTATTAATTTTTCTATAGTGTCGTATTATGTGTGATGTTATAATTAGGTATAGCCGATATGTTACACGGGAATCTGAGCTATAAACATGATAAGTTTTTTTAAATTCCTTTTAGTGGTTTTTACGTAATGTGCGCACAAAGAATTAGAGTGAGACAGACATATATGTCTGACAGAGACAACATTTACAGATTTATTATATGTATAGATAAACGTTACCAATTTTTCTGGTTTTATTCTTTAAATTAAAAATACTTTGTGGATGTTTTTCTTTTGAAAATAGCTATTTTGGGGAGGTTTTGTTCAGATTGGGGGGTGAAATCAAAGGGTGATCTGGCAACACTGGCAGCGTTCCGTAATATCGTAATATTCTTTGCTAACTCTATACCCAGGCGCACTCGTAAGTTGATTTTTTCTTTTTAGTTGACATTCTATGGGCCAGTTTCTGAATTGAGAATTTAGCTAAGTAAATAGTTGTCTGTAGTGGCTGTTTCTTCGAATTTCTCAGAATAATCGCGTGACAGAACGTTATTTAAGTATTAAGTTAGTGAAATTCTCAGTTCACTGTTACACTGTAACAGTAACACTGTTAGTAATAGTAACTCTATTAAACTTTAAGGACTTTCAACAACACAACACATACAGTTCAAAGTCAGGCGGGACAGAGAATATTACCTAAAATTTACGTAATTAATTTACTTTAATAATACGTAACATTATATAATTAATAAGACCTACTACTATTTATAAATTATAGTTTTTATTTGATTTAAACTAGATTTCTTTGGTCTGAGATTTTTAAATGCATTGATTTAGCGGAATTTGGTGTTTGTTTAGATCCATATTTGTTAAATCTGGCGACATTTTACTTAGCTAGCGCTTAAAATCGAAGATGGCAACACTGCCAACCAAATTCAATTCAAGATGGATGGATTGATTGAAGATTCGGTGATTGAAGCGGGGGGTCACGCTTCCATACAGAGTACTTTGACATTTGGTTTCAATGATACTAGCGCCATCTGTTTTTGAGTTACTACATTTACTGGAAGCAATATAACAAATCTATATATATGTATAGTACATTTAAACATAAATATTTCCATGATTGTATTTCAATTTCAATTTATTCAAAATAAAGTAATTTATAACATAATATTTACAGAAATTTATCACTGGACTGGTCGTTGCCAGTTATCTATGTAATCTGTGGACTGTGCCGTAACATAATGTACTCTCAAGGTCTTTGTGTACTCTTTTGTGCCAACCGTCTGTTATGTTAAACTGTTATTATTTACAAAAAAAAGATGGACGTCGTGTGCACAGGCGCTTTTTCCACATTTCGTTGTTTCGGTAATAAAGAGTGAAAAGGACACTTTAAAAATTGTCAAAATGCCTCATTACATTAATGTCTACTGGCATGCCGGTCTCGTAGTGAGTATTAGTTTGCTTTTAGTATTTATACTTTTAACAGAATGTTTACTTAATGAACGTCAAAGTTGTTAGTTTCACAATTAATGGATTAGGTGGAGAAGAAGCTAACAAAGAAACTCCACATTTATTCTTTTCAAAACACGTTTTAACTTAATTAACAGAGTTTTCAACTTAAAATATTAGTCATGAATGTGTTGAACACTATCTGTGTTATACGGATAGATGGTAAAAGAAAGCATTTTTTGTCACCTTGTGGATGTTTTGTTACTGCTAGTAGCAGATGATGCAGAAATTGTTTCATAAATATAAATAAATTGTGAAGAACTACCTTTTTATTTTACTATTAGCGTTTAGAGTTTAGGCTACTTAGCTAGGTTACCTCAGCAAAAATTCGGCTACTTTAGGCTACTTAATCTTTGAAAAATGGCGATATCAGGTCCTGAGTTGTTGGCAACACTGTACTCTACTCTACTCTACTCTTTGATTGAAGCCTATTGAAGGAAGATAAGATGGCGAGTCCGAATCCGATCCGGCGTTTGCGCATGGCAGGTAAGCGCATCCGCATGGTGTTATTTTGGGTTATTTTTCGGAATTCTGAAATTATTTACTTATGTCGTTTAGTTGAGTTTGTACTCCTCCGGCTTGTTTGTTTTGTGGAGTTTATTGAGAGCTCAGACAGGACTTTAGTGTTACACGAGATAGTGACTAAACCGTCTGGTGACAAAGAAAACTGTCAGGAATAGGGTCCTTTGGGTACGGAACCCTAAAAAGGACGAAAATGTTGTAAATGTGGTAAATGAGCAGCCGCAGGTTGAGTTGATGAGGCAATAAATACTTTTTTATCTTTATCCATCTTTCGCTTTCCAAAATCTGCTGTTCGGAACCTTTTAGGGTGAGTATTTCCCGCTTGTGCCTGAACAAGTTTACCCCGACCAGATTTACTATGTTTACAAATAGAGTAAAAACTTACAAAGAATTAATGCTGTAAACTTACTCCTCGTGTACATGCTTTTTTAGCATCATATAGGTACTTATATAACCAATAATTATTCTGTGAATATGTAGCATCAATCAGTCTATGTCCGACATTCCAAACTAATTAAGTATTATTTTTGTTTAATTTCAGCTGTACCCTTTGGGCAACATACCTCTTCCCCATGGATGAACAGCACTCATTGATAGCATTCCAGAGGAAACTATATGGTGAACGCAGAATGCTCTGTGAAAATTATTTATCAGAAAATGATTTCAGAGGTGGGCCGAGAAAGCTGCATTCCCAAGTGATGTAAGTGTTACATATAACGTTGAAGAAAGTATTGATTTCTGATTACAAATAATAATAATAAAAACATTTATTTCGGATAGAACAGAGATACATGGTGTTGTTAGTAGCCTTAAAAACTAAAACAAAACTAGAAGTACAAACTATGTTAAAACTTATTTACGTTTAAATAATATATGTACTAACTTAGAAAATCCAAGTCATAAGTAAATGCGGGGCTTTGAACCCCCAACCTCACGCATGACAGACAGGCATCCTACAGCTAGGCCCTTCAAAATAAAAAAAAAAGGAAATAACCAAGTGTGAGTAAACTCGTCCAACACTCCAAAATGTTTTATCTTCTATCTTCTTCTATACTAATAATAAATCTGTAAGGGTCGGTCATGGAGTAAGTTAGTTTGTTTTCAGAGATATTGTGTTTATAGGCTCAATATATGATACTGAAACTAATTTCACGATTTTTAGAATTTTTTTCTGTATGTGTGTATGTATGTATGTTCCTCCATAACTCTTAAACCAATTATCCGAATTTGATGAAATTTGGTATAAAAACATATAGACATCTGGGACACAGGATAGGCTATTTAAATTCTAGCTCCATTTATGATAAGACGTGGCCCCCATACAAATGCTTCGTAAAAATCGAAATGTACGCGAACGGAGTAGTTAATATGTTTTCTTAGTGGGAGTCTTTCTCACACTTGGCTGTTTTATATTATTTATGACTAGCTGTGCCCGCGACTCCGTTGAACGGAACGAACGGAATCCGTTCGCGTACATTTCGATTTTTACGAAGCATTTGTATGGGGGCCACGTCTTATCATAACTGGAGCTAGAATTTAAATAGCCTATCCTGTGTCCCAGATGTCTATATGTTTTTATACCAAATTTCATCAAATTCGGATAATTGGTTTAAGAGTTATGGAGGAACATACATACATACATACACACATACAGAAAAAAATTCTAAAAATCGTGAAATTAGTTTCAGTATCATATATTGAGCCTATAAACACAATATCTCTGAAAACAAACTAACTTACTCCATGACCGACCCTTACAGATTTATTATTAGTATAGATTATTATTAAGTTGATGACAGATATTAATATTTATTTAACACAGCCACACTCTGTCTTTCCATCTGTGTTACTTAAAAGTTTGGTATCTTAAACCTTGAACTGAATCATAACTAGAAATTTTCAGAGAATGCACCGAGAATGAAACCGACCTTCATTGTCATAAAAAAATTAAGTCAAGTAATTTTAAAATTCCAGACTGATCGAGTGATAATTCCTGTGCTACCAGCATATTTTGAGGAGCCACAGGCTAGTCAGAAATTGGCAATACAGGAGTTCGAAAAGTGAACATGAAAAGTTTAAAATTGAAAAGGAAAGAAACTAAGAAAATGCACGAAATACATGAGAAATGTGTGCAAACTGCGAAGTCGATTACGAAAAAATTTTCTTAATGCCCTAACAGACAGCAATGCTGTAAAAAATAAATTAAAGAAAATTAGGTACTCTTATAAGCTCAGTGTCCTAGATTGGGCCAGTCACTTGTTTTTAAGATATCACTTTTTTTCTATCTATTGAATAAAACAACTCGTGTGTATTCTTCAATAAAAGCCTGATTGCTATATACGTCAAAAGGCGAAATTTGTCAAATGTTAAAGTTAACGTTCATTTAATTAACAAAGTGTTTTTGTATCTCATTTGTGGCTTTGTACAATTTCATACTTTATCGTTTTGTTTCATCATCAACCCATTATTTCCCCACCGAGGGGCACGGGTCTCTTCCCTGAGGAAGGTATAGGCCATACTCCACCACGGGGGCCAAGTCCGGAGTTTTGGTCGTTTTCAGTTTCAGTCAACAGTTTTGACTGAAAAAACAACTTTTTCTATTGGTGATCCATGCTTTAGTTTTACTCATCGTCTATTGATGGCGCTAGGCATACAAAATATAACTCAAAAGCTCGATCAATTTATTGCATTGCCGGTAATTTACTAATTGTATTACGAATTGTAGCTTTATGAAACACTATTAATAGTAGGATATTCGAGAGAAAAAAAAAACCGGACACCCACCGCGGGTTCCGTATTTGTACGTACATATTATAAGTACTTAAATAGTTCAGGAATCGAGTCTCGCAGTTTTCTCCCAGCTGTTCCCGAACTTCATCAAAGACAATTTTTTTTATGATTTAATTACAAATGTTGGTTTTCAGATTTTTTCCTGTACCTTTAATATAAGATGATGTTACTTGCCTTTCATAGTTCTAGATCAACGGAAAGTTGACCCTATAAATTTTGATTCCCATGACTGTCGAAATATACGTTTTTTGCGGCATAAACGGTCGCATCTTTTTTTACGTTAACTTAGAAATGATTTTTTCACAGCTTCAAGAGACTAGACCTTAGTAGGTAGGTATATGGTTTTAATTTCAACTCGATACCTACACGCGTTCCCGAGATAAAGGGTCTTGACAGACAGACGGACCGACGGACAACAAAGTGATCCTGTAAGAGTAGGTACCGTTAAGACGAATCTAACGACACTTCTCAAGCTAAAATCAATTAAGCCGTTTTGGCTATAGAGCATGCTACGTATACTCACTCGAAAAACGTAGCAACATAACCTTCCTAGCGCAGTCTGATAAAAACGTCAGCATTAGGCAGCCTATATATACCTACGTCCCATTGCAGGACACGCGCCTTCTCAGAGAGATTTCAAGCACTGAGTTATGTACGATTTTTTTTTATAGTTATTTATTCAAGAAAATTCACAAAGTACATATTCAATACAGCAGACCCTCCCTCAAACCTGTATAGGTTTATCTGTGAGGTGAGTTACCCCTTGCTTAAAATTAGGTAGCTTAAGAAATATGGTTTTAAGACATTTCGGCACTTATTTGGTTTATACAAGATTTTTTCAACAAGTTCGGTGGGTAGGTCGTTTAACATCATAGCTAGCTAGCTTGCACAGGAAGAATTGTACGCGTTCCATAATAATTGTTGTGATGCGGTAAAGTATGATGATGGGTAGACCCTCTCTCTCTCTCTCTCTCTCTCTTAAATCCCGTTTCCTCCGATGGCACTAGTACTGCGAATAAATCCTACTATAGATAGGCCGAGTTTCATACAACAATTCGTCTTTAATTATGACAATACGAGGTACATTACGTAGCAGAGTCTACTTGTTAACTGTGTGTTAATCGACTTCGCAATGTACATCGAATTGTCTTGTAACCATAAATTAGAATAGAACTACATTCTATGAAACAGGCCTCTGGATATCAAGATTTTACAAACAAAATTAACCTGTTGGGTATCCACGGTGTCATGGCGTGTTCATGAACACCAATAACTGGCCCCGCCTGGCCATTCTTCAGAACCCACCGCGCTCTGCAGCGCTCGCTGGCGCACCTCATGGAAGTCGCAGCGTTTCTCTCGCGACAGGCCACATAGAAATGACCGTCGCGAGAGAACCACCTCGAATCTCCTCTGAAGGGCTCAATTGCGGAGTAATTATTCATCCTACAACAATAAATAGCACCAGTCTAAAGAAATGTATTATGCGCACTACACTATATTATAAACTAATACTTAAAAATAAATATTTACTTCGCGCTGTGAAAACTAGAAAGCCAATTACTCAATACAAAATACTTTTCCAATTGACCGGGAAACAAATTAAAAAAGGGCGCCAAAGAGAATTGTCAGTCAACTGTCAAAATGTTTGGGAAAAAAATAGAGATGTCCCCTCTTTTCGATTTTCGGGCAATTCGCTTTCTATACGGTCGATAAAATGTACTCTGTGAGGTCAGGACGACTACGCAATATTTACTAGTTTTTGCCTACGATTTTATTCGCCTGAAAGAAAATATTGTAGACAGTTTTTTTCTTTCAAATAGGTACATAATATTTTTTAAGCTTTAATTTAACTTCCAACGTTTGTTCGTTAAAATTTTTCTAATTTGCCAATTTTCAACCAGGTACTAGTATCCGAATAAGCTATTTGGCATACGTATGTTTCTTCGGTGACAATACATGTTATGGTACCATCGAGCTGATTTGATGATGGAGTCAGCATGTAGGTACTGGAACTTCCTGATCGCAAATTAGTAGGACAGTCGAACTAAGTCTAGTATATCTTTTGTTATCATGAGGTACTTCACACGACACAATGGTGACGAAGGTCTGATGACGAGCCCGGAAGATTGCCAATGGAACTCTGTATTGGAAAGTGCTAAGATAGTCGAGTTTCAGCTCGTTTGGTATGTTATCATGAGTACTTTCCATGACATCAATTACCAGGTTCTGAAGATGAAGCCGGAAAATTGTCACGAGAACTGCTAGATGGGAAGTGCTAAGTGGTCGAGTTTGTATCAATTATTTTGTTATCATGAGTACTTCCATTACACTTTGGTCATCCATTTCATTACATGAGGTTCTGAAGATAGACCCGGAAGATTACCACTTAAACTCCCTGATGAAAAGTGCTATGATAGGTAGTCAAGTTTGGGCTAATATGTTTATTTATCATGAGTGTTTTTCATGTCACTTGATGACGATGATGGTCTGAAGATGGAACCGAAAAATGGCCATTGTAACTGCCTTATGAAAAGTGCTAAGATTATCGAGTTTGGGCTTAGAAGGTTTTGGTTTGAAGATGAGAACCAAATTTTTTACACAACGAGAGAAGAAGGCACAGAAAGTAGAACAATTTCTAATCCACGGACGATTTCATTAGAAGTCAAAATGCGGAAAATACAATTAGTGCTTTAACACAAACTATAAGCTGGTTATGAGATACCGGAAACCATGATCATAAATTTTTGTTACTATGATTGTGCAATTATCCTTTTTGACTTGGGACATATTAATAAAAGCAATCATTCAACAAGATGAGTAAATAAAATACGAGCATTAAGTACAAAAACCGTTTTCAGATTTTTCCCTATATGGTCAGAACTTAGGAGGATATACAAACACACATACATACATAATTCTCTTAATATGTAGTTCCTGTTGTAAATTACAATAAACAATATTCTATCTATCTACTTGTAGTATAAGACGATATTACTTGCCAAATTTCATAGTTCTAGGTCAACGGAAAGTACCCTATAAATTTTGATTCCCTGAACTGTCAAAACATACGTTTTTTGCTTCATAAACGGCCGACCGTATCTTTTTTTACGTTATCTGAGAAGTTTAATTTTTTCACAGCTTCAAGGGACTGTAGACTTGAGTATATGGTTTTCATTTCGATACCTCCACGCGTTACCGAGATAAAGGTTCTTGACAGATAGACGGACGGACAACAAAGGGTTCCGTTTTCTTTGGAGATACGGAACCCTAAAACCTTTCTTTTTACCCGACTGCGACGGAGCCTAAAAGGAAGGTAATGTATTTGGCTCCTATGTATGTATGTAAATATGTCGTCAGCACTGACGTCACTCACGACTTAGTCCGGAATTCCGGATGATTTGATGAACGCTTTTGCTTTCGACATTTTTGCCACGCCTCGGCACGCGCTACCGGACCACCTACAACCGATAATTTGTCTAAAGACGCGCAGAAAAAAAAACTGTTTTAGTTTAAGACAAAATACCTAATTGATGTGAGTTGGTTAGAAATAATAATTATTCTATTAATGCACCGCTGCCACCATGTATGAAACATGGTCTGCTAGTCAAATACCTACTGCTTTATATGCAGTGGCAAATATTATTTGTCTATGTATCTATTGATGGTACATTATGTAGTAATTAAACAGATACACCACATCACCCAAATTCGCTCGTTATATTTTTTCGTCTGTATGTTCCATTGTCGTCTCAATATTTCTAAACGTTCCCTTTTCTATTCTAGTCCCTAAATTTTCTTTTGGCACACCATTTTATTTTGTTCTTGTGAATTTATAAGCGATCATAGAATCTAAGCTACTTGTCCAAACGATTTGAATTAAAATACACGCACTTTTTATCTAAGTACTAACATGAAATTTTCCTGACTAGGTAAATATTTATTTTATTTTAATTTAATTATTTATTTTTGAAGCGAGTATAGAACGAAATATTCTGTGAATATTTCAAGCGTCTACCCGTCTATTCGGGTACGGAACCCTAAAAAGTAACAACAGATTATTTAAACTGCCTTTGAGAAGTGTTCTAGAGGAATTTTGTTTTTCCAAATAAGAAGACTAGTAATCTATGTATTGCTTAATTATTTCTATCCCGAAAATCCATTGATACCATCCATGATTGCCTGTGATGATGGAAGGAGTTGAGTGTGCTCTCTGCTACGCCGGCTTTCTCCAGACGCTCAGGCGGCCATTTTTTTAAACAATTTCTTTCATTAAAAACTATTATTTATAGTCTGCGTTGTTTGCCCCCGCTTTTGGGGTCCAAAGTCTGGATTAAGAACTTCCGGAGTCCGGATTAACTGCTTCCGGACTCATATTACACGCTAACTGTGAAGGAAAACATCGTGAGGAAACCTGAGTGTCTGAGCTATTCACATAATTCAGCGCTTGAAATCGCCAATCTGCGGTGGGCACGCGTGGTGATTAAGCCCATACTCTCTCCCTGAGAGAAGGCCTGTGCCCTACAGTCGGACGTATATAGGCTGCTTATGTATAAGTAGATACTTATAAGTAATCTAAGATACATAAATTTAAATTGCTTGAGTTTAAATAAACGTTTTTATTATTTATTAATTCAGTTTCAAAATAACCCAAAGTGTAACTAAAAGCATGATAAAGAGGTTGTTGTATTTGCAGTTGGCGTTCGACCGTATGTACTAAAAGACATTAGCGGACATTCATATGTGATCTATTGTTCTTGTCGTCTTGTTGTTGTTATCGAATGCTGTAGCATCCACTGTCCGGGAAAGTGTTAATGGACAACATCTCCGGTATCCACATTCGATGTCAAAGCCTACTCACTATCTGTAAGTCGACTTCGGCTTCGGAGACATTTCCTTTTTAGGGTTCCGAAGTCAACAAGAAACCCTTCTATCATGTTCGTCCGTTTGTCTGTCCGCGGCTTAGCTACCATACGCAATCGATATAATCGACTCGGGAGACAATGGCACATCCCTAACAGGTGAGCCAACAGTTTGCCAACAAAACAACTAAATAGACATAAAGAGTAAGATTTTGCTAATACTCTTTATTGAGTTTATTACTTACTTGTATGATTGATAGAAATTAAAAGCAAAATCAATAAATTAAAATCAATAAATTGTATTGCGTTTAAATAAAAGTAGAACATAAATATAATGTAGGTACTGAATTTTCGGTGAAATATATACTTTTTCGTGTTTCACTTCCGACTTCTACCTTTTTTAAAGTTGGCAGTACCGACATCATACTCTATGGTCCTAGGTCTGAAGGTTATTTTTTTTCGGCAATGACCATTATTTTTTTTCAGCCTTTCTATTGTAGCGTGCACACACAAATGTTTACTCGACGCGCCGCCGGCGAACTAAGAATATTCATTACTAATTTGAAAATGAATTACTACTAATTTACTTATTACGAATTTACTACTTTCTTATAATAAGATACAATAATTTTTAATGAATTTACAAACTGTACGATTTATACTCTCCAGAAGTTTATGCAATTTCATTTACGCTGCCCCTTTATCTGCGCCGATCCGCAGCAGAAACAACAATTTTTTAGTTGAATGGCGATTATTTATTAGGCAAAATTTTACTGTATTGTATTCCCGACGTTTCGGCAACTACTCACGGTTAGACCCGTCATATAACTTTATGTTAACATCGCGAGTCATTAAGGAAACTATTTTTAGGCTTCGAGTAGAGGTAATTAATACAAATAATAATTAAGGAGACAGCCATTTCTACGCACAGACACATAACGTTGGCTTATAAAGCCCCGATGGCAACCTTCGGGTATGAATCCTAACAAAGATAGATCCATCTAACTGATACGTAGTATTTTGCTGGTGTTATATTTCTTCAATAGTATATAGTACATACGAGCTATGTGCCCCGCCCACTGCCGCTCCAACTGAGTAATTCTTTGAGCTATATCAGTAAGTAAGGTTCTTCTGCGGATCCCCTCATTCCTGATGGGTTTTGGGGCGAAAAAGTTCTAAACTGGCGACTGCGGACAGTATGACGCGGCGTAGGTAGGCTCCCCACCAGATGGTCTGACGACTTGGTTACAGTGACGGGAATCACTGGACGCGGGAGGCACAAAACCGGGAAGCTTAAAAAATCATGACCTGCAGTGGGCGTCAAATTGCTGATGGTGATGATGATGATGATATAGTACAGTAGATATTAGATCTACCACCTATATCCTGCAACATTCTAGTTGCAAACTCTCCTGTAATGTAACGGAGTAGACAAAAGTTTGATATCCTGAAAGTGGGTAAATAAAAGTTTGGTGTTCTGTGGACTGTACGGAGAGTGGTTTCAAATAGGCACCTTTGGTTTGTTCCGAGCCGCCGCATCACGGGTCACAGTGGCCGCAATGATAGCCGATCTCCGATATGAGATGGCACTACAAGAAAGAGAAAGTACCTAGTACTATTTAGGGTTCCGTAGTCGACAAGGAAATGAAATTTATTTATTGGTCTCCCAAAAATCTGTTACAGCTATTCTTAAAATTAGGGTGGTAGCTGTTGTATACAATTCAATAGAGTTTTTATTATTATTATAATTTTTTTAAGACTTAAGAGTAAGCAGTGGTCACCACACTAGGTGGACCTCTCCTGGCTAAACGGTTGATTTTAGAAACGTGAAAAAATTCAGGGTAGTAGCACATATAACGAACTTAAAAGGAAAACTGCCATGACTGAGTAAGCTTTACAAATTAATGAGTAATAGGTGACCAACTTATAAAAGGAAAACTTCGTACAAAATGCGTTGAAAATTACTTTGATGAAGTTGTTAATTCAATAAAGCAGATAAAACCTCTTTCTTTGGAACCCTACACTGCTTGGGGCCCGACACGCACTTGTAGGTTTTGTGAATGAGACTAATTTTCTACCTAGGTACTTAAATCTACTACATGTTTGCGCACTACCAAGTCCTCGATCTCTGCTCTAAATCTACTAAGGCGTGCCTCCTGCGCGTGTTTTTTCGAAACACAAATGTGTAAACACAATGTTTTTGTTTTCCGAGGCCGACGGAAACCATTCTCCATGCGGGATAGAGAGGAGAAGGATTTGTTTCATTCCACGTCTTCTTTGACAGAGCTCTTGATGACATTTTGTTTTAAACAGAAGCATTTTCAGTTTTTGTTTCGTGTTTTTTGTGTAATGCTTCAAAAAACACGCACAAGAGACACGCCTTAAGAAAGTGAAAATCTGCTAAAAGTGGTCACAGTGACAACCACAGTACAAGACTGCTTTACCTATAGGTTGGTAGCACCACTGGCGCCGATTATATTTCACCGCACAAAATCAGGAGACCTCCTGAAATAAAGCTTTTCATTCTAAAAAATAAAACTTTAATCCGAAACACAGTTATGAAAAATTTTAATACCGTCGATTTTATATTTATTTTGAACGCAGCTTTAAAGAGAAGTAAATATAACATGCTTCTGCAAACGAGGCACCACTCTATCAAGTGAATTTCTTGTCTATGGTTGGACACGGATTATTGCCCTGTACCGATTTTGTACAGCCCGATAACGCACAGCCCAATAATGTACAGCCAATAATCCGTGTACATGTACACGGATTATTGGCTGTACATTATCGGGGTGTGCGTTATCGGGTTGTTCGTTATTGGGACGTGCGTTATTGCCTCCCATTCACTGAGCATTGCCTAAGTACACATTTGCATTAGTTTGACAAGCATATTATTTACCTATTGTACTCGGTTGGTGATGGTGAGTCAAGTATTGAACTTAATTTAATATATCACTAGATAATAAGTAGGTACTATCAACACTTACATTCCGCCACTGCTCCAGTCGTGTCGGGACCATGCTCCTTCGACAAGGCTCAATGCGCCCCACTCTTTCAACAACCTTTCGCTTCCCATGGGGCCAGAAAACTCATTGTTGGCTAAATTACTGTGGAGCGTCATATACTCGAACGAACCCCAGTTGATTTTGTTTACTGCGCCCTCTAAAACAGAAAAATATTATAGTTCTTGCCGATGAGTGACTTGTATATGATGTGATGTCCGTATGAGCTTGTAGGAAGGATCTCCAACTATTGTAGTATTGTATAAATTAACTGCAATGGCTATAAAGTTTGTACTTACTTCATTTTCGGCATCTAAGCATCTATTGTCCGTTATTTGTTTGTTTATTTACATTTTATTTGATACCTAGCACAGACTAAGTAAAGGAAAGATCACACACAGATCAGATTTCAATCTGTCAAAAAACGCAAATTGAACGAATGAAATAGTGATTTTCGTCACATCCCTATTTGCCGATTCAGTGTTGTCATACCAATAAGTAGATAAAATCTTATCTCCTATCTAAGGAAGATATGTATGTCGAAGAGAAGTCATGCTCGCGGGTGGGATATAATATCGTAATGTTTTAAAATTTTAACCTATCTATCTAGATACGATAAAAATCTCATGCTCCCCCCGCTGATCACTTGTTTGAACTTCTGTCTGGCGCCGGCCAAGCGCCGGCATTAGCCTGTGTATCTTTGCCTGCTGCCCTCAGATATGCCTATAGAAGTAGTTATGCTTGTCTTTTTTTCTTTTTAATCTGTGTACCTATATTCTGTGCCCTATATCGTCTGTTGTTGTAAACATAGTGAACAACCTGCGATCGTCCCCGAGTAGGTAAACAATACTACTCTTTGGTTGTAAAGACGAGGAGGAAGTGGAACAAAGTTTTGAATTTTAAGCATAATATCGGCCATACAGTTTTAGTTGGCTTTATATTTTATTCTAAAATCTGTCAAGAAAAGTCCAAAGTGAGTTTGTTGACCCGCCCCCAACTTTACCCACCAACCTCAGCTTGAATAAATCAAAAGCATCAGCTTCGATCGGATTTTCTTTGGAAATGTCTCAAGTATTACGATGTTATAAATGCGAAGTATTTCAGGTATGTACACCATTATTATTATTTTAGCTGCGAAAGGACAATTTCTTTGACAGTTTCATAAGGGGTTGTGGGCAGAAGGGAGGGGAGGGGACCTCCCCCTAAAATTTCTAGTCTAGGAAATGAATAGTCTAATTAAATAATAATCCAGTCCCTTTCTTATTAACAGTGCTATATCTATTTTATGTTTATACTGCCAGAAACACCTTTCGAATCTTGGCATTTATCCTGCTTTTTTTTGGTCTTTTATCAGTGACAGTTAAAAACATTGTCTAGTTAGCGCTAAAAAGGACCCCACGTTCAATTGTGGGATGGCGGGTGGGGCTCGTCAATTGTGTTACCAAAAAAATATCTATGCACCAGCCACCATGAGACCGCCACCTTGCAAGGTACCAAGATATTTCGACGAGTTATAGCATCAATGAAGTCATTGGCTTGACATTTTTGTATAAAACCATCAGTTACACTGTCACTTAACTATTACCCAATCACGCATGGTGCACAGAACGAACCAATCACAAAGTGATTTACTCTGCAGCACATCTTGCGCTCATACCATTAGTAAAGACTAATTGAGAGGACTGGGGCTGTTTTTGATTGTGAATTTTGTAGGAAGAAATAGGTGTGTAGTTTTTTTTTTTCGTATTTGTAATGAAACATCATCTGCATTCTTAGGGTGACTGAACTGCAGTCTATAGTTAAATAGTTCCACCTAAAACCTCGTCAGTTTATTTAGTTATCCTTTGAGTTGACTGTTGATAGATATCAACCCGATTTTAAATGTTATATGATAGGGATATTGGGGCTCAGCTACCATTTTTAGTTCTGTAGTCCGACAAGGAACCCTTATAGATTTTCTGTCTGTCTGTCCGTTCGCGGCCTAGTGCAAAGACCGGTGGTCCTAGTAATTTGATATAAATCCCTAATCAGCGTAAACTGAGCCCAGATCATAATAAAAAAACTTATTTCTGTGAAAGCTGACAACAAACAGTTTTATGTCAAAAAGTAATAAACGTAGATACAGATTATCCAGAGACTACAAACGAACCAGGATAAATTAACTAAAGATTGCTTATTTGATGTAACTGTTATAAATAATATTTTATAATATTTCTGTTGATGTAATCTCTGTGTACAATAAAGAATATTCTATCTATCTATCTATCTATATTTCTAACAGTATACATAAATATCATGCCAAAAAATGTAAAGAATAAAATGTTGGAATTTTTTTTTACTGTTGGACCTCCCCTAACATGAAAAGTGAGGATCTTTTTTTTCTCCTCTACCCCATCATGTGGGCATCGTTAGATTGGTTGTTGAAAAATATTGGAGGTGTAGAAAGACCATTTTTTTATTTTGGGTTGCGCAAATTGTTGTCCGAGCGTCCCTCCCTCACCCGGCTAAACGGTTAATTGTAGAAACGTGAAAAAATTCGGGGTAGTAGCACATAATATATTGAACTTAAAAGGAAAAGTATCACGACTAGGTAAGTAGGCTTTACTAGTTAACGAGTAATAGGCAACCAACTTATAAAAGTAAAATTTCATACAAAATCCATTGGAAATTACTACGATGAAGTTGTTAGTTCTGTAAAGCAGATAAAAAAAAACCTCTTTCTACGGAACCCTACATTACGAGTTGCCCGACACGCACTTGGCCGGTTTTTTTATTAAAGTCTGAAATAATTTAAAACCATCAACTTGATAGCACAACCACTTATACATTTTACTTGTGAAGTCATCTGTAACATAACTGAGCATAATGCATGGCTCTGTAAATCCTCCCTAGAGTTTGTATGAAAAGTCGGAGGTGCAGACTTAAGATCATCTATATCAAACCTCCTTAATACGTAATTGAATCGTGTGATTTTAAAACGACACATGTCCTTTCATTACAACTTTGCAGGAAATAGAAAAAACTGTTTTATTCAAATACTAATATCTACAACAGCAATATTTTAGCATATTATATTGATTTCTGTATGATTAAACTAAATTTTTTTTTTTCTAATGTAAATCAATAGGTAGGTGTAAATAATTTAATAAAAAAAAAATGGGCAAGTGTTATTTTAAAAACACATGTGACTTGTGTTGTTTTAAAATCACACGATTCAATTGTTTATAAAGAAGCTACCAGTGAACGTAAACACTACAAAGAAACCCACGCAAAGCTACCAGTGAAGGCAAACACTACAAAGAAACCCACGCAAAGCTACAAGTGAAGGCAAACACTACAAAGAAACCCACGCAAAGCTACCATTGAAGGCAAACACTACAAAGAAACCCACGCAAAGCTACCAGTGAAGGCAAACACTACAAAGAAACCCACGCTTTGTTTTATCTACACAATACCAACCTTTTCTTATTTATAGATAATGCTGACTAAGTTGAGAGGTTCTTATATGTTCTTGCGTATTTTTAGCCTGCTACATCTAAAATTGTTCCAGGCATTAAATATAGCATTTGTGTTGTTATTTCGCCTATCTAGAATAGGTAGGATTTGCCTATAGACGATGTATAAATAATATAGTATAGACATACAGGTCTAAGGCCCGGTTTGTACAGAAGAGTGTGGCAGTGGCGGATAGTCAAAGTAACACAATATAAACCTTCATAGTACGTGGGATAGCGTGGTAGGATAGCGCCCGCGCCTTCAGGCGAAGTCCCGCCACCAAGTGACGCGCCACCGCCACAAAGTGACAAATGTCTGCGCCACGTCATACGCCGCACGCGACACTCCACACGCCTCTTCTGTATAAACCATAAATCTAGTAGATTATAAAAATAATATAGCAATAATATAATAATATGTTGTGATGTTAATAATCTTTTTTTTTAAACTGGGGTCTGTAATCTCTTGGATGCATATTGTTGTAGGTACATCCTGCAAAACAATCTCTAAAATGGAAATGCAAAATGTGCAATGAGAAACAATCTATCAAAAGACGATATGGGATTGGTACCGGCAAAGAATGCAGAATTCATGTTCAAAAATTAAATGTTCTTAGAGGTAACATAGATCAATTGCAAGAAAACATTGATTCTCTCTCTGATGAGGACGATGAAGCCAACGATGATGAATCAACAATTGATTATAAAAAGAAAACATATTCTGGTAAAAGCAAATGGGCAGACTTTGTTACTAAAGAAGAATCAGAATATGTAGAAGTACCAAATTCCACAATGTATTTCAATGATGTGGAGGTGGTTTTAGAAGCAACAAAAACATGCAAAAAAAAGAATCTTGGGAATAATTTGTTTACTAATAAAACTTCTTTTAAAAAGCTACCATGGAATCGAAGTATTAAGAAGAATAGTAAAGAAGTTAACGACGAAGAAGATTCTTCTAATACTATTGCTGTTGATGTAAAATCAGAACCTAAGAAAAAGTTTGTCCATCCAAAACTTTCAACAGACGTCAAGACAACAACACGTAAATCTAAATGGGATGATTTTACTATAGGCACCGCTGACAGTGACTCTGGAGTTATGTGCCTTGTTTCACAGTACCAGCAAACCAAATCGTGTAATCAGCCTCCTTCAAAATCGTTTGTATCTACTACAAGTTGTGTGGAAAATAAATCTAAAACAGTGAAGAGCATCTCTAAATGGGGGCAGTTTGTTCCTAAAGATGAAGATATCGAACCTAAAAAAATTGCGATTAATGATGATACTAAAGTAGCGGAGAACTTAAGTAAGGACAATTTACAAAATATATTTTCGTTGTGTGGTGATAATGAATTAGATGACGTTTTGAACTTTTAATTGCTCAGGTTTTGTTAATGGAATAAAATTGATTTCGTTTTCGCTTCCACAAATATTTTATTATTCAAACCATACACAGTTTCATCACAATGGCAACATTATCATATCACTTTTGTAACATCTACTGTATATTATGGAGACCACTACCATACATCAGAACTTATAACGGTACTGCTCTATTTACTTTAATTCATATCTATATCATAATGACTACAATGAGTTCAAATGTTACATAAACAGCTATAAATTTGCTGTTTAGTTTTGTAGGAAGTATATCTAAAATACTGTTTCGCAAAGCAATCAGATATACAACGTCTAGTTACTTATTACAAAAATACGGTATAAAAGTATAAACACAAGAAAAAGAGAAGATTCACGAATTAATTACTTATCTGACATGACAATACAGGAAATTATATTAACTATGATTTTACAAAACATAATTAGTTCGAAGAATCACAAAAAGTAACGTTCCATCGTTTCAAGTATAATTATTACAAGGCAAAGGGTACCTTTACACGAAAACGGAAGCCCGAAAACATTCGATGCATACAATTACGCCAATCTTGTGTTTTACAATATTACAAAGATTATACAATCCTGTATTTTCTTCCTTTAAATTAACCTTATACTTCATCCATGAGCCGCAGCCCATTAGAACCTTTGTTCAGGTTAACATGAGCGGTGCAGGAATACAATTGATTTTCTCAAAACATCATGCATATGGCTTAGATCACCGTATGCCTTCGACGGTGCAGCTCTCTCGCTCGCGCGTACCGCCTTCCGTAGCCACTCCACCGCCATGACCTGCATAGAAATTTAATCTCAGAAAATATATTAAGAAGGTAGTTGGTTACCCTCCTCTTCTTACCCCGTTGCAGGTGTTATTCATGGAAAGCTTAATTCTGTAAAGAAATAGTTTTCTTTTTTCCAGTACCAAACTTAGGTTTTTAAAATGCTGCCTTTTTTAAACATTCGACTGACCGGAGTTTTACTTGTGTAATCCGTTTGATATATGAAAAAAGGGCGCTTGTGAGTTGGGTAAAAGTTTTTTTTTTTAAATTCTACGTAGAAACTTTCTACCTTTCGTTATATCCCACCGAGTCACCTCTAGGTAAATGCTGTTCTTCAAAACGCCGACTCACAAAGTCATCGTTAACTGCAAACAAGATAAAACCCATCAGAATTTGACAACTTGCCGACCCAAATGTTATTTCACAAAAATAAAAATTTACACAATCCTTACCTTGAGGATTTGAGTGTGAAAACCGCCGACACGACGCACCGCGACAAGTCAGAAGCTGCTGAAGCTGATTGTGGAAATAGTCTTTCTCAGCTGCTGTCAAATGCTTGACTCGGTTTTGTGTTTCGAATGGATCTGGAAACACATTAAACATACAATTACGGATTGGCTGATGGGGACTAGTTTAATTGTCTTCGCCCGCTTATATTATATTATAAGCACAAAAAGACATGGTGCAAATATACCCCAAGCAAACTTTCAAATGGGCCCACAGTTTGTCGATTTATAGATTCTAATCAGGGATTTGATTAGTAAATAATGAGAACGTAGTAAGCCTGTCGCGGTTACGTGATCACAAATCAAAAAAATTGGAAATCTTTTCGAGAGGTCTAAAGAAATCTTTTTTATCCTTCTAGCAGGATTTCACTTACCAATACGCAAGTTGTAATAAGTGACTAGGCCTGTAACGAACTCGCAGTACAGAACGTTATGCGTGGCATTGATTGTCCGGACACAGTTGTAGGTGTTGTTCGAGGCGCTCATGCAGAAGCAGAAGGGACCTGCTGTCCAGAGCGGAGCTGTGCGCCAGTGCTCGTTGTCGTGACGGAAACAATTCATCCGCTCCGATTCGCATAGACGTTCCAATTCAGCCTGTAAATAAGGAATCTTTGTTAGAACGAATCGGGTTAATGACAGTGCATAACAAGTTTCAAAAGTACAAAAAGCTTCTCAGGAACTTTTTGCAGATTTTACTCTCATTTTCGCTCACACTCACTGATATTTGGATCTAATAATCTACCTATTTAAATCCACTGCACGCATAAAGATGAAAAAAGATTAGAGCTTTGGGTTCGAACCACAGAACAAACCAAGAACATTTTGGGAGCTACCCCACCTAATCTACGGATTTCATCCAACGAGTGTTGATCTAACCAGCCCTAACATCTTCGATGCCTAACTATTTGCCTGACTTCTTTGACCAACGCCATCAAGAATGTTGGTAGATTTATCAGGGGCCTAATTATGCCCACCAAATCCTTACGGAATCTTGACGTTTCCGATAGCAATTAGTACGGAATTTGACAGTTAAACGATTGGAATCGCTGAGGATTGGTGCGCGTAATATAGGAGCTGAGGTCTCACTGCGCACCCACATTCTGGTTTAATAACAGGGTATAAAAAAAAACCTATCTTAGTAAATTGGACTCGACGGTTTTGTGCTAAGCGTAGAAATAAAATTACTGCTTACTTTCTTTTTAGCTTTACGTAGTTTTTTCCGTAGTCTTTGCTCTTTTAACTTGCGACGCTCCTCTCTAGCTTTTTGTGCAGCTTCCAAGTAAGCATTTCCGGGTCCACGTTGTTTTCTGTAAGCATACTGAAAGTATGTTGAAAGGATTCGTATGAAGATTAAGTTTACTAGGAATTTTCTTATAAAATGCGGGGAAGACCGAGATATAGTGCGTCATAATATTGACTGATAACATAGTCCTAAATTGGTTGGGATGCTTTGTAACGTAGCAAATTTCAGGTAACTGTAGCTAAGGCAACACCTCGCGAAAACTAGACAACTTAACAGTGAGATTGAGCAAGAGAAACCCTTAATAGTTGGGGCTCAATGCCCAGAAAAGTACGGATTCTGAGATAAAGTCAAAGATAATGGCGGGAAACGGATGCTACCAAGCTTGTAACCTCTTAAATTCGAAGTGCCTCGGTATCTTTTCTAAGCTTACCATGTTACGCACCATCATCAGGATATATATTGGAAGCTCGCATCTATCATGCGACTTGTGAAATTCTGCAAGTCACATAGATTACGTATAAGTTGGGGAGAGGACGCCAGATACCTAGGCAGAAAAAAATATGCAGAATACAGCAGCAAACAACGCCCATTGGTAGACCAAAGAAGCAGTTGAATGACAATAGAAGAGGATCTGTCGAAGTTTACCATCTGGCGGGAGGTCGCCAACCTTCGCGACAACGACAACTGGAAGAAAAATGTGGCGGAGGCCCAGACCCATAAAGGGTTGTAGCGCCAAAGTAAGTAAACTAGCAAGCACGATTATGAAAGTACCTGTTTTCTTCACAGTAACAAACATGTTTGTCTTCATTTTCAATGTAAAGTGGATGCAGTCGTCTCTGGAAAAAGTCTACGGGTCTGCTAAACACACCCATATTGGTCACAGATTCCCTGTTGGGGTTTCTGTGTTCGAACTCTGAAGCGTCAAGTCTTGCTGGTCCTAGGCTTGTTGCACCGGTTGTTAGAGTATTGGGCTTCAATAGCGTTGATTTAGTCTCCTTAGGTCTCTCTGCTTTAGTTCTCTGCGTTGTTATAGCTTTGTCTAACTCCCTATTAAAATAATTCACAGAGGATTCGTCAACAGGATTGGTGTGGTCACCGTCTGTAGCTGATTTTGCAACTGGTATGTGGTGACTGAATTCTGTAGTCGTATCTTCATCTACAGTAGTGATGGTGTTTTCATCGATTCTGTCTATTTCAGTTGCGTCGGTGTAGTTCTCTATGATTATTGTAGTAACTTGCGGCTTTGGAAGTTCATAATCTATTCTGTTTGTAGTTTGTACATCTAAATTATCGCTGTCATACCCTGGATTGACTGATTCGGTTGTTTCAGTGATATTTTTGAGTTGTACGTCGAATATATCATCTCTTGTGTTTGCGTTTATTGTTGGGAGTACATATTCGTTTGAGTGTCTTATTTTTTTATCCAATGTGGTTACGTTCCTATGTTTAGCCTTTAACCGATGAACCCTATTTTTTCTAAAGTGTTCCTTATGTGTATTGAGCATTGGAGACGTAATATTCTTTTCAAAGTGGTTATTCAGAAATATGGGCTGAACAGTTTGTGTTTCAACGTTAGTTAAACCAGCAATAGGTTTTGCTATTTTCAGGTGTCTTTTGATCTCTTTAAGATCGTCTAGTTTCGTCCGCAACTGTCTGATTTGATCTTCTAAGCTTAATCTGTTCGTGTGCCAAGCTTTCAGATCATTGTATATTACTTGAGAACAATTAACCCGGCCGTCCTTTTCTATTTTACATTCTAAAGTAGATTCATTGCTGTTAACTACGGCTTCATTTCTCCTCTTGTGATTGGTATGCTCCCAATGCTGTGCGCGACGTTTTATTCTGGTATGATTTATATTATCTTTGGTACGTTCATAAGCTTCTAGAAAAGCCTCAGTCTCTTTAATCAATCTATCTATTTTATCGTTTATTTGTCTTGATTCCAGCTCGTCATTATACTGATTTTTGTATGTCAAATGCCCAATACTTGGATTCTCTTCGAGAATGGTATCTACGGTGTTTGGTTCGAAAACATCGTTGTATAGTGACCGTTTGGTTCTAGTACTATTTTGGTTTGGTTGAGTTGGTCTCCTTGCAATAGTTCCATCAGTTTCTAGCCTTGTGTACACTAAGCCACTTGGTGTGAAACAGGCACATTTTTTCGTACTCATCTTTGGATGTGACACGTTTATTTCGGGCTGTAAAAATAAATATAAGATCAGCATTGGTCATGAAACACCAGTCTTATTTGTTTGTTTGTTACATTTTATTGCACAATAAAAAAAACGAAAGTAAAACTGTTATTTATAACAGGCTTGTCTTGCTTGCTTGACTTATTTCAAAAGAAATTTCTTCCAGCCATCCTAGAAATTTTTGCACCTTATAAACTCGGTCTTAAAAATAATGGTATTTATACCTCATATTTGCACTTGTGCCGTCGCCATCTGCCGTTAACGAGGACGCACTTCCACTTTCGCCCGGCCGAGCAAGGAGCCCGAAGCTCTGCCTTTGAACACTCCACGGCCAAACGGGCTGCCTTTCCGCTCGCTATACTTGCGTCCTCTGATTCTGTGGGTCGTGGAGATATTATTATCTACGGATTTATGAAATGTGGCTGCTGGCCATCCAAATTAGGTGAAAACATTTGGGAAGAAAGCAAAGGTCACAGGATTGTAATATTTATTAGTTTTCGTAAATATTATAGGTAACATCAATATACATACGGTCTAATGACTTCGCAATTATGTAATTCGGTTGGTAATTATGGCTGATTTCTTCACCATTGAGTACTTTCTCCAAATTGGCTTCCAATATTGGATTGTGGCTTTCATTCGTTATTAATGGTTCACCCATCTTGTCTCCTTGGCTGTCTTTTTCTGTACTATCCTGCAAAGTGAAATATCGGTTTTATTGTCATTCATACTTACGGGTAAAATTAAGTTAATTTATTGCCTTTAGCATTGTTTGATTCGTCCGATTGAGTGGGATATTATGTATCTTGAATCTTTACCTCCTCATCTTCTTCGTCTCCATCTAAGAAATCATCATCGTCTTCTTCGAGTTCAAAATCGGAGTCCTCAGACGATAAATCGTCGTGTTCGCTGATTGGCTGCGACGTTGACGTGTTTTCCATTGGATTCATTTGGCGACTGTATTTCTCTGCACGGAGACGTGCTTCGGCATAGTGGGCTTGTGTCTCGCGGCGTCCAGAGCTGAAATAAAAAAACATATCTTTTTGGTTTGGTCTCTGTTTAATGTTAAAGGTCACGTGGATTGTCAGAATATATGTGTTGCCCTCGGGCAAGGACCTCTTTTGTCGTTATGCTTTATTGAAAATAATAGTTTGATTAGTACAGCCCTATTCAAACTTAATGGCGCCTCGGAACATCGTACAATCCGATGCGCAGGACAAAATTGATAGCCTGTCAAGGATATCATAAACATCACAGAGAAAATAATCACTACATAAACATTGCTAAGCTACAATGGCAATATACCTACTGGATTTAGTGCCACGGCCAGACTGTACCCTAAAAAATCCGGGCAGCATGAACTTCTTGACATTGACATTTTTTTTTTGTTTACTCTCAGACCAAAGATGTTAAGAAGAAGACCAATGTCTAAAAATGGCCCCACTTTGAATTGTGGGAAGGCAGGCCGGGCTTGCCAATTGTGTTACCGATCGGAGCTAGTTCAGTATTACCCGGTAAAATATCTATGCATCTGCGACCGTCAGATCGCCATCTTGCGAGGTAGCTAAATATTTCGACGGGTGAAGTCAATGGTTTCATGTTTTTGTATAAAACCAATCATAAGCTGCTGACGCTGTCATTTACTATCCCAATTAACGTTCACGTCGCAACGCATGGCACACAGAGTGAACCAATCACAGAGTGATTTACTTTACGGCACATCTTGCGCTCATTTCATTGGTACAGACTAATCGAGAGGACAGGGGTCGTTTTTGAGAGTGAATTTTGTAGGAAGAAATATGTCTATGGTTTTTAGGGTTCCGTACCCGAAGGGTGTCAAACGGGACACTATTACTAAGACTTCACTGTCCATCTGTCTGTCTGTCTGTCACCAGGCTATATCTCATGAACCGTGATAGCTAGGCAGTCGAAGTTTTCACAGATGATGTATTTCTGTTGCCGCTATAACAACAAATACTAAAAACAGAATAAAATGCATATTTAAGGCGAGCTAGGGCTAGGCTAGGTTGTCTGGAAGAAATTGCTGTTAGCAATAAGGCCGCCCATTGTACTTTTTCATTGTAACCTTCATATTTTATGTCTCGCTTCTTGTGTGCAATAAAGAATATTCTTATCTTATCCTATACAACAAACGTAATTTTTTTGCGTAACGTTTTTGCTCGATATTAATAACAGTAACAGTTAGACCAGAATATTTAGTTCTATATTCGCTTCAAAAATTTATCATTAAAATAAAACAAATATTTAAGGTGATTTTTTTACATACAACAAAGGTGATTTTTTTTGCCGTTTCTCGATCTCTGCGTCTAATGTTGTATAGGTAATGGTACGGAACCCTTCGTGTGCGAGTTCGACACGCACTTGGCTGGTTTTAATTTTATTCGTAGGAAGCTAAATATAGGCACATATGTATTTTTTTTTTTTTTTTAAAAAATACTTCATCTTTCACAGACGCGGGGTCCGTGCCATTTGTTTTCCTTAAAATTCTATTCCTTTTCCCTTCTATTCTCCTTTACTCCACATTCTTATTCTACATTAACCCAAGATGGTAGGGTACACACACACTATTTACAGTTAACTTATACTAATTTTTTTTTTTTTTTTTTTTTTTTTTTTTTTTTTTTTTCATGCAGTTTTTTTTTTTTTTTTTTTTTTGTCATGCAGTTTTTTTTTTTTTTATTTTTTTTTTATGTACAATTATTTTTAATGTTTATTTTTCCCTCAGATTTTATTTACACAGTGGTGCCTGTTATACGTTTACATTTTACGCCGGTCGGTCGGCCGCGGATTCGCTGGTCGTCTTTGCCGTCAGTTCTACTATGATGTTCATGTCGCGGGATTTGATTGCCATTTTTAGGATATAGTCCGTTATTTTCTTTGAGGTGGCGTCCATCGCTTGCTTTGCGAAACTGCTGATAGCGTCCATGCCTGCATCGGAGTAGTATACGCAGCTGACGGTGTGCCGCGACACTGCTACTACCGCGTGCGGGACGCTGTCGAAGAGTTTAAGCGATGCGGTTTGCGTTCGGACGATTATCACCGACTCCCAAGTTAGACCCTGAGCTTCGTGGATGGTTAGGACGCGTGACCCATAGCCTATGCCGTATCCCTGGTTGGTGAGGGTTTTTTTTTCTTCCTGCGTGTGCGTGAGGAAGAGGGTTTTCGGTCGGCCTTTGGGTATTTGCGCGCCTGTAAACTTTTTCAGCTCGATGGAATTTATCCGTCTGCTTGACGAGTACATTCCTGGGTAAACTTCTCTGAGGGCGTACGCTACATCCATCGGGTTGCGGTGCGTGCAGAGCAGCTCCTGGCCGATGGTTGCCACCAGGTTCGGGCGACTGTAGCGCAGCTCAAAGAGGTTTTGCCGGTCGATGTATGGTAGCTGGTTGACATCTCCGATGAGAACGACTTCGCTCGCCTCCGACAGTCGAGCGGCCATTACTATAGCCCCAAAATGGTTCATGAGAGCCTCGTCAACCAGTAGGCGGTTGATCTTTGCCGGCTCTTTGAACCCATTTGCCAATACTGAGGCCATAGTTCGGACCTTAGAGTCGGCTTCCACTCCTAATTGAAGCGAAAGCTTTTCCCTCAGGTCTTTGACCGCTTCGGCTGTCGTGGTTATCGCCATGTCCCCCTCACCGAAAATGCGCACCAACCACGTTGTCTTTCCGCATCCCGGGACCCCGTTTATCCACTGGAATCTTGGCATCACCCGCACGTTGGTTATGTCGATTTCTTTGGCCTTGTCCAACATCTTGTCCTCCAGCATGATCTTTGTGCAACGGGCCACAACCAGCACCGAGTCTTTTCCGGCATTCCGGAAATTGAGCTTGCCAGTCCGTCCTGTCTCCACCTCATTCAGGGGCACGAAACCCTCCGACTCGCTGTATGCTGCCATGTATTGACCCGACATTGTTCCTCTAAGGATCTGACTCGTGTCGTTGTCATAGATGGCAGCCTCGGCCTCCTCGAGTCTCACCTTCAACAGCTGCTCATTTCCGAGCTGGAAGGACTGCAGTATCTTACTGCAAGTAGCTAGATGTACCATCTTGTTTGCTTTTATCATAGCTTGAAACTCGAGGAACGCGTTCGTCAGGTGGTCTTGCGGCCCCCTCACCGTGACGAGACTTGGCGGGCTGACCTGCCCCTTGTCGGCTCTCGTGCGGTTGGTGTGTGGCTGCGTGGCGTGTCCTGGTGGCGGTTTAAAGAAGCCGTACACAGCGGCCGCCCGTCTGTCCGCCGCCTTTGATGTGCTTGGCAGGTTTCTGTGAATGGCGGCTCCAAGCGCGCCCATGAATATCCTTACTATGCCTCTCGCCCCGGCATCTCCCGCAGGACTGGTGTTGCGTCCCTTTTCTGCCTCCTTCTCCACTTTCCGTCTTTGCTCTAGCTTTTCCGATCCGCTTTGTGCATTCGAGTCGGCGGGTTTAGTCTCTTTTGCCTTGTGGTGTCTGAGGAAATCGAGGTTTTGCCCTCGGTCCTCGTACACCACCACCTCGTGGATTTTAGAGGCTTTTAGGCAGCCCACGTAGTCTGCGACTTCACCCGCGTCGGCCTCGATGCACATTGCGTCCACACTGATTCTTTTGGCGCCTGTGGGCTCGCCCCGCCCCGCCTCCCCCATTCTTGAAAGCACTGAGCAAACCTGAGTGAAGGGTGACACTGCGCCCCAGCCGAATAATGCAACCGTTTTGTTCCGTAATTGCACCAGTCGGCAAGGGTGACCTTCTGCTTGTGTCTCAGGTAACGCGTCAAATGTTCTGCGTTTTATTTTTCTCTTATCAGTGCTTCCATTCAGGATGGAGGCCAGGCCGGGCGAGATCACAACGTATTTCTGTGTTATTCGGCAAAAGCTTATTCCCCGGGTCTCGCCATCGCCGTCCATGAAGAGGGCCACTCCTCTCACTTTTATTCCCGGCTCTCCGCACTCCCCGCTCTCCAAGATGTTATTTATGGGTGCGTTTTGAGTGTCTGTGGCCTGGGTCGCTGATGAGGGCCCGGCGTCCGGAACGGCGTCGGCGTCGGTGTCGTTCGAAGAGGCATGCGTGACGGTGACTGCGGAAGCGTTGGCGGTCGTGCTGTTTCCTTTGGCGGCGATCCGGGCGGCCTTGCTCGCGAAATCAAGGAACGGTGTTCTCGTATCCTGATTCGACATTATGTTGGGGAGCGCTGACTGGTCCAGTTTTATCTGGAGTTTCTGCTCCAGTTCCATCCTCTCCCGGCCGAATCTTGGGCAGTCGAACAGCACGTGCCATATCGTTTCCTCGCAGATTGGGTCGCAGGCACAGGAGGGACTGTCCTTTACGTGGAAGCGGTGGAGATACGCGGCGAATCCTCCGTGTCCGGTCAAAATTTGCACATGCACAGGTGTTAGGGCTGTGTCCTTCAGCACTCGTCTTGCGATTTCGACGGTGGGTAGGAACGCCTTCGTTACCGAACCTGTCTCGGAGGACTCGTATCGCGCCTGCCACTTCCTCACAGTATCCTCCCGTATTTGCCTCCTGACAAACGACAGGGGAACTTTGTCATAATCCGGGGCCGTTTTTTTCGTTAAGGCCGCTTTTTTGGCAAGTTCGTCTGCTCTTTCGTTCCCGGGGGTGCCAACATGCGCTCTCAACCAAAAGAGCCTCACGTTCCTGTCCTCCTCTCGGATTTCTCGTACGAGCCTCTTAATTTCAAGAGCCAGAGGGTGAGTTACCGACGGACAGCTTAAGAGGTCGAGCGAGGATCGTGAGTCGCTCAGTATGTTAGCTGTGTCCGTCTTTTTGTCTCTCACCATCTTTACTGCTCTATAGAGGGCGTACATTTCCGATTGGAAGACTGTATTGTGGGGCTCTAGACGGAAAGTGGAGTATTTGGACTCTCTATCGTTTGACCACCATGTTAGGGCTGCTCCTACCTTGCCATCGATCTTGCTGCCGTCTGTGTAGATCTGTGGGCCGACCACGTGGAGATCCTTCAGTGTTTTTGGCTCCATATCTTCGAGGCGCTCGTACTCCGTTGTTGTGAGTTGGGATGGGTGGGGGTGGTCGAGGTACCCCACCTTACACTCTAGTTCTCTGCCCGGTGGCATGAACTCTTTGGAGTGTCCTTTCTTCACTCTGAAGAGCGCGGCGGCCTCCATGATACGGAGGTCCAGAGGTAGTTGGCCCGACAAGATAAGTGCCGATGTCAGAGACACCGTGCGATACGCTTTTATGGCCTTTTGTGCGAAGCCCCTTTGCAGCGAGTCTAGCTGTTTGCGTGTCGTCAGCTTCTCTGCTGCCGGGTACCAGGCGCTGGCCGCGTAAAGCACGATTGGCTCTATCACCGACACATATATTGTCTTGATGATGTCGGCATTTAGACCCCAGCTCACCTTCGCCGCGCACGCTAGCTGTTTGTATATGTCCGCAGCCTTTTTACAAGTCGCGGCCACGTGTGCGTTAAAGGTGAGCTTGTGGTCGATGATGAGGCCCAGCAGCTTGATCTCCGTAACGAGTTTCACCTGGGTACCGGCCATTTGGATTTCTGGGGTGTCGTATTTTAGTTTTTTGGTTACGACCATCGCGTTGGTCTTATGCGGGGCGAAATTGAGCTTATTTTCGCCTCCCCAGTCCGATACCGCTTTTAGGGTCTCGTTGGCTCTTTGCTGGAGGGCACCGACACTGTGGTCCGAGAACACTAGGACCACGTCATCAGCGTAGGCCTGGCAGAAGATCTTTTTACTGGCCATTTTTCGGAGCAGCGGGTCTAGGATGAGATTCCAAAAGGTTGGTCCGGCGATGCTTCCCTGCACGCAACCCTTTGTGGTTTCTTTTCCGCTTTTTCTCTGGCGTAATTTACCATGACTTTTCTGTCCTGCAGGTAGGAGACCACCAATGAGTACAGATTTCTCGGGCACTTCTTTTGCCTCATTTGAAGCTTTAGGGCGGGCCACCATGCGTTGTCGAAGGCCCCCTCTATATCCAGCGAGATCACGAGCACGAGTTTTTTCGCTTTAACTTCGGCTCGTATGTGTTCCAGCAGGTCACAGAGGGCGTCCTCGGTTCCGCGTTGAGGCATGAACCCATATTGGCTGAGGCTCTGGGTGGGGAGGAAGTGCCACTGTAGTCTGTACACTAGGAGCTTTTCCACGATTTTTCCGAGGACCGAGAGTAACCCGATTGGTCTGTACGATTTGGGGTGCGTATAGTCTTCTTTTCCTGGCTTCCGGAGGATGCACACATGGGCTATCTTCCATTGCTTTGGGAAGTGCGGCAGCTCTAGACATTTATTTGCTATTGCCAGGAACACTTCACTGTTGCATCGGATGGCCACTGCGCAGATGTCGGCCGTTAGTCCGTCCGGGCCAGGAGCTTTCTTCGGGTTTGTGTCTCTGAGTACCATTTCCAGTTCCGCGGCCGTAAAGGGCGGGTCGTCGCTTGATAGCGGTTGCGACACTGTTTGGGTACTCTCTTCTGTGAGTTTCCTTATGTTGGTGTGGTGTGTAGTGTCGGTATCTGCAGAGTCATCAGGATAAAACGTTTTTGCCAGAAGTTCCGCCGACTGCTCTGGGCTGAGTGTTTCACCCGCAGTGCTTCTTAGGAGCATGTCGTCGTGTCTCCTGGACGTTCTCCTCAAGACTCTGTATATTCCGTCCCACATACTCTCTCGGTCCTGGGTCGAGCAGAATTCCTTCCAGCTTTGCGTGGCGGCGTCGGTTGCGCGGAGTCTATACTCTTCTTTGGCTGCAAGGTACTGCTCGATCGTGAATTGTCTTCGGATGGGGGCCGCGTTTCTTATCCTCCTTTTTCTCTTGAGTGCCTCTTTTTTTAGCGCGTCAAGAGCGGGGGACCACCACGGGGGCCTCGCGTCGCCTTTTCGTGCACCAAGTTTCGGAATTGACTCCTCGCACGCGTCGTGGATGGCGTCTGTGTAGGATGTTATTTGTTTTTCCAGATCCTCCGGGGTCAGGACGTCCGAGATTGTGTAAGGTGTTATGCTGTTTTCGGTTAGTCTGGTAGCGAAGCGTGCTTTGAAGTCAGACCACTTTGCTTTTTTGGTGTTGTATCTGCGAGTTGTGATTGGCCTTAAGGGTTCCAAGGCCTTTTCCAGTCGCAGACAAAACGTGATAGCATTATGGTCAGATGTGGTCAGACTTCTGTTCACTCTCCACTCCGAGATTTTGCCCAGCAAGGGGAGGCTGCATACGGTTACATCAACGATGCTTTTGTACTCCCTGCCTCCCCTGTAGTCCTCGTAGGTTGGTGTTTGACCCGTGTTTAGGATCTGGAAATCCATCTCGTTGAAGAAGGCGTTGCAAGCCGCTCCGCGGTGATCCTCGGAGTCGCTTCCCCACCAAATGCTCCATGCGTTGATATCCCCGCCCACCAGGATTTTATTTGTGCCGAGTTTGTCACATACCGTTTTTGTTTTTGACAGGTACGGTTCAATGTTTTCTGTGCCCTTGTGGTTCCCATAGTAGACAGACACAACTCCAAGCTTTAGCTGGTCTGCCTTTATAAGGACGGCTGCGACATCCTCGGTCACAAGCTGGGGGTCATGGATGACCTCCAGGCTGTCCCCGAACACGACAATTGCCGCCCTTACCGGCCTCTCGCGGTTTAATGTGCACTGGATGACGCGTGTACCAGGGCTTTGCTTCATCACACCTGCACTGCCCACGTAGGGCTCCTGGACAAGTGCAATGGAGACTCCCTTTTCCTGTGCCAGTGCCATTAACTCAGCCGTTGCTAGCTTGGAGCGCTGAAGGTTTGCCTGGATGAAGAGCAGTTTACCCATTGATCCGTCTGTTTGGGTGTCGTTGGTTTTGGTGGTCTCGTTTATGTCGGTGGCGCCTTTAGCAGTATGACACTCTCGATCTGGCTATGTTGTCCCATTTTTGCCTCTCTTGGCACTCGTCGCTGAAGGCGACGTGTGACAAGTCGTTCCCATCTTTTTTCGCCAGCCTGCAGTTGACACATATCGGGGGCTTGCCGTCGTTTTTCAAGGGGCAGTCCCGCCCAGTGTGCGTTTCCGCGCAGTAACTGCATGTGTCGAGCTCGGCCTTACACACTGATTTGCTGTGTCCGTAGGCCAAGCACTTCATGCACTGCACCAGGGGGGACTGGTCCTCGATGCGACACCTCTGCATCCCGATGTGCACCTTCTCAGCCTCCAAGAAGCGCCTCCACACGCCCGGCGATAGTTCGAGCACGGGGTGGCATTCGTGCGGGTTTCTTGCGCGTTTCCTATAGCGCATCCGGATCGTTTGCTCGTCAGCACCAATGTTTTGCAGAAGGTGTTGGTTCTGCGCCTTTAGAAGCTCGACGATCTCGTCATCGGTGTTGACGGACAACACGCCCCGGATACACGCCAGAGGATTGGCTGGCTTTGGCTCTTGCACCTTCAGGCCGCCGCTCGCTTGGACTTTTTCCCGGACAAGCTTCAAGTCGTCCTTGCTGGCGCAGCTGACGACTATTTTCCTGTTCCGGGCCTTCCTAACCCTGTTGACTTTGGCCCCAGTCTTTTTCAGTTCTAGGGCCTTCGTAACACTGTCTATGACGTTTTGCCCCGTGTGGTCGGGGTTTTTAGACGCTATAATCAGCGTATGGTTAGGTTGCTTGGGCGGCGCCGGCCTTGCCAGTGCCTGAGCGAAGGTTTTCGGCCCTTGTGTCGGTTTCTCAGCTGTCTTTAGGATGCCTCTCTCAATCGTCTCAAGTTTTTCCTTCACCTCCGCCATGGCAAATTCCGCCTCTAGGTTTGGAGCGGGAGGCGCGGCCGCCTGCGGCTTCGCGTTACGCAAATCGCGAATGTCAGATGACACAATTTGCAGGCGTTCGGAGATTGGCTCCAGTTGTTTTGCCAGGTCTTGTTGAGGCGGCGGGGGGAGGGGAGGGGAACAAGGGGGCTTCGCAAGGATTTTCAAGGTGACCTCCTTGACGGAGGTCATCTCTTCGAGTATCCTCGCGATTGCGGGAGTATCGTTGTGCCAGTTGGCTTCGGGCACTTTCTCGCTGGACGAGGCCAGATCTCGCTGTTGTTGGGCGGCCTCTGTTGTTCTCCTCAGGGCGTCCAGCTGGTTGGAGAGGCTCGCGATGTTTGAGTTGACTTTCAAAAGGCCCGCCTCTATGCTGCCGAGTTTCGGGCTCTCTGTCGGGCTATCTCCGCCGACTGGTTTTATGCCGCTGTCGAGCTTTGCTCCCAGGGCCTCTATTGCCTTCCTGGCCTCCCCCACCTCCCGGAAAGAGGCCGCCGTTTCGTGGCCCAGCCAATCTCTTACGGACTTCGCCTCCTTTAGCGTTTCGGCTATGTTCCTATTTGCCTGGAGAAGTTCCGCTGTGAGGTTTTGGCGCATGAGTGATGTTTCTTTTGCATGCGCCCTCTCAACCCGCACTAGCTCTTGTGCGTGGCGGGAGCGTTCCTTCTCCAGGTTGAACTTATGCCTGGCCCTTGAGTCCGACAGAGAGAGGCAGATCTCGTACAAGGCCTGCAGGCAGTCGTGGGCGATCATCTTGTACTCCTTCTTCATGTTGCCTGAGGCCTCGAGCGCGTCCTTGCCCTTTTGGAGCATCTGGTTGGCCTCCCTGGTTGCGCAGTCCATCTCGACGCCTGTGCCTCTCCTCGGCGTAGAGTAGAGTATGCTAGGCCGCGATCGACCGCCCGCCGACGACGCCACCGATGATGCCATCGAGCTCTCATCATCCGTTGGGATTTGCTTAGGGGGCGATACGCCGCATTGCTCCCAGTTGGATATCCGGTCGATGGCAAATTCGGTGATGCTCGCGAGCTCCGGTTCCGCGGGCGGTGCTGCTGGTTTTTCGGGTGTGCCGTCCTCCCTCTCGGTGGCCCGCGAGGCCGTAGCTATTGTCTCGGCCTCGCGGGTCACCGCGGAGATCTCAGTTGGATCCGATGTGATCTCGACGACTTCGGGGCTTTTCGCTTTGCTCTTCCTTTTAGGCACCTCCGGTGCAGCTCCGGACGCTGCCGGCCGTCGCGTTTGCATTGACGGCTTCGCAGACCTCTCCGATTTAACGGACCTAGCAACTGCTGCTTTTGTTAACACCTTTTCTCTTAGCGACCGAGTTCCCTTAATGGACGATTCCGCGGCCGATTTTCCTTGGCTTGACATTATTTTCAGCTCTTTCTTTTTACTTATTAGCTAACTTATTGACTAATAGCCAATCTCTCCCCCAAGATCCCGTATCTCGGTGACGATCCGCTTCGGTCTCCGAGACACGATTTGTGATTTTGCTCTGCGGTCTTCTGCAGGCGTGTTTTCAGAAGGTTTTCTGTGCGACGTTGGCGACTGTCGCGAAGACTGATTGTGGCGGTTCTGGAGTTGCTGGTGAGATTGACTATCTTAACCTATATAACCAAGTCCCTACTTGTGCGTTACTTTGGATTCGCTTGCGAATTGTTGCTCTTTCTGATTTCGCAGGCGTTGTGCTGTGAGCGCGGCTGTTGCAAGTCTTAACAGTTCGTTTACGGTGGATTTTTGTAAACGAGATGTTTTGCGGCTATGATAGGGAGTTGGTTATGTCTAAGACTAACTTATTGCTACTTATAAACTAGGGGAATGGGGCGTGTGTACTTAAGGGGTTAATGTGGCCTCGCTGATGGACTGCGGGTGAATGTGTGTGTGGCACATATGTATTAGAAATCATTACCTTTCAACAAGGAATGTATCTGGCCAATGAGCAGCAGCTTGCCGCCTCCGCCGAGGTTGCAGGAGCGGCAGCAAAGATCGACCGTCCATATGCGGGGGAGGGTCGACACCACCCATGTCCAGGAACGTTGGCGCCAAATCGATGTTTAGGACCAAATCGTCCACGCTGGAACAACACGTTTTATATGGGGACTAGGTAATTTTTTTTATAATCTGTACGTATAAAAAAAATTGTTGCTGTTCGTTAGTCTCGCCAAAACTCGAGAACGGCTGGAAAGATAGATGTGGGTGATTAGCTACAATAATTTGTAATTATTAACTTAACCTCCTCAGCCCTGACCTTGAAAATAACAATAGATTTATATTGTTCTTTTCAAGATCAGGACTGAGGAGGATAATTCCAGATTCACTTTTACTTTATTTTTTGTCGGACGACGTGAGCTCCGTCTCTGCTTACAATGATTTAGCTCTTCGAATAAGAGCGAAACCTGGTCGGACTCTACCGACAAAAAATTCAGGTAAGTGATTCTGGAATTAAGTTAATAATTCTAAATTGTTGTATTAAATTAAATAATTTGCTGAGCATACTTAAGAGAATTAAGATGACAATGTGTAGTGCTTACGAAAGTAAAAACAATTTGAATTTTTAATTTGACTTCTTCTCATTAATTTTATTATTTTACTATTTAAACTGAAATATTTTCTGCCGACCACTACTTATGCTTATTAAATAAAACTTTTATTGCAGAGAAGATTTTATTACTGGCCAAAAGCATATTTTTTCCTGGTCGTTTAAATGAGACCCGTTTAGCCACACAAAAATTGCGAAATTCTACGTTTGCGACTAAAATTAGGTAAGGTCGCCCTTAACTGATTAGAGTGGACATTGCAAAGGTTGAAGTGCTGTCCATTATACCGAGGCCGACTTGCACCACTTGTTAAATGTCACGTAAGTCGCTATTTAAATCGACTTGTATGAAGAATTTTATTTAAATGCTGTTTGAGCCACATTTAAGAAAATGGTCCAAGTCGGCCTTAGTATAAGATTTTAAGACTGGAGTTTTTTTTTCGCTGTCTTTCCACTACAACTCTACCAGCCGCAGCTAACATTGTAGTTACCTTGACATTCAACAGAATATTATAAATTATTTTCGTTGAAATAATTTTTGTTCTGATTACTTACTGTCTACTTAAGGCAAAAAATGCTTACACAGTCCCCGGTTCTACGCCAGGTCCTCTCACGAGGAATGGAACTCGGATGTCGAACTCAAACGGGAAGCTTTTACCCTTGACCAGGCCAAACTGTCCAAGATGATATCCATGGTCTGACGTGTACACTAGGTAGGTGTTGTCTAACTCTCCCAGGGCCTTCAACTCCTGGTACACCCTCTCCACGGCCTGAAATGAGAGATAGAATTGATTACGTGGAACTTATGCCTCAAAGTTAGACTGGAGTGGCACTTTAAAAATAAAGAAAAACACTAGAAATGATAGCTCTAACATAAATAAAGCTACTACAGCAAAAAAATTGATTATTACGTGTGGGGCGCTGGAAAAACTTAACTTCAAATTGTAGACCAAGATTTTCTATGTGCAGTGCATTTTCCGCCATCTTAAAAAAAGGGTCGTTGTCGATATCTCAATAACTATGAACGATACGTGAAAAATGTAAAAGTATTGTAGGTACCAACATTATCGTATCTCATCGGAGAACTAAGTTATTGTGAAAAAAATTAATTTAACCCTTGTTTCAAGATTGCGGAAAATTCACATTGGAAATCTCAATAGCCTCAATTCTTCTAAGTATTGTTATTGATTAAAGTAAGTGTTAATTTGGTTTAGAAGGTAATTATGCCAGATCTGATTGAAATTAAGTATCCCGAGCTGTCACTCTACTTCAAGAGGGTCGAACGGCATATAGAGATAGGATTTCTACCACAGATTTCTTCTCAGTACGTTTTGTTATTGATTGAATATTTACTCTTAGGGTGGAATTAAAGAGTAAATACTGAATTAATAACAACATTCAGAAGAATTGAGGCCACTTGAAATGAGTTTACTGTTAAAAAGTTAAGTAAATTCAATGGCCTCACTTTCTTTTCGTGCACATAGGTACATAGACTCTTGGCCACCATATTAAGAGCTACTAAAAAAACGCTGATGTTCTTTTGTTTAAAATTTTGATAAAGAATGCCAAAATGGGAAACCCTACGGCTGAGAGAGACACCTTAGTAAGTAAGTACTTACGGAACATAGTAACAACTAGTCCTTTAAATTGCGGCTCCAGGTTTTTTTGCACTGAGAACTGAAAAGAGGTCGTTAAAAGGCTGTTACCATGTCAACGCTCTGGAGCGTCTGTAGCCGCTTCGTCATTAGAAGATCAGTGAACTGTCTGTGGACGGGCTTCATTTTCTCCGTCACGCGCAGGATCCATTGCTTGTCGGGATTCGGTGCCATGTCATAAGTTGGGGTGCTGTGGATGTAAGGGTTAGCCGTTAACCGTCACCGCTTGATACTCGTACAGCCGACTGTATACCTTTAAATGTTTTTTGCATAATCGTCCTTAACGAAAGTGATTAGAGTGCACGTGTGTTACGGTTGATGTGCTGTGGACTGTACCTATGAGAATACCGGCAGGTCACATTGGGTACGCTGGTTGTGTTACAAATAAAATAAATATTTTTCGTTTTCATTGTCTAACCAATAGGTTCAGCCAAACGCGCGATAATCGCGGATAAACATACATACAAACATACGGGTCAAACTGAGAACCTCCTTTTTTACGTCGTTTAAAAATGGCTTAATGCGAGTCGGACTTGCGCAACGAGGGTTCCTTATATTTGTTTTCCTTAGCAAAAAATGTGTTAAAAACTCATACTACCTTGACAGAACAAAGTACATGACCAACTTGCTTTATATGCTTGTCACAATTTATTTTAATGAAAGAGCGTGGTACGAATACAGACTAAAATAGAACGGGAATGAACGCAATATTTAATAAATTCTTATTATTAAATATTCCTGCAGGTTGACTGGTAGAAAATGCCATTAGCATTAAGTCCACCTTTTGTACACTGTCTTTGTGCAATAAAGAATTAATAATAATAATATTAAGCTCGCCTATGTACAAATGTTTTAATATGCAATAAATAATTATTAATCAACCAATATTAGTTTCTAGCTGTGACATCCTTCGCGTGGAAAGTTGGCGTGTATTTTTCCGGAATAAAAGGTAGCCTTCGTGCTATACCAGACTATTCCATCCAGATCCGTTGAGCCGATTTGGTGAAAAACTTCCATCCATCCAAACTTTCACATCTTTTTTTGTATAAGACACTATCGGGTTAGTCAGGTACACGATTTATAATTCAAGAAAAGCTAGACCTATTTTGGTATAATTTTTGATTTGTTGAATTTTTCCGCCCGAATAGCGGAATACCTTAAACATGAAACATACTAAGAAATCAAAATTTATGACGTAGATTCATTTTTAAATACATTTTGTATCGAACGGATTTTTATTAACATCTCTAGAACGGAACAGTTATTCATTTTGAGGCGGTACGAAGTTTAATATTAGTATAGCCGGGAATAGCTAGTTTAATATCATTCGTTTTATCCGTTTATTTCGTATGCCTACCAGTTAATTTCTTGCACCACCTGTGGTTGACTGGTACAAAATGCTTATAGCATTAAGTCCGCCACATTGCCATTGTATTTTTTACTTATGTGCACATAAACGTATTAATAATAGGGGTTAAAGTATGAAATTGCCGTTTTATTGCAATAGGTTCTTTGAATTGACATAGAATCTTCATGGTTTGAGGTTTTCGAATGAAACTTTTTTCAAATGGTTTCTATTATGTTCTTTTTTTAAAAAATGTGAAACATTTGAATATCGACTTTCAATTGTTTTTGTTATTCAATTTAGACAAGAAAGATGGATACTGCGAAAATTCGAGTGATTTTTGAATACGAGTTCCGACGCGGAACTAACGCGGCAGAAACAGCCCGCAATATCAATGCTGCGTTTGGAGAGGGGTCTACTAATGAACGCACCGTGCGATTTTGGTTTAAACGCTTTCGTGATGGAAATTTCGACTTAAAGAACGAGCCACGAGGAAGACCGCCCACACAGGTGAATAACGATGAATTAAGAGAGATAGTGGAAGCCGACCCTAGTCAAACTACCCAGGAATTAGCGGCATGGTTTAACGTTACCTTACCCACAATATTGACTCACTTGCGTCAAATCAATAAAATAAAAAAATACGAAAAATGGGTGCCTCATAATCACTCGAATTTTCGCAGTATCCATCTTTCTTGTCTAAATTGAATAACAAAAACAATTGAAAGTCGATATTCAAATATTTCACATTTTTTAAAAAAAGAACATCATAGAAACCCTTTGAAAAAAGTTTCATTCGAAAACCTCAAACCATGAAGATTCTATGTCAATTCAAAGAACCTATTGCAATAAAACGGCAATTTCATACTTTAACCCCTAATAATAATAATAAATCCGACATCACCTGAGAATCTTCATTTAAAACATTCTTAGCACATGTACTCGGCAGATTTTACGGATTTGTATGTACCTCCATGGGTATAGATTTATAAGCGATCTCGAGTTCAGGGCGAGGACTGGTTTCACGACCACACAATGCGCAAATATTTGAATACTAAACGAACGTCTCGCGTCGAAGCAGCCCTGTATTCTCCTTGGCAGGCCCATTTACCTTGGGCGCTGTTAACTTATTTATGGATGCATAGAGAATTGGAGAATTCAATGTACAGTCTGCGATAGTTGGGATTTACTTGCAGCCTTAGATTAACGACTCCATAGACCAAATTTGGGTCTATGGCGACTCTATGCTTGCAGCCTTTATTACCTACTGAGTGATAGCTCCGGTGAAATGTACGAAATTTTGGTTCTCCGTACAAAATACAGACTAAACGTCTCATCAAGATAGTACAACCAAGCCAAAAACCATAGGTACAGTGAAACTAAACAAATCTCTGAAACCAAGCATTTTAAAAGTTAATCGAGGCTTAGTCAGTTACAAATTCCATTAGTTCTATTACACGCACTTGAAACGACCAGAAACTGTTTTATAGAGCCATTCTAAAAAAATCGGCCAACTGCGAGTCGGACTCGCGCACCGAGGGTTCTGTACGCACTTGGACGTTTTTTATTATTTTTCGTAAGAATCCTTACTAATATTATAAACGCGAAAGTTTGTATGTATGGATGGATGTTTCTCTTACTCTTTCACGCAAAAACGGCTGAACGGATCCGGATGAAATTTTGCACAGACATAGATTATAATCTGGATTAGAACATAGGCTATTTTTTATCCCGGAAAAATACACATCAAAATTACCATACGAACGAAGTCGCGGGCAACAGCTAGTATTCCCACAATCACGCCGTATTTGATGCCTGTATGTATTACCGTTTTTACGATAGAGCATAAACAAAAAAAAGTTTGTATGGAGACCCCTTATCTTTTCAATTTTGTTATTTGTTAGGTAATCCGCAGTAATAACTCATATTCTGTGAAAATTTCGAAAAATAGATATTCATACAAAGATAAAGGTCGGACAGACAACGCAGTCAGAGTAATGGGGTCCTGTTTAGGGTTAACATTTAGGAATTTGTAAAGTCCTGCTGAAAGACAAAAAGCCTGACATTTCGATAAAAGTCCGGACTTTTTAGTCACTAAATGAAAACATTACTCACTTAATTACAGTGGTATGGTAGGCATGGTAGCGTCTTTCCATAGTGCCAGGACGCAAGGGTATGTATCACGTATACCTACTTCGGAATGCCCAAGTTAATAAGGGTTAAAGACTTGTGTGATATTACTTAATATGTAGTTTTATTACTCATATTCCAAAGCATTAGGACGGATGGTAGCCCCAGTCCCGTTTGGCACACTTCGAGTACGAAACCCTAACTGTGGACTGGCTGGAGTAGGAGCGTGCCGTCAACTATGCTATGGAAATATCACCTCTAAGTTTAGCTAACTTGCCCCCTTGTCACATACGTTCTCCCGACACGCAGAGGCAATGCTAACTTCTTTCGGCATAAAACCTTTATGCAAGCACTAACCAGTTACTTACGTTATTGTATTGTAAGGCAGCCTATATACGTCCCACTGTAGGACACAGGCCTTCTCTCAAAGAGAGAGAGAGAGAGAGAGAGAGTATGGGCTTAATTATTACCGCGGATTGGCAATTTCAAGCGCTGAGGTGTGAACACCTCAGACACAGGTTTCCTCACAATATTTTCCTTCACAGTTAGCGAGTGGCTTTGCTTCTATAACTTCACACATATTGGTAACTTAGAAAATAAAGTCATTGTACATGCCGGGATCCGAACACACGACCTCGCGAATGAGAAGCCGGCGTTCTACCACTCCGCAACCGCCGGTTGGAAAATTTAATTCCGAAAGAAATGATGAGCCGAGCTTGAACAGGACTTAATAAAAGCTCGAAGGATCGGATCAATATTTTGCAGAAGACAACGGTTATGCAAATTTTATGCATTCAACGACGGTCGACCACCCCTGACACGATAATGCTGCCCGGAGGTCCAAAACTTATCCCTGTAGCTACCTTCTACCGTATTATAGCTTTTTAGCTCGGGGTATGTGTTTGGGAGCGCGTTTCCAATGAGATTACTTTTGTGGAAGATTGGGCAGAAGTTTACACAAATGTTATGATTTATGAAGTGTTTGTCAGCTGGCAAGTGACTACTGTTACCTACCTATACCAGACAGGGATAGTGACGACACAGAAGCTCATAGGCACGGTAAGCTTATAACTCAGTGTCAGCTAGACGGCCTAGACCCTGAGGGTCAATACGTGCGGAGGGTTGCCAGGAATCCAGATTTAGCCGGATATAGTACTTTGTATGGTCGTGTCAGGCAAGCCGCATATTTACGGGCTCTTGTTAGGCTTTTTGTCATGCGAACGTTACCGGTCGACGGCCGACGGCCGCGGCGTAATGTTCTGGCGTCACTTCATTAATATCACAGGTATCGAATGACATAAGCTAATAATGTCTACGAGTGGCCAAAAGAGGGTTAGAGTGCGTACGCGGGACATATATAATAATGTTTGGACAGTGGAGCGGATGTGAGGGGTCGTGTATTTTCCAGGTAAATATCAGCTGGAGAACACTCTAATCAACGAAACATTATATCTTGAAAATATTGAACAATAACATTGCTAGTTACAGGATTATGGCATTAAGTCCGCCGTATTGTACATTAGTGCAATAAAAGTTTTAATAATATAAGTATACATTTAAAATTGTATTTCTGACTTCATAAAATGGTCTTAATTTTTTTTTGCACGCCTGCCAACTCCTTCCCTTATCTCCTGCGGTTAACTGGTAGAAAATGCTTATGGCATTAAGTCCGCCGCTTTGTACGATATATTTTTTAAGTGCAATAAAAGTATCAATAAATAAATAAATCAAACATAATATATTATGCCTTGCCTATATGTGGATCCTGTGTGGATTCAACTGTCATACATGAGTCCCACCTTCAGGATGTGTTCACTGTCATTGGAAAACTTTACTGCAAACCTTTCGTTGATTCGTAAAAACATACGCTTTTCGGATTAGAGAGAGAGTTACTCTCAAAACGTCTGTAAACCTAAATAAGTAATGTAATTTCCTTTTTTAATAAAGCGTTCTCTATCTATCTATAACTAAGTAATACGATTATTTGTAATTTATTAGATGGACTATTTGTAACTTAAAATACCCATCAACATCAGAAAGCGTGTTCATTTACGAATCAAACATTTTCCCAATCGTCTTTCCTCAAGACAAATTTTCGTGAGAACAAAATAAAAACAAACAACGGAGCATTCCTTTTTTTAAGGTTCGACCCCTCTGATGTTTTTGTCTACGGGTCCCAAATTTTGTTTGTGTGTTACCACTTACCCGGGATTCCAAAATAAGGATTCCAACAATAAAATTGTTTGAATCTTTTAAAAATTATGGAAGTAGGTACCTATAAAGGAACGTGAATCCTGAAAACGTTCCAGTGTTTTTGGGTACTTGAGTAAAAATAAGGAATTATGGATGAATCTAGGTATCTGTTTATTGTTGTGTCGATCAAAGGAAAGGAGCCATCCCACTCATCAGCTAGATCTATACATACCTTCCTATTGTAAATTCCTAAACGGTCTTAAAATATATAATGTATTATTAAGTAAACACAAAACCTACAAACTGTTTCTTCAGTACCTACCTATCAATTTCTTTAACCCAGTTCCAATAAGCAGTGAGCAATTAAACTCTGATATTTTTTCATATAAGTCAAAGTCAAAATTTTTATTCACAAAATGTTTACGTTCATTAAGAACGTCAAAGCTGCTAGTTTCAGTTGCTGTTATTTGTTATAGCATACACAATATTTTCATAAAGGTGTTAGTTTCTTTAAAGAAATCCCTTAACGATTCCCTACTGCCCAGCTTGTAAATAAATCTGATTGCTCTCTTCTGTAAGATGATGATTGTTTCAATGTCTGCTGCCCGACCCCACAGTAGTATAGCATAGAACATAATACTTTCCTCTGTGATTATACTATGAAAGTGACTAAAATAAACAATCCTAGCAGTTGCAATTGCAACGTCAGTAAGCTCTCTAATTCTTTTGACTGCATATGCTGCAGAGCTAATCCTGCGTGCTAGTTTTACAACATGAGGACCCCATTGTAATTTTGAATCGATTTTCAAGTTGACCCAAGAAAGTCCTTGAATTGTCCGCGTCATAAAGTTTCAAGAAGTAAAGTGCACGCATGTAAAGTTTGAATATGTAATTGTCGCCTGTACAATCAGTAAATCAGTCACATTTGATTGGATCCAGTGATGCCCAAGTGTAAATTATTTGGAAAAATATTTCGCAGCACAAGTAAGAAACACCAGTTTGGAACCAAAAACTTTAGCTTTGTTTGTGGATAGAAATACGGGACTCAAATGCAGTAACTCAAACAATAGGTACCTACTACAGTTGTTTTTGTTTCACGAGAAACTTCCGTAGCGTGTTTACTGAAGCGGATCGCTTGTCGAAAACACGAACAACACGCCTAGGCTCAGTAAACTCTCGTGCTTGATAGAATCTTTTATTCTCTGCGAGTAGGAAGAAGTGGGCTTAAGATACTTTGTTATTTGGCAAAAGTAACAAATCTAAGTTTATCTCCAGGGCAGCTACCGAAGAGACGAAGAAACAGACATGCTCAGCGGAGGATATGGTGGATCTACTCAATCTCGTAGTTTTAAGCTTACAAACAGAAATAATAAGGTTTGTTAGGAGAAGGGTTGCTACTTGCAAAGCTTATTAGTCAACATTTTATGATGATATAATACAGTGAGATAAGAAACTGAAATCTTAAAAATCAATTAATTTAGCTGATATCGCATCAACAGCAAATAAGTAGGAATGAACTCGGATGTGACTTGCAAATCCAGCCATTGTCAATATCTACACCAAAGCCTTTTACTTAGACAATTATGTACTGTTCTCACATTTAAAATCTTCTAGAATTGTTATGAGAACTACACTAAGCCAATAAGCCACCAATTCAATATTAATCGCGTCTAGTCTGTATTCCGAGAAATAGCTTTTGTTATTATTATAAGCTCGCAAAAGCAATAAGCCAGCTACAGCTGTGGCAATCGAGGCGGGTATTCCGCCACAACAATATGGCGATGATTCGCGGTCCCAGCTGTCACGAGTCCAACGTAGGACTCTTGACGAGAAACATGCCTTGTGTTTGTGTGATGAATGAAACGTGGAGCCCCCACGCAGTGATTTTGAAGTTTACTTACCTCGCAGAAGGAGAGTTTACATCTCGGTAAAAAGTCTGTCTATACAAATAGAAAATACCTAGCACTGTCTTTCTTTGAATATTAAACTTTGAGCAAGACATAGGCTCTCAATATTCACACATACAGCGACAAAGCCGTAACAGATTCCGCTATACTATGGCTAAACATTCCTATGAGACATAGATCAAGCGCCAACCGAGCTATGTAAAGGTAAAATTATTCAGTAGGGCACGCCGCTGCTACACGTGAATTTCGGGAGCTTTTGCCCACTTGTGCGAAAAAACCACCCTGTCCACTTCTTAAATATTTAATGAGACGCAAGATGGCCGCCCGCCCGCGTACCTTTTCCAGCAATTAGTGCTTTTTGTGTGACTTATTTGGGGCATGCTGTTAAGGCCGTGAGAAATAGGAGTCTCAAAATATGCCAGGCTACATAACTGGAGCCTCGCAAAATAAGTCGGTGTCAAACGGGCTACATTATCGATTGAGTGGACGACCTTTTGTCTACAAATGGCTGCGGACTCTGGGAGGACATTGAGCTATTTACTTATGTTAACTGCCTGTACTTCGGAACCCTCATTCAAGAACAAGTTTTAATTTGTTCTAAAGTTTCAGACAGGGGCAGACAAGATATTATGAACGCTTCGATTGGGTATCAGGTGTGCGAACCATTTGGGAGATTAGTGTCTCAAAATATACCGTTATAGTCTTGTGTTTCTTTTTCCGCCTTATTTTTTGTTTCGTGACTGTTAGTGTGTTTCTTATGAGTGCTTTCTTATGCAAAAAAACTTACTGATGTGTGGTGACGTTGAAAAAGAGATGTGAATACTGGGGCGCCGAATCCTCTGGTCCGTGGGGAGCTGGGAACGACATCACGAGCAGCACTGGTTTGCGCGCGAAACGACGTTTAGAAGCGCGCAGGAACGCGATGGAATCGTTGGCTATGAGATCTGGGTAATAGTCCTGGAAGGTAAAACGATTGATTTGCTACAGTAAGAAATAATAAGGGGTCTAAATCGTGCATTTGAAAAGTTTTAGAGCAGAAGGGGTGGTTTTTGCACATAACATCGTCATGTTACTTGAATTTCTTGCTTCGGTACTTGGTGTAGAATTTCTAACAAAACGTGGTCAGTAACAGTTATATACGAGACCTATGCATTATATTTGTGACAAATTAATACAACTTGTCTTAGTACCCGTTTTTTGTTTCTCACGCTTGTCTGCTTTTGTTCGTGACTGTCTGACTTCGTTCAGTTTTATGTATTCCTACAGCTGTATTCTTAAACTACCTTTTGATAATCGTCTCCGTGCTTTATCTTCTTCCCGTTCATGTTGATGCTGTAGTTGTAGTACTTCGAGTTCATAATGAGTCCACCCCATTCCCGCCAGCCCGGCGGGATGTAGGAACCGTTGTACTTGTTCAAGTACTTGCCGAAGTAACCTGTGGAAGACATAAACAATACTCAACAAATTAATTAAATCTTTATAACAAAAGAGCTAAGGAATGTAAGGAATGTAATGGAATGGCTAAGTAGTTATGAGACTACAGAGGATTATATCAATAAAATACACTGCATGTATCGTGGTAGTTTACTGTGACAAATACTAAGGTATTTGGTATACCATAAGGTATACCATATGGTATACCATATACTAAGGATTATTTTGGGAAATTTTGGGTAAATTACATGAAGAAGGATTTTCTTAGTGTAGAAAGCAAATAGGAGGAAAACGGTAGGTATAATAACACGAGAAAGATAGTTTTAACATCCGAGTCGTGTTATCGCCATTTTGACAGGTCTCTATTTTTTATCAGTCAAATTTTGTTTCTGCAGAAAGTTTGACCTCTTCACCTTAACAAAAAATCAATCAAAAGAAACACTCATATAAATAGCATCATGGGTTTTTGGCTCGCTATAGGTAAATTTAAGGTAAATAGGTACGGTAAGAAAGTAGACATCTGTACAGTTTTCATCTTGAAAGTAAGTAGGTACCTACCTACATTCATCCTGTCACTTTTCAGAAGCTACTCTTTTTTTAATTGCACTTTCAGTTTGTACGAATCTTTTGTGAGAATCTTCATTCAAATAATTTGCAATCACGCAAAGATTGTCGGACCCAAATGAAAAAAAAGTTCATAGTATAGAAAAGGAGGCGAGATTAAAAGGTCTACGAGCGAAGTAAAAATTCAGTTCCTGAAGACAATGGCGCTCAAATTTTAATTTCGGAAGCTGTAATGCAAATGAAGTGGGGGTTGTCGTTTTCGGGCTTCCACTGTTTTTTAACAGACGGGTATCTACGTAGCAAAAACATAATTTTATTTGTAAATTTTTCATTTTTTCTTACTTGCTATTAGCTAGCTTGTTGTAGGTTCGAGTTTACGTAGAATAATTTAATTCCACGTCATCGACATAGCCAAAGGAAGGGGCAGGAGGTAGCTAGTTATTTACCTATAGATCTAACATGATTTTGCTGGAGTTAAGTTGCAAATGAAAACGTGACTGAACTTTGTAATGAATAACATAATGAAGTGTGGTCACCCTAAATTATATTTTACATTAGACGAATTACAATTGAATATCTTTGAAAACAGACAACGAATATAATGCATTAGATGGTGGATATCTAGTAAAATATTTTACTAAAAGTTGAACTAATTCATAGTTTCTTTGATACTACAAATCTTAAGATATTAACATTCTAAACTCACTTATAAGATGTGGACTGAGTGAGCACACACAAAAATGTATTATCCAAAAACCTGCCACGCCAGTGGTTCGTTTTATATTTTACAAAATCCCATATTCATTTTACTTAACTATGAACATATATAGCAGTTTAAATCTTCAGTTTTTTCATCAGAAATCGGGTTTTCGAAAGCGTGCGGATTGAGTGAGCATAAGAAATTATTTGTAAAACATTAAATACGTTACTAGGTGATCTACAAATTATAAAGGTAAGTTAACATAGGTTTTACTAAAGACTAGTATATAAATAAATGAACAGCATTTTAATTTTTTTTCTGATGGGTGCTCACTCAATCCACACATACATAACTTTGTCACATCCATTACACACAATAGTTCATTAGGCAGGAGAGGGGTCTTCTTTAGGCTTGTTATTACCACAAATATTTCAAACGGGGAAGCCGCGACGCTAAAAGCAACGTACAAAAATTGTTAGGAGCTACCGTTCATTAAGTAGCATGTGTTGTGTATTTACCTAGTTAGTTAGTTAGACCTGAGATTTCCGCACTTAGCCTCACGGTTGGGCCATTGTACGTAGCAAAGCTGTGAGCTCACTCCAGCCAGCCTATCTCTTTCCAGAAGGCCAGCACACTGATGTCGCTATAGGCCTCCTGAAGGGATCCCAGCTTCCCAATGATGGCGGTCCGTTGCTTTTCCACGCCTTCACAGTGAATGGTCACGTGGGCGGGTGGGTCCTCTTCTTTGAGGCATCCCCGGCAAAGCGGGCTCTCGGTTAGTCCCATGTTGTGGAAATGTCTAATTAGTGAGTAGTGGCATGTTAAAATTGCACAGCTTTGCGCAGATTATCCCTTTACAGACGCAGCAGGCTACGTGAACGTCATTCCGAGATCGTTGGTAGAGCCTCCTTGGCTTGTCTGCATTTTGTTTCAGTTCTCCAAAGTTCAGCATGCTGGCTTTCTGTTCGCGACCTCAGCCATTTCCCAAACTGGTGGTATGGTAGTGGGAGCAGGGGTTCGGGTCCTTCCACTGTAGTTTCCGAGCCTCTTCTAGCGAGTTCATCCGCAGCATCATTGCCCAAGGAGCCGCTATGACCCTTTATCCATTGTAAGGTGACTCGGTTGTTTGTTGACAGTTTTTCCAACTCATGGTGACACTCTAGTATCAGGCTGTTGTTGGTGAGAATGCTATTAAGTGCTTGTAGGACTGAGGCTCTATCCGAGATTACGCGTATTGCATAGTCTTGCACATTTCTTGCATTCAACAGTGCGACTGCTCTTGTTATACCTATGCTTTCTGCCTGAAAAATTGCATTCAGGGTGCCAAGGGTTGTAGACATTTTTAAGTTCAATTCATTGGAGAAAGCTCCTGCGTCCGTTCCTGTTACGGTTTTGAAGCCGTCCGTATACACTCTGACTTCGTGTATACCCGAGTAGTCGGCTGGCTCCTCTTGTAGTTGTACCCTGCCGTACGCCGCTTCCATCATGGGCTGGTCCGAGACAGCGGCTGACAAGATTTGTGTGTGTTCAAAATAGCTGTTTTGTTTCCATAGCCCAGTTGTCCGAAGCCGTAGGGCAGCGCTGGCTGCTTCTTGTTGAACGTGTAAGTGTAGGGGTCTGAGGTTCAACAGGGCTTCCAGGGCGGCAGTCGGTGTTGTCTTCATGCAGTTATTGTGTATGTACCTATTCAATCACTGTTTGATTTTAGGTAAGTATATTAAATGTCATGTGCAAGTTACCGGCCAGGGAGCACATTAGAAGCACTGATCAATCAACGCTAGGGCGTTTTCGATGACGAAACCCTGGATTTTTCAAGGTTATTGCTCCGTGAGTTAACACCATTTTGTTCTATTCTATGTTTAGGTATGGTTTATGATTAGGTTAGACAACTTTTGTTCTAGGAATTTTTCGCAGATTTATATTTATTGAAATATCCGGCTTTTCCTACATAATTTAAATCTAAAATAGCGGTTCTATAAAAGTACTTAAAAAACCGGCCAATTCCGGACTCGCGCACGAAGGGTTCCGTCTATACAACATTTGAATATTTCAAGCGTCTACCTATTGCCGTCATTAATATCCAGCAAAAACAGCAAGAAAATTACGTTTGTTGTATGGGACGGCAAAATAAATATTTAAAGGGGCCCCCCCTTTAAATATTTATTTTATTTTAATTTAGTTATTCATTTTTAAAGTAGAACAGAATATAGAACTAAATATTATGTGAATATTTCAAGCGTCTACCTGTTGCCGTTCCCTTATCCTTTGGGTACGGAACCCTAAAAAGGATTCGCATTTGATCATTTAGTTTTGAAATTCCGACAGAGTACCTTTCTTTATAACTTTATATTTATTTTCTAATAACCTTAACACAAACTCCAATTATTATTGTGGTGCACAGAGATAAAATCACGTCTGTGTTGTGGTGTTTCAAGAATTAAGAACATATTTAAAAAAAAACGACTTCAAAACACTACAGCACTAAAAACAGAAATAATTTAAACGAATATGACCTCTAAATGGGAGGTTTTCTTTTTGAGTATTAAAAAAAGTAGTTCCCAAGAACTCTGTAGATGGCGCTGAACTGACTACGTTACTAGCCGTACGTTCCGACTTGCGACCGTGATCTGTTTGCGATAGAATATATTATTATGTAGGTTAAAAATAACCCTGTATTTATGACATATTATTTTAAGTATTATCTATAAGACAGCGCCACTAGAAAGTCAAATACCATAAAAACACATAAAATTTAGATTTGAAAAAAATATACTTGAACAAATATTTCAAATGTAAGTAAGAGTAGGTAGGGCCACGTAGGGCCCTGGCCACACACAAGGAATTTGGGGCGAGGGCGCGGAAAAGACGCGACGCGTTGCATAGATTTCGCGCCCTCCGCCCCCCGTCTCTTCTGTGTGGGCTTCGTCCCGTCCCTTCAGTACATTTTGTATTAAAGTGAACTGGAAAGACGTCGCGTCTTTTCTGCGCCCTCTCCCCACTCCTTTCTGTGTGGCCAAGGCTAAGGCCTACAGACAAAAGTACACACGAAAAACTTGCTTGTAATTTTAAATGTTGACTACATTGAAACTTCTAATTGTCACCCTTCCTTTAATCAGTCTACCTCCATGAATATTTTGCTTCCAGGCCGGAATTTAATTCGGTGTCCAGCAACCTAATCTTATTAGAAATGACGTTGACAGCTAGGCGGTCGTTCAGCCAAGCCGACCTGTCAGGCTTACTGTTTCATGAAAAAGGATTAGGCGGCTGTCGAGATTACTCAAGACAAAATATTACGTTAAAATATTGTTAGTTAAAGAAAGGGATTTCACAACTATTTGACACAATATAGACGTTGCATGAGCGAGAGGCAGATACGAATTACTTTTTCCAATTTTACCTTTAAGCAATTATTTTGAAGGATTTAAAGAAATTTCGTTCGACCCTATTTAAATTTTAAAAAAAAAGATTCCGTAAGAATATTAGTCTACGAATAAACGACAAGTGTATTTACTTCAGTAGGATATAACCTAAGCCCCTATAAGTATAGCAATTGTTTACAAATGTATGGGTAGATATTATAAGACTACATTCCCTGAGCTATCACAAATCGCTATGCAACATCGCGTCTAAAGTCGTCGTGGGCGACCCCACTAATTTCCTTGCACTTCCCTTCGCAAGTTTGTACGAATAAGTTAGTTACAATTTTCCAGTAAAGGACATTTAGAACGAAGGATAATCGCCTCAACTTCAGTCATGACCAAAAGACGTTAGCCTTATCTAGTTAAAATGTACGGACCATTCGAGACAAAGCTGTGCTTGACGGCCAAGAACTTTACTCTTTGATAAGGTTCACGCAACAATGAATTTATTGCTAAAGACTGCATTCGCCTTTGTGTGCCCTAGACTGACGGAAATAGAACTTAACTGTGTCTTAAAATAGGAAGTTTAGTGCTTAGCTTCAAATTTTAGCCGTTCAATGCTGAACGACCAAATAAAATTTAGAAGGCAGAACGAGTCGTGACTTGGCTAAGACATTTATTACCCGCCGCCGGGTCTATCTATAATACTACAGAATAGTCCTAGACCAGAGCCTAAAAGACCTAAACTCATTGTGCTAGGTAACTTCTGAAAAGATGGAGGGACGAACAGGTAAAGACGTTACCATACCAAGCATATTATTAAAATTCCAACCTAATGTGAATTGTCACAATGAAGTCTCGTCTCCGCACTGAAACGAAAAGTTCAGCGTATTTTGGAGGGCGCCGCGTGACACAGTTTCGACTTTATTATCCGAGCGGGGCGGAGCCCTGCAGCCCTCGGGCTCCGAGAGCCCTCAACGCGGGACAACCATTGTTATCTATATTCTTTACTCCTTTACTCTTTTATTTTTACTAATGAAAAAGCTTTGTATAGTAAACAAGTCATTGCTTTAATTTGGTTTGATTTAATTTAATTAGATTTAGTTTAATTTGATTTGATTTATTTTAATTTCATTTGATATGATTTGATTTGACTTGATTTCATCACTGCAGGACATAGGCCTCCCTCGCGGTTTTCATAACCATGAGGGGTTTTGACTTGATTTAATTTACTTTAATTTGATATGATTTAATTTGAATCCATTCGATTTGATTTAATTTAATTTAATGTGTACATATGAATATTATTACTAACATAGCATAAGTCACGATTGTTACTAATACTATATGGGCATTACCTAAAGTAAATAAATACAATACAATACAATTTATCGTTTTAACCAAAACCAATCCCGTCGTACATAATCTATGAAATCGAAATAAGATGCGTCTGCTTAGTCCTTCGGAGTTATGGCTGAGGGTAACTCTTTTTATTTAAGGGGCACGACGGAACTATTGGCCTGTAAATAAATAATAAACACAATAATTCATAATTCCGCCGTGACTGGTATAATCGATGTCGTTTACACTGATATTGGCCATTAATAATTCCGCCGCCAATATTGCTGCAGTTGGTGATGTTGGTCGTTTGCCGATAAAATAAGCCTTGCAACCCATTCCATTCAATTCTTTTGGTGACAATCCTAGGATTCTCCAGTTTTAGAAATCGCAACTCTATGATCTATTCTTGAGTTTTCCAAAGAACCTGATAGGCAATGAATAAACCAACGTGGATTGTTACCGATCTGCCAGCTTTGATTAAATGTCACTATGGGATCGTGGGAGAGGAAAGCACCACTAAATGTATACGAATCGAGAAACGTTAACACTTTTTTATTATTATAAAAACTTTAATTACAAGAGAACTATGAATAAATAAGAGTATCCAAGTTTTTTTATTTATCGGCTAGACTACGGTATTTTTCAATGGATAGACAGAGAAGACTCTTATTTCCAGCGATGACTGTAATTTTGCCTGCTCGTTAAGCGCAGTCATCGGCCGGCACTCTGGTTGCTGTCATTGCAATCAGCGTAGATTGATTTATCGAGCGAGACTGTTGAACAGACTTCAAACCCTGCGGCTAATGTAGTGTAAGGAGGTTCTATGTTATTATCGAAATCGAAGTATTGAAGTACCGCCTCGATCACCTACAATTCAAAAGTTTGACGTTTCCATTATTCTAAACTTGAAAAGCAGAGAAGGCCCTTAAGGTTTCACTGCATAGGTCTTATGTAAGAGAGAGTATGGGCTTATTCATTACGCTTGTCCAGTGAATTCAAGCACTTTAATACGCACTCCTAAATTAATGCTGTCGTATCCATTGTGTCATATATGCTAGACTCGGTACCTACTGATTGCTTTTATCGGCATAGGTAAGTAATTAATTGCATTAAATAGATAGTCCTAAAAAAATTAAATAAAAAATAAAAACCGACTTCAATCAAAACACTACAGCACCAAAAAGTTAAAAATAATTTAAAACCTTACAATTAGAAGTACATAATATGTATACATGTAGGTATTGTAGAAGTATCATTTGGAGTCGGTGCCCAAAGTATATGTCCTAGTCACGAAACTGGGCACCAACTACAAATTATACTTCTACAATACCCACATGTATACATACTGCTACTTGTAAGGTATTCTTTCAAATTATTTCTAACTTTTTAATGCTGTAGTGTTTTGAAATCGGTTTTTATTTAATATTTTTTATTTTTAAATTTTTAGTGGGGGAGCGGGAGAAAAATAAAAAGTCCCTTATAATTGTCATTTACCCTACTTAATTCGTTGCTTTAAAATTTTAAGTTCTCAATTTCTATCTCCGAATAGAAATTGAGGACTATTAATCCGAATAGGAATCGAAACTTCCGTCTTCACCAGAACATCACTAAATTACCTTAGGACTACTTTACACTGTTTTATGAAACATACCGATATTACTAAAGGATGGGTCCCATTAGGCCTTATTTACTGTTGTCCATTGAAGAGTTCCGTTAGAAAATTATTCTAAATCCGTTCTAAAATTAGAAATATCTGTGCTTCCATTTTTATGTACTAGAAAAAGAATCAAACCAAGAGATTAGTTTCACAGTATTAGATATATTCACACGAACACAATACTCATCATCACAAAACCACAGATTCGCCGCTAACAATCAACTGTCAACCATGACAGTTCCTTCCAGTATTGTCATTTTGAATAATTACAATAGGTACAACCACAGAACTTATTTTCTCTGTTCTGTGGGTACAACAGTACAGTGCAATAAAGTGTTCTCTATCTGTCTATCTTACGTTGACGTAAACTTGAATCTTAGTTGTTCAAAGACAAAAAAATTAAAGTAAGGAGAGACGCCACACAATCCACATAGTTGCCAATTTTTTATTAGCATGTAGGGGTGTTGTCAAGGATGGGTGTTTTGTTATAAATTACATTTGGTTTTTGTGTCCTTGCCTGCTTACCCGTATCCTAGTTGCGATCTCTGTTGTAATAATAATTTTATTGCCGTATGATACCTTCTGCAGCACTTTTTCTGTCGCCGGGCGCCGCCACGCACAGTGGTCCCGATTAATTAAAACATGGACATTGATGCTAGAGCCACGATTTTTTTTTTGTAGGTTGATACTAAGATGACCAATAAGACAAAAAATAATTATTTCCCTACCATGCCTACTTTCAGTAAAAAAAAATAAAACTTTTTTTTGTATGGAAGAAAATACGTTTCCGCTAATTTCTCAAAATCGTGAAGGGATGTCGAGATGGCGTTCACACACATTAGAGTTTAAGTGATTCTGAGTATTTTATGTGAAGATAGCTTTGACTTATCTCTGCGTACTTTGGAGTTATTGCAGGTCGAAAAATCGTGTTCTGTAATACTAAATTTGTCCTAACTGTAAAATTAAACGTTAACTTAAATGCTTACAATATTTGCAAATTTAAATTTAACAATAGTTTCTGAGATTAGTGCGAACAAATACAAAACTACGCGGTGTGAAACATATTTTATAAAGAGTTGTAGACTACTCTATTACGAAAAAAAAACGTTTCCTTTGGAAATTTCTGTTTCCTCTGAAGGTAATACATTGCTTAAGACCAACGAACTGGCTTTAGGGAATAATTTGTTTCTGCGACTGAACAAAATTTGATTTTATATGACTGATGTAGGGATCTTCTTCTTCTTCTTCGGTCCTTTAACTCCTAGGGGAGCATAGGGCCTCAACCACAGATTTCCACTTCTGACGCTGATTTGCTAGATCATTCTGAGGAGGAACTAGTTTACGCTTTATGTGCTAAACTGAAAGGGGCTAACAAAACAAAATTAGCGACTATAATTAAAGAACTCTTCCAAAACGAAGAAAAATGTGAAATAGTGGAAGACTTTTTGAAGCACAAAAAAACTGAGCAACGTTGTCTATCTGATGATAAAACGTTAGCGCTATTTACGTCAACGAATTTATCAAAATGGCAATATTGCAATTTAAGATCCATTCTCGCTTCAGAAAATATTTTTGGCCTTCCATCCTATCAAAAGCTTCTCGAAACGAAAAGAACTTGTTATCCTCCAGAGGCAGATATAACTGTAACCGAATCTGGAGTCAAAATACGACTACAATCACTACTAGATTTGACTATTAACAGGATTTTGAAGCTAATTCAGCTTGATTCTGCAGCCACAAAGTCACTTAAATTGATAAGTAAATGGGGATTTGATGGGTCATCTTCTCAAAGTAACTATAAACAAAAGTCATAGTCTGACATTGAAATTGACGATTCTTCAGTCTTTATGATTAGTTTGGTTCCGCTTCGTTTGGTTGAAGATAGTGGTACTATCTTATGGCAGAATCCTGCACCATCTTCGACAAATTTCTGTCGTCGAATTGGTTTTGAATTTTCAAAAGAAACAATTGATTTGATCAATTTGAAAAGTGCTGCTATAAATGAAGAAATCTGCAATCTTACATCGACAGTTGTAAAGAATCTGGAGATATGTCATGAATTGTATATGACAATGATTGATGGGAAAATTTCGACTGTAGTTTCTAATACTTCTTCTGCAGCGGTTTGTAATATTTGCAGTACACCACCGAGTAAAATGAATGACTTGTACTTTGTTTCCAAACAACCCATCAGAGATGACATGTACAAATACGGTTTGTCCTCGCTTCACATGTGGATAAGATGCATGGAATGTGTTTTACATATTTCCTATAACTTAGATTTCAAAAAATGGTCAGCTCGTAATGATGACAAATTGTTGAAACAGGCTAAAAAACAATTGACTCAAGAAGAATTCCGGAGAAGAACTGGTTTGTTGATCGATATAGTTAAACAAGGATTTGGCACCACCAACGACGGTAATACAGCACGAAGGTTTTTCACGAACTTTAAAATATCTGCTGAAATAACTGGTATTCATCCTGATTTGATCAAAAGATTTGCAGTTATTTTACAAACTATTTCCTCTGGGCAATTGATTAACACCAGCCTTCTTAGAGAATATTGCAGAGAAACAGCAATACTTTATATCAACTTATACCCATGGTATTTCATGCCGTCAAGTGTCCATAAGCTGTTGCTTCATGGTGCAGATATTTGTGAGAGTTACTCATTCATTCCCATAGGCATGCTTTCCGAAGAAGCATCCGAAGCCCGTAATAAAGATTTCCGGAACGTTCGACGAGCACACACAAGGAAGAGTTCTTTAATTATAGTCGCTAATTTTGTTTTGTTAGCCCCTTTCAGTTTAGCACATAAAGCGTAAACTAGTTCCTCCTCAGAATGATCTAGCAAATCAGCGTCAGAAGTGGAAATCTGTGGTTGAGGCCCTATGCTCCCCTAGGAGTTAAAGGACCGAAGAAGAAGAAGAAGATCCCTACATCAGTCATATAAAATCAAATTTTGTTCAGTCGCAGAAACAAATTATTCCCTAAAGCCAGTTCGTTGGTCTTAAGCAATGTATTACCTTCAGAGGAAACAGAAATTTCCAAAGGAAACGTTTTTTTTTCGTAATAGAGTAGTCTACAACTCTTTATAAAATATGTTTCACACCGCGTAGTTTTGTATTTGTTCGCACTAATCTCAGAAACTATTGTTAAATTTAAATTTGCAAATATTGTAAGCATTTATGTTAACGTTTAATTTTACATTTAGGACAAATTTAGTATTACAGAACACGATTTTTCGACCTGCAATAACTCCAAAGTACGCAGAGATAAGTCAAAGCTATCTTCACATAAAATACTCAGAATCACTTAAACTCTAATGTGTGTGAACGCCATCTCGACATCCCTTCACGATTTTGAGAAATTAGCGGAAACGTATTTTCTTCCATACAAAAAAAAAGGTTTTATTTTTTTTTACTGAAAGTAGGCATGGTAGGGAAATAATTATTTTTTGTCTTATTAGTCATCTTAGTATCAACCTACAAAAAAAAAATCGTGGCTCTAGCATCAATGTCCATGTTTTAATTAATCGCGACCACTGTGCCACGTGCCGACGCCCACGCGGGCTTGTGCTAGTCGTTTAGGTAGGTACAGACAACAGCTTCTCAATCTTTACATCTTTGCAAACGAGACCTTATAAATAGAAAAATTATGTCTTTGTTCAATTATTCGTTCAACGCTCAGTTATTCATAAAATATATACTGCGTTCACTTTAAAATATTTAACTAAAGATAATATAATCCACACTTATGTGGAACTTATGCGAGAACGTCCTTCCTCGCCCATTAATACTAGTTACGAACTACGTACCTATGTAAAAGTTCCTGTACTGTCCACTGTACAGGAGAAATGCTCTGTGAATGTCCGTCACGCAAGCTCTTCTTAACTGGTGCCGAAAAGGCTGGAGATCTCATTGTTATTGGCGAGGCTTTATCTACATAAAGTAGAAGTCTAGACTAATTTGAGTTGATAGGTACAATCTACTTGGTTCTCTTAATAACTAGGTACATGGTGGCAGTCCCTGGTCTCTGCCTACCCCTCTGGGATACAGGCGTGAGTTTATGTATGTATGGATAAATATAATAAAAAACGAAGAAATGAAAAATAAAATCGCAGCATAACATAGCTTGGCTAAATCCAAATAATGCGAGAGGTAGGTACTAATTATGCTTTATCGATGCTTCAAAGGTTGGTATTTTCATCTTGCATTTCTTCCTAATTGCGATAAGGTGTAAATCTATTTTGTATAGTGACTCCGACTCACGTGGGAAATACCACGTTGGCGCGTGTTGTACCATAAATTTAAGCTTCACGAAAAATGTGTTTATCTATCTATTGGTAGCTTTATGATTTACCCACCTACCTTTCTTAAAAGTTTTGATTTATTTTCACAACAGAGTAGTCCGAGGCGCAGTGCGAAGGGAAATATTTATTAATACGCAGGAAAGTCGGATATTAAGCCAAGTGCTCTTTTAAGACCGCCGAGTCAGGGGCAGCCACGTATTGACAGTTCAATTATGAGCATAAAGAGGCCGTCATCGCCACGCCGACGCCTATCCGGGCAAAAATAAAACAAGCCCAAATCAGCACTTGGGAACGAAACTAAGGATCGGGGATCGTGGCAAATCGTCTTGTTTTTTCTGGAGCATTGGCCCTCATTGCAACATCTAACTGCGGTAGTCCAATCAAAATACGTGCAGACCGAGGCCACGTTGTAGTGCTGCGTTGCTTAGTAAGAAGAAACCACAAGTTCATCTGACCAGATACCTAATGTCGCGCACCAAATCCTGTCGGAATCCTGACATTTTGCTAAAGCAATTAGTATGGAAATTGACGGTAGACTTTAGGAATCCTAGGATTCCTAGTCATTTATCCAGGAAACATTCGGATTCCACGCTACATGGTATCTACCTATAATGGCACAAGATCATTGGGTCGTTAGTTATTCAGCCAAAGCTGTCTTCTTATGTCAGTGATCTCCAGTGCTTCAAGCTCCAATGCTTAAGCAATGTTTTTGACGGTATAAGTACGCTCGTACCGGGTGCGTACAGTTTTAGTTGATTATGACGACGCACTCGGTCCGACCGCACTGACCAATCGTCATAATGAACTGAAACTGTACGCACACGGTCCGAGCATCAAAACCCGGCTTTACCTATACGTTTTACAAGACATCATCTTATATAGTTTTGAATATTTACTTTTGCTGCTGCCCGGTCTATCAGTTCTCTCTGTCCTATAAATACTCATTAATGATTGAGACGAAACTATCGCTGGAAAACTGCCATCTAAATCTAAGCCACTTGTCACCTTCATATCATCATCATCATTCAGCCACAAGAAGTCCACTGCTGGACATAGGCCTCCTCCATGGATTTCCAAAAAGACCGGTTGGACGCGGCCTGCATCCAGCGTCTTATCATGTCGTATTATTATCACAATCACAATGAACAACTGCTATCTGTCTGAACGAGTGAATTAGGTATTACATCATCAAAAAACATGAATAAGGCGATAGAATCGACTAGTTAACAATTTGTGGCTATTATAATGGGTTTACGCCCGCTGCAATTGGAGTGATAGAAGTTAGAAAAGAGTTGGTTCGTTTAAACAGGCTTTAGAAGTTAGGAAGTATTTTAGAAGGTATTTTAAGGAACTCGGAGAGGTTTTCTATTAGTATTTAATCTTTATCCGGTTAATATGATCTTAATTTACTACATTCTTTTTTTTCATATTTGAAAAAGTGAGTGGCGACAAACACTTCTTCTCTTTTTATTACACAAGCCAATATTGACCACTTTATTTATTAAGCAGAACAAATTAAAATACATTGCTTAAAGAAAGTACTGCTGTTTTTCACTGCTTTTTATAGATTTGCACTAAATTCAATAAATTAACAAAGAATTCATAAACTAAAAGGCAGATAAGCTAAAAATTTTGAATAAAGAAAAAAATTATTGTCACAACAATACATTCACTATCAACAAAAGGAAAGCATTAAGGCTTTAAGATATTTTTTTATTTACAGCTGTAAAATTATCACAAAATATGTTTATTATTAGGTTTTCAATTCATTTTGTTTATCTCCTGCAGGACTCATCCCTACGAGGCACACGAAACACAGGTGGTTAAATGTAAATGGGCAAACACTTTGTTCGGAACGACGAGTTCACAAGCTGCCGCCCATGCGGCGGCGCGGGCGTGGGCGGACCCGTCGTTCATTGATGCTTTTACGCGGACTTTACCATGAATGGGCCATCACGAAATGCACTTAAACGTTACGATGCCATCTCCATCGCATTTACATAATACGCGTATCAACTGTCGCGTGTAATGGACGCTCTAATGTTGGTGACAAAATGCTGGAAGTTAGAGCGAGACTTACTTTTAGGGGTGACTTGCGTCAAGTTGCTGGATAAGTAAATAGAATAAAACTTATCCAGGGATAAACAAATGATTGACAAGGTTGTCAGTCATAAAGTTTATTTATCTCTACGAATGGTGCAAGACTTATTTGGGTTTACCTATTCACTGAATAGACCATGGGTACGTAAAAATATAGCGTTCGCGCAAGCCGGCCTGCTCCTATATTACGCGCACCAAATCCTGAACGATTCCAATCGTCTAACTGTCAAATTAGTATGGAATTTGACAGTTAGACGATTGGAATCGCTCAGGATTTGGTGCGCGTAATTAGGCCTCTGGCCTTACTCTGGCTTAGAAAATCTATTTGTGGGGCGTTTCGAGTATTCGACAGATAAACAGTTACATACCTAACTTCGGATCTTGTCCGGATTTTGACTACTGTCAAATTTGACCCTGAGAAAGACGTTTTGCTTGTTTATCGGATCTAATGATGATATTTCCAGATGTTTTCCTGACTACGCAGATTATTTATTTTTATTTTCTTTCTATTTTGTGGGGCGTCTCGAGTTTTCGACAGATAAACAGGTACATACCTAACTTCGGATTTTGTCCGGATTTTGACTACTGTCAAATTTCGACCCTGAGAAAGACGTTTTGCTTGTTTATCGGATCTAATGATATTTTCAGATGTTTTCCTGTCTACGCAGATTATTTATTTTTATTTTCTTGATTAGGGACATCAAACAAAAGTACAATGTATTTTTAGAGCAGATAAATCAAACATAAAAAAGATATTGTACATCCAGCTTCCACATCAGAATAAAAAAAAACATTAAGTTCACCAGATTCATCAACACACGCACGAATTAGTCCCTTTCCGGCAAGTAAGCAGGACGTCCCTGTGGCTATTATTAGGGCCATATTTTAAAAGGACAATTGCCCCAATTGGCGTGCCATGCCATACAGAACGTATGAGACGGCGTCGACGAGCGCAATTATGAAAAAGTAGAATTAGATTCAATTAGCCTGCTTCATGCGGGCTAAACAACCGCATCCTTGCAAGAGATTTTCGTCCTACATTCCGCACGGCCGGCACTCAAATTAGTTGAAGTTGGCCACGATGTAGTGGGTATCTGAATTCACTGGCATGACTGCAAAGGCTGTTGTTGACTGAGCAAGTATTATTTTATTTGAGGCTATCAACAAACCCGAAACCGGCGTACGTGCATGCAACGACAAATCGATGTTGATGAAGCGAAAGAGATCTGTCAAGATCGTGACAAGTGGCATACCCTAGTATCTGCTTACCCTTTCGGGATACAGGCGTGAGTTTATGTTATGTTGCCATCAACCAAACCTGTATTGAGTGAGTCAATACTGAAGTTGCAGTAGGCATCGTGCAAAATAAACAGTCTTTTTTTATTCAAAGTAGCACAGAAACTTAACGTTACCTACAAGATTATATACTTATACAAACTGCCTCTGAGGAGTGTTTTAGTTAGAGGATAGTATTTTTATAAAAACTGTCTTTCTGACTACTCTTTTCAATTTTGGACCTTAATCTTAATAGAGAGTTTAAATTATTATTCTAAAACCTAGGACATTCATGCACTAAACTAGAGTTTTTTCTATACATCTTTGCAGTCGACACCATATCAACCTTTACACGCGTACACTTTATTCGATTAAGTTACAGGTGGCCTTGCAACTAAAACGTAAAGGTCGACATGTTGTTGACTGCACGAATCCAACCGTAGCTAATCATAGTATATTTCATTACAAGTGTGGAAAGGCTGTCATTGCAAAGAGTTCCGACAAATGTCTACCCGAGCCGAGGCGCAGCCGAAGGCGAGGGTTGACAGTCGGAACAAGTTGCAATGACGGTTCCGCACGTGTACTGAACGACCATTTTTAATACAGTTGCGAAAAAATTAAAAACTATTTGCTTTTTTCTCTTCTCTCCACGCAATAAATTCGTCGTATGTAGATATGTAGCGACTTTTTGACTTTTCCGGTAAAATGTTCTCCGAAGCATTTTGTGCAATTATACTGAGTTCCGGTGGTGTTAATTCAAAAAAACTAGGGTCGAAATTACTCATTTTGTGCAACAAACAACTAAACTCGCAAAGAAAATTTCTGAAAAATGGCGCCAACCGTAGAATATAAACAGAGTTTTTTTTTTCTTCACCCATTCTGGTAGGCAAAGGGAACTATGCCCATACAGCCAAGTCTTCAGTAGAAGTTTTTTATTGATATGAAATGAAAATGAAATTTAATGAGATGAAATGAAATGAAACCTAACCAAACTCATTCAATCAAATCATTAAATCTGATATTGAAACAAATTAGTAGCTTCTTTTTAGAAATAAACGTATTTGCATGAATCATAAAAACTTCTATGAATTTTTTTAGTAAAAACTTCATGGTTGGTTTTTCTTTTTAATAGACATTATTTTGACAGTTGGGAAAGAGAACGCACGAGTTCAGGAAAGGTAAAAAAAAAGCATGAGTATGTAATAGCCCACATCCCGAACGCTATACGTCCCTGCAATACGCCACTTTTTGAGCAACTGTATTAAAAAAACCTTTTCATTATACCTATTATAAACTTCCGAAGGTCTATAAAATGAATGAAAAAATACTTAAGTGGAAATTTCGATGGCTCAACACACTTTGTGTCTATTAATTTTATTACTCTTGATCAGGACTCTCAAGTTCATGAACGTTCAGCAGTGTGCTAACTGACCTTTACTGCTTTCCTTTTTATTGACCTTTACTATTAAAATCATCTGATCTACGCCTTCACAGAGTTCATATTAATTCGTTCCCTCTTCCAGAAACGGCTGGACTGTTTTTTCGGGAGCTACAGGGCCCTTATTATGAAGCAGCGATAATTATGGTCGGAAGGGTCGCAAACTCGCAACGTCGCGCTTGAGCCCGACAATTCACACAAATCTAGCGACAAATGCGGTTCTTTTTTGAATACTTTAATCGAAACGATTAAAAAAAACGTGTTTGTCGCTAGATTTGAGTGAATTGTCGGGCTCAAGCACGACGTTGCGACCCTTCCGAACTTATCGCTGCTTCCTAATAAGGGCCCTGAGTAGCTCGAAGAGTAGGTTAGCTAGAAAAACTACGAACAGAAAACATCTTTAAAATAACAAAGGTACCTATGTGATTTTCTAAATTTAAATTAGAAGAGACAGTTCTGAAGACTTTCACATGCTTTTGACATTAGTTGCGCTAATCAAAGGGTTATTTATGCACGGCATTGCCTCATCAGGTGCTGCCCACATATTTGTCTCATTAGCTGACAGGCACTGGCACCCACGATGACCTCTGTTAAGGCCCTTAGAAACACCGTTAGTTATTTTAAAGGGGCATTGGCTGCTAGGTACGACAGCAGAGCTCTTGTGATAAAAATCTGACACAAAATTGCAAAGTTACGGTGGCCTTAGGTGCCTACTTTGTATCGGATAGTCTGTCCATTACCAACGACATTTTAATGTCCAACCCCCGTAATCTCAAAAAAGAGCAACTCGAATGAGGACTTTTTTGTAAGTCTTCCAATCTATTCTATACATACCTACTTATTGGTTTACCGATGAGGTAGAGGTCGTCAAGATAAAGTATAGACAGGTAGAGTCAAAGGCCAAATGCAGGTAGATCTAATCAGGCATCACACAAGAAAGACGCAGAAGTTACGTTGATTCCGTTACTTCAGTTAGGCGAAGGTTGGCTGCAAACTTCTTCGGTAGCGAGTTGCCTGCTACTGGGTGATGGGCTTGGTTCTTTTACATTGTTTTTTTTTTATTATATAGGTGATGGTTAGATTTGACTGTTTTGCTAAACTTTTTTGAAGTATGGATTTGTTTTCGATATTGTAAATCTTTGTGTGCTCTGAACTACAGTGTCGCTATAAGTGAAAACCTTTTAATGACTCTCAGTTTCTATAATGTACAATGTACCTTTTATCATGTTATTTTTAGTCGATGGTTTTCCTAAAACTCAATAAATAAATAAATAAATAAATAGATAGATTTGTAGATATGTATAAGTACGAAAAATCCTTCAGTTAACATTCTCAAACTATGCGACGGGCTTACGCATAGAAGACATTCTTCTTCTTCACCATAATTAGATTGCCACCTGTCAGTTTTGACTCTGATGTCTTCCTAAAGGATTGACCGTGAGGAGGAGCCGCACTTCTCTACATTGCTATTTTGTGATTATGTAGGTGTCTGCGGCTTTTCTGTCTGTTTGTACTGAACCAGAGAGCGTGACTCGTGATGAGAAAGTTGCCTGGAGGGTCAATACAGCTCGGGTCGATCGGAATGTTGGGAGCCTTTGGAAATCACTAATTTGAACCTACTTGAACGATACAGCAGAGGTCGTCCAAATAGTTTCAAAATATGTCGTAATTAAAGTTTAATGCCAGACTAGCTCACTGTGAATGTTATTATAGTGGTAGGTACTTAAAACAGGTACACACACTGGCCAAGTTGCTCGTTAACAGCCAAGTAATAAATATTCGTAATAAAGATGACGTTACAGGCCAACCAGAGTCTGAAGTGCACATCCAAAGTGCGCAATAACACTCCTTTGCTTTCGCAGTTGGGTAAAAAGCTCTCGTGTCCTGTAAATTTATGAAAAATAAGAAATACCTGCTATACCTCTGCTGAATCTGCGATGGAAAAACCTCCCTGTAGACCATTCTTGTATGGTTTGCCTACTCGTGTTTTAAACGATTTAACCGGATAACGGGTCACCTCCAGCGAACAAAGAACTCGTGGTGCGTAACACAAACCGCAGATCTGTAAAGAGATCACACTGCATCGGGGTCAGGCGCGGCCTAGCGCTAGCTCTGTGCCTAGACAGACCGGCGCGGTTGCGCCTACGCAAGCGCGTCATGATGCCTATCATCGCAATGACCAGCGAGAAAAATCGCGCAAGGATTCGTGAACTTCATGTTTGATATGCCGGCGGACGTGTCTCGCTTTGTTAAAATTTGATCTTCGTAGACATCTGAGCCGATCCTGACGAGATAAGCTAAACCTGTTTGTGGCTTAATACAGCAAGCGCTGAGATCATATATTTTGTAAACTCACTTTCTGTGCTTTTGCGAATTTACTAAAGACAACCGTTGAGCCCACATATCTCGTGTCCTCACTTTTTAGCAATTTTATTATATTATTAAAGATTTTACCGTGAGCAGCGTCTGTTGCATGAAAAAAATAGCATAACCTCTCTTGAGTAATAAGATGTACAGATGTACCATAATTTATTATTTACAATGAATTGATTCTGCCCCAACAACCGATTAAGTCGATTTCATTACGTCATATTTTTAAAGTGTTTAAACGTCGTTAAGTATCTATATCTTTTATTTATTGATTTTATTTTATTTAATGATAATCCCTATCAGAAACAAAAGACAGAACATTATAGACTTCATTTTCATTAGTGGACAAAATGTCGGAATTTCATAGCATTGCTGCTAACGCAGCCAATTGTAGTGAGCATAGCTTAGAATAAACACATTTTTATTATATTACCATGAAAAAAGGAAAAACAAATGTATAAATTAAGAGTCCAGCACTTCACTTAGTAACACTAACGGAAGATTTGCAAAATAATTAACGGCTAAATGTCACAGTTCTCAAAACAATGACTCAATTAGTCCTTCGTTTCATTCTTCACTTCGTTTGTAGTGTCCACTTTTTTCATTATTCAATAATAGGGACAATCATGTCGCTATTCCATGACGCTGAACAAGTCCTTTTCGGTATCTAATGTGAACAAGCCTAACTAGTTTCGTAAATACTGTACACATTCGGCGTTGATGTGTTGACAGATTTTATTCGGACAATTTGCTGAAGAGTGGGGTTCAAAGACTGGGTACTATTCAACACCTGACAGCGTTGAAATATACACAGGGTTTGGCTTATCGCGACCGTGACTGCATCTTAAAAAGGTGCCCGAGTACTTATTAGGGTCTTTGCTTTAACTCATTTCTATTTTTTGCCAGGAAATGTCCATTGTGTTGCGTTATGAAGCTACATGTATAGACTTAGTTTTAATATGTAAATGTAGATAAATAAAATACATGGCTAGTCCATGATTGTTTCCTTTAGCCGTGTGCCGGAAGCATTTGAAGAGGCTTTAGATAAATTGATAGAATATTCTTCATCAATATCTATTTAATTTATGTGTTATACGTGTCGTACTGGCCATCTGGACAACTTTACTATACTACAACTTAAGGCTGCTGTTACGTCGAGTATGCTGTCTCGCTCGCCCCATGTAACATTTTCGGTGATTGCAGTAAAATGAGTATACTTTTGATAAATGTGGTGTGAGGGTTTGATAGATAATAAAATTGCGGACATTCAAGACATATTTTTTTATCCTGCACCTAGTTTTTGGTTGAGAAAATTTAATTCCAAAATTAATAATAGGTAGATACTCATTTTATTACAATTACTAAAATATTATATCGTGCGAGCGAGACAGCATGCTCTACGTAACAACAGCCTTAATAGGTAGGCAACTAGTTTATATTGGCGGCCTACTACTGAAGAAAGAACTGAACACTCAAGTTCTGTGGTCGCCTGTCCTCCGTCTTGATATTTCTATCCAAGCCTAGACAGATCGGCGCTAGAGCTGCGCCCACGCAGCGATACAACAAGCGCTCAATAAATTATGCTATTAGGTATACTGCAATCTGCGCCATTCATCATCATTCAGCCACAAGAGGTCCACTGCTGGACATAGGCCTCCTCCATGGATTTCCAAAAAGACCAGTTGGAAGCGGCTTGCATCCAGCGCCTTCTTGCCACTTGGATGAGGTCATCTGTCCATCTTGTGGCTGGTCGTCCTAAGCTGCGCTTGCCGATATGTGGTCTCCATTCGAGAACTTTTCGGCCCCATCGGCCAACTGCGCCTGCCCGCTCAGTGACAATCATATTAGTTGTGTGTGACTGTTGTGAGTTAGGACAAGGTGCTTTGGAAGGAGTCTTCTGGAAAATTAATGACAAACATTTCGTGACTTACTAGCAACTTGTGGGTCATTTGTTGTTAGAAACTCTGAAGATGATTTTATAGCGCCTCGTAAAATAGTTTGTACTTATTGCAAACAGACCTCTACAGCGTGATTCTGAAATCTTTAGCAATTTTTTGAGGGAATGTTATTTTTTTATAAAAAATCTGTATGATTAATGTTTTGAAAGTAATGGTATTAACATATTTGTAAATAACTTTTCGTGATTTCCGACTTTTGGTTCAAAACGGTGAATCCGAATTCATAGTGATAGGAGGTACCGTAACCTTAAAAAATGTTATCTATTATGTTACATTTTTAAGAGTCTGTTGCGCGATATGTGAAGAAAGAACAGTCCTGAAAGAACTCTCTAACCACAGTTTATCAATGTCCTGATATTGCTTGTTCATGCTTAAGTAAAGTAATTTTTGGTAACAACTTATTTTTCGATTTCATCATCAACCCATTATGTCCCCACCGAGGGGCACGGGTCTCTTCCCTGAGGAAGGTATAGGCCATACTCCACCACGGGGGCCAAGTCCGGATTGGTGGAGGCTTGTAGACTAGTGGCTCGTCTACTGTCAGAAGTTGTCAAGCCGCCCTAAGGCCTCTGACTTGGCTTAACGACTGCCATCCATCGACGGCAGCTGGCACCAACAGCTTAACGTGCCTTGCGAAGCACGGAACCGCTCGGAAAAATGCCACTAGCGTTAGGCATAGACGGCGACCCATCCATGCACTGAACACGCCCTGTGTTGCTTAACCTTCGTGATCGTTTAAGATCACTCAGGCAGCCGGGGCTACGAGCGATTCGAGCATTTTTCGATGCGCCGTGTTTTTTTTAAACTACTGCCATTTGCTTATTTTCTTTGTTGCACTAATCCGTGCTAAAGACAATTTTAAAAACCTATTTAGAGGCTAAAAATTCCATCCATGCCCGGACTTGAACCCGCGACCTCTGGCTAACCGTGCCAGCACTCTCCCAACTGAGCTAATAGGGAAGTGCAGGCATCGGCGAAATTTCGAACCTCTTTACAAACTTCTCTGTATTACGTACAGGCGGCGACACTGGCTGAAGTAATTTACATCATTGCAGCCCCGAGTACCCACTTTGCAGTTAGGTTTCGGTATGATATCGCTGTACTAACATGATTATATTCTTTGTTACACTAATCCCTGCTAAGGACAATTTTAAAAACCTATTTAGAGGCTAATAATTCCACCCATGCCGGGACTTGAACCCGCGACCTCTGGCTAACCGTGCCAGCTTTACCAACTGAGCTCATGGCCAAGTGCAGGTATCGACGAAATTACGAACCTCTTTACAAACGTACAGGCAGCGACATCTGGCTGAAGTAATTTACATTACTTGCAGCCCCGAGTACTAATTTAATACTGCCATTTGTTTTTAAATCATGGTTAAAAAATTCGAAGTCATCCTGCACCACTAATGGTAAATAACACTTACATCGCATAAAACAGTAACTCAGTTATAGCAGCGAATGAGTCCGCATTACTTGACCTGGTGATCTTTTCAGCACCGTCTTGGTGTCAAGAACAAACGATTTGCACTCAATCATCGTCTAATAGACACGTTGTAAGATCTGCGTAGTTTGGGTTATTTGTAGAATAGCGTCTCTTCTTTTATGAAGCCTATATACGTCCCATTCATTGCTACAGCACACAGAAGAGCGTCTCTTGCACATAAGTAATTCTATAGAAAATCTTTAAATAATCTAGATGCTTGCTTATATCAATCTACAGCTGTTTAGGTACATTTTACTTACTTCCTAACCCGGCTCTCGTTTAAAATCAAATGCATGTTTCTACTATACCTAAAACGTGATGATTCCTTAAGATAGCTGTCATTGTTAAACAAATCCAACTAGAGGTCAGTTAGACGTGTTGTAACGTGCTGTTTATATACTTGTTTTAAATTTGTCCTCCCACGCGCCCTCTTCACTTTCTTCATCTACCGGAAGAGGTAATCTTCAGCCAACTGCTTGGCGGTTTCTTTACAAATCATAGTTCTGAGTTTAGCAATAGTCGACTTTGTGGGCGGGCCCTTGCGCCAACATACGCACCAACACATCTCTGCATTAACGCAGATAACTTTGACCTTTAATGCGTAGAAGACAGAGTCATCGATCGCGAAGCAGGTAATGTTGCAGGTCCCACAAGAGGGCCCGGAAGGGAAAGCACTAAGGTGGATTTATGGCTCGCTCGTAGAGACATAAATTTACAAGCTAAATGGACTCGGAGTTAAGTGATAAATCGACGGCATGTTCTCTGCTTAGTGACACAGCTTAAAATACGCATTCGTTAGTAGGTAAACGTCGGGTTGCAAGCTTGTAAGTCTATTTATATTGTGATTTTGCTTACTGAATTGCTTAGTTTCGAGATCCACTCTTAATCATTACAAGTTGACTTGACCTAGTAGTCTTGAATCTTAAATCTACAACAACGCTGCCTATTCTGCGAAAAGTCATAAATAAACCATTGACCGAATGGCAAAGAATTATCGGGCTCAAATGGATGTTTTGCACAGTCTGCAACTCCTGTGTATTTAGAAGTAACTTGTTATGGTATGGTACACAACTTTGTAAAAATGTGCACAGAGGTAAGTAAAACAAAAAAGTGTACTGCTGGCTGGTAACGATTTTTCCAAGTCGTCCATAAGTCAAGTGATATTATATTTGACAACATTTACCTACGCCCATATAGTCCATCTTCGTGACACTCTTTACGTCAAGTGGTGCTTGACGACGCCAAAGTTAGTTGGCCTAGTATATTTAGGGGCGTCCATTAATCCCTAAACTGGGCATGGCATTCTACAACGCGTTCTCTGGGTCATGCATATGTAATGCTCACTTCCTCGGAACATATGTCGGTACCTATGCTACACTTGAAGATTGCGCGTTCCCCCGAATATTCAGCAAGGACACGTCCATCTAGATTGAGGAGCGGTCCCGAGCGAGTGATGCTAACAAATCGGTCCCGTCCGGCGACCACGTACCGCCCACTACCAAAAGTAGTACCAGATGCCAGAGATATGTGCGAGAGCATAGGTCAGAGATTTAGGGGTAAAAGATAGTAATTGTCCTGGGGACACAGGGGACACTAAGCATAGGCACGTTTCGGTATAGCTATCGCTTTTAATCAGGATAACCTCTACTCTGTTCCTCCACGTCTTTATATCCAAAGGTTGAAGTCGACTAGAAGGAGTCTGTCGTAGTTTTTTATAAGACTGCCAATTGTGTTTAATGTATCTTAGTAACTCGCTGGTGTACAATAAAACATAATCGAATCTTATCAGTCGCAGGATTGGCTCAAACGGAGGACTTGGTTTGTGGCTTGGTTTCTGCCCAATGCGTGGTCCGTTGTCTGACTGGAAGCACTATATAGCGATTCAGCTTCCAGAGCTAGATTAATAAACTATTTCTTTTATTTTTAAATAAACATAGCATTATCTAAGGTTAACACGATCACTAGACATAATAGCAACTGAATTTGCACGCATTTTTACTCGTTTATTCTTTCATTTTACAATTTTCCGACGCGTTTCGATACTTTTGCAAATTTTTTTTAACTGCACTTTTCATCCATCCATGACGCCATATTTGTCCAGTGCTAGACATCTCCGAAAGTCACTCTTTTCTGTCCTTGACAATCCTCATGCAGCAACTATAACGGCTAGGAATCTGCTTCAGACCCTGTCACAGAACTGCAGCTGCACAGTGTCACTACATAATATTGAACTACGTACGTCATCGTCTGTCGCCCGAAGCCCCTTTATTGATTTATTGATTGACTCTGCAATATAATAACTGGGTGGGTAGGACTACTCACATATTGGGTCACGTACCTACCTATTGTAAAGTACGTGTTCAAGAAAATCGATTATCACAGAAAGAAAACTGTATATATCATAGGCAAATATTTTTTTTAATTAAAATGACAAAACGTAAACAAATTCACAGACTCCTTTTATATTACATGTTTTTTTTTTTGTTTTTTTCTTTATACCTCAAACATTCGGGCACGCAGTTAACAATTTTCTGCGCGAAGATTTTTCCAGACTTGAATTTTGTACTCGTAACGACCAACGACCTATTCTAAAACTTACCAAATATACACAAAACATTTCATAAAATGACCAGGAGACGGGCAGCAGCGTCTTCCTGAGATTCCAACCGCATACTGCGATCGCCAACCGCCTGCCAAGCGTGGCCTATGTCCTGCAGTGGGCGTCAAATGGCTGATGATGATGATTTCATAAAAATTGGTAAAGCCGTTTCTGAGGAGTCCGGTAACAAACACTGTGACACGAGATTTTTATATATTAAAAGATGTACATCCTACGACGCATTTACTGAGACTTGGTCAAGCCTACGTGACTTTACTTTTTGCATTTTTATTGCCTGCTGGGTAATCCATCCTAATGAAACATCATCATCAGCCATATGACGCCCACTGCAGGACATAGGCCTCCTTCGTGGTTTTCATAACGATGAGGGGTTTTGCCATAACGCCACGCTTTGCAGGCGGGTTGGCGATCGCAGTATGCGGCTGGAATCTCAGGAAGACTGCTGCCCGACTCCTGGTAATTGATTTCCTTAGTCACCTTCTACGACATTCACGAAAGAAAACGGAGTGACGCTATTCTTAAACCGACGCCACACGGAACACATATTCTGAAAAAATTACTGATTACATAATACGGTTCGAGAGATAGAGCTCCAGAGGTAAAACAGCGTACAGGGACAATTTGGCACCTTTCGATTGAGCATGGCACATTGAAAAAAGATTACCTGTATAATTTGTTCAAATTAGAGATAACCCTTATATCTGATACGTCAGAATATAGCTATAGTACATTAAAATAACGCTAAACCTGAAAATAAGCAAAATTTTACAATTCGCAACTCATACAATCTTGACACTAGACGTGGTCAATTGCTTTTTAAAATATTGAGTATTTTATTAAATTGCTTATATTATTTAAAGTTGTTTCATTTAACGATACTAAGGAAACATTTTACGTTATTTAAATAACACGTTATACAACACCGTTGCAAGAAACGCCGTGGAGCGCCCTTTGTTTTATTTATACTCTAGTCTTTTGGCGATAATTGAGATGTGACCTGCTTGCTGAGGATGTATGTGCTTTGGTTCGTGACGTATCACCGTAAGACTCCTTAAAACACTCTTCAGAGCCAGGTTAATATATGGTTACGTCTTTCCCTTTATCACAGACTATTTAAATTGAATCTGAGGAATATATTAAGTAAACTATTTTTTATAAGTAAGACCCTGTCTTTAAACTAATCTACGCTGTAACTATTACCGTAGTCGACAGTACCAATAATTACCAAACTTAGTGGATAGGTAAATGTTTTTTTATTGCACACAACACCATTACCTAATCATATTTACAGAGATAAGGTAGGTACTTAATATCTAGTTCTTAATAATATACAATCGGGGGTCTTAACGCTAAAAGCGACCTCTTCCAAACAACCTAAGGATGGACAGACAGAAGACGAGGGAGATGCACGTAAGATAAAGGGTTAATTACCCTACTATTTGTAGTGATAATAATATAGCGAGTCAACAGCCCCACGGCAGTTCACATCTCGGCAAAAGGCCTGCTTCTAACACCGCGTTAATTATTTAAAGAAAGTTGTTAGGTGTACTTCAGTCTCTAATTAAGGGACTTGTATAATGATGCAGGTTAGCTTAATAGCATCCTTGTCGGCTCCATTCCAGTGTCTGTGTATCGGGGAGACACAGGCGGGAAGAGTCGTGAAAATGTAGAAGCACGTCTTAGCGCTGTTTTGAGTGCCCTCACATAGAAAAATAAAGTACTTAATACTCGTCTCGTACATGTTTGAGACCTCTTTAAGCCCCGAAAGATTTTCAGTCTTATTCATAAAAAGTCGATTCCACTAAAACACTCTTAAGATGGAGTTAAAGCCGTTAAGAGGAAAACGAGTAAGCTGTTCTTAAAAAAACCTCATTGAAGTAGAACTTCATAAAAATATATTCTAACGTTAACCTGTCCAGAGTTTATTGATTGTTGTCGTGGATACTAGATACAAATATAAATCCTCTGTGTGGACTTCAGGACTGGGTCCAGAGAGTGGTATCGCTATTGCTACCACGAATTCACAACAAAGTCATTGGTTGTTACAGGCTGGGATTCGAACCGATGACCTCTAGAATAAAAAGAATCCCGGTAATATTATGGGTGCCAAATTTCATCTAAATCCGCTTGACGCTTTTGCCTGATTCAGCAACAAAAGTCATGTTTTTTATACCATTGAGACGCCTAGGAGCTGTGGCTAGAAGTCTCCGAACTTGCTGTCTCGCTGGCACGATTTAACATTTTCAATTATGGTAACAAATGAGTATATTTTTGATAAATGTGGTCAGAGGGTTTGAAAGATAATAAAACTACAGACATTCGAGACATATTTTTCTTATGCTGTATACCTAGCTTAATTCGATTGAGATTTGATACTAAAATTAATAACTCGGGAAACAACTTTTCTTTAAAAAACGAAGTACCTACCTACATAGATTAGATTAGATTTGAACACTATTGTACATACCAGAAAACAAAATACATTAAAAGGCTTACATGTCTAAGTTTTGCCGTATACAATTGGCGGTCTTAGCGATCTCTTCCAGACAACCTGACAACATACAGGAAAATAAAAATATAGATACATAGAGAACACTTTATTGTAGATAAAAATGGAAATTACACAGATATTTCTTAACCTAAGAGTACAGATGGCGGCCTTATCACTAAAAGTGATCTCTTCCAGACTACCAAAATACCGTTATTTTATTGCCTATCAAACCCTCGGACCACATTTATCAAAAGTATACAAATTTTAGCGGTGGTAGCCGTGGGTAGAACATTGGACTCGGAAGCGAGAGACCCAGGTTCGATTCCCAGTGCGGGCATGTACCTATGACTTTGTTCTCTAAGTTATGTAGGTACATTTGTGAAGTTATAGTAAGAAGTAATACCACTCGCTAATAGTGAAGGAAAACATCGTGAGGAAACCTGAGTGTCTGAGCTGTTCACATACCTCAGCGTTTGAAATCGCCAACCCGCGGTGGGCACGCGTGGTTATTAAGCCCATACTCTCTCCCTGAGAGAAGAAGGCCTGTGCCCTACAGTTGGACGTATATAGGTTTAAGTTATATTCTAAAATTAAAAAAAAAATTAGATTTTGCGAGCGAGACACCGGAAAGGAAATCGACGAGGTCGACAGAGTCGACAGCACGTCAACCTTTTTAAAAAGAAACACCCACCCGTACACTCTAGTCAGTTACATTACGGGCGACTTCACAACTAAAATTAACGAGTAAACGTTGATGTGCTGTCGCCTGTACTAAGAATCTACGCCCAGGACCTTCTTCACCTACCTATAAGACAAGTCGGCATTCCTTGCCTTGTTACGTCACTTGTTACTGACTACGACCAGCCGGATAAGCGTTCATCGCCCGTCTTCATTCCGCGTGACTGCATTGCATACTGGGCGGCATTTTAGTCACCTGACAAACTTCTTTCTTCTTTCGAGGGATCTTTCTACTGGTCAATGCAAACAACTTTTACTATGGGGCCGAACGAATCAGAGCAAAAAATAAATCAGCTTTTTCATACATTTAGTGCAGTACTGCTTCTATCTTATGTATGGAACAGCTCATTTATTTTTTGCTCTGATTTGTTGTTTGTTGTGTTTTATGAATCAATGTTTTATTAAAAGATCATTCGGAGGACTTGAAATCGTGAACACAATTATTGTATGTTTAAGTGAACAGACCTCTAAATTTAGGCTACAAAGCCGGAGATCACGGTATCTAAGGAAACCCCTGAAACTGTGGAGAAAAAAACTTAATTATAAAACAAAATATTTATTTTGGAAATATTTTGTTTTATAATTAAGATTTTTAACCGGACTGTGGAAATAAATATGGAAATAAAAAATGTCGAATGTACTTTGGAAATAAAAAAAAAGGTTTAATAAATTTTGAGTATTTGAGGGTTTTGTAGTTCTGCCCATACATTTCAGCTGACAGTAGTCGAATAATCGCAAAACCTACACTTCGCCTAGCCCAAGTTCTAATAGTAGTTACAGTAGGAAACCTACTTATCGCCTAACGCACCGCAGCACTTATCGCGGGCAGCATAAGTGCGAGATTCGAACAAGAGGGCGTGCCTTCGAGTGTTGCAGAGCATAGCTCAAAAATTCTCTCCTCGGTAAACTTTATGACCGCGCGAGCACTGTACACTTAGAAAAGACAGTTCACCGTACCGATATTTCTCATGATTAGTTTTCTCATGGAAAGAGCACCTGCACTGTATTAAGATGCATTTCCAGGTGGGAAAAATCGTATTGGGTACTTTGGGCAAAATAAATAGAAATTGCAATGCGCCCAAGATCATTTTTTATTGGTAGGTACTTACTTATGAACCACTTACCTATTCATGGAGTGGGGTTAACATTATAATCCTTCGGGTCTGAAGAATATTATATTTAATTAACTACCTACATAGTTTTTCTTATCTAGCCTAGTTACGTCCCACTGCAGGGTACAGGACTTCTCTCAGAGAGAGAGTATGGACTTAATCACCACGAGTGCCCAACGCGGATTGGCAATTTCAAGCGCTGAGGTGTGTGAACACCTCAGTCACTCAGGTTTCCTCACGATGTTTTCCTTTACCGTTAGCGATTGGTAAGTATAGCTGCAGAAATTTACGTAACTTAAAAATCAAAGTCATTCGTACATGCCAGGATTCGAACCAACAACCACCCGAATGAGAAGCCGGAGTCCTACCGCTCCGCTACCACCGCTACCTACATAATTTATTATCATCATCATCATCAGCCATTTAACGCCCACTGCAGGACATAGGCCTCTTTCGTGGTTTTCATAACCACGCCACGCTTGGCAGGCGGGTTGGCGATCGATCGCATTATGCGGTTGGAATCTCAGAAAGACGCTGCTGCCCGTTTCCTGGTAACTGATTTCCTTAATCACCTTCTACGACATCCACGTAAGGAAATGACGCTATTCTTAATCCGGCACCACACAGAAGCATTTGACTAATATTCTTCACACAAAATTGATTTTAAATGACATTTAAGAAGTGGTGGGGCATTAAAACGTATGGAACAGTCGATATTTTTTTCGTGATTTCGAAGTTTTGCTCAAAGTAAAAGTTGTTCGTATTAACGCGTAGAAAAACCCATTTTTTTTAAAACCGGTAGTAGCGGAGCGGTATAATGCCGGCTTCACATTCAGGAGTCGTGGGTTCGAATCCTGGCATGGACGACTTTATTTTCTAAGTTACGTATTATTTGTAAAGTTTTGTAGTAGCAATAGTGGTATTGCAATAACTGACTGTGAAGTAAAACATCGTGAGGAAACCCTAGTGCCTACCTTTACATACCTTAGCGCTTGCTACGTACAATGGCTCAACTATGAGGCTAAGGGCCGGTTTCTGAATTGAGAAATTAAGGGGGTTCTTCAAGCGGGTTCTTGGTTTTAATTTACAAACGACACAATGTCGGATCGCATCGAAACTTTACAAATATGTTAAGATAATACAAATCGAGATTTGATCGTGCTTAAAATTATGAATAAATGAATAAAAAAGGAATTAAAGCCTCATAAGCCTTTTCCGTAAAACTTCTCACAAGACTCGAATTTCTTAAGCAGCTGTTAGTTTTTTCGCGTTTTCCGAGTTTTTCGGAAAGTAAAAGTTGTTCGTATTGAAAAGTAGAACCGTCCATTTTAAAGAATAATTAGAAAAAACGTTTAAGTACCGCCACAGAAGAGGTAGTATAAAACAGATTTTCGAATATTTTTCTTGGCGATGGCAAAACAAATTTTATTAAAAGTCTTTATAAAACCACACGAAACAGTTCAAATTATCACTGTCCGCGGACCCCCACCTGGACAAAGTAGGTCGTCGGCTGAAGTAAGGATTTTCGGATGTAGGATATAGGGGAATTTTCTTACATCCTGCATAAATTATAATATTACGTGTCCCTCCAGGTAGATATTAAATGTAGATAGATGGTAGTAAAATGAAAAAGTAAACGAGTAAATATCCGTTAAAATTCAGTTTTATTAGGTAGTAAATTTTTTAAAACCTATTTAGAGACTAAAAATTCCACCCATGCCGGGACTTGAACCCGCGACCTCTGGCTCACCGTGCCAGCGCTGCCTGTCCCAACTGAGCAAATGGGCAAGTGCAAGCATCGATGAAATTTCGAGCCTCTTTACAAACTTCTCTTTATTACGTACAGGCAGCGACATCTGACCGAAGCGATTTACATCACTTGCAGCCTCTCTAAATAGGTTTTTAAATATTGCTCTCAGCACGGGTTTCACATTTATTTTGAGCTTCGGATAGTCTGGAGTGTAGATTATGCGCTTAGCACCGTCAGCTTATTAACGACTTTATCGACAGCGACAGAACCTATTCACCTGAGTGTAATGAGATAGCCGGTTAATGTTTATGGCTGACGGCTATAAAACGTAGGAAAGTGCCTTCCGCCGATGCCCTAAGTATGTAACGTGCCGTTTTACGGGTAAGTGGAACCTATTTTTTACCTTTCTTTTAGCGACAAAACTACAAAAAACCGGCCAAGTGCGAGTCAGACTCACGCACGAAGGGTTCCGTACCATTATCTATACAACATTAGACAGAGATCGAATTTGAGAACAGCGCCATCTATAGAAACCAACAAGAAGCGTTTAAAGGCGTCTTCCCACGGTTCGTGATTCTACGGATTATCACGCACAGCCGATGATCACGGACGGCAAGGCACGCAGTGACATTTAACGACATGACATCGATGCTGTGAAGGTTACATAAATGGCCGCTAGATGGCGAGCGCTGTTTTTAGACAATGTTTTTGTATAGGCGCCCCCCTTAAATATTTATTTTATTCTGTTTTTAGTGTTTTTCGTTATAGCGGCAACAGAAATACATCATCTGTGAAAATTTCAAGTGCCTAGCTATCACGGTTCATGAGATACAGCCTAATGACAGCAGACAGACAGACGGACAGTGAAATCTTAGTAATAGGGTCCCGTTTGGCACCCTTCGGGTAGGGAACCCTAATAAGCAGCGGAACGACGAAGAATATTTTAAAAGTTTCTGAGTAATATATATTTTTCAAATCAACTCTTGGTTGCTGCCAGTGTTTGTTTAGTACTCGTAATGACAAAAGAGGTTTCATTCAAATTTCATTTCAGACAAAACCTTTTTACTTACATCATCTTACATACTTTTTAGAAGTTCTTTTCTTTCTTATTCTTTGACCTGGAATTTGAGCCTTATTGCCAAACTAATTTTTTACGCTTTGAGCCAAGTTCTCTGTAGCAGTGTTTATTTTTATCAATACCTCGTAACGTCAATTATTTAATACTAGCTGTACCGGCGAACTTCGTCCCGCCATAGAATCCGTTTATACGATTCTTGCACAACGCCATATATTTTTAAAATACAACGTTCGCTCGCATAACGCCATCTATTTTAAACTTAAAGTAAATATTTTCCCACGGGAACGCTAAGTATGCTATGTCTCAATTCAGGTCTTTTTCTCAGCGGTTATTGCGTGAATGAGTAACATCCAAACATCTTCACAAACTTTCACATTTAATAATATTAGTAGGATAGTAGGATGACAAAAACTAAAACTTTCATTTCTTCGAGAAAATCTCTTAGGTCGTCATCAGCACCTAATTGAATATAAACTAATGCGGCTAAAATAAGATAACGTTTAGTTACTTTCGGTTAGGGTAAGAACCTTATGAAGTAGATACGTAGTGAAAAAAGTGGACTTACCCGTGCGGTATCCCGCATTTGAAAGGTAGGTAGCAAATGTGTTGGTCTCATGCTTGGCTTGCCATTGAGGTGAAGAGCAGTTGTCATTATTGGTATATACTTGGTGATTGTGCACGTACACTCCCGTTAGCAGAGAACTCCTATAAAGAAAACGTCCAGTTCATTTCAAATCGATTAAAATCTCAATGTTGACTTATGTACTAAGGGTGTAGAGCTACAGTGTAGAGTTAAAGCTGGAGTCACTGGCGGCTAAAAAACCTGCTTAATTATGTAGCTTTTTAGATGATCTAAGCGTTTCAAGATTTTAAAATTGAAATTTGAAATGTGTGAATGCGTACCATTATCTACGCATTAAAATGCGTGAAATTTTTGAGATTGAAGATTTAAGTCTTTATTTAAGTTCTTCCTCTCTTGGTGCCATCTCCAAAGGTTAGGTTATCGAAGGTTAGCTGCTGATTACCATTCTGGCTACTTCGTCCGATTAAAGATGGGTTAAAGCAATCTGCGAGATTTTGAAGCCATGACGTTTTTTTGCCGTAAGGTCTTTTTCATCCCTGGATTTTGCCTTGCAGAATGAGTTACAGTTGATTTTACTTGTCACATGATATACCGTAAATAGGTACAGATGCCGCTAAACATCTTTAACTATCTGTATGCGCGGTTTTTTCAAGATGTTTGCCGGCCTTTGTAATCAAGATGTTTGCCGGCATGTGTACCTGCTTGCGAAACAACGAATCTTACTCATATAAAAATTACCTAGATGGGCAGCACATCGGCGTGGTCGTGTAGGCATGCCTGAACTCGGCTCCAGCACTTCTCACGGCCTTCATAGTTCTCGGCATGAAGTTGAGGCTCCCAAGCTCTACGTCCTGATCATCTGTAAGTATGAGAATTATGTTTGGCTTTCTGTCTCTGGCCTGTGGGTAAGGGATGTAGCCATTTGGTGTTCTGTGGGCTTCGGAGCGGAGTTTTGAGCGCGTTGTGTTCTCTCTGATTGGCAGCGGTTTGTCCTGGTTTTTCGATGCGTTTGAAGTTGGTCTTCTAGCGTTAGGTTTCTCCGGGTTTTTATTCCAGTTTCTGTTTAGTTTCTTTGGTTTATCCTCCCGCTCTTTCTTCATGCTGAAAGGGTTAATGTGGGTGTCGATCGCGTCTTCCTCTGGGTTGGCACCTTTCCTTCTATCGCGTCTCAGTTCTGCGTGCTCGCGCTCCCAAGCCCGCTTCCTTTCGGCTCGATACCTCGAACTGTTCCTGTGACGTAGGTACCGCTTCTCCGAACCATCTGTGAGGGTTCCGTTGAAGGTGGTTCGGTTCCGATTGTTCTCCCTGTTCCTGATCTCTCGAGTTTTTGCGCTCTCCTCATCTTCCAGCGAAGAGTCCTTCTTAGCCGATATTAGAATTAAATTCCAAGTGAGTAGTAAAGACAGTAATTTCCAATTCATTTTGTTTATTTAAATATTGTTAAATTATTCTTATCACAATTAAGCTGACTTCTATGAAGTTTTTAAAGATTTTTAGGTATCCTAATCGATAAAGGAGTATATCTTATGTGGTTAATAAAAAGAGCCAGCGGTTGTGTTTCTTGTTCTGCAGAGCCATTTTCGTTCAGGGTCTGAAACAAAGAGAAATCAATCATTGTAACAACGTTGCAGAAAACCGAACGCTTAGGGTAGGTAGGTAATCAATCAGTCAATTTCGAAGTAAACATTTCTGCATAATATTATGGCTTGTAACTGTAGACTGGTAAATAATCCAGGTAATCAATATGGAATACTAATGACCTGCAAATATAGAGCCTGGCCATTACAAAAAGTGGCAGCGAATATATTTCTCGTCTATTTTCTCTCAAACCCCCTGTGCACGACTACTGTGCATCAGGAATTGAGGATATAGTCTTTTTGTTTCTTTTTATACCTTTCTTTTTAACCTTTTTCTAGTTGCTTGGCAACATTTTATTGTAAAAACATGTATGTCAGAATAATTCTAATTTGAACGAAAATAAAAACGAAATTTTATTAAAAACATTTGGTCAAGCTTTTATTAATATTATAGCTTCGAGACGACCAAACCCCCTAAGAGTCTATTTACTGATACACGTCGGACGCATCAATCGAAACCGCTTTTAGCAAATTGGACCGGTCCTGCCCCGAAGCCTGATACAGATGTAAATCACCTACTGGCATCACCCACTGCGTCCCAATGGATGACATTGTATAAGCATAAATTTAACGTAAATAAAATCTTCTTTTCGCCTTTATGTGTTTTAAGCCAGTAATAAGTCGAAACATTGAGAACAATTTAATGTCTTCTTTCCATCTCTTCAGCTGGTTCAAGGATCGTGAAAATTAAATGTTGGAATACTTGTTGAAATAGATAACGGTAATTATGTAATTTTTTTGTGTTTAGATTTTATTACGATAAGTGTTCTATTACTACATAATATCTGTAAATGGCTCTATAAATGGCAATTCACTTTCGAGTCGCACAGAAAGAGAACATAAACATTACTCTTGTCACCTCTCGCGCTTGATTTATGCAGTACCCTTCGGATCGGTTGCTACAAATGCACCTGTAACTGTTATAGGCACATGGGACGATTCGCAGCCGATGCGTTTCGGAACTTGTCTGATAATAATTCCTTGATGAAGTGTAGGTATCGATTCTCCGAAAATAGAAAGTAAGCTAAATCAGACCGTCAGCATAAATGTACCTGCCTACTTAACAAAAAGTCTTTTATGGAATGAATGCAGAGGTGAAATACAAGTTGCCCGTGCGGAATACCGTTATCATCGCTGTCTATGACCCTAAAACTCACTGATCCAATACCTGCCAAAACATACGCAAAGCTAAAACTAGTCTCTCAGTAAACGTTCTTATGTGGAATTCCACTATCAGTACAAGGAATACACCAACCAAACAGACAACAATGTTCCGAATAAGAGTGTACGTTACGACGAACTCAAGCGAACTTCTGACCAACTGGCAGTCTACGAGTGGCCCAAAGGGGGGTGTAATTTGTGAGCAGTTTACGTTTACGTGTTGTCAAAGTCAAAGTCTAAATTTTTATTCATTATAAAAACAAAATGCTTACTGAATCACTGAATGAACGTCAAAGCTGTTAGTTTCACAATAATTAATAGATTATGCGGAGAAGAAGCTAACAAAGAACCTCATCACAAACATTTATTATTTTCAAAACAGGTTTGCTTAATTAACAGAGTTTTCGCCTTAAAGTTACACTACACTAGATGCAATCGTTTCTGTTAACATTATTTAAATACCAGACATCCTTGTCTTCCAAATAATCCTTAATGTTATAATAGGCTTTTTTGCACAGAGTATGCTTAATACATTTTTTAAACCGCGTCGGTGGTAACTCTAACATATCTTGAGGAATCTTATTGTAGAACCGTACACAGTGCCTCATAAAGGATGTATTAACTTTTGCAAGTCTAAAACGTGGAAATGACAATTTATGTTTATTCCTAGTATCAATATTGTGATGGCTACAAACATTTTCGAAATTGCTGATGTTGAGAGCAACATGTTTCTGAACGAAGCCATAGGTAGTCTGCTACTAGCACAGCTGGTCCCCACTAGTACAAACAACCGGTACAGTGCATGCTATTAGAAGAGCATTTAACTAAAATTCTTCATACAAAAGTCGATTGAAATGGCGGCTTAAGTGACATTTCAGAAGTGGTGCATGTCGGCCTAAGGAGGTTAGTAAAGCGAGGCGGAGGTGGCGGAGATTAGTAAAGTCTATAAACAGGGGACTTCGGTGTCTTCGGCCGCGCCAATCGTACAGTGCCCATCTGCAAGTGCGTTTATTCGCATTCGTTCGGTTAGTATTCTGCAGTAAGTAAAAATTAGGTAGATAAATCCTTGACGAGCCGTGCTAGAAATTAATTATTCCACAATGTTCGCTAAGGGGTCGAAGCACTCCAGACTGTTTCTTAATAAAGTTTCTCATTGTTTAGTCCACGCGACCCATCATCTTAAGCCGGTTCTTCTGCTCGGGTTTTTCAGGAAACAACACAAAATAATCCGTTTTCAAGGTCCAAAATATGTTTTTTTTTTGCTTCCTCTAGCAGCGAAAATGTTTTGCGCATTGTTGTGTCTTGTATTTAATGTTTTTTAGTAAAAGACGAAATACGTAGCGGGTTAAGTACTTCTGAAACATCCAAATACGGAAAGTTTCGAAGGTAACTTTGCCACCACAGGAGCTGAAGGCAAAGTTGACGAAAGTCTGTTGTTTTAGACTTTGCAAAAATTATGTTAATTACAGTCTATTGGAGAAGCGTCGAGTTCCAAAGTTAATGAACTCGCATAAATTATAAGCTTCCGTTTTGAGTGGAGCTAGCTTACGTAAAATGATTTTCAGAAACAGATTTTCTCCTAAATCTTAACTGGAACTGCTCTATCGTGGAAATATTCTGCGGAAACTGCGAAAACTCCAGAGTTCTGACGTGACACCTTTAGTGGCTGACGTAGATGATGTTCGTGTTGAATAATGTTCGCGCAAAAGTTAGCAGCTAATCTGAGCATAAAGCCGTAGAAAATGCAATGCATCCAGGTAGGTATATAGTGCACAGTGCAGTTATTTAGTTGGTACCTTCGTACCCATAGGCAACAAAGCAAGCCAGTGGAGGAGGGCTACAGAGGCGGCGATTGGCTTCGTCCTCGAATAACACGATCCACTACTTACACATCGACGTCTTGTGAAATCCCCTCGAGTGCTCGCGACTATACGCGCGAGAAATTAATTTAAACCTCCTGGCATGGAGACAAATTTTACTTTTTATTGTTTGAAGCTAACGTAGAAGACAATTTATACTTTACTAAAGTATTTTCTTTGTATCCCTCAGGGACGGACTATCTAGAGGACGCGACGTACCCTGGTTCAGGTGGCTATTACTGACTGTTGTAATGATTGACTTGTTGTAAAAAAATAGGTAGGTAGGACCTTATACACTGGATTCTAGTTCTAATAAAATGTCATTAGGTATTACCCAAAGTAGGCACCTCATATAAGACTCCGTAAACACTCAACTCGTGCAATCGCTAACCACAGAAGCACATAACTGTAAACTAACTGCTTATAAAACGTTTAGTTAGATAGTTTTCTAAAGAGAAGGCAGGCAAATAACTTTATGAAAGTAAATTGAAAAGGCGTGTTAAAACCACGACCACCGAAGATGGCAGACAACACGATGAAACTGCGATTTAATCAATTTGAACTGCCTACCTACGTGGTGACGCCTCAGTACCAAGATGGCTCCAAGTTAACTGGAATCAATAAGTTCAGTAATGAACTAAAGGGTTCGAGGAGATAGCATTTGCGACCACCGCACGCAGAGGCAATCACGTGCAAATTCTGAGCAATGCCGCCAATCTTCTCTCATTACCAGATAGAGAAAATCAACCGTGAGTTATTGACTATAAGTACATCGAAGTGAGTTTAGGATGGTTTATATGGGAAGCACTAAACTACATTTTTATATGAGATTTTTATGTAAAATCTAAGGATACACCACAGAACACATTCAAAAAAATGGGTTCTCGGAATGAATCCGAAACAGGGCTTTAGCGCTGGTTTTACTATGAATAAAAAAGGGTGTACCTATTTTTTACAAAAATAAAAGATTCTGAAACCATTTAAAATGTAATTAAGTAAGTCAAAATAAGATAACTCTTGTTTTAACTCAGTTTTAAAGACGGAACTGTGAAAGAAAAGAATGTATTTTGCTACGGAAATAAAAGCTTTTGAAACCATTAAAATGTAAGTCAAAACAAGAGTTATTGGGGCTAAAAGTTTTTGAAAGTCAACTTATCTCAAAATAATGTGTCGGAGGTCAACTCGATGAAGCGGCTGATTTCTACTGAGAGCGATGAGGTGGAGCAAAGAACGCATTTTGTCCGTGCACTAAATAAAACTTCAATAAGTCCGTTTCTTTTCTGATTTCTGATAAGTACATCGAAGTTAATATTATTAGCGTTACTGACCGAGAATAATAACCTTAAGATACAGCAATACTTACATACAGCTCGTAACAAGCTTGTTAAAATGTCCTATCCTTATTAATATTTATTGACACTGCTATCAAACGTTCAAATTGTTCTCCGTGTAACAAAAAAGAATATTCTATCTATCTATCAGTGAGAACCATAATTTTACGACTGGTCACTAACTAGTGGCAACTGACAGAACTCGTAATGCGTGCTCCTGTTTATCAATGTCAAGTGCTCGCTTCACTAATAGCAATGTGGATATTATGAACAACGACATTTCATTTGATAGGAACTTTCAGGAGGTCCGTTCGTTTCTCTGTATGTAACTATGACGTACTTATCAATGAAGTTTCCGAATCCATATTGACCTTTATCATATAATGTAAGACGTTTCAGGGGTACTGGAAACTCATGACATAAAATTGAAAAAAAATTGATTGAGATCGAAATGTTTTAGCGAAGAGCTTAAATTACCTACTAATCTACGATACGCAATCTGGCTGACATGATCAAAAATCCATTAGGTATTGCAGAATAATAATTTGAACCATCTTTACCTTCTGTATCTTTGAGTAACAATATTATTTAATGGAAGAGTCGTCGCATTACAGACTGCTTTGATGTTCATTACAACTATGACATTTACGACTTGTAAACGGGAGCAGTTCATCTTTCTTGTGGTGGCTTTGCTAGCCTGCACAGAGTGTTACCATTTAACTAATGGTTTGACAGCTCTTAGATTTCATTTCTCATGAGCACGTTTTTTTTTTCAGTTGCATAAGTATCTTCCTACATAGTAGATATTTAGCTCTCCCAGATAATTTATTTCATTGTTAACCTCCAGAAAACTCCTCCGTTCACAATTTAACCTGAGTTGATATCTTAAAACTTATCCAATATTTGAAATATTCTCCCGAAGTTAGTAATTTTCTGCGTGTGGTTGAAAGAAATTGCTTTTCTTCATATCTAAAAGTATGAGCCCAGCTGCCTCACTATTTTCAACGTGTTATAGAATTGACGCAAAACCGGTACAACCATTTCTTCAGTATCGATAATAAATAACTATCAATAAGAAAATTCTAAGTCTGGGCTACTACAGGGTCGACCATAGCCGCAAACCGATTGCGATGGAGGACTCATGAAGGGGCGTAAGTCCAACAGTGGACAAACAAATGCCGGAGAAGAAGAAAAACCGGCCAAGTTATCAAGTTACCATTATCTATACAACATTTCAATATTTCACGCGTCTGCCTGTTGCCCTTATCAACATAGAGCAAAAAACGGCAAAAAAATCACTTGTGTTGTATGGGAGCCGAAATAAATCATCTGTGAAAATTTCAATTGTCTAACTATCACGGTTCATAAGATACAGCCTGGTGACAGACGGACGGACGGACAGCGGAGTCTTAGTAATATACTTAGTAATACTCTATTATCTTCTTGGGTTCCGTACCCAAAGGGACACTTTGGGTACGGAACCCTAAAAAGTGTAAAATTTATCTAGTGTTTGTTATAAGTAGTACCTATTAAATGCAATATTTGTCAGCGTAAGTATCAATCAAGAACGTATCCGGGTCGACGCACAAAAAATATATTGTAAGGGTGGTTTTGCATTTCAATGCAAAACACCGTGTTGCCGACGTGGTTTATTGAGGTTGGGACTGTTGCTAACTGCAGGTACATTGTAGATTGACTCTCAAATATGGCTCTACAGTTCTTGGTAAGAAAGTAGACGTAATTCAATAATATTGTTTTGTCTACAACATTTTCAAAACATTACCTAGAGGCTGTTCAAAACGCGGAAGAAACTTTGAGAAACGGGGTAAAATGTTTTCCGCCACTTCTGTGTAGGCACCCATTACTTGAGTTTGCACAACCGCAGAGATATCAATACCAAGCCCAGCATGTAAACACCAAACAGGTAGTGAAGTAAGTAATTTATTCGAAGCAGTTTGCGGCATACCGTGTGGCATATGTCTGCCGAGACAACTTGCTACAGTACGCCCCACAGCGAAATAATCTGCGACAGTTACCGAGCTTAAAAGCTTAACCTAAGGGACCGCACCACAGAACACAAAAAGAAGACCGCACCCATGCTACGGGACCCGTTTCGGGGAGCGGGGGGTCTTCAGAATACCACGCTTGGTCACAGAGACGGGTGGGCTTAGGTCTTCATGACGCAGTCAATATTCTCTAGGGAAATCTCGTGGTTTTTCGAGCTACGTATATTATATATTTAAATTACGTTCAGCGCTTTTAACTCGCCGGGACGCCAGCTGATTGACAGTTTTTATACCTTTTTTGTAATTGTAATGAGCCAATTCTTTTTTTAAACTTCTTGTTTGCAAAAAATATTTAACACCTTGTTTATGAATTACTACATGAAAACTAGAGGGGGAGGGTGGTCTTGACATATACTACGGGTGGTTATCGAAGGGGGGAGGAGGGTAAAAAGTTGTAAATAATGGGTCACGTAATATGGGTACGTTCCGTCGTGTGAGCAAAAACAACTTGTTGGTTTCAGAATCGTTGAAAGCGATGCAAATCTATTTAATGCTCATACCTTTGCTGCATATAGGCTCCGAAACGTGGATGTGCCGATCTAGTGAGAGTTGCTAGACCACTGGCGATGGCGACACAAAATATTAAAGAAATTCATAAGACCTATATTCTCTATGATTTGCCGCATAGGTAGGTATTGATGTTTTGGCAAGAGAAATTGGCCCTTACTCCTGAAAAAGGAAATGATTATTCAGCCCACTTGCACCACTTCTTATATGTCGCTTAAGTGGCCATTTAATTTGGTGTTGTAAACATTCGTGATTTCCGACAATTATTGGTTCGAAAACATTTAACATATTAGAGAAAAAAAACAACTTTTCGGTACTTATTACAAAAGTGTCTGTCGACCAATAAATGAAAGTTTTCTTTGTTTTAATATGCGTAAACACTTAATGGGGTGCATGAAAGAAGCCTCGCTGAGCCGTACGTCTGGCGCACCCTGGGCAACAATCCGCGAGTACCTAACGCTGACTGGTAAATCCTTTTACTTCGATGGCAAACTCAAGTCCAGCCTTCAAGCCGGCGCTTTCTATTAAGATCGAAGGTTTCTCGCAGAATAGGTCAGAAATCTTATCTGAACTTCACCGCTCAACACACTGCGACATTATATGCGTCCAAAAAACTCATAGAGATGAAACTCAGCTCCGGCCAAACATTCCTGGACTCTCGCTTATCGGCGAGACCCGAAGCACGGTAACGCAGTGTTTGTTACTCCCGGCGTAAGCACAAAGTTAAGTATATCTGTACTTTTGGTGTACGACCCAGAACGGTATAGAAGTTATCAAAGTTGATCTAGGTTTGTGTACCGTCATATCTCAGTACAAACCCCCTGGGACTCCATTCCAGTTTGAACCCCCAGAAAACTAGCACCCATCGCGCCAAAATTGTTATCGGTGACCTCAATAGCCACAACACAAACTGGGGCTACAACACCACGGACGCATCTGGTCAAGCCGAGGCAAATAACTTAGCACTGATCCACAGGCCCCAAACAACCGCCATCCTTTAATAGTGGCCGATGAAAGCAGGGATATAACACAGACCTAATCTTCGTCAGCGAAAGTATCAGTGGGCAGTACACTAAAACCATATCCACTCTAATTCCCCGCACCCAACACAGGCCGATCATGTGCATAATCCAGCCTGTTTTACGTCCTTTAAATGTTCCTCTTCAACTACTCCAAGCCGAAACGGGGGCGGTTCGGCCAAATGATAGACGATGCCTCGTTGAGTGTTCCGCCATCTCCTAAACACTACGACTACATTTTTGACATCGTGTCAAGAGTGTCACGGAATGTATCCCAAGGGGATGTTGGACCTCCTACATTCCAGGGGTGTCTAAAGGTTCGGCTGAACTGCAAAAGAGTACGACCTTATACAGCCACGACCCTTTTTCAGAGGATACCGTAGTAGCCGGCGAAGAGCTGCTATCTCGGATTAGCGAAACTGGACAGGAAAGTTGAATAGATACTGTTACTAACATTGGTGAAACCCATAACAGTAAGAAAGCATGGCATACCATCCGCAAACTTTCCAGCGTTCCTCCTTCTCCCGCATCTCCCAGTCAAGTAATAGCAAACCAGGTAGCCCACCAACTTTTGCTCAGTACCAAACCATCCTACGCTGCGCTTGCCTCATATCGGCAAGCGCAGCGTAGGATGACCAGCCACAAGGTGGACAGATGACCTCATCCAAGTGGCAGGAAGACGCTGAATGCAAGCCGCTTCCAACCGGTCTTTTTGGAAATCCATGGAGGAGGCCTATGTCCAGCAGTGGACTTTTTGTGGCTGAATGATGTGCGGTACCTCCCAGACGATGGACCATCTTTCATCGTGCCCTGTGTGCCCTAACACCTGCCCTCAGGAAGAGCTAATAAAGAGGAGGACATAATAATTGCAAGTGATAACGCAGTGAGCGTCGCAAAGTTCTGGGCCGCAACTGTTTAATAAAGACTTTGACAATTTTTTTTTTTACCATCGACACGCTATAAAAAGAGGAATTAAAAGAACAATTGAGTTGGCCGGCACCGACCAAAAGACCCTCGAACCATAGTTTTTTTGATATTTATTACTAGTCCTAATATTATTTGTTTATGCTTAAGTAAGGTAATTACGGGTTAAAAAAAAATTTTTGACGCTTAATTTTTAGGGTTTCGTACCTCAAAAGAAAAAAAACGGTGTTGGCGACTGGCTGCAGTGCGACCTTTTTATATGTTTATATTTTTTGTACTTGACATTGTCACGTTAGTAGTTGTTTGATGGTTGCTAAAATCTGTCTGTATTGAAGATCACTTGTGCTTTATTTTTATTAAATTAGTATCTTCTAATCCGTGTTTCCATCAATATTCACAGTCTTCATACAGTCCACCACTAGCTATAATTTTGGTCCATTCTCACCGTAACAATATCATCCAGCGAAAATCATCTGTCATAATTTTTTCAGATATAAGTCATCGTTGATTCCATTTCGCGTAGAAGAAAATATTTATATTATTCACAATACGCATTCATCATGGTTGAAACACGGAGTAAGGCAAAGACAGATTTTGTAACTACGGAAACCGAACGGGCGCAGCGCGATCGCCGCGAGCGGTCACCGCGCGGCACCCGGCCGGGTTCAACCACAACCGACGTCGGTGCTTCGGCGCTGCCTGATAGAATGAGCATACCCACGGTAGGCAACGCCCCTAGTAGTGTGGCACAACCTGGTCCCGCTGCCGATTGCCCAAATGCTCCTTCTAGCACACGCAACGACGGAAATACCCAAGCACCAACCGCTTCTAGCATCCACAGTACGCAAACTCGCAGCGAGCGTACCAAGTCATCGCGTTCGTCGGCGACCGTCCGTGCTCAGAAATTGGCGTTAGAAGCAGACGCAATGCGGCGCCAGGTAGAGCACGAGCGCGAACTCGTGCGGCTTCAGGCGGACCGCGAACGTGAGCTGGCCCGCCTGGAGTCCGAGGCGGAGCGAACGGATCTTTAAGCAAAACTCGCCGCATTGGAAGCATCAGATAAGTCAGCTCGTAGTCGTAATTCGTATTTTTCCGATCACGACGTAGAAAAGCGCACTTCCACGTGGCTTTCAGAACAAAATGCCAACGAGACCACGGCAACCCAAGTAGTCATGCCTGGTAAGGCGCCGACCGTCACCCCGAGTAATCCGCAAGGACTCTATTCAGAGCCGGTCGCCCCTACCAACACGGTATCGTTCTACATGCCCGATGTCAACCGTGCAAATCACTCTAAACCCACACATTCGAGTAGCTTTTCTAATAATAAATACGACACCATGACACAACAGTTATCTGAACGTTCTTCCTCCGACCCTATAACAAAATTGTCTCAAGCTATTAATGCTCTTTCCAACAGGCCAAAGAAACCCGAACTTGTTACATTCTCGGGTGAAGTTAGTCAATGGATGGCGTTTAAAAGTAGCTATGAGAGAACTAAATCTAATTTCTCTCCTGCAGAGAATTTAGACCGCTTGAACACCGCAGTCCGCGGTCAAGCGTACTAGTCCGTCGCGTCACTCATGTGGACCTCCGGCGACCCCGACGACATCGTAATGGCTTTGGAGCAGACTTACGCTCGACCGGAACTCCTCGTGGCCCGCGAGGTCACCGAGCTGCGCAACAGTCCTAAGCTAAGCTAAGTTCTCCTCAGGATTTAAATGGCCTAGCCAATAAATTACGTAATTTCGTTATGACCCTCAAGTTACTTAATCAACACGAGTACTTGTCTTCCCCGGAACTTTTTCGGTGCATTTTGATTAAGTTGAGCGAGCACACCAGAGCCCGCTTTACAGACTTCGCATCCATTCACGTACCAGAGACACAAAATATAACAAAACTTGAATTACTGTCACAATTCCTCTTGGCCGAGGCAGACTAACAGTTAAAATATAATTTTGTTACTGACAGTACATTTAACGCGCCAACTCAACCGATGCAACCGAACTTACCTCGAACAAATAATCCCACATTTCAATTAAAAAAGGAATCGCTACACGCTACGGTATCCAAATCTGAGCACTGCACGTTTTGTAAACAAGGGCCTCATGACATAAAGGCCTGCAAAGGTTTTCTGGGGCTATCCATTGACGATAGATGGCGCTGGGTTCGGGAGTCAAAAATCTGTTACCGATGTCTTAAGGGTAACCCGCATACATGGAACAACTGCCGAGCGAAACGTTGTGGAGTTGACGGATGTTTGAGACGTCACAATGCTCTTCTCCACGGCACAGAAACTGCCGATACCAACGCTAGCGCGACATCAAGTGGACGATGCCGATGACTGATGCGTCCGCTATCGATTCAATTGGTTCCGTCAACATTAATAATATTGGCACCAACGGCACCGCAACCGAACACCCTGACAACATTGAAAATACTTCTGATTGTTTAATTAACGCTACAGGATCCTTGCCGTCATCCTCACACCCCCGTGGCCTGCTGAAGGTAGTCCCGGTTATAGTCGAGGGTCCCGACGATGACTTCGAGACGATAGCACTTCTCGACGAGGGCAGCACGTCGACACTGATCGACGGCGAGGTAGCGGCACGCATCGGTGCAAAGCCCACCTGTCAGGAGCGTCTTCGCATCGAAGGCGTTAGTGGTATGAGCAAGGAACTTGACGTGAGTTATGTCGACTTTTATATTCGAGGTCATAGCCTGGCCGAACGTTATTTAATTAACCACGCACGTGCTATTAAGCCCCTAGGGCTTCGAGCTCAGAATCCTGACACGATAAGTCTCACAGATTATAGTCACCTCTCTGGTTTAACTAACGAACTTTCATATTGCACTGACGTTTCTCCCACCGTTCTTATCGGCGCGCCAGACTGGCATTTATCCTTAAGTCGTGAAGTACGTAGTGGAAATAAGAATGAACCCGTCGCCTCTAGAACCTTGCTAGGTTGGGTGCTCCATGGTGCATTTTCTCTCTCATCAAAGCCACTCGAGTTCATAAATCACGTTTCGGATGACTTGGACAGCCTTATAAAAAGTCAATATGACATTGACGCTTTAGGCATCACGAAAAAGAGTCCCCGTCCAAACGACGATGACGAACGAGCGGTAGACATCATTGAATCCTCAGCTCGTCAGCTAGAAGATGGCCATTTCGAAGTTGGTCTACCCTGGATGAAAGATTTGCCGGAAATTATACCCGACAGTTACCCTCAGGCACTATCTCGCTTCAAGGTACTCGAACGACAAATCTTAAAGGATCCAGAGTTCCTTACAGCTTTCCAAAACTTTATAGATGGCGTAATCAGTAAAAGCTATGCCAAAGAGTGTGATCCAGACACTTACTACCATCGTCTTCCGCAAAAGGCTTCTTGCGTCAACACAGACGGCTCAATTCGTTGGTACCTGCCTATCTTCGGTGTCTTTCACCCACAAAAGAAGAAGCTTAGAGCAGTTCACGATGCAGCTGCTGCAACGAAAGGCATAAGCCTCAATAGCCTCCTCTTACAAGGACCTGACCTCTTGTCCTCACTTTTGGACATCTTGTTCCGTTTTAGAGAAGGTGCCGTTGCTTTAAATGGCGACATCAAAGAAATGTTTCCCCAGGTTAAAATTATCCCTAGAGACAGGGATGCGCAACGTTTTCTTTGGCGCAGTAACGACGGCAACCTTAAAGAGTACCGTATGTCATCCATGATCTTTGGTGCCGTATGTAGTCCCTTCATAGCTCTCTACATAAAGAACAAAAATGCGAAAACGCTGGAATCCAGATACCCTGCCGCATGTAAGGCTATCATTGAAGACCACTACATGGACGATTACCTGGGCAGCTATCCCAGTGTCGTTGATGCGGCACAACTAGCCGCCGATGTTATCACGGTGCACAAAGCCTGTGGTTTCGAGATGCGTGCATGGACTTCAAACCACCCGGAGGCACTCTCACTTGTTCCAAAGGAACTTCGAAGTGATTCAACATCTGACGTTTATCTGCCTCTTAATAGTGAAGTCGGCGTATTGGGTGTTAAATGGAATCCTGCCCAAGACTCGTTAGGGTTTCGCACCGTGTCCCAGATGTCGACCGACACTCTTACCAAACGCAACCTACTATCAACTGTCATGAAGATCTATGACCCTCTCGGTCTCCTGATGCCAATCGTTATCTGGGGTCGTATTATGTTATGATACAGAAGTTGTGGCGGTCTGGCGTTAATTGGGACATGCCCCTACCCGAAGTGTACGTCAGCGAGTGCGAGGACTGGTTCGAACAGTTACGGATTGCGGCTAATATTAAAATTCCCCGCTGGTATATGACTAGGGCAGATGTATCGGACGTTCAGCTGCACGTCGTGGCCGATGGTGGCGAGCAAGCCTACGCTTGCGTAGCTTATTGGCGTTTTAGTTATAGCGACCACTCCGTATCTTCGGCACTTATTGGGAGCAAGGCTCGAGTCTCACCACTGAAACCGGTTTCAATCCCTCGAATGGAATTGCAAGCTGCTCTTATAGCGGCACGTTTTGCGCAAACAATTTTACAAGCTCATCGTTTCGAGCCCTCCAAAACCACTTTTTGGACTGACTCAACTACAGTCCTCAAGTGGATTCGGAGCGATGCTCGCGCGTTTAAACCGTTCGTAGTGCACAGGTTGGGAGAGATCCTAGAAATTACCAATCCTTCTGATTGGAGGTGGATCCCGACTTCTCTCAACATCGCTGATGATGCGACGAAACCCAAAAAAATTAACTTGACTGTTTCTCATCGATGGTTTACTGGCCCAATATTTCTAATGGAGCCGTCATGTACTTGGCCGACTGAGTGCCTTGCTGATGTGGAACCGAACTCACCAGACCCAGAGTTAAAATCAGACGCAGTAGTTCTGTTCCTCACTACTCCACCTTTGATTTTACTACCGAATCTGACGCGTTTTAGCTCTTGGCTGCGATTGCTACGCGCCATCGCCCGTGTTTTTCAGGGCGCACGACTCTTTAGGCTAAAATTATCTCGGCCAATAGATCCAAATTCTAAATTGCATATCGATGGCACCACATCTCCTTACCAACTGCACGCTGCAGATTTACTGGAAGCGGAGAAGTTGATCGTTCATCAAGCACAGATAGAGAGTTTCCCCGAAGAGCTATCAGCCTTGCAATCTTCAAAGCCAGTGCCCAATAATAGTCGCCTTAATAAAACTCGCACCAGTACTAGACAGAGATGGTTTTTTAAGACTAGATTCAGGTATAAGGGCTGCCCCTGGAGTAAACGATAACATGAAGGCACCAGTCATCCTCGACGGCTGCCATCATATCACCCGTCTCCTGATCCTGCATGAACATATTAAAGCGTCACACCAGTTCAACGAGCTCGTCTTAAATGAACTCCGACAGAGATACTGGATCCTAAGAGCGAGAAGCACGATCCGTGGTATAGCTAGCTCCTGCGTTCGTTGCCGAAGATGGAAGAATAAGCCTATCCAACCACAGACTGGAGACTTACCACTGGAACGTCTTGACCACCACAAAAGGCCGTTTACCCACGTCGGGCTCGATTATTTTGGCCCAATTTTAGTAACGATATACCGACGCAACATGCCTGTCAACCAGAGCGTTACATTTGGAAGTGGTCAATTATCTATCATCCGACGCAGCAATTATGAGTCTAAGACGCTTCATTGCACGCCGAGGATCCCCCACCACCATATTTTCTGACAACGGCACGAACTTTGTTGGGGCCTCGCACGAGCTACGCTGTCTACACGACGACTCCGTGAGAGAATACGCCACCAACCATAAAATCAACTGGCGCTTTATCCCACCTGCATCACCGTTCATGGGCGGCGCATGGGAAAGGCTCGTACGTACAGTGAAAACAGCCCTCAGATCCTGCCTCACGAGCCAAACTATAAAGGAAAACGTCCTAACAACGCTCCTTCTTGAGGCAGAAGCAATCGTCAATTCAAGACCCCTGACCTACATTTCATCCTCACCAGATTTCCCAGAAGCCATAACACCATTTCATTTCATCCTGGGCTCCTCATCAGTCGTACCGTGGACCTCATCACTGACAGACGCAGATTTACTCCGGCGGTGTGACTGGCGAAGAACGTTGCGTCTTGCAGACCAATTTTGGGTACGATGGCTTCGTGAATACCAACGCTCCAACCGAGAGGACCGAGAAACGGTGCTGTGAATCTTGGCGAGGGTGATGTGGTGCTGATCGCCGACCCTACACTCCCTCGTGGTCTTTGGCCATTAGGAAGGGTAGCGAAGGTTTACTTTGGACCAGACGGAGCGGTCCGCGTAGCAGACGTCCACACTAAAGGCGGCATGCTGCGCCGACCGGCCCGAAAACTTATTTTACTGGAAGCCGCACCTCAGTCAGTAGCCACCAGATGTTAGTGTGCCACTGGGGGCCCGGAATGTTGGCGACTAGCTGCAGTGCGACCTTTTTATATGTTTATATTTTTTGTACTTGACGTTGTCACGTTAGTAGTTGTTTGATGGTTGCTAAAATCTCTCTGTATTGAAGATCACTTGTGCTTTATTTTTATTAAATTAGTATCTTCTAATCCGTGTTTCCATCAATATTCACAAAGTCTTCATACAGTCCACCACTAGCTATTAAACGGAATTCTTATAGGATCCACTTCGTTATCCGTCCGTCCGTCCGTCCGTCTGTCTGTCCAGACCATTTATCTCGGGAATGCGTGGAGGGACCGAGTTGAAAAACCATATACTCAGGGCTACAGTCCCTTGAAGCTGTGAAAAAATCAAACTTCTAAGTAAACGTAAAGAAAAGTTACGGCCGTTTACGCCGCAAAAAACGTGTATTTAAGTAACGACACTCTCAAGGAAATCAAAACTTATAAGGTACTTTCCGTTGAGCTAGATCTATGAAATTTGGCAAGTAATATCGTCTTATACTACAAGTACAGGGAAAAATCTGAAAACTCTACATTTGTAATTTAAATCACAAAAAAAATATTTTGAGTTCGGGAAACGCGCACCTACAAATTTGTACGGAAACCTCGGTGGGCGAGTCCGACTCGCACTTGTCTGGTTTTTTTTTCTAAATCATCTTAGAACGTCCCCTTGACTAACGTCGAACATATTCGAAGTCACTGTAGAGTGGTCGGCAGAAAATACAAAAATTGAGCTGCAAAATAATCAAATATAGCAGCAAAAAATTCCCAATCAATCAGCACAAAATTCCAAATTAATCAGCTAAAAATTTATTAACTTCCAAACATTTTTATGTTGTTTTTTGTGAGTGTTCGTATGTTCTTATCGCACAAATACAATGTCACTACACTGTAAATTTGAGACATGTTCCCTATCGAAAGACACTTTTGCTGATTTTTGTTGCTGACCAAACATTTATTTTTGCTGATATTTATTTTATTAACATATAATTAGTTCTCCAGAGTAAAGACCTGGATGTTTACTCCAGTGCTGGGTAAGACCCATTAACCTATTCCAGGTTCATTGCGGAATCCGCGAAGCACGAGCGCTTGTGGAACGACGTGAAATAATGACAAGAAGCCACGCGATCCACTCGTTAGAACACCTCGTTGGATCTTATTCGGGCACTGCTTTTCGCAATCAATTAAAACGTCTCTAAGAGCTAAATTATTGCCGACCGAGGGCTTTTGTTAAGGTTACACTCAAACCTAAATTGATTTCAACTTTCGACATTCGCTCCTGAGTCACATAATCACATTCCTTTCGCGCTTTTGGGTATACAATGTCTTTGTTTTCTTGCTCTATCTCTTGACAGATAGTGGCTAATGGCCGGCTACTGATTTACCCCTCTAGGATACGGGCGCTTTTTTATGTAGGTAGGTAGATATTATTTACGAGCTCCAAGTTGTGCCGCAGACAAACTAGAACGTTTCCGGCACCATAATAAGATTATTAGCATCTATAATATGTTCCCACGGTATTTTTTCCCATATGCTAGCGCCTCCCCCTGCCACACACAACAAGAAATGAAAATAAACATTATCTATGACGTATTTGGTCGGTATGTCTGACCTTCTGCATCTTGGACTTAAAATAATAATATTATTCTTTGTTATTGTTTCAAGATGAGTCTCTCAAGTCTCCATTAAAGTCGCGCGCGCCTTACCCTCTGCCCGCAACCAATTTTACAAATATTTTCGTGGAAATTTAATCGCGTGTGATTTAGAATCAAGTAATACTGTGCAGAGCCTGGGCTAAATATTTCGATTTGCTCTGCTTTATTTAGGGCATATTATTAATTGCTGAAATAAATAATCACCTATCAATTTATTCTCATAATGTATGTACTTTTTAGCATTCCGTACCCGAAGGGACCCTATTACTAAGACTCCGCTGTCCGTCCGTCCGTCTGTCACCAGGCTGTGCCTCATGAACCGTAATACATAGTTAGACAATTGAAATTTTTACAGATGATGTACAAATTTCTGTTGCCGCTATAACAACAAATACTAAAAGCAGAATAAAATTAATATTTACGGGGGGCCCCCATGCACACAAACGTGATTTTTTGCCGTTTCTTGCTCGATATTAATAACGGCAACTGGTAGACGCTTGAAGTATTTAAATGTTGTATAGATAATTGTACGGAACCCTTCGTGCGCGAGTCCGACTTGCACTTGGCCGGTTTTTACATGAAATAAATTCTTTCACTACAAGTAAACTAATTGTTGAAAAAAACTTGTACTGCAGATAATTGACAAATACATATACATCAACACTACATTAAATTTTCCTCGAATGCGAGACAAATAAATTCCTTTAGGTATAAAAAGACGATATGCATATCATAAATACTGACTCCGCAGCAAATTAACCAGAGCGTACAATAAAAACTATCCGTGTAACATAATATTCAAATAAGCATCTCAATACTTGCTCATCGTATTTGTCTTCAAATTATTGGAGAAAACACATCAAATTTAATAATTATTATAACAAAAATTGCTATTTTCATTGCATTGTTTTTAGCAGATCATATTTACTGAAAACTGATATGCTAATTCCGCGAAGACAAGGAACTTGGCAAGTTCATATAGGTACCAAATTAATATTTTTTTGGGACGATTTAGTTTTTTAATTTATGTTTTGGAGGGATTGCACGACTTTTTGTTAAGAATTTTAATCTGATGAAATGCAATAATAGCTTAGCTTAGAAACGAGAATGGCTATTACAGTAAGAAAATAGTTTAATTTTATTTACTGTTTATCACACCACCTAACAAAGCTAATACACCGTCTCAACTTACCTGTATATCACGTTCACCCTATAATTTTTTGATTGATGATTTTATGATTTTAATCAGGATCTCCAATGTCTAGTTCCTTATAAGTTGTTTGCGACGAAATTTTAATTACTTTTTTCATTTTATTTCGCTGCTGACACTACATGTTTCATTTATGAAAGCAGGAATTCATAACTTTAACAAATAGGGGTTTCCTTATAAAGTTTTTTCTAACCATTACGGATTAGGCACTTAAAACGCCGTCTCAAGTTATGACCTTGTATAACCTGGTCACCTAACCTGGTTGTATATGTTAAACTATTTTCATTATTTTTATCGGTCCTTACATGCCTAATAAAGTGCTGACAAGTTTATAAATATGATCTATTGCCGCTATGAAAGTAATAAGGTTTTTTTTTTTTGCTGACAGTACATTTTTTCAAAATCTGTGAATTGAAATATACATAACTTTGTGCCGAAAATTGCAATTTTTGGACTCCCACATCTGCTAAAGTACAGTAGCTGGAAGCATGAAATTTAGAGTAATCTTTAAATTTGGTGACCTTAACCTCTCCGCCATTTTTTAATCACATAACTGGCTTCGAAGATAGAAAAGAGGGGGTCGAAAAGTGCTCGAATCGCTTCGTGTAAATATATGCATAGCGCGGGCCGGCCGAGAACTTGGCCTGGCGCACTCTGTAGGTACGCCTTGATTAGATGATTACGTCAAATAAAATGCTATTTAATTTAGATAGACTGTTGTATTTTATATAAAAAGAGATGCTTCATTAAAAAATATATGGTCATAGGTTTAATGCGCGCTATTTTGCGCTATAATGCGTGTCATTTTATCAGCTCGGCATTAATAAAAAATCTTTACTTTAAGATAAATAGGGATGCGCCACGAATATAAATTGTTGCTTATTTAGTTATATTTTGAGTTGTGTACGGCCATCGTGCATCTTTCTAGGTCGTCGTGTTGCTGACTGTGCACCGCGCACATTCTAACTCACGGGTTCTGTTGCCTGCGCCAGACAGTTGGCTTTTGCTTTTCATAACCAAAATACGTCTTCCAACATGTAAGTAACTGTGCACTGTATCTAATAAACGCCATGAAGACTTGAAACATCAGCATCTACTTTATCCATCCACCACCGCCCTACTGTCTACAACATCTGCTGTGCGACAGAGTAGAGTTGCATACGCTCTCCTCTGCTCGTACAAGTTGAATATTTTGCTGCGCAATCAGTATTTTTGCTTGGAAGTCGGATTATTTTTGGATACAAAAAGTTTTTTTTTTATTTGCGTTTAAATTATACCCTTTAATTGATTAATTGAAAAAAGAATGACAGTCTACGACACCGGAAGTACGGCATGCACGGGAGTACGTCATTAATTACGGAGATGCTACGAGCTGTCAGTTTCTAGTGATACCATGACTCGATACAAGAACTCTTTAAATAAACAAAAGTAAAAAGACTCATAATCTGTTTAAACTTAAAACATATATTATTATATTAGATCTTGGCGTTTTTTATTCAAAAACACTAAACCTAATCTCATTCAGATGTGAAACGAACATTAGAAGTTCGAACTAGTCACAGACTTATTCACTAAAACACAACAAATCTGTAAATGTTATAAATTTATGATTGTAGCATTATATTTACTGAATTATCTCAAAATGAAGTATAATTTTTCTCTATCTATATTTGGGACAATGCCCTTTATTCATTAAATATGACAAATAATTCTTAGCATCTACTTAGATTATTATCATGTTAAAAATATAAGTACCTTAACATTTAGAGCCTCTATGCCTCTTCCTTGTAAAAAAGGAGTGATCCCTTTAGGTTAGGACGTGCAGCACTCATCCAGAAGTCTACGTTTATAATTTCTTTATTAATTGCCGACATTCTGTAGGTAAGTTATAGTAGCAATACCAGTCGCTAACGGTGAAGGAAAACATCGTGAGGAAACCTGAATGTCTAACTAAGCTATTCATATAGCTCAGCGCTTGAAATCGCCAATCCAAGGTGGGCACGCGTGGTGATTAAGCCCATACTATCTCCCTGAGAGAAGGCCTGTACCCTACAGTGGGACGTATATAGGCTGCTACAGAATAGGGTTCGTGCGTGTTTTGCTTATAGTCAACGACAACGACACATCGTTCGATTCATACGAAACTACAAGCATAAGCAGCCTACGAGTATATACGTCCCACTGTAGGGCACAGGCCTTCTCTCAGGGAGAGAGTATGGGCTTAATCACCACGCGTGCCCACCGCGGATTGGCGATTTCAAGCGCTGAGCTATATGAATAGCTTAGACATATAACCTGAATGTCTAATATTATATATTCTGTATATATATATTCTGTAGATCCTTGTTCCGTGTAGACTTGAAGATGTTTTTATAGTAGCGCAGCATTCATCAGAAAGCCACCGTCACACTCGAGTGCAGATTCACTACCCGTGTGTGTGACACGCCCCACATAGTTCCATGTGATGATAGCCTCAGTGCGTGCGACGCCTTATCTTAGGTCGCACTTTGGTCAAGGTATGATCGTGGCCTTGCCTTTAGTTTATAGGGCTGTTGTGTTAAACGTTAGATACCTCTGAATAATATGAACTATAGCTACATAGGTTCTGCAGGATCCACCGACTACCCTATACAGAAAATAATAATAATAATACCTAAGAGAAAGAGGATATCAAGAAAGACTTGTTCAGTGACAAATGTTCGTATTTGAGAGTATTTTTAACACATCATTTTGAATAAAGTTTTACAAATCGCCTTTGCTGTCGATCAAAATAATTTATTACCGAATTAAAAAATAAACTACTTATATTTAGCTCAGATCTATAAGACTAGAATTATTAACGTCGAGTAGTAGATAGTTGTAGAGAATTACTTAAATGATAAGCAAAATAAATATTTAATAAGCAACAAAGATCAGGAAAAAGGCATACGATCAGCCGACAATTACTATTTAACAGTCATTATTTTTCAAATTCACGTATATGTATATATACGTAAATTCGATAAAGAATATAATATATAAATTAAAAACTTTCTGCTGATCAAATTAGAATTTTCTGCTGAGCAATTCAGAATTTTCTGCTGATCAATTTGGTATTTTGTGCTGATAAATTTGGAATTTTCTGCTGATGAATTTAGAACTTTCTCCTGATCAATTTCGAATTTTCTGCTAATCGATTTAGAATGTTCTGCCGATTCTGTTGGTCAGTTACTTGCACAGCGACAGCTCCGAGGCTCCGACAGCTACTTGCTGCGACAGCTACTTGCTACTCAATAGATACTTAATTCGGTTATCCAAAAAAATATCGGTTGTCTCTAATTCAAAAACCATTTCGAGGAATAAGGTTTGTTAGCAGATTTAAAAAAATTATGTATTTTTAAGAGTCGTATTTTGTTACAGATACGAAAAAAACCCTATAACCTTGTTTGATCTTTATGACATCACAGAAATCGACAGTTCCATGCTAAAACCATGTATAGTAAAATTTATTATCGTGAAACTAACGCAATAAAATGCGTGAAATAAAATTTATTTATCAAGCCAATGATCTACTATAACTTTAGAGTGTGCTTTGGTAAAGTTTCGTATTATAGTTATTTTATAACTTGACCTTAAGGTAGCTTAAGCGTATTTTTGCACTTCTGTGTTTTGAATATGTCAAAATGCCGAACTTGTGTTGCCAGATTTGTTAAAAATCCTATATTATTTCGTAGAAATGCAATTATCACTTATAAATCATTAGTACAATCTAGGTATTAAAACTAGAGTAACCGAGGAAAAGAGACTTATAAAAAATATAAAAAAATTGCGGCAAGATCATCGGTGCCCCTGAGGTAAGTTCTAATGAAAAATCATGACAAACAAAAATTATATTCCTAATTGTGATGGCCACACCGATGCATCTGTCTGTCACAGATTGTCAAACTTGTTTCGTTGAACTATGAAGACTATGAAGTTGACAGATTTGACATTTACAAAACTGACAACTTTTTTTTATTCTGGTGGGTATGGATTTGCTACTATTCAACCTGGGATGGTGACGACACTTCCGGTAAATACTAAAACAAAAGCAAGGAAAAATATGTTACTGAAGTAGTATTTCTGAAATGGCCTATATTTTCTAAATAATATATAAAAACAAACACTTTTTTTAGTTTTACCTGCCCCATTGTTTTCAAAATGCGTGAATTGTGAAATTTAGGAAAATCCCTATTGATGACAAAGAAGATTTTAGAGCTTACGAAAGCCGTTTGGTTTTGGTGATCGTATGTACCCGTGATGGCGTCGAGCAGTGGTTTGTTTAGTTTGTATTTTCCTAAATTTCACAACCCAAACCTAAGTTACCAGTTCGTAAAGTAATTCAGAAAAGCGCTTGTACGAAAGCGGCCGAAAGCTTTCAATCTCTAAAAAAGAGGCTTATTTTCCTGAAAGCTCAGCGAGCCTTTTCCCAATATGGCATACATCGCACTAAGTACTCATATGCAAAACTGCCACTATTTGGTAGCATGAAGCGCTGATCCCCAATTTATGAAGTAAGTATCTAGGGCGATAAAGTATTTTTTAACTGGACATAACCTCAAAAAGGTTAAATTCTACTCATCAATAACAACATTTTTGCTATGGTCCGACAATAGAGACCAGAAAAAAAAGTTATCCGTGGGTGACAATATCAAAATCGGAAGATGATTCAGCTTTTAAAAATTTTAAGCTTCCGTAGACAACAAGGAAAGCTTATAGTTTCGGCATCTACGTCCTCTCTCTGAGAGAAGGCCTATACCCTACAGTGGGACGTATATAGGCTGCTTATGAAGATCTACGTCTGTCTGTCTGTTCGCGGCTTAGCTAAGAGAAACTCCCGAACTGATGACAACGAACTCACATAAATTAGAGTCGACTTCGTCTACCCTATACATAGTGTAGGGTAGTGGATTAGAATTATTTTTATTTTTTTATTCTTTTTTGTATTGCTTTGGCCAACAATCGTACAGCGTATATTTATTTGTAGGTAAAACATACAAGTTCGGCATACAACAATCTCGTGCTGTCTTCCTGCCAAGTGTTTTGTCTTCGATTTCGGCTCTTTTCAAGCATACTAAAGGCAATCTACCTTCCTACAAGAAATTAAATGTTTAGTCGACCTAGGTTGGTTCCGACAGTAAAGCACTAAGATTACTCCGCGAACTTCACAGTGATTGCATTGAAGCCGTGATGTCAGCACACCGTGTTAACTGCACTTAAGAAAGCATATTATTTTATACTATTAATTTCAAACAACACTGAGGGATATCTACTGATAAACTTCCCAAAGCAAAGGTTGCCAAGCGCACTCCGGCTTTGTTATTCTGTAGAGAACATAAATTGTGTTTAATAGTGTGCCTAATTTATACTTGTTGCACCTTATTGCACAAATTTACGGTGACCCCTTTAGCTCTCACAATGAAAAGTCTAACTTTGGAGTTTATTGTCAGTTTTTTCTCCAACATTATCTCGATTTTGAAATAGACACCTATAGTTTAACTTGAAACGCTAATTAAGAAACCATTTGTAATTCTTTCTTCTGATTGTGCAATAAAGAGTTATCAATCTACATAAGTCATAGTTTCTGTGTTATTTTGAATAAAAATACTTTGATTTTGATTGATTTTGATCTCTAATCCTCCCTATTCGTGGCCACCTTCTTATCATTATTAAAAGAGTAATATTATCTTCTGATGGCCGTTTTGGGGCGAAAAAGTTCTGACCTGGTGACCGCGGAATGGACGCAGCGTGGGAAGACCCCCCACCAGATGGTCTGACGGCCTGCTTAAGGTGGCGGGGAGTTGCTGGATGCAGGCGGCACAAGACCCTGAAGCTTGGAAAACCATGAGGGAGGCCTATGTCCTGCAGTGGGCGTCAAATGGCTGATGATGATGATGATGATCTTCTGTGGGGTAATCTGCCTAAAGCATATTCTGTGAACATTTTAACTAGCTCATTATGGTTCAAGAGAAAAAACGCTTTATAGGTAAAACAGACAGACAGTCGTCCATCGTTGGCATATTGATAGGGACCCGATGGACACCATTCGGGTACCGAACCCTAAAAGCTATTTGTAATAGAAACTATTCTTATGATTATAATTTCGGTTCCCAGTACAATCACTAAAACGGCGAGCTGTAGGTATACTGTTTTATATTGTGTCAAAAAAAATATTTCAACATACTTTATAACAATAATGCAAACCAATGTTAGGTATGATACCCTTGAATGAATGATTGAGTGTGGAAGCTCAAAAATAGGTAGGTACCTAATGTGCAAAATAGGATCTGGAAGCAGAATTCGGAATATGCAACGTGCGAATTATGTCGGTCGGGTAATTCTGGGCATACCTAATTCATAAAATATGGGTTCGGGGCCGGCCTGACCCGTCCTTCCCGGAGACATTTCACGTACCGCGTTTATCTCTAATAAAATTCCAAGGTCACAAAACTTGTCTCTACATCAAGCTAGAGATATCAAGAGCTTTAGCCACTCAAATATTTGAAGTTTTCAAGACAAAGTGCTTGAGCTTTCTTTCGCGAATCTAGAAATGTTTAATTATTTAATTGGCATTGCATGGAAAATTAATTGACGGGGGTGGTTAAACTTGTAACGGTGTAAACCTCTTTACACATTTTTTTTTATATTTCTTTCAAACTGGTGTTAATAAAACCACAAAAAAGTTGTCGGATTTGGCGTATTGATCGTTACTGGTTATTCGTTATCACAAAGTAGGTAAGTAAGCATATTTTCGATGCTTGGCATCAGATAGTGGCTGCCAAACAAGGTCTCGATTTATTTGAGAACAAGAAAGCGATCGGATAGCTCTTTCAATCAGGCATGGATTAGATTTTATTAGAATTGTTCTTTATTGTACATACCAGAAAATAATATGCCTACCTACAAAGTAAGGAGACCGTCGAAATTCGGTAAATCTGTGTTGATCCAGCGGCACACATCCTGTTGTTTGTATCAAATATTGGACGCTCGGGAAGCAACCGACCCTGACTCAGTAACTGGATTCGATCGTTCTCGGTCGTTATCTGTCAAAACAAGGCCAAACAAAACAGACCAGAATTGGGGAAATATTTTGGGGCGAAGTTCTCTGGTGCAAACAATTCTACAAATACCTGTAGATTGTACGATTCATATAGCGAATCTTGCTTGCAATATTTCCTGGAGGCGGTTTTCTTTTTCTAAGCGCACAAAACCTGCAAGGCTTTCCTTCATATGGAGTTGATACTGGTAGTGGACCAGTTTAGTTTATCTTTCGCCTTACAAAAGACGTTCAGCACGCGATGCATTTTCCACAGAATACGTGACAGTATAATTCCGTCTATATTTGGTTGGACACATAATGAAGGTGGAAGCGGCGCGTACTTTGGAAACTTGCTACTGCAACAATATGGCCAAAGTAAGGAGTCAGTTTTACTTGCTTTGGCGATACACTTTGAATTGCAAAAAGTGTCTGGTAGGGAATGCGATACGCTACAAGCAGTTGATATATTACAGCATTTTGTATGCGATACACCACCGCTGTGATACTCCTCTTAGTCTTGGGTGGCCAGCCACTCACGATTCCAGCCGCCCAATACGGATTGACTGTAACTAAGTGGCGGGTATCTTTTAAACAAAAAAATATGCCTCTGGACAGCAACTAGTGGTCGAAATAAAATACAAAATTGAGCAGCAGAATAATCAAATTGAACAGCATGAAATTCCAAATGAATCATCGGAAAATTCCAGATTTATACACTCCAAATTTGTTACTTTACTTACTTCGCTGGCTCAGTGACCCGATGTGGATCTTGGCCTCTAATAAAAGAAGTCGCCATTGTCTCTGTCCTGCGCGATGTTATGCCAGTCGCCATTATCTCTGCCCTACGCGTTGTTATGCTAGTCGCCATTGTCTCTGTCCTGTGCGGTGTTATGGCAGTCGCCATTTTCTCTGTCCTGCGCGGTGTTATAAAGTCGCTATTGTCTCTGTTTTTATTTATTTGCAGACCACGTAAATTAAGCTCGATTTACGTATGCTAATATTCTGCTGACCAAAATATTAATTAAATTGACCACGTTTTTTTTATTTATCCTGCAGAACAAAATACTGGTTGGGTGATCGGACGACTTTTTTGCAGGTTCTAAATTTAAAAAAAAATATGGATATCAAGCCAGAAAGTAATTAGTAGATTGTGTCTCAAGGGAGCAAAATGATATATTTACGGCGAGGGCGGTATATTGAATCCTGGGTGAAGCGAAAGATTCTACAATAGAATCCCGAGCGTAGCGAGGGATTCTAAAGTAGAATCTTGAGCGTAGCGAGGGATTCAAGTGTTTACGCCCAAGACGGAAATAATTTTGCTACCGAGTGACACATACTGCTTTTCACACCTGCTATAAGGAAAATTTAAATCAAACACTATTAAGATATCGAAAGAAGTTTATTATGCCGTGGAAGACAATTATGATCGATTGCAACAAAATAAAAATCGAATTGGAATTAAATTTTGTGAAAATCTGCACACGGATCATACTGAGGGCAATAAAAAAAAACTAGAATATCAGGGAAGAAAAGTACAACTTCGATCCCTCATTTGAGGGAATCAAGGGATCTTTTCTGAATAGCAGGTGTGAAATGATCATTTTCAGCGATGCTCGCTGAATCTTTCAGCATGTTTTTTTCTGCGCCACGTACCTTTTTCTAGCCGCTATCTAGGCCGCTGTCATTGGTCAGTATTTGCTATCTAACTGAATCACTAGCAATATTCAGGAAGCTACCGACTCAAGGTCTGGAATGTCGTTCATATTTATGGCGAACGAAATATAATTTGCAGTCGGTGCCCAAAACATATTATGTCCAGGTCATGAAAGTGGGCACCGACTACATATATACTCCTACAATACCTACATGTATAAATACTTCTAATTTAAATGTATTCCTTTAAATTATTTCTAACTTTTTAGTGCCGTAGTGTTTTGAAGTCGGTTTTTATAAAAAAACTTATTTTTCAATTTTTCGTAGGGGAGCGGGAGAAAAATAAACAAGTCCCTTATAACCATAACCATTCGTTGCTTTAAAATTTGACGTTCTCAATTTCCATCTCCGAAAGTCTTCACCAGAACATCACCAAATTATCTACGACTACTTTTACGCTATTTTATGAAACATACGGATATTACTAAAGGATGGGCCCCATTGGGCCTTATTTACTGCTGTCTGTTAAAGAGTTCCGTTCTCCATCTCTGTAAGTCTTCATCAGATCTACACTAAATTAAAACGTTATATTATATATATTCGAACAAAAAATCTATGGTCTTGTTTTATTTATTCGTTTTGTCTGTTGTGTATTTAGTTTTCTTTCTGTTGTTGTGATTGATAAATGATAATATATGATTATGTTACTTATCTGCTTATTTTGTTTCTGTGATGTATCTTGTTGGTATAAGAAATGTCTTTCTTCTTCTTCTTCTTAGATCGGTTAAGATTTGACGGAGTTATGCGAAAACATAGCAAAAAAAAAAAACATACGCGTCGATTTGATAACCTCCTCCTCTTTTGAAGTCGGTTAAAAAGTATACTCATTTTATTACAATCACTAAAAATGTTAAAGTGTGCGAGCGAGACAGAATGCTCGACGTAAGAACATCCATAAACACGAGTCTAGAGTAAAAACATCGGCCAAGTGCGAGTCTGACTCGTGCACGGAGGGTTCCGTACCATGTTCTATACAACATTAGACAAAAAGATCGAGAAAAAACGGCACAAAATCACGCTTGTTGTATGAGAGCCCCCCTTAAATATTAATTTAATTTTAATTTAATTATTTATTTTTGAAGCGAATGTAGAACTAAATAGTTACCTGTTGCCGTTATTAATATCGAGCAAAAAAAGGAAAAAAAATACGTTTATTGTATGGGCCCCTTAAATATTTATTTTATTTTGTTTGTAGTATTTGTTGTTATAGCGGCAACAGGAATACGTCATCGGTGAAAATTTCAACTGCCTAGCTATCACGGTTCATGAGTTACAGCCTGGTGACCACAGATGACAGACAGACAGACAGACGGACAGACAGACAGACTAAGACGTCTTAGACTAAGACAGACGTCTTAGTGATAGGGTCCCGTTTGGCACCCTTCGGGTATGAAACCCTACAAAGCGACTCGTTCCTGTCTAGATAGTGCAAAACTCACTGTCTTCCGAGAATTCCAAATTAAATGCAAATCACGAATCGAAATTAAAATGCAGGTGATTTCGTCGATTTTAATCAGTAAATCGATATCCTTCTTAAAAGCTAGTCGGGGTATTCATACTTCCTAGCAGCACACAATACAATGCATGCCTCGAATTACGAGCGATTGTAAAGTAGCTGCGCGTAGCGAAAGCTCATTGCAATTATAACAACAAAAAATACGGAACTGTTCAGAGTTTTCTTTGCGATTGCATTGCGCAGCCTTTGAGAAAATCCCTCTGTCTGAGTAAGATATTTATTGCTGTGTCCCTCGTCTTGGTCCCTTTAGGGGGTTACCTACTCTTGAATCTGTATCCCTCCCCCATTGGAAGAGAGAACTTGCAAAAAAATTTAATAAATACCTATGACAGTCTAAACAGCAGGCAGTGTAATATCTAATATATAAAAATCTCGAGTCACAGTGTTTGTTTGTTATCGAACTCCTCCGAAACGGTTTCACCGATTTTTATGAATTTTTTTTGGTGTATATTCGGTAGGTCTGAGAATACGTCGTAAGCTAATTAATATGGCAAACCAACCAATGAGCTAGTAATATATAATAATAATAAGATTACAAAGAGGAAAAGTTTGTAAGTTTGTATGTAGGGGGTAATCTCCGGAAGTACTTATCCGATTTCAAAAATTCTAGAACCAGTATTTATAATGAACCTTCAGGGTGGACATAGGCTATAGGCACAGACCAAGATCAATATCTGTGGTTATAGCCTATAATAGGCGTCTAGCACGCGAACTTAGTCGCGGGCACTGCTAATCTCTTAAGAAATCCAAATCTGTGGAGTCATTCAATTGAATTTTTGGTGTAAGCTGCGTGGCAACCAGCCCGAAAAGGTTATTTTTTACAGAATACTGAGATGTCAACATCTTAGAAAAATTAAAAAAAATATGTTAAACTTTCTTTCATTCACGTGTGAAAAGATCGATGGAAGATCGTGTCTTACTCGACTACGTATATTACTAAATCAAAGTCTTACTTATTTACAAAAATGCAAGAGAACTCACTCCCGAAACTGCGGCCTTTCAAGAGTAACGCCCTAGGATTTAATTAGAACAGCAGGTGGCAAGCGAAAACGTCTGCGAAGGACGAATGCCATTCTTTTCTCCTTTGTCGCAATCTAAGCGATGAATGCCCGCGTATTAGGGTCCCATTTGCCCGGATAAATTAACAGGCAAATCTTGGTATCTCGCTTTCTCTGTTTCTAAGAAAGATGGAATTATAGAGTTCCATTATTATGAAGAAACTTATTAGAACGCATTGTAAAAAAAATCAATTTTGTGTAAATATAGTCTAGATATCGAGATGATCTTTTTTAGTAGATATTTTCCTAAGTACTAGTAGATAGCTTCATAACGGAGTTTTCTTAAAAGGAATGTCTAAACGGCCCACACAAGCTCACTTGCCGAAAATTGACACTGGTATAATTCCATCAAAGCGAGAAAAAACAAAGAACCAGATTGGTGCAATCTCAGAACACAAAAATGTGTTCTGAGGCTGCAATGGACTTTTTAGCAGCCAGGTTTTTGTTTTCATAATAAGTTGAGTCAGCTGAAGTTCACCATTTTGTTTTCTTTTTTCGTGACGGCTATTAGCCGGGCCCTTATTATGAAGCAGCATGCTCTGTGGAAGCAGCGATATTTTCGGAAGGGTCGTCAACGTCGCGCTTGAGCCCGACAATTCACTCGAATCTAGCGACAAATCCCGTTCTTTTTTTGAATAGTTTCGAAATTTCCTGCCACTGAGTAATGAACGCTAGAGTGCATGGCTCTATGTTAACCCAATGACGTTATATCATATCTTGAGGTACGGATTAGCGACCTCTCGCTACCGATAATGTCGCATTTTTCATAATAAGTGCCCAGTTGGGTTTGGCTAACAGTGACAGACGGCGACACGAGAAGAAAAGTGACTGTAGAAGCAAACAGAGCTGAAACTGAAACAAAATAAAGCAAGTGCCCATAGACCCAGGCTCGATTTCCAGTGCAGGCGTGTACCTTCTGACTTTGTTTTCTAAGTTATGTAAGTACATTTGTGAAGTTATAGGAGCAATACCACTCGCTAACCGTGAAGGAAAACATCGTGAGGAAACCTGAGTGTCTGAGCTATTCACAAACCGCAGCGCATGAAATCGTCAATCCGCGGTGGGCACGCGTAGTGATTAAGCCTATATCTCTCTCTCTCTCTCTCTCTCTGAGAGAAGACCTGTGCCCTAGTGGGACGTAAGTATATAGGCTGCTTTATGTAAAGCAAGTGCAGCACCATTGACAGCCGTTTCTTCTGAAAGCTTATTTTGTCAAACTATACGCGCAAAAAAATAACCCTACTTTGCTTTCGCAGCCTAGTCGGGTAAAAATATCATACAGTCAAATAACTCTGCAGCCGGAAAATCGCAAAGATAAATATTTGAAGTAGCATCGGCTAGGCAGATATTAAACTGGATATTTCAGATCCACACACTCGGGGCATGTATGTATGGGCTATGAATGGGGCAAACAGGCTGACGTAGCCGATTATTTGTTTGCCTACCCGGCAAGGCAATAGCAAGCGAGGGCGCTGTTCACACTCTTGCACTCGCATACCCAAATCTTTTAAATAATTTGTTCTTTGTCCACCTATTGATGCGATATTTATGCGCGCGTGTGAACTATCCGCGTGGCGCGAATCAAGTAAAACCGGCCAAGTGCGAGTCGGACTCACGCACGAAGTGTTCCGTACCATTATCTATACAACATTAGACACAAACCCGCAAAAAATCGTATGGGATTGTATGGGAGACCCCGTTAAATATTTATTTTATTTTAATTATTTGTTTTTGAAGCTAATATAAAACTAAATATTCTGTGAATATTTCAAGCTTCTACCTGTTGCCGTTATTAATATCGCGCAAAAAACGGCAAAAAAATTACGTTTGTTGTATGGGAGCCCCCCTTGGGGTTTTGCCATAAACCCAAGCGTGGCGATTATGGCAAACCCCTCATGGTTAAAGGGAGGCCTATGTCCTGCAGTGGGTGTTGATGATGATCGGAGCCCCCCTTAAATATTTATTTTATTAAATTTTTAGTATTTGTTGTTATAGCGGCAACAGAAATACATCAGGAAAATTTCCACTGCCTAGCTATCACGGTTCTTGAGATACAGCCTGGTAACAGACAGACAGACAGACAGATGGACAGTGAAGTCTTAGTAAAAGGTCCCGTTTGGCACCCTTCGGGTACTGAACGCTAAAAGACCGGTTATTCTACCGTTTTGTCGGCGTGATTAATATGTAGGTATGTCTATGCCAAATTTTAGCTTTCTCGTACTAATCGTCTCTGAGCTAGGCCGCGGACAGACAGTCAGACAGACGGACGGACATGGGAAACCTATAAGGGTTCCTTGTCGACTACAAAACCCTAAAAATGCAATGTCATCTGTCAAGAGATTAATATTGTGACTTGTTAAAATATTCCAACAGAAGTTTAATTTTATCGATATTTAAGAAACAGCTTTCACGTTTGGCGTTACCTGTTTCGATAACGGGTTGTATTGGGATGTGAGTGTGGTCGCCTCCTCGTGTGAGGGCGCCTGCTTGCGCATCGGGTCCATCTATGATGAGCCTGCTGCGAGAGCAGGCGCCCTCCTGGCACATCCTGGGCAACGGCCCCAACTCCGGGCTGAGGCGGGCGATCGGGCGCTATCTAGCTGCACATCTCCTGCCGAGGTCATGGACTTGGTGACGGCGAAGAACCACTCCCGAATCAGTGGCGGGATAACCACAACAAACCAGGTCTGTGTTGGCCTTGGGACCTAAATAACCCCAAAAAGTGCACCCGCGGCGTGTTGGGAAAGCGACGCGAGTAATATCCCCAGTTCTTTAAATTTTTCAAGAGAAAAATTAAAAATGAGTGAGTCCGGTAGTAAAAAGAAATTACCCCAGGAGGGTACCGGCCCCACAAGGGCAGGAGAATCCCTCCCCGGTGTCACTTTGGCACCGGGCAGCCCCTCGTATTCTGGGGGGGGCAACACCGGAGAAACCTCCTTGGACGGCAGCACACCGGCACAGGCCGGGAGCGCCAGCCCAAGTGAGTCAAAGCGCGATAACACGTGGCAGACGGTGACTAGCAAGTTCGTTGCCAGGTCCAAGCGGGCCAGGAAAGCTAAGCCACCGCCTGCCCGTGTCGAAGATAGGGACACCACTCAGTTGCCGAGCGCCAGGTCTGCTGCAGGGGAAACTCTGCACAGTCGGCTGCTGGCGACTGATTGTAGGGAAAGCGCCCAGTTGCAAAGCGCCTTGTCTGTCGCAGGGGGATCCCAGCACAGTCGGCAGCTTGTGACTGGACGCAACAAAAAGAGACGAAGAGGTCACCGTGGAGGGCGGTCGCCTCCTTGGAAGCTGGATAAGCTCCATGGGGCCACTGCCGCCCATGCGAAACGCGCCACGACCGCTGTGGTTTCGACCGCGCATGGGCAGCCAGAGATTTCCGCACAATGCGCCCATAGTGCGGGGGTAACCCCGCAGGCTGGGCCGCTGCGAGCGGAAGCCGAGTGCGCCATCACTGCGAGGTCCCTACCACGCGATCGGCAGCAGACCAAATCGCCATCCCACAAACGACCGATGACGGCGGTCCAGAGGCCCCGACATGCTGGCCCGGAAACTCCGGTAAAGCGTGGCAGGGCTGATGTAACGCTGTCACCGGCCGTCACTAATAAGCGACGCAGGCTGGAACAGGGGCACGGAAAGGCGCTCAGCTACGCGGGGGTGATTAACTCTCACCTACGCGTGGCCGTAACCACCGTCCCCCCCACAGATTTAACAAGCGAGCAAGCGCATGAGCTCAAGGAGACTCTAGAAAGAGTCACCTCCGACGCAATCCTGGCGTCGTGCCTGGCCGGTGACGGTGCCCAACCGCTCAGGTTTCACGGGAAACCTCATCTGAGCGAGGGGGTGCTGAAAATCTGGTGTGGAGACGACGCCACGCTTGCTTGGCTTAAAGACACAGTAGCAAGCATACCGTGCCCGATCCAAAATTGTGACCTGACTGTCATCGCACAGTCAGATATTACAAGGATGGTGAAGGCCGGTATGCTGCTACCCACTACAGTCGTGATGGAGATGGATAAGATTCGCAAGATTCTTATCCATCAAAATCCCGAATACAACATCCAGAGGTGGAGGCTCTACCGAACGGAGGTTCAGGAAGGAAAGGGCATTTTCCTCGTTCTGGGCATCCCAGAGGAGGAGGTGCCTTGCCTTCTGGAACGGGAGCGGAGGGTCGCTTATATCATGGGGAGTGCGTACGTTAAGTTTTTCACTCCCTCGGGTCTGAGCGACACTCCGTTCTCACCTGAGCCTCCGTGCGCGCGGGCATCCACTGAGGACATAGAGACAAGGGACGATGAGGCCGGGCCCGATGGCGATGTCGTTGACGGAGTCCCGACTCCAGCCAATGAGCCGTCGAGTGCGGTCCCCTCATCCTTTTCGCCAACAGTCGCTGGTATGTCGATCAGCGACGATGACGACCAGTCCGAAGACGAAGACTGGCTGCTGCGCGTGGGGGAGACTTTGTCCGATTAGCGATGGCTCCAGCACGCGTAGTAGCTACAGTCGAAGTCGAGGTCGTCCAAACAAACCTCCAGCATAAGCAAATCGCCTCAGCCACCTTGCGTAGCCTGCTGGAGGTTAAAACCAATACCATAGCTCTCATACAGGAGCCCTGGGTAAGGGGCGGTAGAATCTGTGGACTTAACAACCCGGGAGGTAAGTTAATGGTCGATACGACGATACCCAACCCAAGGGCGTGTATCTACATGCCCAACTGTTTACAAGCTACGCTACTCACACAATTCTGTTCCAGAGATCTCGCAGCTGTGAGACTCCTCAATGGAAAGGATGACCACACTGCGCTTGTTCTGGCTTCCGTGTACATGCCAGGAGACGAGACCATACCAGCCAAGGAGGTGGCTGACCTGGCAGTGTACTGCGCAGACCACAGCTGGGAGCTGATTATATCGGCCGACTGCAACGCACACCATCCTCTGTGGGGCAGCCCCAAAGCCAACACAAGGGGAGAGGACCTGATAGAGTTTCTGATGACCACGAACCTTCTCATAGCAAACAAAGGTAACCATCCCACTTTTATTAACAGTAGGTACCAAACAGTTATAGATATCACTCTTGTATCAGTAGGAGCGGCGGACATGGTAGCCAACTGGCACGTCTCCGACGAACCCTCCCTCTCTGACCACAGACGGGTTAGGTATACAATACAGGCACAGACACAACCGCCACAACCGTGGCGAAACCCTCGCAAAACGGAGGTCTCTAGATTTCAAAACGTTTTAAAGTCAAAGTGGTTAGCACTGCAACTAAAAGACGCGACTTCTAGCACCTCCAATATAGAACACAACGTAGAATCACTAACAACCTGCCTACAAGAGACATACCAACAGACCTGTCCACTAACGCACCCCAAGGAACCTGCTGGTAGCCACTGGTGGGGCAAGGACCTAGAAAGAACAAGATGCAAGCTAAGGCGAGCCTTTAATCATGCAAGAAACACCAGAAATGATTCTGACTGGGATACATACAAAGAATTACAACACGAGTATAAGAAGAAAATCCGCTACTATCAGACCAGCTCTTGGCGGCGTTTCTGTGAAAAAATCGAGTCAACAAAGGAGACAGCAAGAATTAAAAAGCTTCTGTCAACAAACAATAACAGAGGATTAGGCTCACTAAAGAAATCGGACGGCACCTTCACAACCTCCGACGAAGAAATAAGCGAACTGCTTCTATACACCCACTTCCCAGACTGCAAGATCATGGATAAACAGGAATGGGAAGAGCCCAGCGAACGAGCGCCAGCTGATAGTGACTGGAACATATCAAACACGGTTATTACCGATGATAAAGTACAATGGGCTGTAAAAAGCTTCCTACCGTACAAATCCTCTGGAATAGACGGAATTTTTCCGGCACTACTACAATGGGGGATAAACATAATACTACCACAGCTAGTGTGTATTTTTCAATCCTGCTTGGCACACCAGTACATTCCCCACTCTTGGCGGGAAGTCAAAGTAATCTTTTTACCAAAGGCTGGAAAAGGTGACTATACACAGGCTAAATCCTACAGGCCTATTAGCCTCACATCGTTCCTTTTAAAAACGTTGGAGAGACTAACGGACAGGCACATAAGAGAAGGAGCCCTAAGAACAAAACCCTTACACCCTCAACAACATGCCTATAGAAACGGCAGATCAACGGACTCGGCTCTCCATACTGTCGTTAGAACCATTGAAAAGGGCCTCTCAGATAAGCATATGGTCTTGGGAGCCTTCATTGATATAGAAGGTGCTTTCGACAAAACAACTTTCAGTAGCATCAACCAAGCGCTGATGGAACGAGGAGTAGAGCAAACCATCACGGGATGGATAGATAACCTCCTGCGTCAAAGAGCCATAACGCTGGAGGTAAACAAAACTACCAGGGCAATAGTGGCCAAAGGCTGCCCTCAAGGGGGAGTGCTATCGCCACTTCTGTGGAACCTAGTAGTGGACGGACTAATCAGACGCCTAGACGAATGTGGTTTCTGGATAATAGGCTACGCCGATGACATAACAATCCTAACAATAGGTAATTGCGAGGACACTCTATACAGTCTCATGAGAACGGCTTTTGGCATAGTAGAATGTTGGTGCGATACTCATCAACTATCCGCCAACCCGGATAAGACGGAACTAGTACTCTTTACAAACAAGCGTACCCCAAAAACAAGGAATCTTCCAAAGTTCTTCGGGAAAATGTTAACTCTGTCGCCGACAGTTAAATATCTTGGGGTGACGCTGGACAGCAAACTAAACTGGAGCGCACACCTACAGAACATCATTAAAAAGGCCCAAATCACCTTCTGGCAGTGCCGGGGCCTCATTGGAAAACAGTGGGGACTACACCCGTCACTCATGATGTGGCTATACACATCTGTAATAAGACCTGCTATAACATATGGCGCTGTTGCATGGTGGACCAGAACAAAACAGAAAACAGCAGCACTCCAACTGCAAAGGTTACAACGACTGGCATGCCTCGCAATAACTGGGTGCATGAAGACAACACCGACTGCCGCCCTGGAAGCCCTGTTGAACCTCAGACCTCTACACCTACACGTTCAACAAGAAGCAGCCAGCGCTGCCCTACGGCTTCGGACAGCTGGACTATGGAAACAGAACAGCTGTTTTGCACACACACAAATCTTGTCAGCTGCTGTTTCGGACCAGCCCATGATGGAGGCGGCGTGCGACAGGATACCTCACACCTATATCTTCGACAAGAAATACAGGGTACAACTACAACAGGAGCCAGCCGACTACTCGGGTATACACGAAGTCAGAGTGTATACGGACGGCTCTAAAACCGAAACAGGAACGGGCGCAGGAGCTTTCTCCAATGAACTAAACCTAAAAATGTCTACAACCCTTGGCACCCTGAACACAATTTTTCAGGCAGAATGCATAGGTATAACAAGAGCAGTCGCACTATTGAATACAAGAAATGTGCAAGACTATGCAATACGTATAGTCTCGGACAGTGCCTCAGTCCTACAAGCACTCAACAGCAATCTCACTAACAACAGCCTGATACTAGAGTGTCACCATGAGTTGGAAAAACTGTCAATAAACAACCGAGTCACCTTACAGTGGATAAAGGGCCATAGCGGCTCCTTGGGCAATGATGCTGCGGATGAACTCGCTAGAAGAGGCTCGGAAACTACAGTGGAAGGACCCGAACCCCTGATCCCACTCCCATACAACCAGCTTAGGAAATGGCTGAGGTCACGAACAGAAAGCCAGCATGCTGAACTTTGGAGAACGGAAACCAAATGCAGACAAGCCAAGGGGGCTCTGCCGACGATTTCGAAACGTCTTTCACGTAGCCTGCTGCGTCTGAGAAGGGATAATCTCCGCAAAGCTGTGGCAATCATAACAGGACACTGTTCACTAAATAGACATTTTCACAACATGGGACTAACCGACAGCCCGCTTTGCCGGGGATGCCTCAAAGAAGAGGAAACACCCGCCCACGTGACCATTCACTGTGAAGGCGTGGAGGAGCAACGGACCGCCATCATTGGGAAGCTGGGATCCCTTCGGGAGGCCTGCAGTGACATCGGAGCACTGCTGGCCTTCTGGAAAGAGATAGGCTGGCTGGAGTGAGCTCACAGCTATGCTACGTACAATGGCCCAACCATGAGGCTAAGTGCGGAAATCTCAGGTCTAACTAACTAACTAACTAACGGGTTGTATTTTTCAGAATTAAATAGGAACCTACGTGGTACCTACCTATTTTAGTAGTCTAATCTGTTGCTTTATTTTGAGTTACCCGTTTTAACTGAGCTTGCCGAGATGTTTCCAACTAGATATATCGCGCTATTCCCGTTTTAGAAGCATACAGAGCGCATTTGCTTTATTTCAGACTCACTGCGACCTATTCTAGGTCCGGGCACTGAGCCTAGTTGCCTGACTACGACATCGGTTTTCCATTAAAGGCGCATAATCCTTGCGGACGGATCGGCGCCCCCGATATTGTAAAGCTTGCCCCCAGAAGACATTGTGTGACCCCGCATTTACATTCAGCTCTTTGCTCCTTGCAATACCGCCAACGGCACTTGTTATATTTATAATTACGGCGGCCTAAAGGCTACCTACCTGTAGTGGTAAAAACAAAAGTGTAAAAACAATGGGACACCACTGTGCGTAAAGCCGGGTCTCCAGGGCCGCGTTTAATAAAACTAAAATTTATAGTTTATTATGACAATTCGAAGTAAATTGCGTAGCGGAGTCTTCCTAATGGTTTATCTGTGGTTTAATCGACTTTAACCTCCTCAGTCCTGGCCTTGAAAATAACAATTGAAAACCATTGTTATTTTCAAGGTCAGGACTGAGGAGGTTAAACCATGAATTCAAGTTTATGAAATAGCGCCCTGCTCGTGTTTTCATAAAACAAAACAAGATTTAAATAAAAAAAAACGTACAGTCGAAAGCAGTTCAGCCTTTACATTTTTGTGGCAAAGTAGAGCTTAATTTTTCTGATTAGAGTGCACGTATGTAAAGGTTGATGCGCTGTCGACTGTACTACGTGAATATGTACTTTCACTGTTATGCCCGATTCAGCTCACGAAATCGTTTTACAACGGTTTAGGAATATGAGCGAGATTATGTCCAGAAGTGTCGGCCGAAATAAAAGAAATGCTACCTATCTATCCATATCTTTCTTTTTCACTCCAGTTGCATAGCAGTGGATGCAAGTAATGTAAACGCGGCAACAAAGGTTATTTTATTGTTCGCGCCACTTATGCCCCGGCTCCTAAGGGGCAAGAATGGACATTTTCGTTAAAAGGAAAGGGTTCAATTCAGCCAATTCGTTTAAAAGACCAGGAGAAAATACGATGAAAATTACTCACTTTAGCGGTCGAGCTGCGCGCGCTAAAGACGCGCGTTACCTACTTCTACTGGTAAATGGCGGCAATAAAATAGAAGTCAGAGCTTTATATTCTCGGCGATAAGCTAGAGTTTGCGCTTACCCTCGATTTAGTAGGTATAATGTCCCGCCGATAACTTGAACAAAAATCCGCGCAGTCGGAATTATTTTCCGCCACTATACATAAACTCACGCCTGAGTCCCAGAGGGGTTTGACCAGGGTTTGCCACTTGCCATGACCCTGACAGACCTCTTTCGCTTCATCAACATTTATTAGTAGTTGGAGCGGTGGTAGCCTAGTGGGTAGAACATTTGACTCGGAAGCGAGAGACCCAGGTTCGATTCCCAGTGCGGGCATGTACCAATGACTTTGTTTTCTAAGTTGTGTATAGGTAGATTTGTGAACTTATAGTAGCAATACTACTCGCTAACTGTGAAGGAAAACATCGTGAGGAAACCCTGAGTGTCTGCGCTATTCACATGCCTCAGCGCTGGTGGCGCAAGGCACGCGTAAGCTCTCCTTGAGAGAAGGCCTGTGCCCTACCGTGGGACCTAAGTATATATGCTGCTTATGTATGTCCGCCTGGGACGTCCCTTACCGATCCTTCTACCCACATTTGCTCGATAAATCTTTCTTCCTTCATCCTCTCCATATGTACAAACCAACGCAACATTCCTTCTCAAATCTCCGAAGGACATGTAAGAGCAATTTTTTTATTATGCTTTAATTTTACTTAACTAAAGTTCGAAGAATTTGACTCTGATACCGCGTCCCCCGCCAATGCGAACTAAAATACGTCCATCCATTTGAAACTATGTCCATCCATGTCAAAGCCAAGTTATTTGTCGGGCATTGTACCAAGTAAAATTTATCTACTGCGTGTTATTGAAATAACGCAAAACCAGAAAAACGTTTCTTCGATAACTTAACCACTTTGAACAAAAGATAAAAATCGTAATTTCAGTTTAAAAATTTTCATAAAATCTTGACCTGTGATATGGTCAAATTTTATAAAAAAAACGGACAAGTGCGCGTCCGACTCGCCCACCGAGGGTACCGTACATATTGGTAGGTCATAAATTTCCTGAATTATTATAAAATGTATTTATATATTTTATAAATACATCTTATAAATATTTCAAGAAATTTTCACAGCTTCAAGGGACTGTAGATTTCAAGTATATGGTTTTAATTTCAACTCGATACCTCCACGCGTTCCTGATATAAAGGGTCTTGACAGACAGACGGACGGACGGACGGACGGACAACAAAATGATCTTGTAAGGGTTCCATTTTTTTCCTATTTAGGTGCGGAACCCTAAAAATTTGCATTTTGATCAAATCAAATCAAATCAAAATTTTTTATTCAAAGTAGCACAGAAACTGCGACTTAATGAACGTTACAAGTCAAACTAGATGTCCATTTCAAAATCTAGATCATTTTGGAGAAATAATGGACAAAAAAACTCCAAACTTAGTCTTTTCAAGTCCAGAACAGATCAAGTAAAGAATTTATATAAATATTCTAGAACTCATGCATTGAACTGGCTTTATAGTTCCAGACATCATTGTCAATAACCAATAATCTTTAATGTTATAGTAGCTTTTTTGGCACAAAGTGTGCTTTACACATTTTTTGAACCGCGTTTCTGGCAAGCTTATTATATCCTCAGGGATCTTATTGTAGAAAAGTATACAATGCCAGCCTAAATATTGGGAACGAAAGTTTATGTCTATTTCTAGTATTTACATTGTGTTGGCTACCTACAGTTTTCATAGATATACTGACTAGCAACTGTTAGGATGTTAGTTTCTTTAAAGAAATCTCTTAACGAATCTCTATTGCCTAGCTTATATATGAATCTGATTGCCCGTCCCCACAGTAGTATACCATAGGACATAATACTATGGAAGTAACTAAAATAAACAAGCCTAGCAGTTGCGACATCAGTTAGTTCCCGGATTCTTTTGCAGAACTTGGCCTATTTGGCAATTTTTCTATACAGGGCGTCCCAAAGTTATGGGACATGAAGGGAAAGTACCTTAAATATCGTAGATAGGGTATTTTGCTGAAAGAAGACGTTACGTTATTTTTAAAAGTTAGTAATTCTGCATTCAAAGATTTTCTAAAAAATACTTGCTTCGTCTGGGAATCGAACCGACTTAAATTTAAAAAAAAAAACACCCCTACTTTTATGATGCCAATCGAAAGAATGGCCAAAAACTAATAACTCTTCTTAAGATTTTCTAAATGAATGTTTTGAAATGAATGAATGATGAATAAGGACCCCATTGAAGCTTTGCATCAATTGTGATACCTAGAAATACAGTTTCTTCTACAAGGTCTAGTTTATCATTTCCCAATATAACATTGCTGTCAACCATTTTGACATTTGGTAGTGAGAATTTTATACAATTTGTCTTTTTTTAATTATTGGAAGTAAACCAGTATAGTACCTTAGAGAGAGCATTATTTGTATCCGCAAGGTCATTTTCTTGTCTCTTAATTTTAAAAATAAGTGACGTGTCATCTGCAAACAATACTATCTCCGACATGTTTTGACCATGAACGGCAAACAAGGATTCTTGACGGCAAATCATTTACGTATACGAGGAAAAGGAACGGCCCCAAAATTGATTGAACTTTTGCTTATTGGAAGTGAAGTGATTTACGTCACGCAAAATGTCATACGAATGAAAGAGAAGAACATTACTTAATTACTGAATTGCAAAAGTTAGATGAGTACTGCAGAAATGGTTCTCAAGTTATTATATCAGGTTATCGGTTATTTCAATAACATGGTGTATTTGTATGTAAACCCTAGCCCAGGCTGTATCAGACTCTTATACTTAGTAGTACGAGTAGATACCGTCAATGTACGTTGTATTCTAAGATATAGTTGCATAACGAAACAGACACGAGCCTGTAATCGCATGGTAGGGCCAGGCAATATTGTATATATCTATATATTTTTATTTATTTTTCTTTAATTAAGTATACCTATATATGTATATATATATTTATGTACATATAAATTTAATTATATTCATATTTTTTAAACATGCTTTAAGCTGGCTATATACCTTTATTCATTTGTGTATGATTTTATTTGAGTATATCGTAGTTTATTCAGTGACTTAATAAAAACAATTTAAGTACATGTTTCATACTGTATACATAATACGTAATTAATTACTATTCTGTATTACATAGTATTCTACTATATATAGTATTGCTCACGATTGTACCACACCGCGGTATGTGACGCTCGCGGGGAAACTCCTGGCACTGACTGAAAATCAGCGCTGAAGGCTTGACCCTCAGCATACTGCTGAGTCAGTTGCCATTTATAGCAGCAGTGACACGCCGTGACCGTTCGTTTTCCTTTCTTTTTTATAACATTTCGGTTGAAATATTTTCTTTGTTGTTTTTTTGTTTTGTTATTGTGGCGTGTGCACTGTTTTTATAATAAATGTTTTTTCTTCTTCTTCTTCTTCAAATAAAGTAATTTGTATTGTATTATTAAATACTTTAACCCAGTGCCGGTTTTAGTACTACCAGCGCCCTGGGCGAGATTTCTACGGCGCCCCCTAACTGCAATTCAAACCCATACGAAAAAAGGCGAAGGATAATAATGAAATAACCATTTATGAAAAGAAGTAAACATTTATTAAAAAAACTAATAAAATTTTACTTTTCTAGCCTTTCTATCGGCGAACTCTTTTATTAAGTTATCAAAGTCGATGTTTTCAGCAATTTCATTTTCGATTGACAAAGTTGCCAAGTTTGTCAATCTTGATTGAGATATTGTCGATCGCAGATAGGTTTTTATCAGCTTAAGCTTAGAAAAACTCCTCTCTCCACTAGCAACCGTTACGGGAATAGTTAATAATATTCGTAATGCTATCCAAACATTTGGATATAGTTCTTGTAAGTTGCGGTCTTTGATAAAATTTAAAACAAAAACAGGAGTAACCACTTTCTGATCAGGCAAAAACGATTTCAGACTTAGGAGTTCATCGCACAACATACATCCATCTATATCTGATTTGGAATTTACATTTAATTTCAATTGAAGATCACTACAGAGTTTGATAAGGTCGTGTTTTTCTGGAATCTGTTTTAAATTGTACAAAAAAGACCAAGATTCCGAGTACTCACATAACTGTTCAAATCTTTCGTTGAGTGAAGTAAACGTCGTGTCCAAAAGACAGTTGAAAAATTCAACCTCAAATTTTTTTTCTGGAGAAGTTATAGGCTCATCTTGGGCAGTTTCACCAGCTTGGCGCTTAACACGTCGAATTCTTGTTGTCGCTCTAAACACAGGTTCTATTTCGAACTCTTCAGCCAATTCCTTCGCAGTTAAAATGGCGCTTTTAAAGCCTGTATTTCTATATTCTTCCAAGAAATTGCAGCATTTTTTCAACATGTCTGTGCATTTACCGAGATCCATGTCTGTTGATTGTAGAGATTTACTAACGACATTAATTTGAAAAAGTATGTCATACCAGACAACCAATGAAACTATGAAGCCGAAATCTTTTAGCTGTTCGGCTAGAGTAGTAGCCTCATGAGAGACTTGAACATCAGTTTGCTGAGTTTCAATAGCCAAAGTGATTAAAGCGTCATGGACGGCGCTAATTTGATAACGGACTGCTTTAACACTGCCTGTTCTTGCTTCCCAACGCGTGTCACTGAGTTTTTTTATAGTGTACAATCCCAAGTGATCGGTCAGAATTTTCCATCGATGAACAGAAGCTGAAAACAACGTAAACAACCTCTGAAGTACTCCAAACAAAGTGACAGATTTTACAGATGACTTAGCGGCATCGCATAGTACGAGATTGTAGCTATGACAGCCACACGGTACATATACAGCTAAAGGATTTATGTCCAGAATTCTCCTTTGAACCCCAATATTTTTTCCTTTCATATTTGCTCCGTTGTCATAGCCCTGACCTCTACAATCGTTCAATTCCAGTCCGTATTTATTTAAAATATCAATAATAACTTCAGTCAGCTTTTCACCAGTCGACTCATTAACAGGTATAAATTCTATGAAATGCTCTTTTACTGATATTTTATCGACATCTGATGATAAATCAACAAATCGTATTGTCAGTGAAAGCTGTTCTATATGACTAATGTCCGGAGTACAGTCAGCTATAATAGAATAATATTTCGATTTCTTTGCACGTGATATGATTTCTGACTTCACTTTTTCACCCATCAGCTCTATTAATTCATTTTGAATGTCTTTTCCGCAGTAGTGGTCAGAAACATCACCCTTTACAGCTAATCGCAAGTGCTCCTCCATAACTGGATCAAATTTGGCTAGTAGTTGTACTAAACCCAAGAACTTTCCATTATTTGGCGTATATAGTTTGTCGGAAGTACCTCTAAACGCCATATTGTTTTCAGCTAAATACAGTGTAATATGCATTAATCTAGACAAAATATTATTCCACCTTGTAGTTTCCTTTCTAATCAAATGTTGCTCTTGACAATCTATTGTTTTTCCCGTTTTTAATCTTAGTTCAGCCTCAATCCATGAGAGGTAAAACTTCTTATAAAAAGTGCTACTTTCGTGAACTTTTAACATTTCTGATAAGTGTTTCCAGTCGTTATATCCTTCAGATGCTAAATTCGACGTTGAGCTGCTATCAAATAGCCGGCAACAAAAACAGTAAACTCGATTTTTAGAAACTGAGTATATTAACCAACGACGCTGAATTATTTCATTGTTTGCAAGTTTTTTGGTAAAATGAGAATTTGAGAAATGTCGCCCTGTATCATTCTTTGGATAATTATCAATGTGAGTTTGCACTGGGCCATTAGTTATTATATGATCAATAATTTTGCTATTTCGAGTGAGTGGCCAAGTGGCTGGATCCGATATATTTGGAACAAGAGAACTAACGTCATCTAGAATTTGTATTTGTTGTACAGCACCAATAGTGTCATCCTGAGCAGCATCTGTAATTGTAACACAACTTGTCTCCTCACTTCGGGAAACTTCGTCCACAATCTCTTCAACAGCTAACTGATCTGACTTGTCAGACAGAGACTCCACTACCGATGCATTCGCTTGTATTTCAGATGTAGATGCCACATTAAGGTCTTGATTTTTTGTTTTTTGTGTTATATTTGCCTATATTCATAAACTTTTTTGTTTTTTCAAATTCCTTCTCTTTTTCTGCTTTTCGTTTTCTATATTTTGACCCAGATGGTTTTCTTTTGAAAGGATCAACGTGTTCAGACATTTTGTACTAATCAAATCTGCAACAAATCAAATCTGCGTAAGTCCGATCATTTCTATAAATTAATTAAATATAACGCTATTGAATGAGGACGACCAAAAACGCTTTATATTCAGGAAAGCGTTAGCATACACGTGAACTACGATCGAAAAATCTAGGTAAGGTAATATTGTCATGGCAGCGGAATAATTGTGAAATGTTATATTTAAAAGCTTGTGTTACGTGATAGTGCTTAGATTTGTATGAAAAAAATCACGATCATCCACTCGTTCCCGAAAAAATGACTTCTATGTACTGTAACGATTCTCCTTTATAGAAGCTGGCTGGCAGAGCCTTCTCGTCTTATTTTGAATATTTTGAAGGGAATCGTTACGTTTTGTTTTAGATGTCAGTCGATCCCCAGCTAGGCTAGGGCATCGATAAAAAAAGACTAATAAAAATATATATTGCCCGTAATTTGAATTTCAATAAGTAGAACATTACAGTACAGTCAGATGCAAAAGTCGGTGGACACTTTTCACCTTTAACACAAAGGCTTACGAATGAACAGTGTTCATCCACTTTTACACTTGACCGTACCTCCTCGACATTCATTTATTATCTCCGTGTTAAAATTTCATCAACATTTTATAGTCAGTTCCAGAGATATTTTATAATATATAATTTACTTTAAATAGATTATCCCACTCCAAACATAACATAAACAAACAAATGTTACCTCTTTAGTATAATAAGTAAAGATAGTTAAAATAAAATTGTACTTACCTAATTAGTGAAATAATCCGTCATAAAGCAAATACCTACTTAAACACTATTTGTATTTCAACTTTTTGGATAAAACTTATGTCACTCTGTAGTCGGCGACAAAAAGTAAAAAACATGCACTTCGTAACTTAGCGTGGACCGCCTGATTACTGCGTCTGTTTGTTTTAAAATATGTAATTGCGATAACTGTTTTTAAGTGCGTGCACCGATTGAATGAATAAGAATGAGCTGTGTTCCGCTCCATCAAAAATAACGCCAACTCTTTTGAACTAAAATGTTAAAAAGAGATAGATAATGTGTTTCTCTGTGGTCGGGGATTCCCAGTAAAATGAACTGTATGTATGTAGTGCTCCGACCGAACGGATTGAGCACTGCGTTCCATTCTAGTGTTGCCAACACATCGTTTTTTTTTTTTTCGCTTACAGAGATGGGAATATAAAGGGGCGCTGCTTAACGGCGCCCCTTAAAGTCCGGCGCCCCTGGGCGGTCGCCCAACCGCGCCCTACCCTAACGCCGGTACTGCTTTAACCGTCATTGCAGGTACTGGCAGGTTTATGAACTCGCTTTGCATATAAAATGTGCAAGGACGAGAATAGAACACACCTAATATTTTAATTAAGCACATAGCTTGGCCAAGCTGGCATGAAATTCCTTAGGCCGTCTTTGGCTCTGGCCTTATAGGCCAGCCTGCGTTCCCTCGGGAATTCCATATCGGTCAGGTCACCCACCCTCGTCTGCCTTTTGGACATAAGGACAAACGTGAACTACCACCTCACTCGCGCTCGTAGTAGGGGTAGGCAAAGACCAGGGTTTGCCACATGTCGCGATCCTGACAGACCTCTTTCACTAAATCGACATTCATTTGTCGCAAGCACACACTCAGCTTTCGGCTACTTTTTAAGGATAAAATCTATGTTAATTATTTTTTTAATTTTCCACCATGTTGAAAAAAAAAAATTTCACAAACCACCTACTTTTTTGAAAATATTTTCTGGTGAAGCGGAAAAAAGAGCTTACTGCTCTTTTTTAGGGTTCCGTATCGAAGGGTGCCAAAGGGGACCTTATTATTATGCCTACGACGTCTTTCTATGTTTCTATCCGAGCTGTTGGTTGGCTTTATCTGTTACGATAATAGATAGCTAAAATAAAATTTATAAAAAGTTGTCCGTTTTTTAATTCGATGCAAAAAAAATACAGTCACGTACAGACACAAACCATCATACATAACCCATTACATTTTGTTGATGTACTCTATGTCTTGTGGACATCAATAAAAGTTTATTCTTTAAAGGTCGTGACAGACGACGGCTATAAATAATAATATATCGCGCGATGTCTTGTGCAGTCGTGTGCAGACGTGGGTTGCATGTTGGATATTGTGTGGAAAAAATATCGCATATATTAACGTCGTCGTCTGTGACGGCCAAAATCTTAAGGTTCCAATTAAATCTATGCCAATAAAAAACTCTGTTATCAAAACAAAAGTAAAAACATCTTTTATTTATACAATAGAAATCTCTTTCACGTGTTGCATCTACTCATGTGGACTTGAAAAACTAGCCAAAATAATCAAAATCACAAGAGAAGACGGAAAACAACATTCGCGTAATCAAGAAAACGGAATGTTTGAAAATAAATTACGTCTTCATGTGTCAAACCTCAATTCAATTCAATTCAATTCAAATATTTTTATTCATTGTAAAAACAGAATGTTTACTTAATGAACGTCAAAGTTGCTAGTTTCACAATTAATGGATTATGTGGAGAAGAAACTAACAAAGAAACTCCACATTTATTCTTTTCAAAACACGTTTTAACTTAATTAACAGAGTTTTCAACTTAAAATATTAGTCATGAATGTGTTGAACACTAGTCACAATCGTCCTTTAAATAATATTAATCTACTGTTTAATGCCAAACATCTTTGTCTTCTAAATAATCCTTGATGTTATAGTAAGCCTTTTTGCACAGAATGTGCTTAACACATTTTTTAAATCGCGTTGGAGGTAACTCTAATATATCTTGAGGAATTTTGTTGTAGAACCTTATACAGTGCCCCATAAAGGATGTGTTAACTTTTGCAAGTCTAAATAGTGGAAATGACAATTTATGTTTATTTCTAGTATTAACATTATGGTGGCCACCAACATTTTCGAAGTCTTTGATATTTTTTCTAACGTACATAATATTTTCATAAATGTATTGACATGCAACTGTTAAGATGTTGGTTTCTTTGAAGAAATCTCTTAGCGAATCCCTACTACCTAACTTGTAAATAAATCGGATGGCTCTCTTCTGCAAGATGAAGATAGTCTCAATGTCTGCTGCCCGGCCCCATAGTAGTATACCGTAGGACATAATACTATGGAAGTAACTAAAATAAACAAGCCTAGCAGTTGCAACGTCAGTGAGTTCCCTAATTCTTTTCACTGCATATGCTGCAGAGCTAAGTCTGTGTGCTAATTTTACAATATGTGGACCCCATTGTAGTTTTGCATCGATTGTGATGCCCAGAAATACAGTATCATCTACAAATTCTAATTTTTCATGTCCAATTACTATGTTGTTCTCAACTACTCGTACGTTAGGTAAGGAAAACTTTATACATTTTGTCTTTTTAGAATTTAGCAGCAGATTATTTGCTGTGAACCAATCTAGTACTTGCGAGAGAGCATTATTTGCATCGTCAAGATTATTTTCTTGTCTCCTTATTTTAAAAATAAGTGACGTGTCATCAGCAATTAACACTATCTCAGACATTTTTTGTACCATAAACGGTAAATCATTTATATAGACTAGGAAAAGGAGCGGCCCTAAGATAGATCCCTGCGGGACTCCTATTTTTACAAGTGAACCCGAGGATTTAATACGATTTACGTCTGCTTTTTGGACCCTTCCTTCTAAATACGATCTTAAAAGATCTAAACCTGCACCCTTTATTCCGTAGTGTTTTAACTTTAGGAGTAGCGTTTCGTGGTCTACACAATCAAATGCTTTTGATAAATCACAAAATATGCCTACTGCATCCTTGCGATCCTCCCACGCGCTGAAAATATGTTTAAGTAACATAACTCCGGCGTCTGTTGTATTCCGCCCTTTAGTAAAACCAAATTGCTGGCTATGAAAGAGTTGGTAATTATTGAAATGCGTAAGTAATTGATCTAAGATGATCTTCTCAAATATTTTACTTAATACTGGTAGTACTGAGACGGGCCTAAAATTGGTTGGATCGTGTTTATCACCGCTTTTAAATAAGGGTACTAGTCTACTACATTTCATGAGGTCCGGAAATACTCCCTCATCTACACATTTATTGAAAATTTTTGCTAACGGTAAAGCTAGGACATGGATCACTGAACTAACAATTTTTACCGACATACCCCACAAGTCCTCGGTTTTTTTAAGATTCAATAATTTAAATTTTTTAAGAACGTTATGGGGCTCAATGTAATTAAATGAGAAATCGTGTTCGCACGAGGAGACATGGTCTTTTAGTAATGTTGTTGCACGATCAGGTGACGAGTCTAACGGAGCTGTAGTCACGATTGGAACATTAGTGAAGAACTGTTCAAATGCTGCAGCGATATCTTCATTTGTCGTTATTATTTTGTCGTCAATCTTAAGCGAAATATCTCGGTCTCCTAATTTTGTTTTACCCGTTTCTCTATTTATTATTGTCCAAATTGTTTTAATTTTATTCGGTGACTGTAAGATTTTATTCTTTATATGATCGCATTTAGCCTTATGGCAGACGGCCTTAAATAACTTGGAATATTTTTTGACGTGCTGTATGAATTTGGTGTCATATGTATAAGTCTTTTTGTCATACAGTTCATAAAGTGTGTCTCTACTTTTCCGGATACCCGAGGTTGCCCATTCACTAAATCCTACTTTATTCTCATTATTTGTTAGCTGCCGCAATTTAAAAACTTTTTCAAAACTACCCGACACGACTTTGAAAAAGTCTACATAATGAGCATTAGCATTTTGGTAATTTTCTTGAGTTTTTATGCTACTTTCAAGGTCTACTTTAAATGACTCTAATTTTTTACTTGTTACGGGCCGGCAGAGGATAACCTGTTCTGCGTTTTTTCTATCTATTTCAAAATGAACAATTTGACCACTGTGGTCTGACTTCAAACAATTTACTGTAGAATTATCTGAAAAGTCGCAATCGCAGTAAACATTATCTATGCAGGTGGCAGTAGTTTCGGTTATTCTAGAAGGCTCCAAGAAAATATTTACTAAATTAAACGACTTGAAAATTATTGTCAATTTGGTATTTAAAGCCGAGTCTACCAATAAGTCGATATTGAAGTCACCACAGACTATGACTTTCTTATTACTGCTAGAGGCTACCTTCAAAACATCCTCTAATATGGATTCAAATGAACTGTAATCGCTGGTAGGGGGCCTGTATATGGCTACTACAATGTGTCTAGACAGTTCAACACATGATATTTCAATTACTTTTTCAACAGAAAGTCTGCAAATGTCTTTCCGTTCTTTAAATTTCAAACAATTTTTTGCTAGTATCAAGGATCCCCCGTGCCTTGCAGACTTTCTATTGAAGCAACTGGCTATTTGATAGTTATTCACAGATAAATTCATTTGTGTTTCTGGTAGCCAGTGCTCTGTGACGCAAAGTATGTCCACTCTATATTGTTCTAAGAACAACTCTAGTTCTAATAACTTTCCAGAAAAGCCACCCTGTATATTCTGATTACCTAAAATTAATTTATTTAAGGGGGGCTTTTCTTTTGTCTGCGCTGACAGTTTAAATCAGCGGTCAAGGGTAACCTACTTATGCTAGGTTTTTTTATAACCTCAGAGTAAAGAGGTTTACTAGTAGAACTTATTCTACAGTTTGTATTGTTAACTGGTCCCTGTTTTATTGTCTTAACAATAATAGGGTCATAAATATTGAATGCCAACAATTTGGCAATCTGTCGCTTTGAAGACAAGGGCACGTGCATTGTGTCCCTAGTCAGTATAAAGTTTTGAATAAATTTATTCGTATCAAAATATGATACTTTGTCTCGATGGCCAAAGGTCATATTATATAATAGCCGGTTTAGCTTATCTATCCGGGCATTTTGTGTCTCTGATAGAGTTTTAGAATCAAACACAAGGTTATCAACATTCAAGTGTTGCTAATACCTCTGTGCTAATACGTAAAAAACTAATAATCCCATTTTACTTCCAAATAAAAATTGTGTCAGCTACGTTTGTGTTTTTTAAATACTTTTTAACTGACTTCAAAAAAGGAGGAGGTTCTCAATTCGTCGGGATCTTTTTTAGGGTTCCAAACGGGACCCTATCACTAAGACTTCGCTGTTCGTCTGTCTGTCTGTCTGTCTGTCTGTATGTCTGTCTGTCTGTCACCAGGCTGTATCTCATGAACTGTGATAGCTAGGCAGTTGAAATTTTCACATATGATGTATTTCTGTTGCCGCTATAACAACAAATACTAAAATCAGAATAAAATAACTATTTAAGGGGGGCTCCTATACAACAAACGTGAATTTTTGGTGTTTTTTCTCGATCTTTGTGTCTAATGTTGCATAGATAATGGTACGGAACCCTTCGTGCGCGAGTCCGTCTGACACTTGGCCGGTTTTTTTTTAATTCTTTATGTATGTTTCCCGATTACTCGAAGACGGGTGGACCGATTTGGAAAATTCTTTTTTTTATTTCAGAGGGTAGACTTCACAGGTGGTCCCACAGTCACCAAGTCAAGACCAGATGATGGGATCCTGGAGAAATCGAGGGAACTATGTTTTTATTACATACATACATACTTACATAAACTCACGCCTGTATCCCAGAGGGGTAGGCAGAGACCAGGGACTGTCACTTGCTACTTGATTAGAGAACGTTGTGGACTGAAAGAGGATGTAGTGACTAGAATTGAGAAAGGAATGTTGCGTTGGTTTGACATGTGGAGAGGATGAAGGAAGAAAGCTTGACGAAACAAATATATCAAGCGAATGTGGGTGGAAGGGCCGATGAGGGACGACCCAGACGGACATACTTCGACCAAATAGAGGACCAAAGGGCAAGATAAAAAGTACCCGAAACGCGTGCGTGGATACAACGACTAATGAATGTTGAGGAAGCGAAAGTGATCTGTCAGGATCGTAGCAAGTGCCAGTCTGTTTTTATTTTTATTTAAAAATTTTCTTTTATAATTTAGACTTCAGATTCCACTACTCCACTAAAGCACTCTTAATACGGTGTTAAAGCCGGTTTAACAGGAATTCCTTCCGTCTTTAAGAGTGTATTAGTGGAATCAACTTTTTATAAATAAGACTGTTAATGTCTACAAAAACACTAAAAAGCAACAAATAAGATATTAAAAATTATAATACAGTATAATAGTAATAAGGAGTATGGCCTATACCTTCCTCAGGGAAGAGACCCGTGCCCCTCGGTGGGGACATAAATGGGTTGATGATGATGATAATAGTAATTATTACTAGATATTTAAGATTTTTCATGTATATTTATAATATATGGTGTGCAAAAAAGAGTATTAGTCTATCTAATAATAAGGTCCCTTGTTTTAACTCTGTATTAATGACAGTAATACGTAGAAGTGTCAAGCTTGGAGTGATTATACTGCAGTCTCTAAGTATCATCATCATCAGCCTATGATTGTCCACTGCTGGACATAGGCCTCTCCTATTGCACGCCACTGAGCACGGTCCTCGGCTACTCTCATCCAGCTCTTGCCAGCCGCCCTGCGAAGATCATTGCTCCACCGAGTCTGAGGACGTCCCACACTAAGTTTACCGATCCCCGGTCTCCACTCAAGAACTCGTCTACCCCATCGGTTATCAGTTCTTCGGATGATATGGCCGGCCCACTGCCACTTCAGCATGCTAAGTGGCAGTGGGCCGTCCCTAAGTATAGCAATAAATATAAATACCGGCTAAGTGTGAATTGAACTCCTTCCAAGGGTCCCAAAACTGAATGAAAAACACAATTTTACTAAGTAAGAGGCCAAGTGCGATTCTGACTCGCATTTGTTTTTTTTACAGACAGAAAGGATAAACGCCATTAAACACGTGTTATTTTTAAATAGGGATGTAAGCATTGTCGCTTGGAAGACCAGAGTCCTTTGGCGGAGATTAACCTACTGAAGGTGAGAATGAATGAAATAATAGGGCATAGACAAAGAATGTACGCCATTCATAAACTGTTTAGAATAGAATGTTTTGTCCAACCGTCGCGTCGGACCAAGGTTGGCAAGAGGGATGGCGCCCTTACCCGCCGCCGCCCGGCTGGGAATTTAAAAAATAAAAACCGCTGTCTACTGGCACACAATACGAGATGACGGAATGGAATGCCTTATAACGAAAAAAAGATACAATAAGAGCAAACCCGGTGGTGTTACCAGCGTTAGCTAGTTAATATTAAAGTAAATATATATATAGTTAATACACATTTTTGGAAAGGAATAGTTCAATCTCAATTCAATTCAAATATTTTTATCTATACTAATAATAAATCTGTAAGGGTCGGTCATGGAGTAAGTTAGTTTGTTTTCAGAGATATTGTGTTTATAGGCTCAATATATGATACTGAAACTAATTTCACGATTTTTAGAATTTTTTTCTGTATGTGTGTATGTATGTATGTTCCTCCATAACTCTTAAACCAATTATCCGAATTTGATGAAATTTGGTATCTTCTTATCTTATCTTATCTTACTAATAATAAATCTGTAAGGGTCGGTCATAGAGTAAGTTAGTTTGTTTTCAGAGATATTGTGTTTATAGGCTCAATATATGATACTGAAACTAATTTCACGATTTTTAGAATTTTTTTCTGTATGTGTGTATGTATGTATGTTCCTCCATAACTCTTAAACCAATTATCCGAATTTGATGAAATTTGGTATAAAAACATATAGACATCTGGGACACAGGATAGGCTATTTAAATTCTAGCTCCAGTTATGATAAGACGTGGCCCCCATACAAATGCTGCTTCGTAAAAATCGAAATGTACGCGAACGGAGTCGCGGGCACAGCTAGTTCACCATAAAAACAAATGTATTACTTAATGAAGGTCAAAGTTGTTAGTTTCACAATTAATAGATTATGTGGAGAAGAAGCTAACAAAAACACGATTCCTTGACACTCCGTAGAGGCAGTTTATTTAATCTGTGGTTAGGTCTTTTCCTTGTAAATTTAATTGGCGTTTGTGGAGTGTTCTATGATGTGGTTTTATTGGAATCGTGTTTTTATAAATAAGAACAATCGTGTTTTTATAATAATACCGTTATTCTTTTTTAAATACGCTTCAACTTAATTAACAGAGTTTTAAGTTTATTAAGTAACTTAATTCCGGAATCACTTACTTGAATTTTTATCGGAAGAGTCCGACCAGGTTTTGCTCTTATTAGTAGAGACGGACGCTCGCGTCTAATTCAAGTAAATGATTCCGGAATTAATTTAATAATGTATAAATAAGGTATCTAAGTAGTGCTTTCGAAAATTTTACTTCAAGAAATAATTTCTTTATATCTCTTAGATCCCAATTATAACTAAGTACTTTCGATTATGTCCAGACCAGTAAATAGTATAGTAGTACAATTATAGTAACTTTGAAAATAAACAAAGTCATAGGTACATGCCCGCACTGGAAATCGAACCTGGGTCTCCCGCTTCCGAGGCCATTGTTCTACCCACTGGGCTACCACCGCTTTTATTTTGAAAGTTACGTACATCTGCGAATTTGTACTTGGAGTAGCAATACCACACGCTAACTGTGAAGGAAAACATTGTGAGGAAACCCGCGGCTTGGTTGGCTTCGCACGAATTGACTTGTCTTTTTTTATTTTATTTTAGGGATAATAAACTTTTCTGTGGGCTAGGGCGACTAAGCTGCCAGGATGGTATAGGTCCTGGGCATGCCTGCTCCATCTAAAACCCATGTCCCAGGCACTGCAGCGTCCGAGTGGTCCCTTCATCCATCCAGTGTTAGTGAAGGTGCCAAGGACGCTGTATAAATCATCTCGTTACGTAGAGGCAAAGGCCAAAGTTTGCAATTATTTTGTAAGCGAAGGCAAGTAGTTCTTCAGTTATTTTCTTTAATTAATCGTGCGATATGTTGTCTTCTTTCTCGTTAGATCAATTGGAGAGTTGGGTGAGACGTTTTTAACGACCACGACTCTCTCGAACAATCTTTATGATGACGTTGAACAGCATTTCACAGAAAAGCCTAACTTTTATTACCAAAGCAGGCGTTTATAACATAGTACCTACTCTAAGTCAACACAGCTCTAATGTCACTGTGGGCTTATCGCCCAGATCGCTTCACCACATCTCGATATGGCTTCATCCCCTATATTTACAATGTCATAGATTCCCACGACACGGGCACTTGAGATAAGAGGCATCTTGACAGGTATAAGAGGTTCGGAGTCCTTTTTTTACCGCCATAAAACATTCCCTGCTCAAACGTCGTGGACACATTCCACGTAATAGTTAATACTTAGGTAAGGTACCTACTGGATCGTGAATTATTTTTCTGAGGTCAAATGAAATAAATATATTAACAAAACTCATTGAAAGGATAGATGGGCGTTTTTCAAAATTAATGTACACGTGACGCACCGGAAGTCATTGTTAAGTTGTGGTGGTTTGGCTGTATTTTTTCATCTAATTCGATTAAATGTATCTTTAACTGTGTAAAAATCAATCCAACATAACAATAATAAGCCAAACATCGTGATAATATTTGTTTTATGTCAGAGCTCGACTCGAACACGTTCCGGTTCGTCACAAAGAAAAACATAAATAAAGTATAAACTATTGGTTGTTGTATTAGTTTCTCTTTATTTATTACTAAATGAAGTTAAAATATTTATAAATCAACAATCAAACAGATATCAGCGACAATAATTCTTGTCAAACGAATACTTTTCTTTCTAGATAGTCACAGTGTGACGTTTTGACTTTAAAAACAAAACAATAATTTCTCTTCCTAAAGATAAAAACTCCAACGAATAAACTCAACATCTAAGCATACGTCAATGCCAACTAAATCAGTTCAAATAAATGACTAATAACAAAATATTTATTAAATAATAACCATTTTTGTTTCCGTAACAATATGGGACAGTGACTATTTGGAATTCAAAGTGACTAACAAGAAAAACTTAAGGTAGATGTACATTGTACATGTTATTAAATAAAATCTTAAAATTAGATAACTTATAATTTTTAGGTATTCTAACAGTCTTTGATGTATCATTCAAAGTGAAAACATGTTTCTCTATACCCTATATATTCTTGTTAATTAATATTTGGTTTTATAATACTAGAGGAACTGAAATGATAACATTTCTAGAACCTTGAGTAATGTTTTTTTTAATAAACATAAATTTAGTATTGTTTAAAAAATATATTTTGTATCTTACTATACGTACGTACGTACGTATACGTAATAACTTTGGTAAATAACTGGAACTAGGGATTAAAAACGATAAAAATCTACTTATTCAAAACATTTGTCGCAAATGTAGTCGATGGCTGGTTGATCGCAACACACTCCACATACCCAGTTTTTGCAAGCAATACACTTCGTCATGTCAGTGATCACAAATAATTTTCGAAGCTTACATAAATGGCATGTGAAGTTTCGGTTTATTATGGTTTTTAGTGACCTTGAACTGCATTTTTCTTGGTTTGCTGGTATTAGTTTTACTTTTTTCTTAGACGTACCTTCTTCTTTTAGATTATTCTTCCTTTTACTAAGATTTTCCTTTCCTCTATTTTTGTTCAAACATTCCACTTCGTCTTCTATCAAGGAATTTGCGGTATCTAACAATCCAATAAACCCTGTTTGAGGATAATCTTTGATATCATCCAACATATCTAAGTCCACAATATCATCAATATTTAGGCCAATTTCCAAATCGGAGAGGTCGACAACATCACCGTCTCTAACATTCTGTTTTATTAAACTGCTTGATGAAGTGTCAGTAACGGAAGGGTTTCGTCCGACTCCGTTTTCGTCGCTAGGTGGATTTTCAAGAGCAACTATTGAGAAAGTTTCATCATGACAATGGACATGTTTGATGGCAGGAATAGCATTTTGATCGATATCTAAAACTGTTGCAGCAACCTGATCGACCTGCTCAGTTTCATCATAAGATGCTTTATCGGTAACGGAGAGCGCCGTATCAGGATCAACATAAACAGTTTGAATATTGCGTTGATCAAAACCAAATGAATGCGTTACTGGATCCAAACAAGTGCATAGTCCGCGTTTATCGCCACAAAAGCAACTTAATTTTCGATACAATATTTGACCGGGATTCACTGATATGACTTGGTGGAGTTTCATAGTCTGCGGCACAGCTTTGAGATCTCTCGGAATAATTTTGTTCACATTCTCGATATCCGTATCTGAGATTATAAAACATTTCACAGATTTCATACTGGCTGATAGAAAAGTATAAGCATCATTTGCATCTGTCACATCGTGTCCGTACGCCACATGCCTATCTAACTGTCTTTTGACTGCACCCCATCTGCCATCTGCAACACCCTTTCCATGCCCACTTTCCGAAAATGACCAGGTAATATATTTCAGTTTCAACTTTGTTGCAAACAAGTTGATTAGGTAGAAGTTCTTTTTCTGCCTGTACTGGGATGTGGGGCCGTCAGAAAAAAAATGGATTGTTTCTATTGTGGGGTCCAATTCCTTGACAAATTTGAAGATGGGCAAGAGGTGCGCCCAGATGGCATTGGGTTCATGACAAACGTTATCAGATATTGTAACGAATGATTGAGATTTATCATTCCAATAAATGATACCACAATGAAGTGAAACACAATTTTTCGACGCTCCGAAATGCATTGACTGTACCTCAGTCCCAAGTTTACAGTCGTAATTTTCTGAAAAGTCAACTAATATGGCGATCTCTTTAATGCCCAAATTTTTTATGCAGATTTGGTATTGTCGCTGTTGTTCCTTCCAGTTGTAATAATGGATCTTGAATTTCGAAAATTCCTCTTTAAATTGGGTTACAAGCTCGCGAACCGTTCCTTTCTTCAAAAGTTTTACAGTTTTTTTTGTAGTACATTCTTTTCCCGATTTTTGGTATGTGTGTGTAACTCTTTCCCATTTCATCCACGTGATTTCCTCATAAAATTTATCTTCTCTGTATTGCAGGCATTGGGTACTACAAGTTTCACATTCATCGGACATGCATGCGTACGAGTATTTATCACAAACAGACTTACTAATAGTTTCTTCCAGATTTTTGTAATCTACGATATGTTTGTTTTTGAGAGCCATGAAGAGGTACTCCATGTTGGAGTGTTTGATGCACATACATGTATCTCTATTTTTGGCGGTTGGTGACAAAACGTAATACGGTTTATATCGATAAAAAGTCGTAAAACTGATTTTACCACCTTCTTTTTTATAAGTTTCGTATAAATTACTTATTGTGTCGGTTAGGTATCTTATCTGCATTTTCTGCTTCGATTTTGTTTTCGTTTCCCGTTTTCCAGCAGTAGTCCTGCTGATATCGTCTCTCAAATAAAAAATATTAAGTTCGTGTTGTATTTTCTTGTTTACAACTCTATCCTTGTTTTTGCTGTGCCTTATACGGCCTTTAATGCCTAAACAGCTAGCAACAGCTGTTACAGATTTGCTGTTTTTGACCACTTGGTTTAGCGCAATAGATTTAAGCAGCCTTTTTTCTGATATGATTCGGGTAGTTTTGTAGGTTTCACGTAATGACAGCTCTAAGATTTCCTGGCGTGCCAATAGTTTATCTATTTCTGTCTGTAGTTCATCCACTTTTTTCGTGTGGGCAATTTGTTGACGGTAAATTTTCTTTCGGGTCGCTTCATTTCTCGTTTTTAATTTTCGAATATATTCCAGAGACCTTTGATAGTTTCTGCATAAATTTTTATAGCGTATTTTTAAGACAGGAGTTGTCGTGTTCTTGGACTCCGATGTGTTTGATACAGCTACAGCTTGATTTTCGTTTTCTTTTTTTTTTCTTTGTTTCTGTTTTTTCTTATCATCCCTCCATTGTTTTCTTTGAATTTTTTTTTCTTCTTCTGATAAGTCTTTTACTTTTTTTCGACTCTTTTGGAGACGTTTTAGTTGTTTCTTTCTCTGCTCCTCAAATTTTACGGGGTCTTGTTTTAATTTCTCTCGGTACCTTTTGGCCCGTTCGGCTGCTGTAAGGGCCATGTCAACTGAAATAGAACGTATTTATTAAAGTAAGTGATATTGTGATTAACGATGAACGCGTCTCCCCTGCATATTTGTAGTTATAAATATCTACGCTACATTTGTTGATTTGTACACAACATTTTTATTTGTTTCAAGATTACGAGTCGTCTGGTTGCGAGATTATTATTATAGGCTATTATTATTTTACGCAAATATAGAAAAAAACAAACATACATAACTTTCACTAACATTAGACATTAGCCACATGTAGCACAACCTTAATAGTTCCAGTTCGTCACAAAAATATTCCTGTCATACAATACGTGATGGACCGGAACGTGACGATTAATATCAACAAATCTTCAAACAATAATTGACGATCTCGTGATTATGTTATGGCTACTTACAACTTTGTAAACGAGAGTTTCTGAACAAAAATAGGATTGTGTTACATCAAATATCGTAATAAACTGCTAAATACCTTGTAAAATCCAGTGACTTTCCGGAATACAATTTCGAGACCACAAAAATGCACCCACTTTCGTCACAGATTTTGTTCACTGAAATTGATTCCGCAGTGGCGGCCGTACGCCATAGACAAGAATAGTGTTGCCAGAAATAACCAGTAATATAATTCTTCGGTAATATTTCGTTGAAGTGTCGAAATCTTTGCCGTGACGTTTTCCGGAATTCCGGTTATGTGTTATTCCTGGGACAGCAATTAATTAGTGTTACCGGCTATTTCAAGCTCAATATCTACAAAATAGAGCTTGAAATCGTCTGTTTGGTTAATATACGTCTGTACAGCAGCTATAATAGTGGTGGTAACACTAATATTCAGCCAAAACTTACGAGTTGAAAGTTTGAAGTTGCAGGTGGGACATGAAGATTTTACACTTTTTTACACTTTATTTTTATTAAATTTTATTCATATAAATATTTGGCTCGCATCTAACGTTAGTTTGTGATTCTAAAATATGTTACTATTGGACAAAAAAGCAGTTTAACTACTTACATTGCTTACGAAAAATCTAAAAAAAATCTTAATGTATAGGACACTTCTTATCTGCAATGTACATTTGTTTTGAAAAACACCCAGATATCAATTTCATCTTCGCAACTTCGTAATTCGTAAAATGGAGGTACTTAGGTACTAAATTATTAAAACCATTTTGTGCTTTTGTGACCCTTACAGAAAAAATATTGGGAAAAGAATATGATGTGTGGGGGGACATGGGCTCTCCACATGCCACCAAATCAAAATTCAAAAGTTTTTTATTCAAAGTAGCACAGATACTACGACTTGATGAACGTTACAAGTTGAACTAGGTGTCCATTTCAAAATCTAGAACATTTTGGAGGAAAAATGGACAAAAAGACTCCTACGTCTTTTCAAACTCCTTAATTAACAGAGTTTACATAATTATTCTAAAACCTAGAACTCATGCATAGAACTGGCTTTTATTCCAGACATCATTGTCATCTAAATAATCTTCTACAGCTGTAGTAGAATCTTACTTTATGGACACCTACTTGGATAACATAAATGGAAGCAAAAGGGTGTGCTCAGACCGGGAGACAAGGCGACACAACGCCCTGCAATGGCTTTTGTAAATGAACCTCGTCATTCGTCAATGGATTTTATTTGAGGATCTATTGTATTGTAACGTCTTAAGTCGAATTGTTTCCATCGCCGCCGCAGTTTTCTCTGTTGTCTCTCCCAAGACGGAAAAAAGCAATATTTTCTCAGATTTACTTTAGACTTCGTTGCCGTAAGATAAAGAAATAGAGAGCGAATACCTATTTACCAAAGACAAAAAATATTTGCCATCATCATTATGTTTAATCGCGACTCTTTGAGTAATGGCCTTGAAATCCATTATTGATTCCTAGTGCAAAATTGACCGTGCGTTTACTTAGAGTATTTGCTATTTCTATGGACGTTGGATGATTAGTGCCAACAATTAATGGCGAACTGTAAGCTGAAGGTAAATTTCGCATTGTGAAAAACCTGAATACAATGCCAATGATAAAATAAAACTATGAAACAATATTGTTTGACGTTAATACAAGAAAACACGCCAACAAACAGTCAGATAACAATTAGAAACGGCTTTCCTGTTCCATAATAATACCAAAAAACGCACTGGCTGGACATCTGTCCGACCCAATCCTGTTTTAACGAGCCCGAAAAACTAGGTCGATTTGTGAATAAAGTTGGGAGCTGGCAGTTCGCGTGTGAATGGTGTGATGCACGCTCCTGCAGGGCAGCCGTGGAGCGCTAGCATCAGAGCGAAGCGCTATTGTCATTCAATCAACCATTGTGGCAAGCCTGCTCTTTGTCAGACCGCTAGGATAGTCCAGCCTGACCAATCGTCAACCACGGGGAACGGACAAGTTTGCAGTGCATGTTTTATCTAATTAAGTACCTACCTACTATAGCTAAATACCGACACACACATAGTTGTCTGGTTATAAGGTGACATCACTGTGTTATCAGATCACGAATAAACTCAAAACTACGTTATATCAGACCGAACCGCTAAGTGGCGGTGAGCATAATATAAAATGCATTATCAAAACTGATGCAAGCGAATTGATGCTTTATGATGTAGAAACTGAAATACCTAGCTTGCTGGCCACCAAGTACTTTGTAATCACGACAGAAGTATTTCCATAAAATGTAAGCCAGTCATGCAATCGTCATTAATCAATGATCTCATGAATGAATGTTTTTGAGTAAACTACGAATATTATAATGTTTTGGTTTTAGCATTGGTCGTTTACTGCAATCAATGTTCTACAAAAACCTACTAGAATAGGCATTAGAATTAAAGAAGCGCTAGATAAAGTTAGTACCTACCTACGTATCTTAATTTAGGTACAGGATGCACTCACCAAAAGGTGCAACAGGATCCTCGGCACAGCGACAACGCGGCTGCTTTCTTTCCACAAAATTTAAAACACTACCTCAGCGAATTTAAAATCTGATTAAGGACGAAAACACTGACATACCAGCTTAGAACTGAGATGTAAGGGAAGAACTGAAGAGTATTAGGGAAAGTTATATCTACAAAACCGGAGGTATTTACGTAAAGTTTTAATATATAGGTTTGAAGATGCGCGGTGCGAACGGACGGTCGGCTCCAAGTCGAGCCGACGCGAGACTGTCTGCCGTGCCGAAACCGAGTGCCGACAGAGTGGATCCTTGCCGAGATCAGCTTTGCCCTCCGTCCCGCTCCCGCGCGCCGCTCCACAGAGCTTACTCAAAGAATTGCTCAAGAAATGTATCGTCGAAGGAGGGATTCAACGAAAGATGATTTCTTTGTAGAGCTACCCCTTTTGTCACCTGCCCTACAGCCTACAGTCTGGATTTTGGAGGTCAACATAAATCACAGTGAAACTCAAACATTCCTTCACGGTTTGAGAGACTCAAAACATGGATAGAACTATTTGTGGACCTTCTTCGTGAAGTGGTAAGAGGTTAGGTTAGGTTCACCGCAGACTGTAATTTTGGGGAATTATCTATCATTGGGAGGCTCGTAAACGTAGTTGGTGTTGGCCACATGTCCATAATTTTTCTTTCATTTCGAGCAAATTTAGCGCGCGCTCGATAATGTAAGGCTCAAACAAAGAGCTCATTTTAGCGCTCGACCTGTAATCAACGATACAAACTGACCCCCGTTCCCAGTATCCATTTTCAAGTTACATTACGCTCTGTTAGGGTTCCGTACTTGAAGGGTACCAACAGGACCCGATTAAGATGCCTGCGCTGTCTGTCCATCAAAGCGATCGCTTTTGACCAAGAACGTTTTACCTTTTGACGGATATACTAAGTGTAATAAATAGCTCGTTGAAATTTTCAATATGAAGAAAGTGTGTGTACAACGAAAGTATAAAGTTCCTTTTTAGCTTTTAGGTAAAATAAATGTGTACCTATAAAACTCTTAACATGCCCTAACTTCCCCAAGGTAAAAAGTGGGGATGTTATTTTTTCTCTCGTCAACCCCGTCATGTGGGGCATCGTTGAATTGGTCGTTGAAAAACATTATGGATGTAGGAGGACCATTTTTTTATTTAGGTTTCAGTTTGCGAAATATTAAGCTTTAAAGCGCAATTTTTTGTCCGAGTAGGGTCCCCTCCCTCTCCTGGCTAAACGGTTGATTGTAGAAACGTGAAAAAATTCAGGGTAGTAGCAGATAATTATAATGAACTTAAAAGGAAAACTATCACGGCTAAGTAGGCTTTACTAGCTAACTAATACTAGGCAAGCAACTTATAAAAGTAAAATTTCGTACATAATCCATTGAAAATGACTTCGATGAAGTTATTAGTGTTGTGAAAAGCAGATAAAAAACCCTCTTTCCACGGAACCCTACATTGCGCGTAGCTCGACACGCACTTGGCCGGTTTTTTTTTAATAAAAAGATATCTTATTTTAAGATAAAATAAGATTTTTTTCAAGTAATTGTATCCCACTGCTGGGCAAAAGCCTCCCCTTTAGCTCTCACTCCACTCCTCCTGACAACCCGGTAGAAAGTTCGTGAGGTCGGTCCGCCATATCTCCTTGGGTCGGCCACGTTATATATCTGTCGCGTGAGACCCAGTCAGTGGCGACTTTTTACCACCTGTCTGGGCCCACATGGCTTACGTGGATAAGATAATAATATTCTTTATACCACACCTGACCAAAAAGCGGGTTTTTCCGCACGCTACGCGTACGGGAAAACCCACTTTGAGGCCAAGTGACGACATAAAATTGTGTACACAACACAGACTGTAAAATAGTCCTCTATCGCATATATTTATGACCCTCGCCTGCGGCTGCGATATCGGCCTTTCTTTATTTTACGGCCCTAGTTGTGTAAATAACTATTTCAAGGCAATTGCTTGTAAAGCGTTCTTTTTTGTGTAAACACATTGTGCGGAAAGGGACCCTTTAGGTACTCTAAACTTTAGAGTACGCGTTAAATAAAACACTACTGAAATCCTTTTTTTCACTTGTGAAACCAAGTAGGTTTTTTTTCCTTCGTCATTTTTTTGCCTTGCGCCACACAATTCATGCACCATGGAGTTTGGATACAAAGTGATTTTGATATTTATAAAATCAATTATTATATACACTCATGTCGTAAGGTTCGAATTATGATCTTAAAAGTTCTTATATTTAGTGTTATGGCACAGACTACTGTAAAAATTAAATTACGATACAAATTTTGTATGAGAATTTCTGCCAACCTGTATCGTAAAATAACTTTTTTGTTATTAATACACTTCCGGGTAAAATTCTCCTTGCACAGTGTTTTAAATCACTTAAAAAATTTCCCGATGCTGTTTTCCACATTAATCGATCAAGGAATGCATTTGAAATGTAAGAGTAGAACACCCACGTGTCAATTCCTATTACTTTATTTTAAAAAAAATTAATAATATTTCGTGACCTTGGCTTAGAAAATTGTTTAATTAATTTTTGTAGGCGTAACGGTACAAGATGTCATTCTTTTATTAATAAGGTTTGATAAATGATTTTACAGCGCATATTTTCCAATTTTAAATTTTTGTAAATCACCTCGGGATATCGAGTAATTAACTTTTTTTCAGATTTTGGTGTTTATTTTTTTTCTTTAAAATACCTCAAAAGTGCGATCTGTAACTAGCACAGTTAAATTGCTCTTAATTAGGTTTATCACTGATAAAAAAATCACGTTGCACTTACGCGGCGTTTATGAGTTATTGAATTTCAAAATTTAGTGTTAGGGGTGTCACTCAACTTGACCTTTCAATTTAGTCAAAATCTATATATACTTTATTTTTTTTTATTTTTTGATTAGTTGCAAAACTATATATTATTTAGACATACACTTAAAATATCTTCTAAATAGCTTCTTTCTCACATTATATAGACTAACATTTACATGCTTAAAACAATTTTAGTTTTGTTACCTGAAGTAGATTGCTTGGTTTTGTTTAAGTATTTACTTTAAGTAAGTACTTAGTTTTAGTTCAGTTATGGTTAACATGTAGCGTAGGAAGGGGTCCACCCTCGTCAAGCTTACCTATGCTAAAACCCTATGCTTATACATGTTAACTTGAGAAACGGGGGTGAGGCAAAATGGAGCCGTTACAGACCCATGGCGCCACTTCGCCTCAGCAGGGCCTTACCAAACCTGCTGAGGGATGTCCATCCGGGCCCCGACCGCAGGACTTAGGACAAGGAGGGCATGAGGGCGCCAACCCTCATGTTGGTACACGAGTGGCAAGCGATGCTATGGATCACCCCATAGCCGGTACTTCTTATCAAACTCCAGAAGTAACCGCAAGTATGCAAGGAGTTTATTCGCGACTACATATTTTTGAATGTTTTTACGCAGAGAGCAAAAAATATAAAAAGACTGGGTCTCCTGACGACCTAACACCATCGGATTTGATGACCGTACTTTTCAGAGAAATGGGCGAGCGACTTAAAGATCTCTCATCTAGCGAAAAAGATAGACTTATAAGCAACGTTGTTTACCCATTTCTTAGAAAAGCCACTAGGTTTTATAAAAGTTGCAATCGGAACAAAAAGAGGTTCAGAGACAAGCATGCTGTTTTCTTGAACAAACTGTTGTCTGCCAGAAACTGTTCGTGGACTTCTGAAGCCGATTATTGTAGAAAACTTGCAATTCACAGCAGAAGATGGCGAAGATCCATCAATAGATGAATCTTCATCGTTAGACGATGAAGAAGATTCATCCAATTTTGATGACTGCCCTCTGGTACTAGAAACTGAAAATTATTCATACGAGCCATAAAATCCAGAAAATTTGAAAGCAATCTAACATGCGAAAACGTCTATAATATATTTTGAAGTAACTTTTCGTTAGTTGGTTTCCAATTTCCTGTATTTAATGACATAATTGTTATTAATTGGCAACATATTCAAAAGTCTTTTAAGTTTATTTTTCACTTTTTAATTTTAGTAGTAGGTTCACTATTTTTCGGAAAATTTCATCATCATCATTCAGCCACAAGAGGTCCACTGTTGGAAATAGGCCTCCTCCATGGATTTCCAAAAAGACCGGTTGGAAGCGGCCTTGCATCCAGCGCCTTCCTGCCACTTGGATGAGGTCATCTGTCCATCTTGTGGCTGGTCGTCCTACGCTGCGCTTGCCGATATGTGGTCTCCATTCGAGAACTTTTCGGCCCCATCGGCCATCAGTTCTGCGTGCTATGTGCCCCACCCACTGCCACTTCAACTTACTAATCCGCTGGGCTATGTCGACGACTTTCGTTCGTCTACGGATCTCATCATTTCTGATTCGATCTCGTAGAGAAATTCCGAATAGCCCTTTCCATAGCTCGTTGCGTGACCTTGAGCCTTCTTATGAGGCCCATAGTGAGAGACCACGTTTCAGTGCCATAAGTCATCACTGGTAACACACTGGTTGTATAATTTTGTCTTGAGCGATTGAGGTATATTAGACCGGAAAATTTATTTTAAATCTATTTTACTATTTCTCGTGTAAAATATTTATCGTTCCTGTAAATAAAATACCTAGCTTTTAAATTTTATTTGTAAAATATTTTATTTTTAGTGTAAAACATTTGTTAGTGTAACCTTATGCAGATAATTACAAAAAAAATCCACTCTTCATACAAATACTAAAAGTCAGCTACCAATTTTTTATAGACAGTCGAAAAAAAATTAATTTCCGACACTTGGTTTCTTTGGGAAAGTTACTCAAAATCATGGTCTGAGTCCACCCCTGAATTATTTAAACCTTTTGTATATATACCCCGTATAGTTTTTTATTAGAGACAAAAAATAAACATTATATTTATTTGACCTTTAGAGACAACCCTAAAGTGTGTCAGTTGACCTTTGTACGTAACTCCCAAAGGCCGCGATGGAGCAACGTGATCTTTTTATCAGTGATAAACCGAATTAAGAGCAATTTATCTGTGCTAGTTACAGATCGCACTTTTGAGGTATTTTAAAGAAAAAAAATAAAAACCAAAATCTGAAAAAAATTTTATTACTCGATATCCCGAGGTGATTTCCAAAAATTTAAAATTGGAAAATATGCGCTGTAAAATCATTTATCAAACCTTATTAATAAAAGAATAACATCTTGATCCGTTACGCCTACAATAATTAATTAAACAATTTTCTAAGCCAAGGTCACGAAATATTAGTAATTTTTTTTAAAATAAAGTAATAGGAATTGACACGTGGGTGTTCTACTCTTACATTTCAAATGCATTCCTTGATCGATTAATGTGGAAAACAGCATCGGGAAATTTTTTAAGTGATTTAAAACAGTGTGTGCTGGTACACTCCCGGTTAAAATTCTCCTTGCAGTAAACTTTTCTGTGAATTTTTGGGCTCATAGACCCACATTGAGCACATGGCTGTAAGCAGGTATGACTCCTTTGCCTATCCCAAATGGAACAAAGAAAAAAAGGAAAGGGGACCTGCGCAGTTTGGATTTGTTTTGCCGCCATTATTAATTTACAATTTTTTTAAATGAATATAATGAAATTGTTTACTTTAGTTTAATTTATAAATGAGTGAAGATAAAGTAGTGTATGCAACTCCATATAAAACGATATGAGAATCCTCGTATTATACTATTATCATACTCGGCTTCGCTTGGTATTCACACTCGTATTCTAAGAATCTTTCTTATATGACAGTTGCATAAACTACTACAAGGTATTGCACAAATACGCTACAATGCTATATTGCTTAAATCGTAAGCTAGGATAAATGGCGGCACGGAACCCTCGATGCGCGACTCTGACTCGCATTTGGTGGACTTTTTTATATGCGTACGCCGCAGTTACTTAGCACGGCTGGAGGAGATAGTTTTTACACCAGTTTCGTTCGAACTCTGTGGGTATTTTTAACAATGAACCTTGAGCATGATACTTCACCATCTATTTTAAGGAAAACAATATTACGGTAAGCAATAAAAAAACCGAAGGAACTTGTTATATCCTAAGTCAACATATTGGAAAAGTCAATAAGTCACTGAGCGGCAAGTATGTACATAAAGGGTAGAGTTAACTTAGATCAGGGGCCTATTTATGCACACCAAATCTTGGGCGATTCCAATCGTCTAACTGTCAAATTCAAAATTTCACACTAATTTGACAGTTAAACGATTGGAATTATTGTAATATAGAAGCATTATATTACGCGCACCAAATCCTGAACAATTCCAATCGTTATGGAATTTGACAGACGATTGGCATCGCTCCGGGGCGCAGATTCTGCTAATGCACTGTAGTACAGTGACAACTGCATGATCGCGCCGATAGATAATGGTACGGAACCCTTCGTGCGCGAGTCGGACTCGCACTTGGCCGGCTGTTTATTTACCGAATGGTAATTAGAAATTAAGCATGTAACTACGAAATTTTTGTTCTAACAATACATGTTTTCCTCCACCGTTAGTGAGTGATATTTCTACGTACTACAACTTCACAACGTAACTTAGCAAACAATGACATTGGTAGGTACATGCCAGAATTCGAACCCACGACCTCCCGAATGTGGGGCCGGCGGAGTTCCACCGCTGCGCTACCATCGCTTAAACGTGAAATTAAATCTATTGCATAAACATATTTTAGGCGTATCTGGAGTGGAATTTAGCAGGAAACCCATGACTATAGGCACATTTTTAATTTCATTGAGGCTGGTCGCGAATGTAGAGCGAGCGGCCTAGCTCCGACACAACAAAGCACTCTAAAGCCTGCGGCTTAAAATACTCTAGAGAGAGCTCTAACAACGCAAGTCCACCCTGCTAGCCCCCTAGGTACCCGCAGCCGCGAGCTGCTGTTTAAATCCTTTTAAATAAACTAAGTACAATGTCCGACAAATGCCTTGTCCAAATGGCTTTGACGACGCATGGTCGTACCTATTATGGGCCTTATTGGCGGGGGTTATGGGATGCCACTTAGAAAAGTACACGCAAGTGTTTTTTATCAAATTTACAATAAAATTATTGCACTTGCGTGTCCATCGTAATCTCATCCTGACTGCGCTGTTTTCTGTTCAAGGTATCTGCCTGGCATTATACCTGGTGTTAATTTACTAACGCTCTTCCCTAAAACTTCGCTCTCTGCTCGTTACGAAGATCCATGCCTGGGAAGGTTTTTGCAGAAATTTCATTTTATTTTATTTTATTTTATTTATTCAATTCAATTCAATTTTGTATAATGGCATATTATATGGACTATTTCTTTCTTCGTGTCCATAGAGTATCTTTTTGTTATGTCCGTGTCCGAAACACAGCACAGATTAAAAAGAGTCCAGGGGCCTAATTCTGCGCACCAAATCCTAGGCGATTCCAATCGTCAACTGTCAGTTACACGTTTGGAACCGCTCAGGATTTGGTGCGCGTAATATAGGGGCAGCAGCCCTAGTCTGTGGTCCACAGTCTTCTTAATATGTGACAGTCTGAGGAGAAAAAGTTTATCTAATGTCCAAAATCACTGTCCTCCATGGTGCCTAACTACCGGTACCATAGAGGTTAGTGGCGCTCACAGACCTGCATTGTACTCAGACTAGGTCAGAGGTTGGTGATTATGCGAAAAGAGGTCAGTGAATCGATGATGAGATCTGTGCTGGAAAACCTCATCAGAAAACCCTAGCTTTTTTCAAGTCTAAAAAAATATTTTTCCTGACAACCACAGATGAAAAAGACAAACTGTCAACTAGCCAAGTCTGTTAGACATTTTGAGCTCCGTTTTGTAAATATTTTCGAGCTTGATATTTAGCTTTAATTACTTAATTACTTATTGGTTCGTTTATTGATTATTTTAATTTAAAAAGGAATCATGAGTAAGTATCTAAAACCCACTTTTACTTACAAATGTCGTGGAACCTGTGCCGAGCCCCTTAATTATTATAAGTAGTTTGTGGTGGATATTTTACACGGAAAAGTCGTAACCACAAATTAAATAAACTGCACCTTAGGAGTGCTTTAGTGTTTTTATAAATTTATATAAATTTCGGCGGAATGGTCTTTTTAATAAGACCGTTAGGCTAGTCTTAGGCAAGGCCAGTTTATTTGCTGGACTCTCTTTCCGCCATAGATTCATCCGTGAGGAATCCCGTATTCCTGGGGACGGCCCGGTCGTGCTGTAGGTTGTTTGTTGGACGATATTCATGTGAAACATGCCGCGCTCGCTCGCCAGATACTGTCACATTAGCTACTATTGAGGATCGAGGACTACCTATCCACATTATACGTGCGGGTGCAATTATACAAACTAAAATAAACCGTTAATGCTGTTAAGGTAGTGACTACAAAACTTTGGCCTTTGCATCTGCGTAGTCCGATGATTTATACAGGCAGCGTCCAGTGGCACCTTCACTCACACTAGATGGGTGAAGGGACCACTCGGACGCTGCAGTGCCTGGGACATTGTTTTTTAGCTGACAGCTTAGTCGGCCTAGCCCACAGGAAAGACAAGCCAATACATGCGGAGCCAACGAAGCCGCGGGTTTTCAGAGACTACAGTGCTACAATACTAAGCCTTAGATGAAAACAAAACCCTTTTTTGTTTTCATCTAAGATATTAGCGCAAAAAGCGGCCGAAAGGCACAATACGGGAACGAGCTTTTTGCACTTTTATTGTATTCTCTAACTTTGAAAGTATTTAAGGATCATTTTAGATTGAAATCATGCCACCCGCACATCGCCTGCCCTTGCAAAACGCGAGATCAGTTCTTATCCATCAGGACAGTTCGGCTGTCCCAAAACTAAAAGCAGTAAGGGACATTTGTTTTTTCAAAACCTAGTTATTTCCACTATTGGTCACTAGAACCAACAAGTAACCAAAAGGGGATTTCTCATGTCTCAGTTTTCGAAAAAAAAAATTCCCTTACTGTTTATTTTTGGGACAGCCGCGTTACGAAGATGTGGTTACGTGTTACAGCGTCTACAGTGCTTGTCAACATCAGCGACATGATCGACCTCGCCATAGGCACGCCAGAGGCAAGTTACTTCTTCCTACTTCGACTTGTATTTTATACAGGATGTTTTGTGCATCGTCCGACAGAGGCTCATCCATCTCACAAGCGGTGGTAGCGCATATAGTGGCGTGGGTTCGATCCCCGGCGCTTGTAAATTTTGTTGTAGACTTTGTTTTCTAAGTTACGTACATTCGTGAATTTGTAGTAGCAACACTACTCGCCAACGAAGGAAACCATCGTGACGGAACCTTATGCCTTAGTTGTTTACATACTTCAGCAGTTGAAATTGCCAACCCGCGGCGGGCGCGCGTGGTAATTAAGTACTCTGAGAGAAAACCTGTGCCCTACAGTGCGTCGTAATAGGCTGCGTTATAAGGCTGATTTGCACCCCTCAGGATTGTTTTCTATTTAAGTTCTAATTTTTCTTTGCACATGGCCCTAAAATACGATTCATCAAGTTTGTAGATCAAAATTTACACCAAGTTTCATGGAAATGCGACCACCAATATTTTACTCGCCTTACAAACGTTAGGGGTTGAATTAAAAAAATTGTGAAATACTGCGAAATATGTGTTTCATCAAATGTATCGAAGTAAATATTTATAAGATAAGAATATTCTTTATTGTATACCGGAAATAAATTATGTAATATTGGTACCCCTTAGGGGTTGAACCTTGCAATACGTGTTTTATAAATTGACATAAGACCAAGCATAAGACACAAGAGGCTCTAGGCGATAACACGGCCAATTGTATAGGTACCACTACCATTGAATTTAAAATTAAATGCCACTACTTAGATAAGATGATATTGTAATTCTTTCTCCCGGTTATACAAGAAAATGTTCTCTATCTATCAGTGGCGTAACTATACCATCTGAGGCCCGTGGCAAATTCATTGTATGGGGCCCTCCCAGTAAAAAAAATATATTTATATGGTCTTTAATTGTAGTAGGTATAGATGGCCCAACTGATTGATTTCATAAGATTATTTTCAATTATTATGTTTATATACTCATAGGTATATAAACATAATAATTGTTACAAATTTCTTTTAAAAATGTTAAGTTACTTCTGAGCTCGCGGCCTCACAGTTCGTGACCCCTCAGGCTGTGGCCCGTGGCATTTTGCCAGCCCTGCCACCCACCCTATAGTTACGCCCACAAAAGTGAGGTTACCCCACTTCTATCTATACCAAGTTTCATGGAAATCCGACCACAAATATCTTCCAGGTGGGCGTGGTGGACTTCAACATGCTGCAGACGGTGCTCCACTGCCTGGCGCAACAGATGCGGATCCTGGGCAAGAACGTGGAGCTCCGCGGGTCCGTGGCGGCCCTGCCCATGACCCGCGAGAACGCCCAGACCATCGCCGTCAGCGAGTATCTGGTCGATACTGATCAGGTAATCGCCTAGAGATGGCAGTGGGCTGGTCACATTTGCCGGTATTTAGATTCAAAGTACAATTATCGCATAGCGTTAATTCACTTACGGCCTTATTTATAAAAACACGATTCCTCTAAAGCACTCGTGTCTAAGTGTCGGTTTATTTAATTTGTGTTTACGACTTTTCCTTGTAAAATCTCTACTATTTTAATCGGCGTTTTAATGAATCGTGTTTTTTATAAATAAGATCATTAACTTATGTTAAGTTATTTTTTGTAATAATTAAACCGTTTTTCAATTTTAATTTAAGTAGTGGTTTGTGTTCCAAATTTCAACCATGTACTCGTACTTTGAAATAGATAAAATAGATTTAGGTACAATTAGTTCACTGACAAGTATCCGGTGCCTCTATCCTTAGTTTGCTTAGAAAACTGTAGTTTTTTTCGTGTTATGAAAACTAAAACGTTACATACAGATAGATAGATAGATAGAATATTATTTATAGAAAAGAAACCCGGTTCCTCTAAAACGGTATCTCTAAAGAGAGATGCAGTTCCCCAAATGCTACCTAAATGCACTCTTTCCGTTTACAAAGGGCAAATCTGTATGAAAAACATGTCATGTTGTAATTATTTTCACATTATAAAAAACATGTGCAGGTGACCCGGCTTGACGCGTACAGTGCGGTTTAAATTATGTTGCTATGTTTTTAGTCTGGGTGTGTTTCCATGCTTGTAATATTCTTGCCTGGTTACCATAGCACAGGGTATCCTAGTTTGGGACCACGGCCAGTGATCGTGTTGTGTGGAAGTTATTTATTATTTTATTTATCTTAAAAAAAACCCAGTTTTCATCAGTAGTGAAGTGATAACATCATTACTGACTGGCATAAACATACATATATAAATAAACTCACGCCAGTAAGCATTCAATGGCCAGGATTATCCACTTGCCACGGTTCTGGAAATTGCACGCACCGCTCTGTATTGTATCTAATTAATGTTTTAGAGTCGTCGACATAGCCCAGCGGATTAGTAAGTTGAAGTGGGAGTGGGCAGCATGAGCATGAAAAAATGTTTATTTGTTCCAAAAACTACATAAAAAAAAGGATGAAGCCCTAATTCCCACACTAGGATTCCCTGTGTTGTGGAAACTAGTCCCCTCCGCTTAATGGATGACAATAATAGAATAGGAACTTATTGACTTGAACTTAACGTATTGTTACGACGGTGGATAGAAGGTAAAACTTTGAACGCGTTTTTCCGTGCCTTGGAGGCGTTTTCAGCAGGCTGAAATACCGTTTCAGGCCGTTTCAGAGGGTGCTCTGTGTGACAGAGTTAATCAAAATTTCACCCAAGTTACCATGGTTTTCAGGCGCCTGAAACATGTTTTCAGTCCGTTTCAGGCCACCCTCTATTCGATGACGCCATAACCTGAAAACCCGTTTTCAGGCATTTTCAGGACCCCTATGGTCAGTATATGACGAAATTTTCAGTAGGAGTGAAAGAGACAGCACTGTTAGGAAGGGATAGCTATAGTCCGAACATTCCGGAAAGGTGTGACAGAGACATCACGATCGAGCGAGACGGCAGAACCTTCCACGACTTGATGGAGTTTTCGAGAACATCTCAAACGGTATATAAGCGGGGACGACGCGTGCCGCGAGTCAGTTTTATTTTGGAAGCGGAAGCGAAACGAAGTACAAGAAGGAAGAAGTACCTACTATTAGTAGATATTATCGGATCAGTGCAGTGTGATTAAAAGTGTTTGTTTAGAGAAAAGTGTTGTGAAGTTAAGTAATAGTGTGCAAATAAATCCTACTCTTATTCATCGGTGTATAAAGTGCGTTTTCCGATCACGAACCCACCCCTAGAGCGTAACAGTATTAATAAGTTAATTCTTATCAATCTCATAAGAATAACAACATAAAAGTATGGAGAATAATGTTTACGCATAGTTATTATATAAAATGATTTAGATCACTGATGATGTATTTCTGTTGCCACTATAACACCAACTAAAAACAATAAAATAAATATTTAAGGGGGGCTCCCTTACAACAAACGTTTTTTTTGCCGTTTTTTGTTCGTTATTAATAACGGCCCATTAATAGCCCAGCGGATTAGTAAGTTGAAGTGGCAGTGGGCGGGGCATATAGCACGCAGAACTGATGGCCGATGGGGCCGAAAAGTTCTCGAATGGAGACCACATATCGGCAAGCGCAGCGTAACTACCAGCCACAAGATGGATAGATAACCTCATTTTGGAAATCCATGGAGGAGGCCTATATCCAGCAGTGGACTTCTTGTGGCTGAATGATGATGATATGTTTTAGAGAAATATGTATTCATAAATAATATTTTTGTATTTTTCAAATAACCCTAACCTGTTTACACATAAACTTTCAAAGTAGGTGGCCCAAGAACGTAGGTACCTGATTTTTGTTATCAGACATGGACTAACATTTTTTTTTTCAGGACAAGAAAGAAGATATGTGTAAGTATTTTTTCTCAGCTGTTATATGTTAACAGCTCGCACAGCTATTATATGTGCGACATTTCCTTCAGAAATATGTTAACTTTTCAGCTTTGAAACCAGCACAGTCGGATCAAAACACTATTTTAGTCGGTGAGTCTGCAAAAAGCTTAAAAAATGCGTCGCATTTCACAAATTTAAAAACTTCTGACGCTACTTTTTCATTGCAGTGGAGAGAGTCAAAAAGACCGTCTCAACACGTAAGTATACACAAAAACCGGTTAGTACTTACTTACCTGTAAGTATATAAAAGAACAAATTCTCTAATCAGTCATCATTGACCAGTGTTACTTCAAATTAATACTTATTGCAAATTTAAAAAGGGTAACTGTAGTCGAAAGCTGATCAACATTTAATGTTCTTTGAAAAGTCGTCCATAACATACGCAGTTGAGTAGAGTGCACGTTGGTTTGGGCGGGAAAAATCATAACACCCCTCTATTTACGCCAATGAGTGGCTAAGCCCATCCCGAGATTACGGGTTAAAACGGCACATACAATGGTGTATAGTGTAATAGACCAACGCTTTACAGAGGCCAGGCTATACTAACTTAGGTATATATAATTATGCCAAGAGTGAAGTGGCTGCTTAAGTGGCGCGCAGCCTATTCATACCCTTAACGGTTCGATTCCCAGCATCAATGCTTTCCCAGAGGGCAAGACGCCCCAACGCGAAGTGTCCCCGGCGCCCTCCGGTGGCGGGGTCACAATGACCACTTCCCATGCCCACCGCACCTCCCTTCACACTACGGCGCACCTTAGCGATCGCATCACACTGGTAACCCTTAGCAAGTTTGAGCTGCTTGAGAACACGGTAAATGACCTGAAGCACACGGTTTACGGGGCGATGCCGAAAAACGAGGATATCATCCGGGAGGTGAGGTAAGTTGGATCAGTCAGATACCACAGTACCAAATTACTTACTGTACTTACTATTAAAAGTTCTATATTTTGAATTTAAAGAGGATCGTTTATACATATACCGACATAGTACCTAAATTGTTATAATTTAATGTATAATACTTAATTTAAATTTTAAGACTCTATTCCATCCCTTCATGGAATAGGCATTGTGATTGGGATTCGTAATTCTTACTTCAGGTCACATACAAACGTCCGCGCCATAGCTGACATGTGGACGAACCTCAACGTGTCCTCGCGTCTGGAGGCGGCCGAGGCGGGACTAGGCAAGCTCAGCTCGCTCGTACAGGACCTCATTAACGAAATGGCCGATGTGCAGGACACCATGACCAATCACGGCATGTAAGAATCCAGACGGTATAAGGATACTTGTCATCAGACGTCTGTCTACACTTTGGGAGATAGATAGTACATCTACGTTGACACATCATCTAACACTTGTCTCTTTTAGGCCAACAGCTTACGGCTCTGCTGGGCGCGTGGTTGGAATACCAGGGCAACCGGGGGCTGCGGGCGCAGCTGGTGCGGCAGGGGGCGCTGGTGGCGCCGGTGGGATGGGTGGTGCTGGCTCGGCTGGAGGGATTGGAGGATCGGGCGGAATAGGCTTGCTGGGTGCGGCTGGCGCCCCGGGCGGCCCCGGCGAGCCTGGTGCGGCGGGCGGCGCAGGAAAACCACCTGACTACGCCACCGGAGAAATTAATATGTTTAAGACAGACATCGAACAACTGAAAATTGAGACGCGCTGGCTTATCGACACCATGAACAGCCTGTTAAACGATCTTCAAGGTGCGAGACTATCATTTTAGGTTTAGGTACTATCTTTTATAAAGATAAATAAAAGCCTGCTTTTTGTTGGCAGCTGCTCAAGTTGGTGGTCAGGCTTCAGAAGGGGGAGCAATAAGAGGAGGAATAGTGGCAGGGGGAGGAGGGGTATTGGTGGGACCAGCAGGGCTTACGGGAGCGGCGGGGATTGCGGGCGAGGCGGGGGCTGCTGGCAGAGATGGAAGGGACGCAATTGGAGGCACAGGGGGAACAGGAGGCGCCGGTGGACTGGGAGGGGTCGGGGCTTCTGGTACGAAGGGCCCCGGGGGCGGTGGCGCAGGGCAAGGTGTGGGAGGGCCAGGCGGCGCAGGCCCAGGATTGGGAACAAGTGCGGGTGCTGATGCAATAGCAGGGGGCACAGCTCAGGCCGGAGCGGTGGGAGGAGCGGGCCAGGCGGCGGTTGGGGGCCCGGGCGGGGCCGGTGGAGTGGGTGGCATCGGCGGCGCGGGCGCTGGAGGCCAAGCGGGCGCTGGAGGCCAAGCGGGCGCTGGAGGCCAAGCCGGCGCGGCGGGACCCGCGGGCGCCCCGGGGCGTAGAGGTTCCCCAGGTCGAGGTGGAGCTGATGCTCGTGAGTTTCTTTTTTTATTCCACTTGGTGCACCTAACGAGGTCGCACGTCCAAGAGTCATATAGACCATTCTCTTTCGTGGATGTGAGCACGGTAGACGTGGCCAAAACACTAAACTCACGATAATATTGTTGCAATGTTCAAAGTTGTTCAAAACTCCTTTGGCAGCTCTTGGTGCACGCGTATCGTTCACGGCCGTCACGAACCCGATCTGGGAGCGTATCAGCGAGCTTGAGAAGAAGATGCAGAAATGCTGCGAAGAAATGAACAAGACTGAAGGAATTGTAAAAGACACGGTAACACTCGAGATGACATACTAATAACTTATGAAAATTCGGTAGCTACCTTCTATCCACCGCTGGATGGATGGAGCAAGGCCGGGGTCAGAAAGAAGTGGCGTGCCGTAGTGGGAGGCCTATATCCAGCAGTAGACAAAGACGGTCTGATAGGACCGATAGGTAGGTACCTAACCACGCACTAAAAACTCCTACACTAAAGAGACCACATCGTAGACGAGCACAGGATTAGGTTGACAAACTTGTGTAAAGTTCAATCCTGTGCTCGTTGTTTTTAGGATAGATAGATGCTATGTGGTATCTACTTACTACAAACGAAAGTAATTTAAAAATTTTCTTGTTAGGCTGAAAACTTACAAGATCAAATAGAAGGACTGATGAAGCAAGTAGCAGCTCTAGGAAGCGACCTCAGCAGTGGAAAACTATCGCCGGACCTTATCAAGGACTTGCAAGGTACTATCTCATCAATATTTCTTATAACTAACAAAAACTATGTTTTCATTTGGGGTTCGCGGCATTTCCCCCGCCAAGTCGAGCAAAAAAGCGGCACGGCCGTACCATCCTATTCTGGAATCAGTTCAGGCCATTTTCGACCCCCTATAACTTCGTTATGGATAAAACTAGAAGCCTGAATTTTCGGTCACCAAGCAGGCATTGCATAAACACGGTATATTTAAAATTTCATTCAATTTGAACTAGTAGTTTAAGAATTATAACTAGTCAAAATTCTTAATCTTGTCACTCACTGACTGACCGATCATTAAAACTCTAAGGCACTTCTAGCAGACGTAGAAGCTTCAAATTTAAAATACAATTAGTGTTTAGTGTATAAATCAAGGAGAAACTAAAATATTTTGCAATCTTGGTCCAGTTTTCTAGATACACCAACTGCATTAACTTTCTAATCCCATATAAATATATAGGATTACAAAGTTACATTTGCAGTGAATGAATCAGTGTACCCTGTATTATGTATAAAATAATGGAATAATAGGTGTAGATAGGTACCTAGATATAATTATATTCAAAGGTAACTTGTAAAATGGTCTACGGAATGAAAAAGCAAGAATGGGACATGTCTTATGAAGTTGTACCAAAATCCTGCAATGCATTAAGTAGACTAAATTGCCCGAAATTTCCATGAACGAACACTAACAAAATAAAATCAGATGTTATTAAAAACATACTTGTAAAAAAAAGCCAAGTCTCGCAACTCAGTTCTTATACCGTAAAAAGTTGTGAGATCCTCGTAATACCAAGTCGGTTAATTTATTCAATTAATGGATTGATTTGGCCATCGCATGAAAACACAGTGTATCTCACAAGTAATACATACTATAGGTATTAGATTAGATTGTTTGGTGCGATTGCCAAATCAATCTAGTTATTGAATAAATTAACCGACTAGGTATACGTGGATCTCACAACTTTTTACGGTATAAGAACTGACTTGCGAGACTTTGTTCTTTTACAAGTTATGTTTTACTGGCATTCAATTAACACAGTTAAATTAGATTTTTAAGAACTAAGGGTCGAAAATGGCCGAAACCTCCTAAGTACATGCTGAAATTATTATGGTTCTGGTGATAGCTTTTGCTAGTGGATAATGAATCTGTTTGTAGGTCTTATGCAGCTCTTCCAGACGGTACAAGAGATGCAAATACAACTGAACAAAGTTCACGAGACAGCCGTGCAGTTGGCTGCTGAAAAGGAGGAAAGACAATCTCACACAGACGTAAGTAAACATCCTCTATTTCCGGTCGAAATCGTTTTGGTCTTGAGAATTTTCATATAAACGTAGTTTGTTTTTTATTTACAAACGACAGGCCGGATCGCAATGAAACTTAAAGAGGACACAAATCGAGGTTTGATCGTGCTTAGAATTGAAAATTAACGTATCGAAATGTGGATATTTTCTATGAAAAGTTCTATTAGGCAATAAATTCATATTTTTATTTTGTTATTGTCAGTTGTAAGCACGAGAAACCCTTGATTTGTATCCTCTAAACACATTAGTAAAGTGTCATTGAGATACGGCTTGTGGTTTGTGACTTAAAACCAAACTACGTTTGTATGGGAATTGCTCCTGAACCGCCAAAACACTTCATCCACCACTCCCTTGGCCCCCAGGCTCTGCTGGAGCAAATCGAGCTGCTGAAGACCATCAAGCTGGACCGCGAGGACATGGTAGAGGCCATGGCGGACAAGGCCGACCTGCGGATGCTGGCGCGCAAGGTCTCGCATGACCAGTTTGAGCTGGCCTGCGATGACCTGTCGCGCGGCCTAGAGCACGCAGTGGGCAAACTCAACATGCAGGTGAGAGGTCGGAACTGTGCTTTGTGTTTGGGTAAGCCATAAGGCCTCGATGTGGAGAGCAAGTGTCACGCGATTGGTAAAGATATAAATTTGACTGCCTCGATGGTCTACCGGTATCACGTCTGATTACATGCTGGAGTCGTGGGTTCGATTCCCACTGGATCCCGCCTTACATTTGTACAAATAAATGACCTCATTATGGGTGTATTTACTTACATGTTATGTGATGTCCTTGCCTGGTTACCATAGCACAGGGTATTCTGGTTTGGGACCAGGACAAGTGATTGCGTTATGCGGAAGTTATTATTATAGCCGGTAATTTCTTATCTGTTTGTATAATTTTTCGGAAAATAATTACTTTCTACAAAAAATATCGTTAGGTAACGCGAGTTAAAACAGGTCGTATGTTCGATTTCTACTGGAGGCCGCCGTACTTGATCTGTACAAATGCCTTCAGTCTGGGTGTATTTCAATGTTTGTGATGTCTGCCTGGTTAGCACTTAGCACAGAGTATCCTAGTTTGGGACCAGTCCAAGAGTTGTGTGGAAGTTATATTTTATATAGCGGTTGATGTTAATTCAAATAGCTTGCGCCGCTATGGCCTTTCCACCTTTCCACGTCATAGAACCCGGTTACATAGCGCAAACATTGCAGGAAGAGCTTTGGCAGCAAGCGTTGGACGACATCCAGCGCGAGATCGAGACGAAACTGGACAAGTTAGAGCTGGGCCCTGTCAAGCAATTCTTCAACACAAAGCTGAAGCAGTTGCAGGACAACCTGAAGCAAATGGCGTCGCTGCGGCGTGAGGTGGAAGCGGCTGGGACGAAGAGGCAACTACTCAGGTCAGAAAAACATACAATTTTAGCGTATTGTCGCGATCAGACGTCCAGGGCGCACAAGGCCAAGTTCTCGGCCGGCCTGCACCGTGCATATGATGCCGGCGATTAGGACCGAATTCTTATTTTTCGATGTGTGTAATTGTCCAAATGATTATCTGGACGAATTCTTCTTTATGAAAATTCTTAATTTTACTAATTCTTAATTTTCCGATTTCCGATTTTTCATATTCCTAATTATGGTTAGGACGAATGTTGTTTTTTTTTTTTTCAATAAAAAGTACAGTTAGCGATTTTGTGAATTGCTAAGTTTGCCTTTCTCGACCTCTTTCTTCACCTAACCGCTCCTTTTTTTATCTACACTTTTTGAAAAAAGAAGCGAAATATTACGAAAAATTTATAAAAAACAACTTGATTGTTTTTAATTAATTTTTCGTAATATTTCGCTGTTCACTGAGCCGAGGAAGAGGTGGTCTAAATTCATTATCAAAGACGCAAAAATTTGCAGCTACATAGATGATATTTTAAAACGAAATATTACCCATGAGGAGTGTTTAAAAAAATTTTGCCGTTTCAAGTAAGAAGATATTTTACATAATAGGTATGTATTTAGTTGCTGCAATATACCTATAATACATACACCTACTAGTGGACCCAAAAGTCATTGTCCTGACTACAGCGCCATCTGCCGGGCTGATTTGTGAATCTAAACCACCCAGGGCGCCACCCAAACGCATACAAAAAAAATCATTCAATTAGGTCCAGCCGTTTAGGAGGAGTTCAGTGACATACACACGTATGTCGTTTCACTAGGTAATTGCATTAAACTTCGTGTTTCCATGTTACATTTTAAATTTTGTTTCCTTTAATTTAATTAATTGGGATTTGGATGATATCCAAAAAGTGCATTTTGTTTGACTGTACTTATTTCGAAAAATGCGAATTCGTCCTAATCATAATTAATTAGGAATACGAAAAATTCGGAAAATTAAGAATTAGTAAAATTAAGGATTTTCATAAAGAAGAGTTCGTCCAGATAATCATTTGGATAATTACACACATCGAAAAATAAGAATTCGATCCTAATCACCGGCATCGTGCATATCAGAAATCAAACATCAATAATTTATTTCAACGTAAAGAATTTACATTCTGTTTGCTGCCGTATTTGTAGTGGAGAAAAATATATTTACACGAACCCATTCAAGCGCATTTTCGAAGGTTAGCTGGAAGAAAATACTTACTTATTAGTATTAAGGTCGCCTATGTACAAATGTTTTTATTGTGCAATAAAGAATTTTTAGTCAATCATTACGAACCTCATATATCTCCAAAACCAGTTATATCACAGGACTGAAACTTTGAAGAGGGATTAAGGTTACCAAAAAAAACATTGCTGCAAAGCTTATACATCTAGTTAGAATAGTTTACAAGATATGGGGGTCAGAATTTATTATTTTCGGCACTCACTGACTCACTTGCTCACTCACTCGCCGATGGCTTATCAAGAGCTTTTTTGCTGAGCATGAGCGAATTTGGAACATAAATAGCGTTTTCTCAAACATGCTTGGTGAGCATTATTTCGACAACCTTCTTCGAGATAAATCGAAATTGCTGTAGCGGCTGGAAAAAGTTCTATGAAAATTCGTCTGATTTTGAAAGTTTATTAAATTTAACAGAATGAGTTCAAGTGATGAAAATGACTGCGATGAACTTATTTTAACGCCACCTGAAATTCAAGAGGCAGCAAGAGCCGTAATAGAAAACTTGTTACCGCCAAAATCGAAAGAAAAATATTTTTCAAATAAAAAGTTCTGCCTTAGTTCTACTTAGTTTTAATTTCCACGCATTATTTGAGAAAAATCATATACAAGCCTTGGCCACAACTAGGCATTGATGGACTCGCGTATGTGTGCCTCGGCTTCACCTCGGCCCTCATTTCCACGTTCGTCCATCAATGCCTCTTTTGCTAGCCGCTGCAGTAGAAACATCGATATAGGTACAATTCATTCATAAATTTAAAAGTTCCACAATTTTCCCTTGTTCATCAAAACACTGCTACCTAATTCCGTGAACACATGGAACTTGGCAAGTCCATGCAAAAATACTTGATAAGTACATCAAGTATTTTTTTGAGACGAAAAGTTGGCCAGTTTTTTTACATTTAGGTTTTGGTGGGATCTGTCTTTCACGATTTTAAACGTAACTACCTCATTGCATCTTTAGTTAGAATCTGTTTTTATTTCTTGTAAAGATGCAGGCGGTGCGTGGACTAGACTAAAATTCAAAAACATTTAAATGGACAGCAACATCGTCGATGCGATGTATCCCTTTACAGCCAAACCCGTTGGGCGATTAGGATGAAAACTATCTGTATCTACCTAGCTAAAGGTTTGACCAATCAGTAGGTACTTCCTAAAGCCTTTTAATGACCTCAGTACATATGGGTGTATTTCCAAGTTTGTAATGTCCTTTCTTGGTTACTATGGCACAGGGTATCCTAATTTGGGACCAGGACAAGTGTTTGTATTTCGTGTAAGTTATTACTAAGTATTTCGCTTGAAGATTAGAGAAGAATATGGAGAGCTGACAGCCAAGCCCTGGTAGTGGAGAAGCACGAAAGAAGAGTTCCACTACTTCCACATATACATACGATCGTTTTTCATCTGCATACCATGCGAGAGGTCCCGGGTTCGAATCCCGGCTGGGGACAAAAAAAAACCCAGGTCTTGGATGTTTACATGTTTGTGATGTCGTTGTTTCTGGTTCCCACGACACAGGGTATCCTAGTGTGGGGCCAGAAGCAATGTATGTGCCTGTATGTTTATGGTTTATGTTTATGTTTACCTATGTTTATGTTTCTGTTTATGTTTATGTTCTTTGCCACCAGGGACGTGAATTGCATTTCGTGCGATGCGAACGCGGTGATGAACATGGACCCCGGCCCGAATATCCCAGAGTTGAAAGGCCTGCCCCCACATCATTCCATGAAGCCGTACCTCACTTACGAATTGGGTTCGTACCTCCACGCTTCTCTAATCCTTGTCAACTTACAATAGTGGAGTATAACACAAGATCTAGTTCGTCTAGTTCACTTGTTAAGCACAGGAGATCGATACAACGTCATGGAAAGTGCTCTACGAGTATAATAATCAAAGTGCTAGGTATTACTTTTCGTAGCGCAGTGAAAGCGAAATGGTGGCACTACCCCATAGCTCGACATCAAGATTACGCGAAATGGAGCTATTCTATAGGTTGAAATTAAGATTACGCTGTCTTGCTCATCTTTTCGCAAAGATAGGCAGGCGAGTGTACCTATGTGATGGAAATAGGTCCTTGTCCCTCTCCTTCTTCTTGGACCCTCACAAGTACACGATAAATCTGTTTCTTTTCAGATACGATCCGCAAACAGATGATCAGCAACGTGCCGCAGCGAAACATGCGCGACTGGGAGACCATAGACAAGCAGGCGAAGCACGGAGGAGGGATAGGGGGGCCTGCTGGGCTTGGCGGTCCTGGGGGGGTTGGAGGGCCTGGAGGATTAGGGGGTCCCGGAGGCGCCGGGGGTGCTGGGGGGGCGGGGGGCATGGGCGGGCCTGGAGGCCCCGGTGGTTTAGGAGGTCAAGGTGGCGGCGGCGGGCGCATCAGGTAGATAGACTGAGATACGCCGAATGTTCGATACAATCCCTATTTTTTTCAGAAGCCTAAACGGTTTGATTTAGGCTTGGAACACAAAACACTTCCTATTTTCAGATTGCATTCACAGTTGATCTTCCTTGCCATTCTATCACATAACTGTCCACTCTACCGCGTTAACCATTTTGACGACTCCAGTGTCAAAATATGTATGTATTTGACAGTTCGGAGTAGGATACAGTGACGGACTTACGTAGTAGCCCCCTGGATCACGTTACTGTAATTGGGAACTTGCGTCTAACTTAGATTGGAGTGACATTGCTTTTATACCATAGAAATCATATAAAACGTAGGAAAAATTTGAAAATAAAACAATAAAAAAAAATTTTCGGGGTTTTCGGGGTTACAAAATATGCGAAAAATAAAGTTACTCTCACTCGGGGCTGCAAGTGATGTAAATTGCTTCGGCCAGATGTCGCTGCCTGTACGTGATACAGAGAAGTTTTTAAAGAGGCTCGAAATTTCACTGATGCCTGCACTTGCCTATTAGCTCAGTTGGGAGAGCGCTGGCACAGTTAGCCAGAGGTCGCGGGTTCAAGTCCCGGCATGGGTGGAATTTTTAGCCTCTAAATAGGTTTTTAACATAAAACTTACCTATTAGATTTCGTTTTGTCATTGAATTTTGAACCATTTCTTATAAGGGTGTACCTATATGCATAAAAACATTATTTTACGAGATATTTCAAATATTGATAAACGCTTCATACATTATAAGCGTTACTTTAGGGAGTGACGTCATAGTCTAAGGTCGATTTGTATGGCGCGTTTTAGTACCTACCACGTGACTATATTGACTTTTCGACTGGTTATATTACAAAAAGTATAAGTCGCAGAGAAAAAAAAAAACACCACGTATATTTCTCTTTTAACGTGTCCTCTCCTATTCTATTAAAACATTTTTTGTGCAAGTTCGTCATTAGCGAAAAATAACTACATGGATCCTACAGATTATAAATAGCTCTTTCTTATTATAAGCGTTTTCTGCGGGGCCGAAAAGTTCTCGACCACATATCGGCAAGCGCAGCGTAGGACGACCAGCCACAAGATGGACAGATGACCTCATCCAAGTGGCAGGAAGGCGCTGGATGCAGGCCGCTTCCGACCGGTCTTTTTGGAAATCCATGAAGGAGGCCTATGTCCAGCAGTGGACTTCTTGTGGCTGAACGATGATGATGACGACTTCTGCGTAAGCTCTTAGATGTAACAAAGTGCCCCTCCCTCTACCTCCGAGGAAGAGCTACTCAGAAGTTCTTAAAGCGCGGGTACAAGCGTGGCTATCTACGGATACCGGTACTACGTTCGGAATTTAGATAAGGCATTGAGCATCACAGCATCAGAATGTATTTTCTGTGAGTCTTGCTGGATTTTCCACAGGTCTGCCTCGGACAAACATCTATGCAACCGCTACTGCGGCGGCTCGCATACAACCACCACTCCTGCGCAGCGCGTCGCTCGGCTCGGCCACTTCATCAAGCAGTGGGGGCCGGACGTCTTGCCGCTGTCCTCGGGCTATGCTGCAGGGGATGATGGCCGGGTACGAGATGCAATACTGTGTTTATTAAACCATATCCTATTGGTGTTTTTTTTCTTTATGTAGCCTATATTCGTCCCGCTTCAGGGCACAGGCCTTCTCTCAGAGAGAGAGAGAGAAAGAGAGTATAGGCTTAATCACCACGCGTGCCCACCGCGGATTGGCAATTTCAAGCGCTGTGTACTGTAGCTGAGGTATATGAACACCACAGACACATAAGTTTCCTTACTGGTAGTATAAAAGACCAAAAAATGTTGATTGTGGCGTCGATTTCCGGTTGCTTTTCACTGTCAACGACCAACTATTTCCCATGTTCTCCTCAACGGACACACACAACATCGCCAATGTAATTTTGAGTATCTTAATAGAGTATAAAATTTTAGGGATAAGCATTATAGGTTATGCTGACTGCTTCTTTTCCTTTTTCAGTTGTATAAAGTGACGGTGGATGAGCCGGCAGGTGGTGGTCCAGGTAAGATTCGATACCTAGCTTTCTCTTTCTCGTTCCAAATGGGAGACTTGCGTCAAACTTTTTGAGTGCCATTGCTTTAATACCTACCCAGACACAGAAAAGATAAGATAAGATAAGAATATTCTTTATTGTATACCGGAAAAAATGTTACGGAAACAGCGATGACAAAAGAAAATATATAATAGAAATAGAAAACCTCAGGAAAAGTTAAAAAATAAAACCAGAAAAACACTTTTTTTCGGGTTACCAAAAAATGCGAAAAATCGAGTTACCTACTCTAATAATAAAAAAACTTATTAGATTTAGTTTTTTCATTAAATTCTAAACGTTTTTAATAAGGTTGTAGGACGTAGGTGCAAAAAACATTATTTTACGAGTATATCTAATATTGATAAAGGCTACATACATTCTAGGGCGTTACGTGCAAGGTTTGACGTCGTAGTTTAAGCCAGTTTTGTGTGGCGCGTTTTTGTACCTCGTGACTAGAATGAGTTCTCAACGGGCTATATCATGAAAAGTATTAGACGTAGAGAAAAACAAAATACCACTTTTATTTATCTTTTAACATGGCCTCTTCGATTATATTGTAACAATTTTCGGACGCTCGAAGTCGTTAGTCTGAATCTTGCAAATATCTTTTGCTTCACAACTTTAAAGATTATTGACTAAGTACTTGAAAAGTCAAATAGTTATTGAGAATATAAAAAGGAAGGGCATGCACTCATTGCGGGCGGGCCCTGGCCTCTGGACATTCTTTATTTGTAAGTAGGTACTGTGGCGCGATGGTGCACGGTGCCAGGAACCTAGAGATGGACTGGCAATCATCATGTTCTATCGAACTAGATGGCGGCTCGTCATCCAGCCCTTTAATAATAATTAAAACCGGCCAAATGCGAGTCGGACTCCCGCACGAAGGGTTCCGTACCATTGTCTATACAACATTAGACACAAAGATCGAGAAAAATCGGCAAAAAATCACGTTTGTTGTATGGGAGCCCCCTTAAATATTAATTTTTATTTTATTCTGTTTTTAGTATTTGTTGTTATAGCGACAACAGAAATACATCATCTGTGAAAATTTCAACTGCCTAGCTATCACGGTTCATGAGATACAGCCTGGTGACAGACAGACAGAGACGGACAGTGAAGTCTTAGTAATAGGGTCCCGTTTGGCACCCTTCGCATACGAAACCCTAAAAAGGCTAGTTTTCGGTCAGCCAAATAGTGAAACGTTATAGACAGTGGTTTATTACAATTAAAAGACTAGCCATGTAAAGGAATGCAAAGTCGGGTTAGTTATTTGTACCGTGGTTATACGGCCGGACCGACATTAATAATTAATCTTTGATTTGTTTTATTTCTCTCCGGTCGTAGCCTGGTGGATAGAACATTGGGACTCGGAAACGATACCCAGGTTCGATTCCCAGTGCAGGCATGTATTTGTGAAGTTATAGTAGCAATACCACTCGCTAACTGTGAAGGAAAACATCGTGAGGAAACCTGGGTGACTGAGCTATTCACATACCTCAGCGCTTGAAATCGCCAATCCGCGGTGGGCATGGGTGGTGATCAAGCCCATAATCTCTCTCTCTGAGAGAAGGCCTGTGCCCTACAGTGGGACGTACATAGGCTGCTTATGCTAAGTTCTCCTCATGCCGGTACATTTTCTCCAGCCCATCGCTGCAGAAGCCTGATTGGGAGTCTCTCACTAACCCTTTATCTTATTCGCGCTCTAGGGGGCGCAGCGGAGGCGCCGTGCACGGCACGAGGACGGGAGAGCGTGAAGAGCGGAGACGCCAAGCCGGCCTCATCGGCGAGGCTGCTCAGAGGAGTGGTATTTGTTGCATTTTATTCATTACATTCCTGAAGGGCGGCATGTGGACCGCCAGTCGAGAGCAGCGTCTTGTTTCTACTTCTACTCGTGTATTCTAGTACTCTTTTCGCTGGTTGTATGTATGGAGATAGGGACACCCACACTGCCAAAACAGAGGACGTGGTTTCGATTCCCACTGGAGGCTGCCGTACTTGATTTTAAGAAATGGGCTAAGTTTGGGGCTATTTCCATGTTTGTGATGTCCTTACCTGGTTACCATAGCACAGGGTATCCTAGTGTGTGATATGTAATTGAATGATGTGGCAGCTACTGTAACAATTTTTTTTTTCACCTCACTAGCTCGTAAAAGCTCTGTTTATCATTCGAAATCTGCGTGGAAAATCGCACTTTATCCGCTAGCGTGGAAAGTGTTTTTAAAATTCGAATATTTTTATTCAATAAAGGTTTCGTACAATAAATTACATATATATAGAACCTCATTGGTTTCGTAATAGTTTATATTCTCTGCAGCCAGTCCATTGATGATTGAAATGCAAATACTTATTTCATGTCATGCGCCAGCCTCATTTAAAGAATCGCACTGGCCGGCAAGAAAATTTGATTAAAAAAAAACTTTAAAATTTTCTTCTCTTTATTGAATTCACTTTACTTCCATTATTTTGGTTTGTTTTTTGATAAAATCGAAAGAAATCATAAACTATGAGCGAAGCTAGCAGCGACGAAGATATAAATTAACAGTAATTTAATATTTATTAAAACTGTTTTTCTTGCACCTAACATTTTCCTCGCTTTAGTGAGGTGAAAAGTTGTGTGTTGCGCTCGGCAGCAAAGTTATTTAGCGTCTCGTACCTTTGAAACCCTCGCTACGCTCAGGATTCTATATTTGAACCACTCGCTTCGCTCGTGGCTCAATCCTAGAATCCTTCGCTTGCTCAGGTTTCAATACAAGGTACTCGCGCCAAAAATTAACTTTGCAGCCTTGCATAACAAATAACTATTATTTATAATATGGTTTAGAGACATTTGACAGACATTTATTTCATTAATTCCTCGGGTCGTTATGTCTTCACGCTAGTGTTTCAGGCATTAGGAATTAAAGCCTTAATAGAATTAAACTATCGTCATCATCAGTTTGTCATCAGAAATTCACAATTAATCACAAATGGATTTACTACAATCATAGAACGCGCCAGTACTCGCCGTCAGTCCGCGTGATTTGTTAGTGGCGGTATTTGCTTTCTAGGCAATCTATATAGACTGAGCTAATTGGAACATAATACCTACAAGCTGCATATAATATACAAGTCAACAGCTAATTATTAACCACCTAATTAACTAGGCATAGCAAGTGTTAGATGTAGCGATTAATGTTTAGCGTCATATTTATTAAAACAGAATGCATGCTTTAATTATAGGTAATACTAATTTAAATGTTCATTTGTCATTCAGGATTGTCGCTGCTTGGAAGGAGGTATGTAACGTTTCCATATATATATGTAGATCGCAGACACTACATTTTTTACATTCATAACAAAAATTTTTTAACCGAGCAATCCTTTACACTTAAAACCGAATTTGACTAATTTCCTACGTCATATAGATCCTCTCACTTAAGCAAACTTAGCTTCCATACAGACACATGAATCAAAGGCAAAACCGACGTCTTTAAACTGTGTTTTAAATTATATTTAAATTTGTAAAAGATGTTTCAGAAATTGCGCATTTAAAAAATAATCAGTATAAATTTTAAGAATAACCAATATTTAAGATGAATGTTTACGCTGAAAATTACTAATATTAATTTGTATCTTCAACTGTTTACCAGACGATTACTGCGATTTGATCGCATGATGCCTACTATTGCGCTTAGTTACTTTTCTAATATTTTCGTGCTACCAGCACGATGCCAACATTTCTGAAGTTCCGCAGGATAAGATAATTTAATTCGGATTTTGTTTTACAGAACCCAAGCCTTAAGTTTATCCGAGCTTCTGGGAAGGTATTATTATTAAAATAGTACCTACGGTTTTGTTACATGAAGTGCCATTATTTCACTAATCAAGTTGAATTTTATACCGGTGATTGTGATAAAATTAATGTTAGTCTTTTTATATGGAGAAAGAAAATAAAACAGTTTATATGTAAGTTGATGATTTTTATTGGCATTTCACCAAATTAACCTAACTGAAATTCTACGATCGTAGTAAATTAGGTGCTCAAGACGTACACAACTGTAGAAGTCACTATGCTTCCCCGTCGGTATTGTCCACTTTGAAAATAAAATTAAGACTTCTTTACACACCACATTGTGACAATACCAAATCGGCAAATAGATTTCACCGTCACAAACTTGTTTCTTTGTTTATTTACAGGGCTCACAAGAAAGGATTGATTAAGTATCACAAATTTACCAAAGCGCTCAGCAGCTTTTTGATGTAATCCGATTAAAATCGAGGCGTTGGCGTGCCAATTTAAGGGGACACAGACATATTACACATACCTACCTACCTTACATTCTTTTCTTATCACTATAATTAAGATCATCTCTACACTACTTGAAATAAAAGATTGGCTTTAAACTACACGTTTTGTAAGCTACCGTGGGAACCATCGATGCGTTCTTACGTATAGTATAGTCCATTACTACGTCGGAAAAAACGAGTTAGAAATTCATGTGAAGAGAAGGCCAAATGTTGGATATTACGTGAGAAGGTTATTTTGATGGTCCTGGCTGAAGAAGTTCGTCCACGGTAGACTCTTCGAGTCATGAAGACTCTTGAAGCAGGAAATGATGCTTTGATGGTCTAAACATCATCATCATCATCGTCGTCGTCGTCATTGAATAGAATGTCGACTCTGGCGGCGTTCTTGCATGTTTACCCACTGCAATGCAGACAAATAACGAAGCAACAAATTTTTGGCTTTTTCGATCGATATCTCAATAACGATGAAAGATAGGTACAAAATGTAGAAGAGGATAATTGTAGATCGTAAAAAAGCAACAAAAAAGTATTGCATCAAAATTTTCGTATCTCAACGGAAACTCGGTTCTCAGTTATTATGAAAAAACTGAAATTAACCCTTTTTCAAGATTGCGGAAAATGCACATAGGAAATCTTGGTCGACAATTTGAAGTTAAGTTTTTCTAACCCCCCCCCCCCCCCCCCTCCACGTAATATCCGAAATTAAGCCTTCTCGGTTCACAAGCATTTCAGAATGTAATGACTGTACCAGCAGTATTTTAAACAATTTGCCACACTAACCAAAACGTCTAATCATGGTATCAGACTCGGCTCACAACATTAACAAATTACTCTAATTACTTAGTTATTAAATTTTACACATAAATCGAGTCGTCAATCACAACAGCAATACAAAACCCAGCCATCATAGTAGAGGATGTATATAAAGCCTTTGTTTCTTTTAATATTGATTGTAAACCGAAATTACAATTAAGATAGATGAATTATAATAAATTACTACGTTTATTTCAATTATCAATAAAGAGCTACATCCACGTGAGCGGCGATTCAACTCTTTATTTCTTGAGTGTTCTGTCATATGCTGAAATGTATGCAACGTCATAAAAGTGCAATTGGCAAAGTGCAAGTCGCACTCCCTCACCCAGGATTCCGTACAGTCAAAAATATCATATTAGGTACTTCTTTACTTAGCACAAAGTTTTTTAAGGGTCTGACTCAGTTTTAAGAGGTTTTTTTTTATTATTTGTTGTTATATTATGGAGACTGACTACTCTATAATCACACCAAGTTTGACACTTATGTATTACCAAAGTTACGATAGAGCAAAGACAAAAAACGTCAAGGGGCACTCCATCTTTTTTATTTTTTGTTGCAAATACGCCATAATAGCACATTATGGAAAAATTTCCACTGGCGAAGGTTCAAAGATAAGGTCAGACAGACAGACGCGTACATGTAGGTAGCCATATCAATAAGGTTCCGTTTGCACTCTTTAGGTACGGTACCCTAAAAACTAACAACGTTGGCTAACTGCGTCGCAGATCCAATGTCCATTAGGAAACAAACATAATGGCTCTTTATCACAAATTCTCATTCAAGCTCTGTACAAGTTCTGGGTTAGCTGTAAATACAATTCTTAAAAGTTACGCTATTCTCTATTTACCTAATATTCAATCAGCCATTCATTATGAAACCTAACCAGCGGCTGATGTTACCATCGTACAGATATTCTAGTAGGTTTATCACGATATCCGGGCTCGATACATATCGGGTGGTAATTTACCAACGCCTTCCTGAAACCCACGGGTTTTCTGCGTCATTACTAACATTTCCTTTAGATTCAAAGTCGAACTTATTATTTTATTTTTTTATAATTTTTTCATCTTTTAGAAGAAACGCGTTCATACAGAACATCTTCTCAAGGAATCATATCGAATATTTCAAGTTTTCTTTAAGAAAACGTCTTTGAAACGTTTTTATGTAATTATTTTTGGAACGAATAAACATTTTTTCATTTTCATTTTTAAACAACGTGAACACGTTAAACACCGAAATCTCAAAGAAGCTTAGCGCGCCGGTTTGTTACATATATATACTCTGCTCCGTGCCTTGAGAATGCAGAAAGTTTCACGTTCATTGCATTCTAACATTCCAGATTTTAATTACCCAAAACAATATTAAGCAGTTACCCAGCAAAATTTGATGGATAAACTTTTATTTTTGTGTCCATTATCCGTCCGTCCCTTTCATGACGGGCGTTAGTTTTTTAACACCCTTTATATTGCATTCAATCCACGGATATTTGCGATCCGACAATAGGCTAGTACAGATGTTGATACAAATGATGATGGAGATTTGGGTTATGTATATTTTTGTTAACCCAATGACTTCCAATGACGAATTTGTATTATATTGTTTTACGTAGCCATGCAGGCATGCAGCTCGCTTAGCATGAAAGTCATCCGAGCTTGTCACAGCGATATGAATAAAGCTCTACAAAGCAAGATGGCGCAACTCTGCAAGGTGTCTCAAAATCCATAAGATAGAAGTATTCCACACCAGAAAATAATATTTACAAAGATGCAATGGGCATTGAACTATTGATAATAGTTACATTGCTAATAGCAATTATTATAGTGGTGCTGCATTATATAGTTTGAACAACTTTGAAACTTTGCAGCTAATGTTATTTTGCAATTTTGAAGCATTCCTCATTGTTAGAATGTCCCATAAAATTTTTGCTAACGACTACGATGTCACAGCCGACTGAACACTTTTTTTCTGTCTTTCTTTTTTTACTATCAGATTTAAGTTGCTTTAAATCTACATTCACGTAACTATACAAGCGGCCACAGGTTTATCGCTGTATCGAGCTCTTTATAAAAACATGCTAAGCGAACAGGAAACTGATTTTGTTAAGACAAAAGTCTACAAAACCAGTGGAAAACACTGATTTTGGCAGATATTTTGAATACATTTAAGGTCCATGTTACCACGCGCCGGCGCGGCGTGCGGGCGGCACCATTTTAAGCTGAAATAATCCTTAAATACTTATGAAGTCAGAGACTACAACATAAGTGCAAAAAAGCCCTTCCCGTTGTAACAGTGTAAAACATTTTCGTTATTTCTTTTGTTAAACACAAAATAAAAAATTGCATCACCCATCTAGATTTCTTTTGCTATACTACTCTATACTTAGAACAATACAGTTGTGTTCACTCACAATCTATAGTTTTAAAATAAACACTTCTTTGGAAGTCGTATACATTTTTATCTACGTCAAGAAACCTCAGTACGTGTCGTGTCCGTCGCCCGCAAGTGGCCCGACTTCTATTTGCGCTAGTCTCTAAACTTATATATTAAGGTTTAATTTAGTTAGTACCGTTGCGCCCGCACGCCGCCGGCGGCCCGTTGCAATGCGGATAGTCCTTACGTTCAGAAAGGCCTATCCGTGTTTGTGCTAACTTGGCAGCCTCAATACAATAAAAACGAATCTATCAAATACAGTGGCTTAAGGACGCCCCTCAAGGAGCAATTCCCATACAAACGAAGTTTGATTTTTATTTACAAACTACAATCGCAATGAAAATTTACCAATACGTTTATAGGGCACAAAACCGGGTTTGACCGGAAATAAACCTATCAGAAAGACATGACAGTTTCTATGAAAAGTCTTATAAGACTATAATTTATTTTTATTCTGTTATTCTCAGTTGTAAGCACGAGCAAACCTTGATTTGTATCCCCCAAAACATATTGGTTAGGTGTCATTGTGATCCGGCATGTCGTTTGTGAATTAAAATCAAACTACCTACGTTTGTATGGGAATTGCTTCTTGAGGGGCCGCCTCAACAATGGTTTTTTACACTTTTGCATAACATGAATAGGCCTACGCGACGTTACAATTACAGTAGTAAACACGCCATCTAGCGGTGTCTACCGCGCCCGCCGTGGTAATCGCCGCCGCCGTAGTGCTTGTCGCGTCGCTCGCCGCGCGACCGGTCGCGGCGGTCGCGGTCGCGGACGCGGTCTTTGTCGCGGGATGACCTGCCGAAATTGACTTAAGTAGAGGGCTTTTCAAAGCGTCATTAAAAAAAAATACAGTACCGCAAGTTACCGATAGATGGTGCTGACGTCACATAATATATCAAAATTGACATGACATGTACCTTCACTATGGTTTCTGTCACGTTGCTCGCTTGTTTCGTTGATGAGAGGAGAGATGTTTAGATTATCACAGATTAATAACGATGTACAACATTTAAAACGTATGATGACATTTGTTCTCCTTGCAGCGCCATCTAGTTTTTTTTAATGAAACTCAACTGGCAGCTGTCATTGAAAAGCCCTCATTGGGAGGTCGCGTTCTCGATATCAAGTTAGTAAACTAGTAACGTTTTTATTTCACATAATCTTGACATTAGCAATCGCGCTATCATGATCCATTTCTACGTTCTCTGATTGACGTTGTTTACTAATAAGTATAATTATTTATTACCTTATTTTGATTTTTTTTTATTTTTTATTTTAGAATCACCAAACAGATAGTTACACTGTGACACGTTACTTAAGTAGGTATAGTATACCAGTGTTACAAAAACATGATTGTAGTGTCTACGGGCAGGTGATCACAACACGCAATAAATTTATTATTAGGGTGGTAAGTAATACAATATCTAACACAATTTTACTTATTAGGTACAAACAGTGAAAAAAGTCTTAAAAATCTTAAAAATAGTGGATGAGACATTTAAACCAAGTTTTATCTAACTCTTGTCGAAAAGAGTGTATTTAATTGAGATGACCGACGAAGAGAAAACATCTAGTAGGTCTTTATGTTTGTTGTAAAGTCCCATCATGCGAAAGAGAGGGGCATGGGAACCAATATTAGTGCGGCATTGTGGTAAAGAAAATGGCAAGCGGTTGTGAAACCTGCTAATCGGACGGGGGATTTTCAGATGGACCTGACTTAAAAGTTCAGGACAGTCAATATTACTGTTTATTAGTTTGTATAGAAATATAAGGTCTGAGCGATCACGCCTCGTATGGAGTCTTTCCATATTGTTTAGTGTTTTAGACGGTCGGAGTAAGATGGAAGAGATCGACTTAGCTGGTCGGGAAAAGATAGATGGTACAAAAAACGCTTCTGAACTCTTTCAATTCTGTTGCCGTGACTCTTATATACTGGATTCCATGCTGTGCTGCAGTATTCCAGTATACTGCGCACATACGCATTGTACAAGATTAATAAAGTACTGGAAGTTTTGAAAACTCTGACACTAATTTAAATAATATGGAAAAGTTGTCGCAGGCGTTTTAAGAGACCGATTCGATTTGCTAAGGAGAGGTGCGGAAATCTCAGCTCCTCCAACTATGAGCCAAAGTGTAGAAACCTCCTCCAGGTCTATGTAAACCTCAACTGCCCCAACTGAGAGGCTAAGTGCGTGAATCACAGACTAATTTTCTCCTGAAGTCACCGTCGGAGCAGCTTTCCCTAAACTTGAGCCTCGCTGATATGGCCTAACAGGATCGCAGCGAGCGCGGGTGTCGCTAGCCTTTGCAAGACCCATGGATCGATTCGCTAAGGCTAAGTGCGGAAACCTCAGCTGCCCCAACTACGAGCCAAAATATAGAATCCACGGCCAGGTCACAGGAGTAACTACATATAATTCTCACTTGGAGTCACCGCCGGAGAGGCTATCCTTGAACTTGAGCCTCCCCGACGTGGCCGAACGGGATCGCAGCGAGTGCGACCGCCCCCCACTTTTCGGAGACCCGTGGATCAATTCGCTAAGGCTAAGTTTAGAAACCTCAGCTGCCCCAACTATGAAGCGAAATACGTGAACCTCAGACTAATTCTCACCTGGAGTCACCGCCGGAGCGACTGTCCTTGGACTTGCGTCGCGCCGACGTGGCCGAGCGGGACCGCGGCGATCGCGCCCGCCCCCCGCCTTTCGGAGACCCGTAGGTCGATTCTCGCTCGCTGTTTAGGTTGAAGTCGTCGTACCTGAGGAAAAGAGGCAATATGGCCCAACTCCTTATATTTAAAAATAGTTAGTCACATTTTTTTTTTAAAGTATCCGAAACCGGCGTGCGTGCATGCAACGACTAATGAATGTTGATGAAGTAAAAGAGATCTGCCAGCATCGTGGCAAGTTGCACACCCTGGTCTCTGCCAACCCCTCCGGAATACAGGCGTGAGTTTACGTATGTATTTTTAATTAACATTTGAAGGACCTTGATTAATGGAGAAATTGCACAAACAATTGTTTTAATATAATCGAAGAGGCCATTTTAAAAGATAAATAAGCGTGTTTTTGTTTCTCTTCGTCTAATAGTTTCCATGATATACCCGTCGAAAACTCATTCTAGCCACGTGTATAGCAATATTTAGCAATATTTGAGTTATCTCGTAATATAACGTTCTAATGCACCTAAACCTTTTTTAAGAAGTTTGGAATTGAATGAAAAAACTACATCTAATAAGTTCCTGATTATTAGAGTAACTTAATTTTTCTCGTTTTTTGCGAAAACCCCGAAAAAATGATTTATTTTTCCTGAGTTTTTCTGTTTCTTCTATGGTATAAAAGCAATGTCACTCCAATTGAAGTTTGACGCAAGTTTCCCAATATGTGAGATCAATATCGGTAGGGACAGGTAAGGATTTTTTTTACCAAGCCTCGTTTAAGGTACGGAATAGTTCATTGAAAATTTCATGTCAACTTTATAATTCATAGATTGCATCTAATTACTACTAGCCTATGTACTTCACAAATTAGTTTTATTCTTCATAAACTAGCAGCTTAGAGCTGGTGTGTGTATATCTTATCTTATTTATTAATAGTAGTTTATGTGACTGTCACATAATGAGGGTTATTAAAACACGAGCGAGATTTTAAAAAACGAGCCTTTGCGAGTTTTTAATAGCATTGGCGAGTGTTTTAATACCAAGTTATGTGCAGTCTCATACACTACTTTATCTACACTCATATAATCTTCAACAGACATTTTTAATCCAATAAATGAAATTTTTTAAACAAAATGGCGCAATTTCGACAAAAGTATCTTGACGTTCAATCGTCTGCACTCAGTTTTGCGCGCGCAATTTTAGGTATTTTTAGTTACACTTTTGGTACCACGAAAATGAAATTAGGTTTTTTTCAACACACCTGCTCGTAAAGTAGGTCTTATTACAGCGTATTTACACTGATAATGCAGAATATTACCCATGCCGTGCCTTTTACATTACATTATCGCACTAGTGCCTTTTCATTACATATCTTTTTAAATATTAGCAAGAAGTATTAATGTTTCGAAAACAGCTAAGTAGTTATTTGCGTAAATATAAAATTAAATTCAAAATGTGATAAATAATTAAAGAATTTCATGAAACTGCTTGTTAGCTTGTTGGTATTTATATTTTGACGGTGTATTTTTACCTATAAATACCCAATTTCAAAATTTATAAATATGTGGCTGATTAGCTACTTTCCCGGTGCCCTTATCTCAGACTTGCGCGCGCATGCAGCGCTGAGCGCGCGAAAAAATAAAATTACGGCCGCCATCTTTTAAATGGGTTTTTGTTTGTTAAGTTTATTCACAGTATTGCATTTCGTTAGTGTTGTTTTTTTATTTACTTTTCCTCGCAAGTGTGTTGAAAAACGTCGTATGAAACACGTGAGCATTGGTCATTACACTTCTCGTCTCCATTAAGCCTTCGCCTTCGGCTCAGGCTTAAAAACCGACTCGAGTGTAATGACCAACATACCACACTTGTATCATAATGTACTATTATAGAGTCAACTTTTGACATTAAAAAAAAAACTTAAGTTTTGTTCCGTGATCACAGCAACACTTTAAAAAAATAACTGTAACATAAAGTGAAAAATCTGACCTTTAATGTAACTTTATATTACACTTTTTTTTTTTTTTTTTAAAGTTATGTATTGTTTGCCTGACAGGCTTTACCTGTCAATATGTGTTTACCTTTGAATTCTTAATTTGAAGATTATGATATGAGTGTAGATAAAAACTATTACTTTTCATAAAACTATATCTATATCCAAAAAAACACCGGTGCGGTGTCCAAGCGCTGAGGTACATACTTCAGCGATTGAAATTGCCAACCCGCGATGATAATTAATATTATTGTTACGTCGGTGGATAGAACGTAAAACTTTGAATGCGTTTTTCCGTGCCTTGGAGGTGTTTTCAGCTGGCTGAAATACCGTTTCAGAGGGTGCACTGTCACATACTAGTTTATCAAAATTTCACCCAAGTTACCATGGTTTTCAGGCGCCTGAAACATGTTTTCAGTCCGTTTCAGGCCACCGCCGATGACGCCATAACCTGAAACCCCGTTTTCAGGCATTTTCAGGACCCCTTATGGGCCTTTCAAGTACATTTCGGTATATGACGAAATTTTCAATAGGAGTGAAAGAGATAGAACTGTTAGAGAGGGATGGCTATAGTCCGAACATTCCGTACAAATAAATCCAACTCTTATTCATCGGTGTATAGTGCTTTTTCAATCACGAACCCACCCCTAGAACGTAACAGTATGTATATAGGCTACTTAAGTGTACAGTGAAAATCGCAAGCACAGTTTTATTCATCATTCATTATTATCCTGTTGTCCCTTATCGGGGACTTAGGGTCTTTATATAAGATCTCCACATGATGCGTTCTTGAGCGGCGACTTCGAGTCCTTCCCATCCTAACCCCAATGTTTTCGCCTCTAACGTAACTGATCGACGCCTTGTGGTTTCTGCACGCAAAGTGTGGACTTACTTGTTTTTTGGCGCGTTCGTTGAGCTGTGACTAGAACTTGAACTGGACGATGAGCTGGACGAGGACGAGGAACTCCTAGACCTGCGGAGGAAGAGGCACATCAGAGCCGCTGCTATGGTGTTGCCACAGCCATCAATCTACAGGGTGATTTTGAAATGGCTGGCAATATTTTGAGGGTATGTTCTTTTCATTGTGGAAAACGAATTTATCAGTAATATTATATGTAATATTTGTAAATATTCGTTATTTCCGACCTTTGGCTCAACTGAATCCAAATTCCAAAAAAATGTTCTCTAATATGTTAAACGCTTAAGAGTAGGTATATCGTCCGATATGCGCAAGATCCTTGGATATGCGTTATCAAATATAAAACCAGTTGAGTTGGCCGGCGCCAACCATTAGACGCTCGAACCAGTGTTTTTCGATTTTTATTACTTTTCGTCGTTATATTGGGTTAATCGTAGTTAATTTTCTTCGCGTATTTTTTGTTCTAAATCGTCATCAGCCATTTGACACCCACTGTAGGACATAGGCCTCCTACTTGGTTTTCATAACCATGAGGGATTTTGTCACAATCGCCACCTCTGGCATGCGGTTTGGCGATCGTTGTATGCGGTTGGAATCTCAGGAAGGCGCTGCTGCCCGTCTCCTGGTAATTAATTTCCTTAGTCGCCTTTTACGACATCCAAGGAAGGAAATAGAGTGACGCTATTCTTAAGCCGGCGCCACACGGACAAACACCTTTAATTTAGTCTATTTTATTTAATAGCAACCAGCCGATGTAGACAAATGCGAATTTATTCTTTTCGAAAGCGAAACCTTCTCGTCTCTTATGTATGAAAATGAATCGCTCGTTAGTCTCGCTAAAACTCGAGAACGGCTGGACCGATTTAGCAATTTTTTGTTTTGTTAATATTTCTGGAGGTCCAGGGAACAAAAAAGAATGTAGGTGATACGAAGATTACGGGGTCATGGCATACGGACTCCGCCAATGATTTTGACATCGAAATACCAAATTACTGCCAATTTATTCGTTTTTCCGAGTTCTGCACGTCGGTACACTACCGGGTACTGACGGAAGACCAGCGCTGGAGTGGTCTGCCTCTCCAGCATATGCTGAGTCAGAGCCCCTTTGCTTTTACCACACCCACAAAATGCTCTCTCGTATTGTCTATTGATTTGTGTTTGCTTATTTCTATTAGTCTTTTTGTGTGCTTACTTGCTGTACGATTTTGCTTTGTGATTTTCTTTATATGTTCTATATCTATGTGTGTGTGGAAATGCAAATAAATGGTTTTATCTATCTATCTATCAATGACGAGTTTTGGATATCGCAAGGATTTTTTTCGTTTTAGACATTTTTTTTTATTTATTCAAAAAAATAAAAATCTTAATATAATACACAATTTCGCCAAACTGCGTAGCAGTTTGTTGGCGGTGGGCTCTATCTCTATATATTATTTACTTTATTCTTATAGATAAACAACGTACTTATATTAAAATTCATTCGGCTTCCGTCCATACGCAAAAAAACCGTTGACAGAAATTATTTGATAATAATAATTTAAAAGTACAAAAACTTTAATCGCTATAGAAAATGAGGAAGAATCCATAGGATATGTGAAGGAGGAATCCTCAATCCCACTAGTGGACCAGAGTTGCCAGTGGGTTGGTTGGTTGGTCGGTTGTACAACCAACAGAAAAATATATTTATGTGGGAAAACTGAACAGTCAGCCTGTCCATGTCATCAGCCAATAGGTCTTCAGCTATTCTTAAATTAATAAGCGTAACTTTAAAAATAATACCTCTATGAAAGCACTGCAATGTCGACGCCTAAATTACCTTTTCTTGTTACTTTTTTGGTCTGGAGAAGTTGGCCGACCATTCTTGTCATTTGATTCGTTAGAGATGCCAGCCTCTTTCTCATTGTCTTTTTCATTTTGCTTTTCTGCATTGTCTGTAACAAATGGAGGAAAGTTTATGAAGGCAAATGGTAAATGAGATAGCATCGAACACAGCATCGCACTACGTGAAACATTTCTATTGATGTATTGATTCCCCAAGTGCAATTAATGTACTAAACGTGAAGTTGTTCAGTAGAATCTTTACTTACACTGTTTGCAGTCTAATAACCAATGGCATTTCTATGTTGGGGAGTGAAACTTAGCTCTGTATCTTACGCCGTGTCTCCATCGCATAGATTTACGGCCTGATTTATAAAAACACGATTCTACTAAAGCATTTATTTAAAGATTCTATTTAAGCTGTGTTTACGTTTTTTCCTTGTAAAATCTCCACCACAGACTATTTTAATCGACGTTTATCAAATGTTTTAAGAGATCGTTTTTTAAAAATAAGACCGTATATCTTTTTAATGACAATGCAATGCGATCGTTTAGCATACTGCAAAATGGTTTCAAAAAGCAACCATTGCCATGCTAATATGACTCTGTGTTGAACAACTATGCGTTTCGTGAACACATGCAGCTGCATAGCGCGCTATGCAACTCTGTCCACTTAAGCTCTAATGTGACGCCTTATCTACCCCAAATGGCCAAGCTAACTCTTGCAGCCATGCAACTCTCATGTAAGCACCGGGCTAAGGGTCAAGACACACTGGCACACAGTCGAAGCGCATCGAAGCGACAATCTAAAAATGTACATCGTAATGCAGATTAGGGCTGGGCTGGAATTCGAAATGAGGTGATCCGACAGAGAACCAAAGTCACCGATATAGACGCCGAATTAGCATGCTAAAGTGGCAGTGGGCCGGCCATATCACCCAAAAAACTGACAACGGATGGAGTAGACGAGTTCTTGGGTTTCGCAAGAACTCGAGTTCTTCGCAAGGCGGCTGGCAAGAGCTGGATGAGAGTAGCCGAGGACCGTGCTCAGTGGCGTGCAATAGGAGAGGCCTATGTCCAGCAGTGGACAAGCGTAGGCCGATGATGAAATGCAGATCAGATATTTGCAGAGAAAAAGACGTACGCATTCTATAGATCTCCAGACATCTCCCATCTCCCTGTATGCAAACAGACATCTCCCATTGGTGCGCGCGCAGCCATACGAACTCAAGCCCATCTACTCGAATCTCCGAAGAATCTGTCAGGTCCTCACAATATGACGTATCGGATACGTACGACACGAATCACGAGCGTTTGCGCGTGAAGATGTGCTCGCGCCGCGCCTTTGGAGAACCGACTTCGAGCGGATTGGACGAGCTTGCACGTGCTAGCCCGCGTCGAGCCATTGCCTTCACATTGGCGTCAAGTGGCTGATGATGCTGATGATGCTGATGATGATGATGATGATGGTGGGGGTGATGATGACGATGATGATGATGATGCGTAGGCGCGAGCTGGCGCGGCGCGACTTGTGATATCGCGCGAAGAGAGCCCGAGGCGCGAGACAGACCGATGGGACGTGGGGCGAGGGCGCGGTAAGATGTATAGAGTCGCTCTTGGTCTGTGACTCTATACATATAACCGCACCCTCGCCCCACGTCCATCTGGCTGTCTCGCGCCTAATCCTTCGATCACACATAGCGACTAGTCGCTGCGAGTGCACTTGCCGGAATTACTAATCGCAGTGACAATTCGCTGCCTGCCTGTTACACACAGCGAGTTCTACACGAGAATATCGACCGTCAGAGCGCATTGGCAGCGAGTAAAATTACACAGGACAGGCTCAATTCTAGTCGAGGTGACTTCCAACTCGCGGCGAGTGTGTTTACTCGCCTGTCACACGCAGCGAATACTCGCGGCATGTAGGCACTGCACTCGCAGCGATTAGTCGCTGTGTGTGACCGAAGCATAAGGGAGCACCTTATGGAACCTTGTACTAGGTAGTTGGGAAGCATAATTCCTTTGGATCATAATGGATAAGCATGTTGCAGCGAAGGCTTGATTTTCGTGTCGGATGCCAGAAGTGTACCTAACTAATGGTAATAGTTTACAGCAGAATTCTCACCAGTTTTGGAGGAATTCCCTTGTTCGTCTTCGCTGCCCCACAGGTCGTACTTGGACAGATCAGCCTCGTCCCCCGACTCCTCCTCCTCCTCACCTTCCCCCTCCGCCATGTTGGACGTGGCCGCCCTCTGCAACAACACAATATATTGACAGTGTTTTTGTTAAGCTTAGTTTTCAGCTCCGACCAAGAATTTCGCTTGTATGAATCTCATATGTCTATTAAACTTGATTATTTAAGAATGAAATCAAATAAATTGATAATTATTAAGAAAGCTCAAGGTCACGCAATGAGGTATGGAAAGCTATGCTCGGAATTTACCTACGAGATCGACTCAGAAATGATGAGATCCGTAGAATAACGAAAGTCGTCAACATAGCTTTTACAAGGAAAAGACATACTCATCATCATCATCAGCAGCCATTCGACGTCCACTGCAGGCAATATGGCTCCCTCATGGTTTTCATAACCATGAGGGGTTTTGCCATAATCGCCACGCTTGGCGGGCGGGTTGGCGATCGCAGTATGCAGTTGGAATCTCAGGGCCTAGATTCTGTTAATGCATTGTAGTAACATGACAACTGCATGAACATGGCGGTTTTCATTTCATGGCTGCTTAAAGTCTACGCGGGCACACCCATCAAACCTTCTAGGCGTCAATGGTACGAAAAAACACGTCACGTGACCCGACAGTTTACCTGTCATTATACTACAATGCACTAACAGAATCGAGGCCCAGGAAGACGCTGCTGCCCGTCTCCTGGTAATTTATTTCCGTAGTCGCCTTCTACGACATCCACGGAAGGAAATGGAGTGACGCTATTCTTAATCCGGCGCCACACGGAGCACATACAAGACATACTACTCCAGATTAAATAACCTGCTTCTGAAGAATGCTTTAGAGCAGTGTTTTTCAAACTGTGGGTCGCGACCCCCTGTGGATCGCGATGTCTTGCTCAGGGGGGTCGTGGTCACCAGGCAAGTAAAACTAAAATGCAAGGTTTGTAGTTAGTGTTGCCAGTAGCAAAATTAGCAAAATCACCAATTTGGCGGTGGTAGATTAAAGCAAACGGTCAGGAACAGTTGAACACAAATTTATTTTCTATTCTTTTATTTTCGAGGGCGCTGAGTTTTAATATGTCGAAATGAAAATGTCAATCCGAAATGTCAAATACCAAAGTGTCATTCTATTAAATTTGCGGTACCATCATGAACATTTATCTATTTTTACGCAACTAATGAATTTCCCATTAGTTCTGAAAAGCGTATAATCTTTTATAATAAAAGGCGCTGACTTTTTGTGAAAATGCCACAGTAAATTTTGTTAATTTTCTGGCTAGCTTTCAAGACAGATCTTTGGTTTTTGAGAGCGCATAGTTTTTATGAGACTAAATAAAAAAGCCACTAACAAATTTTCGGTGGAGCGCACGTGTACAAGGCAATCTTTTATCTTCGAACGCGCTGAATTTTCACGGAACTAAATCAAAATGCCATCGATAATATAGTAAATTTTCGGCCCCACTGACGCGCAAATTGCTTGCATCGAAGTATTTTATATCCTCCTAAGTCATGACCTTGAAAATAACAATTGAAAAACTTCCGGGCCGGGGGTCGCTAGAATTATACTTGTAAAGGGGGTCGCGTCTTCAAAGATTGAAAAACACTGCATTAGACGAATCGTGTCTTTATAAAGCCGTAAATCCATCTATCCATAGTAAGGAATAGTTTTTTGCCCGTGCAATATTCAATTTTTTATAGTATTTCTTCATGCGGAGTCTGTCTGTTTCGGTTTCAACTGACTGATAATACAACATTTCAAAGTTTCGGTCGGACTTTACTCGGTGTTCCGAGGTTATTTGGAGAACCCTTCTTTATACAAAGACTAGCTGACCCGGCAAATGTTGTTTTGCCATATTAATTATCCTATGACCTATCTTCAGACCTACCTACCTAATATACACAAAAAATATATAAAAATCTGTGAAGCCGTTTCGGAGGAGTGCGATAACACGAGATTTTTATATATTAGAAGATGTTGGCGAAGCTGTTCTGGGAATATGAAACCTTATTGTGGGAATTATAAGTGTCGTCACTGGGTTAAATTATAAGGCGTCAGCTTTCATATGCCCGACCAAGCTTCGCCGAGTGTAATACCAACCTTTTTCTTTTTTATTGTAATTGTTTTCCTGTTATTCTGGCGCTTGGGCGGTATAGGAACTTTCAGTTTTTCCAGCAACACAGGTTTAGGGAGCGCGAAACTTTTGAAGTTCCCTATCACAGGCGCGTTTTCATTTAGGTTCTTATTTTCATCTGGTTTCTTGAGATTTATACTGAGTTTCTTAGCAATGTTATTAGGTGTTATTACTGGACCGGGATCAAAAATATCGCTTAGAAAGGGAGTATCGCCTGTGTTTCCATCCATCCTCTCGAGTTGCCTTTCTATAGATTCCTCCTCGTTTGATTCTTTTTCCCAGTCTTCGTCGTTTGTCAAGTTTATGGTCTCCACTTCATTTTTAGGGTTCTCTTGGTTGTTCACACTACCGTCTTGTTGATTGTTTGTGTTGATAGATGTATTTTGTGCAAGCTGCTGTAAATTCTGTAGTGCAAGTAACAATGTATTTGTGTTTATACCAGTTAAAAAGTTCGATAGGTCTAGTTGAAGGGCCTGGGCTTGTGCTGGCTGAGTTTCTGGAATGTCTTCAGATTGCTGGATGCTCGTATTCTCAGTCGTGGGACTTTGCTGGGGCGTTGCTACGTAAGTTGGCGACATACGTTGTTCTGAGTTCGACTGAGCATCGTTCAAAGGCGAAACGCACGCATTACTCGAATTTGATAGTTTTTCGAACCTTGGTGGAGTATGATTATTCAGGTTCGACGTAACCTCTTGACTATGAGAAGAACGTTTAGTCGGGCTAGGTTCAATATCGCAAGTTGGTGATGAATGCTGACTCGAGGTCGGGTGTAAACCCTTTGGAGAAGTGTGTTTAATCGGGCTTTCTTGACTCTCGTAAGTCGGCGAACTTCGATGAGACGAGTTTGCTTTAGACTCGTATCCCGGAGGAGTACTCTCAGATGATGTTGATTGATCATTGTAAGTCGGCGAGCTACGGCTAACCAGCCTTGCTTCAACCACATCGTTATACGAAGTTTTACTAGCAATAGAGGTAATCTCATAAACCGGCAAAGTTACTTTGGTCGGCGTGGACTTCTCGCTAACATCTCTACTACTATGTGGCTCTGATAACCCAATTATTTCATTGATTAAATTCTGTGAAATTGCTGGGGGAGTGTGCACAACGAAATTTCTATAATCGTCTATGTTTTCCTTCTGTTTCTTTTGGTGAAACAGTTTTTGCGGACTTGCGAGTTTGTGTTGTGATGCTGGTGAAAAACGTGGTTCATAATTTGATTGTTTGGCATCTTGGCTCAATAAGTTGTGTAGCTGACTACGCCTCTCTCTTATTATATCCATAGAAATCCTTTTCATGGGAGGTGTTCGTGGTGTGGACTCAATCGAGTGGACTGGTTCAACAGCTGGAGGCGATGGACTTCGATAGTTCTTAGATCTGGTTTCCTCAGCTGGATCATCAGTTTTGTACAGAGCATCATCATCTTCGTCCCACTGAGCTTCATATGATTTTATTACACTGTCTTCGTTTTGTAGTTGTTGACAGACATCATTTTTATCTTGATCGTCGTTGCCGAATATGTCCAAAATACTTCTATTTTTTGTGGCACTATTCGATTGTACTATGTCGAAAATACGAGCAGTGTTCTCAGGAGGAGTAGTAACAATATCATTTTTATTTTTATCAGGAGTTACTTTAGGAGATTCTTTCAGATTGAAAATCGGCATCTGTGGTGTCACATTATTTGATACAGGGCCATTTTGATTAAAAGATGTGTATTGCTTGCTTGTCACTACATCTTGAATGTTAGTCATTGTAATGTTCTCAGGTTTGTTTTCCGTGCCTGAGAGAGCTGCAGATACATATCCATGGGTTGGCTTTGGCTGTGGATAAGTATGAGATCGTTGCTGCATCAGCGTTGGTGGAATTGAGGGCATGTGCCGAGGGGGAATGAATACTGGAGCAGAAGCTTGTTGGACAACTTCTGAAGTTAGCTGTGTTGGAGGAGGTAATGAGAGACCACTCTTATTCAGCAACAAGGCTGGTAACTCGTTTTGTTTAATAACCTTATTGCTGATAATCTGCACTTTATTACTGCTCAAAGAGCAACCATTTGCTTTGGCCCAGTAACCCTTCTTCATAACATTCTTCTTAAATGCCTGATAGTTGTTTTTGGTGGCTGTACCAACGTGTGTCGGTACATACTCGCTGCCATAGCCATCAGTTTCAACCAGAGGCTTAGGTCTGATGACGCGTGGCTTCGCCACCATGTTCGGTAGCTTTGTAGAGTAGATATTGCCTGTCACCAAAGGTGATACTTCTGGCTTCATTGTACTGTAACCCTTTGCAGTTTCTGGTTGTGGAGTATTATCAAAAATTGGGCAAGTCTGAACCTTAGGTATTTCTGGAGACTTGTTCCATGTTTTAGGCCTTGATTTCCTTTTCTTTCTATAATGCCGTGAGAGGAAGTCTGTTTCATCACTACAACATGACTTGGAATCTGAATCGGAGTCTTGGACTGGCGTTCGATTCTTGTATGGAATGGGTTTGTTAATGCCATTGGCAGTGTTGGGCTTTTGGGACGGCAACGGAATCTCTACCACATCTGAGTCCGATGACGAGTCACGCGAATCTGGAGTCTGCGTTCGCCGCTGAGTGGACTCAGAGCAGCTGCGGCCATGAGATCGGTTGTCTTCAGCACTAACTGAGCATGGACGTAGCTTTTCCACTCCATCAATCAGCAATGTCTCTACACTAACACTTCTGTGACGAACTTCAGGGAGTTTAATTTCATCATCACTTTCAATTGAATCCAGAGGTATCTCATCAGGATTAGGTAGTAACTTTTGGACAGGTTTCTTCAGAATAGGTTTGGGCTCATTTGATATGACGGAGGACACACTAGGTGGTTTACTGGCTTGTTTCTGCTCCACATGTGATTCCACTATACAACCTGTAGTTAGTAATTTTTGTCTCCAAGCAAAAATGGTTTTAAAGTCAGGTGGTGGTTTACCAAACAGTGCAAGAAACTTGTCTGAAGCAGTTTTACAGTTATTATAAACAATAGAAAAAGATGCTAGTTTGACCTTTTCCAGAAGAGTGTATGTAACTTCAAATGTTTCTGGTGAGACTGCACCTGCAATCTTATCATTAGTAGAGGATATACTATTCTCCATGACTGGGTTACAGCCCTTTCCAGTGGGTATTTCTGGATATGTATGCCTCATTTTCTTGGAACCTGTCTCATATCCAGACGATCCAGTATGTTCTCTATCACCAGAGCTGGTATGACGCTTTCTCGAAGCTGGCAGTTTCATAGCAGGTATCAGGTATTTTGGTTTGTCATTATTTTGTGTATGCAGTTCATGCATTCTCAAAGTTGATTTGTTGAGTGGTGGGAACTCACACACCGAGCCATCACTGAGGCTGCCACTCACTTTGTTGTGAGTCTGTCTTTGCCGTGCATACTCTGGGGAGGGCGCTTGCTTTGCGTGTCCCAGTTCCTTGTTTCTCGGCGGCATGGTTGGCGGCACATTTTTGTGCACTGGTCCTTCAGTGACGCCAACCTGAAGGCAGGAAAAATAATCTCCACTTTAGCGATGATGTGCTTGGAAACAATTGCACTTAAGTTAACAGAAGCCCTCGCTGTACCACATCCTGTTCTAAATTGGACTCTCACCTTTGTTACTTGAGTTACTGGAATAATACTACTCATAACAAAATGCTTTTTATTCTACCAATAACAAGATTTAAAAAAAAATTGTTAATGTTTGTAAAAATTGCTGAGTTGTGAGGTAACATAACCAAAATCTTGATACACACCTTTTCAGATGGCCCATCAGACCTGCGCCTTGGACGCCTCTTGCGTCCAAACTCATCATATTCGTCTTCAGAGGATGGCTCGCGTCTCCTATATTCTACAACACCACGCTCATTGTAGCCACCCCCGTAACCTGTCCGGGCTTCCACCTAGAACAAGGAATATAAAACTGAAGTAAGCACCGGCTGAAAAAAAATGCTACGGTTTAACTAACGCAGAACTGTCTCATTCGAGTCAAGATGTCCTCATCCTGGACGACATTCTGTCTATTCGGTGTACGTGTACCAAATCAAAAATGTAAGTCAGCAGGAATCTAGGTGAACATCTAACACAATAAAAGTGGGTCGGAAACAACGTACTTCTCCAAACTTGGGCGCGTTGCAAACATTGCAGGCGGATCTGCGGGCCCAGTTCACGTTGGCGCACTTATTGCACTGCCAATCGTCGGCGTTGAACAAGCCGCGCGACTTCTCCGCCGCTGACTTGCCTATCTCGGTGCCAAGCTTCTTCTTGGACGCCTTACTCGCCTCCGGCCTCTCTTTGTTACACCGGTAGCACGAGAACCGGCGTGCGAAATTTATATTTCCACAATTAGCATCACTGCAAATCCAATCACCGTCGTTCATTTTGTCGGCAAGGAATGGCAGGGAAATAGTCTTTCACTCGCAGATTTTCGCGGCGTCCAGTAACATCATACGACGGCCGTTCACCAGTAACAACTAGTGATTCCGCTTGCACAATGTGACATGTAGGTAAATAAAAGGTACAACTTTGACGGCGTTCAACACCGCTTCCGAAGAATCCAAGCAAATTTTCACAAGCAAAGTTATCAAGCCCATGCCAGCCATGACATGACGCAAAAGAAAATATCATAGACAACAGACAACTAGACATACCGGGAAAAGCCGCGCGAAAAATGTGGTGTCATGTTTATTATTTCACTTTATCACTGTTGCGAGAGGGAGATACATTCACAATGCGACGTCACCGGCGCAAGATAGCTCGTGTGGTGTGTAGTCTGCTATTAGTAACTGACTGAATGAAAACTCATTATACCTCAACTTCCGCTGCATTAAGTAAAATCAAACTTAAATAAACACTTTCCCCAACAGTTTACTTCTTGCACCTTATTTATTTTACCTAAAACGTATTATTTAAAGGTTTGAGCATATTGATCAAACACTTAAAATCCGATTGGTTTAAAAAAATATTCAAATGATTCACGACACCCAAATGGAACATGGAATCATGGAACTTTTCTGTTTCTCTGCGTTTTGTTTTTGTTCTGAATAGGTAAGACCGCCAATTGTATACCACTACTTAGATATAAGAAACTATTTGTAATATCTTTCACCTGGTTGTGCAATAAAGTGTTGTCTATCTATCTATCTATCTATATTAAAACAATCGAAAGTTTTTTACTCTAGTAAAGTAGAAAGTTCTTTATCAACAAAAATAAACAACATACATACAATACAAGCAGGCAGTCTGGTGCCCACGCTAGGTCAAGCCTGTGTTGTGGTGGCCTTCCATTATGTTCACAATATAGAAAGGGAAAATCTTAATTGCTTTCGGATAAAATAAAGATCCCTAAAACCTAATACTTACATAATTTTAAGCCTACCACAAAATCTGTACATACATACATAAACACACGCCTGTATCCCAGAGCGGTAGGCAAAGACCAGGCAGTGCCACTTGACACGATCCTCGCAGATCACTTTCGCTTTCTCAACATTCCGTCGCATGCACGCACGCCGCCGCCGGTTCGAAAAACAGTGTGTGTTTTTCAAAAATACCCAAAAATGATTTACGTAAATACCTAGGTACCTACCTAACAAAACATTTTCAGTGAACGCGTCTGTAAAGGGATGCTTTTGCACATAAACATAGTTTTTTTTTATAATCGTTTAGTTCTGTTCCAATAAAACGTCGCCCTAATTCTAATAGGTAGTATCTCATTTTTGGACGAAACTGACTTTTTGGGTGTTTTGGATAGAGTTGACAAAACTACATCGTTCTCTTTCGTTACTATTTTAGCTTTGTATGAAAAAAAGAGAGATAAAAGACTTGACGTAATACGTCGTATCTCGAATCACGGAATTATTAGTGCGAATATGCAGTAACTCATCATTCGCCATACTTAATTGATGTTTTGCAGATCCCTTCGTCATAAAAGTGTTTTATATTTAGATTCCGTGCCGCCGATTCCGTGATGCCGTGGGGTGCCGGCTTTAGAATAGTACCCCCCCATCTCTTCCCGCGGGTGCCGTAAAAACCGGCTAAGGGACATTACCAGAAGGTGGGCAGCAGCGCCTTCTGCGAAAATACGATATACTGCGCTCGCCAACCCGCATGCCAAGCGTGGCGAGTAAGGCAAATACCCTCATGGCAATACACCAAAAAACCAGGCCCCCAGTCCCCGGCGGCTCCGCTATTCCTGGCTATGGTAGCGGCCACGGTAACGGCGGAGCAAGGGGTGCTAAGAATCTCCGGCAGAGATCTGGCTACCACCCCCAAAAACGAAAACGACTGGCCCTGGTAACACACAACATTCGCACATTGAGGACAGACGAAAAGCTAATTGAGCTGGAAGAGGAAATGGGTAGGTTACACTGGGATATCCTAGGGTTATCTGAAGTCCGTCGAGAGGGCGAGGACACGATAACCCTGAAATCCGGTAACCTGCTCTACTACCGGGAGGGCGAGCAACAGTCCCAGGGTGGTGTCGGGTTTCTCGTCCACAAGTCCCTCGTAAATAACATTTTGGCCATCAACAGTGTGTCGAGCAGGGTGGTGTACCTAATACTCAGAATATCTAAGAGATATTCGCTGAAGGTCATTCAGGTATACGCACCGACCTCGTCACACTCTGATGAGGAGGTAGAGGCGATGTATGAGGACATTAGTAGGGCCATACATACCTCGGAGACCTATTTTAATGTGGTTATGGGGGACTTCAATGCGAAGCTGGGCACAAGAAGCGAGGGTGAGATGAGAGTGGGGCAATTTGGGTATGGGCAACGGAACCCGAGAGGACAAAGGTTGGCAGACTTCCTGGAGAAAGAGGGACTCTTTATGATGAACTCTTTCTTTCAGAAGCCACCTCACAGGAAATGGACCTGGTTGAGTCCCGATGGTTCCACGAGAAACGAGATAGACTTCATCCTGACCTCCAAGAGACAAATATTCAATGACGTCTCTGTGATCAACATGGTGAAAACCGGAAGCGATCACCGAATAGTAAGAGGCACATTGAATATCAATGTCAAACTTGAGAGGTCTCGCCTCATGAAGTCCACGCTCCGACCTACTCATGCCCATATCCAGAACCCCGAGAACTTTCAACTCGAATTGTCAAATCGCTTTGAGTGCCTGGAGAGCGCCGCATCGGTGGACGAGATCAATAACAGGTTTGTAGAAACTGTCCGTACAGTGGGCTCGAGGTTCTATAGACCCAACCGTACGAGTAGACCACAAAAGCTCTCAAACTATACTCTCGACCTCATGGCTAAACGTCGCGCGTTGCAACTGCAGTCCTCCGAGGATGCTAAGTCATATAGGCAGCTCAATAGACATATCTCAAAGTCTATGCGGCACGATATTCGGTCCTTTAATACCGAACGTATTAAAGAGACTATAGAGCGGAACAAGGGCTCCAAAGTGTTCGCAAAAGACTTGTCTATTGGGCAAAGCCAGCTGACGAAGCCGAAGAGAGAGGACGGCAGTATAGCGTCGACCAAATCAGAGGTGCTGAGGGAGATTGAGAGTTTCTACGGACAGCTATACACCTCAGTCGCAAAACCTGTTAGCAGTTTGAACAAAGATCCGAGAGCCAAACTGACCCGACATTATACCGAAGACATCCCGGACATCAGCCTGTACGAGATTAGGATGGCCCTGAAACAGCTCAAGAATAACAAGGCACCAGGAGAGGACGGAATCACATCAGAGCTCCTGAAAGCGGGTGGAACACCAGTACTTAAAGTCCTTCAGAAGCTCTTCAATTCCGTCGTGCTCGAAGGAAAAACGCCAGAAGCATGGAACAGAAGCGTGGTGACGCTGTTCTTCAAGAAAGGGGATAACTCTCTATTGAAGAACTACCGACCCATCTCGCTTCTGAGCCATGTTTATAAGCTGTTTTCGAGGGTCCTCACGAATCGTCTCGAACGCAGGTTTGATGACTTCCAGCCTCCCGAACAAGCCGGTTTCCGAAAGGGCTTTAGTACCATAGACCACATCCACACGCTGCGGCAAATTATACAGAAGACTGAGGAGTATAATTTGCCATTCTGCTTAGCGTTTGTGGACTATGAGAAAGCCTTCGATTCGATCGAGACATGGGCAGTGCTCGAGTCTCTCCAGCGTTGCCGTATTGACTATCGGTATATCGAGGTGCTGAAGTGCTTGTACAACAGCGCCACCATGTCGGTCCGAGTACAGGAGCAGAATTCGGAGGCAATTCCATTGAGAAGAGGCGTGAGACAGGGAGACGTTATCTCTCCGAAACTGTTCACGAACGCACTGGAAGATGCCTTCAAGCTTCTGGAATGGCAGGGACGCGGCATCAATATCAATGGCGAGTACATCACGCACCTTCGATTTGCCGACGATATAGTAGTCATGGCAGAAACGATGGAAGACCTCGGCATAATGCTCGACGACCTCAGTCGAGTTTCCCAACGTGTGGGCCTTAAAATGAACATGGACAAAACGAAGGTCATGTCGAACGCTCGTGTTGTGCCCACCCCAATAACATTGGGGAACACGACTCTCGAAGTTGTAGACGAATACATCTACTTAGGACAAACAATCCAACTAGGCCGGTCCAACTTCGTGAAAGAGGTCAATCGTCGAATCCAACTCGGCTGGGCAGCTTTCGGGAAACTTAGAAAAGTCTTTTCGTCTAATATACCTCAATCGCTCAAGACAAAATTATACAACCAGTGTGTGTTACCAGTGATGACTTATGGCACTGAAACGTGGTCTCTCACTATGGGCCTCATAAGAAGGCTCAAGGTCACGCAACGAGCTATGGAAAGGGCTATGCTCGGAATTTCTCTACGAGATCGAATCAGAAATGATGAGATCCGTAGACGAACGAAAGTCGTCGACATAGCCCAGCGGATTAGTAAGTTGAAGTGGCAGTGGGCGGGGCACATAGCACGCAGAACTGATGGCCGATGGGGCCGAAAAGTTCTCGAATGGAGACCACATATCGGCAAGCGCAGCGTGGGACGACCAGCCACAAGATGGACAGATGACGTCATTCAAGTGGCAGGAAGACGCTGGATGGAGGCCGCTTCCAACCGGTCTTTTTGGAAATCCATGGAGGAGGCCTATGTCCAGCAGTGGACTTCTTGTGGCTGAATGATGATGATGATATTTAGATTCATTAGCATTTAAGGTAAGTAACAGATAGTAATTTGTAATTTATATTCTGAGCTATGTTTTCTAAAATTATTTAGGCACAACATTGTCTTTATGGAGTAAAAAAATGTGTTTTAAAATTACTGTTGAGATACTACTTTTTCGAATAAATTTTTTGAGACTTAGTATTGAGTTAATTCTTATTGACACTAATTTAAGAACAAATTTTGTTTATAGTTTTTTTCAGTTTCGCGAAATTTTGTCTTAATTAAACATTATATTTTTAATATTATTTTTTTCATATTAAACTTTGTATAATTTTACTTTTTTTTTGCTTTTTAATCTTTTCAGATATCTATGTGCAGATCTAATTGTCATCAAAATGGACATTTTTCAATCGGATTCCGAAGATGATCAGGAAATTTTAAAAGCATTGAGAGAGTGGCGTAACAGTGACTGACACTAAGAAGAAACTTATCATAAAGAAAAAATCCAGTATACAAATTTTAGAAAATGTAATCTATACGGAAGACATCCCGGACATCAGCCTGTATGAGATTAGGATGGCCCTGAAACAGCTCAAGAATAACAAGGCACCAGGAGAGGACGGAATCACATCAGAGCTCCTGAAAGCTGGTGGAACACCAGTACTTAAAGTCTTTCAGAAGCTCTTCAATTCCATCGTGCTCGAAGGAAAAACGCCAGAAGCATGGAACAGAAGCGTGGTGACGCTGTTCTTCAAGAAAGGGGATAACTCTCTATTGAAGAACTACCGAGTCGGTAGTACCGACCCATCTCGCTTCTGAGCCATGTTTATAAGCTGTTCTCGAACGCAGGTTTGATGACTTCCAGCCTCCCGAACAAGCCGGTTTCCGAAAGGGCTTTAGTACCATAGACCACATCCACACGCTGAGGCAAATTATACAGAAGACTGATGAGTATAATTTGCCATTCTGCTTAGCGTTTGTGGACTATGAGAAAGCCTTCGATTTGATCGAGACATGGGCAGTGCTCGAGTCTCTCCAGCGTTGCCGTATTGACTATCGGTATATCGAGGTGCTGAAGTGCTTGTACAACAGCACCACCATGTCGGTCCGAGTACAGGAGCAGAATTCGGTGGCAATTCCATTGAGAAGAGGCGTGAGACAGGAAGACGTTATCTCTCCGAAACTGTTCACGAACGCACTGGAAGATGCCTTCAAGCTTCTGGAATGGCAGAGACGCGGCATTAATATCAATGGCGAGTACATCACGCACCTTCGATTTGCCGACGATATAGTAGTCATGGCAGAAACGATGGAAGATCCCGGCACAATGCTCGAAGACCTCAGTCGAGTTTCCCAACGTGTGGGCCTTAAAATGAACGTGGACAAAACGAACGCCCGTGTTGTACCCACCCCAATAACATTGGGGAACTCAACTCTCGAAGTTGCAGACGAATACATCTACTTAGGACAAAGTCCAACAAGGCCGGTCCAACTTCGTGAAAGAGGTCAATCGTCGAATCCAACTCGGCTGGGCAATATTCGGGAAACTTAGAAAAGTCTTTTCGTCCAATATACCTTAATCGCTCAAGACAAATCTATACAACCAGTGTGTGTTACCAGTGATGACTTATGGCACTGATCTCTCACCATGGGTCTCATAAGAAAGCTCAAGGTCACGCAACGAAAGGACTATGCTCGGAATTTCTCTACGAGATCGAATCACAAATGATGAGATCCGTAGACGTACGTAAGTCGTCGACATAGCCCAGCGGATTAGTAAGTTGAAGTGGCAGTGGGCGGGGCACATAGCACGCTGAACTGATGGCCGATGGGACCGGAAAGTTCTCGAATGGAGACCACATATCGGCAAGCGCAGCGTAGGACGACCAGCTACAAGATGGACAGATAACCTCATCCAAGTGGCAGGAAGACGCTGGATGCAAGCCGCTTCTAACCGGTCGTTTTGGAAATCCATAGAGGAGGCATATATTGTCCAGCAGTGGACTTCTTGTGCCTGAATGATGATGATGAATTATTAAGAAGAGAATACTTTAAAACTTAAATGTGTAGTGCTGTTTTTTTAAATTTAATAAAGATTTTGGTGATAACATGTGTTTAATTTTCAGTGCGAATTAATAGTAACTCAGTGAAATAGCTATGCTAATAAAGCTCATCTCATATATTACACTATCTGTAAGAATTAATGTTTTTTGCTTAACAAATTATGAAATCTATTTAATTTTTAATATCATGTTCAGAACTTACCTTTTAGTGTTTTCTAACAACTTGTAAGAAAAAAACCGTAATTTTAGCCTCCTCAAAAGTCGTCAAAATTGAGATACTACCTATTAGAATTAGGGCGACGAAAAGTCGATTTAAAAAAACTCGATTTTTCTTAGCCAAATAATGGATGTTTTTCAATAATCGATTTTCTTGTCACAAACTGGAAATTTGGATAAGATATATCGTCGGTTCAAAGGTAAAGCTCACGAAGTGACATTTTGACATAAAATGAGAAATTGATAGTTTTATTTCTTTAAAGAGAAAATCTACTACAAGAAAAAAACACTAAGTGCGTATTGTGCTCTATAAGAAAACTGTCACTTGATGAAAAAAGTCTTATCTTCAATGCGTCTGCCCTTTGCAAGTAAAACTCATTTGGCACTTAATAAAGTTTGCCTAAAATTATGTCACAAAATGAGTTTTACCTCTGAACCGACGGTATGTTTTTCAAGATTGCGCATTTTATGTACAATCCTCGAGTAACTCAGGTATTAAAAACGATACCTAGGTTACTCAAACAATTCCAATGACAGATTTAAAAAAATCATAGTGCGTAAGTTTCCAAAACTTTTGATCAAATTGTTTATGGGGGGATCCTAGTTTGGGACGTGATTTTATACTCTGGAAGTTATTATTATTATTAAACAATACATTAATGGTTTGCTTTTTGCATTTAACTCGCAATTTCAATTGAATTTTTGGTATTAAAATGAAACGTCAATTTTATCAAACAGTTTATTGAGTAGTTTTTCAGGAAGTGACAGCTTATAAAACAAAGGAAAAATTTTCTGTCATCATCAACAAAAATGTTGTCCTAACTACATCAGCGGCATTCTTAGGCATTCTTAGACTAAACTATAACAAACAGCGAGTAATAAATGTAGGTAGAGCAATTCTTAGTTAGTGTAACCATAATTTTATAAACGCCGTTGTCAATGACGTTAAACGTTTGGCGATAGCTAGGGTGGCGGTCTCTTTTGATACATCATAGGGATTTCGCGTTTCTTCCTGTGTTGATGTGGCTACACTGGGGTTTGTCATCTGTCATTCGAGAACGCAGAGTTGATTTGATTTTGTTTTTTATCTGTGAGTGGAGTTAGAGGTTGTTTGTTGTTTTTGTTTTGTGTGGTGCATCGGTCCAAAATAAGTTTTGTTTATTTTAATGGCTTTATGTCTTAAACTTTGTTCGGCTGTATGGATTGGTCAGATTAGGATTTTTTTAAATTTAACACCATAATTATTGCCATGGAACGTTGAACACCAACAGAATTATCGCGTTTTTTGACGCGCTAATTTTCCGCCTTAATTAACGCGTTTATGACTATTAAGCGTAATAAGCGTCTCCTTAATGTGTCCAAGACACAAAAAATTGTAAGGTTTGCCTATAAAAAAAAACGAAAATATGTTTGAAATAAAAATGAAAATAAATTTTTCTCAAATCGAATTGTGTAAGAAAAATAATCGTCCACAAAAAAAATCTGTTTGAAATAAATCGATTTTCTAAAAAATCGATTATATGTTACATCCTTATGGTATACCAAATACTTCGTTCGTTCGTAAAAGTCGCGGCTTGTCAAAATTGTTTATTTCGTAGGTTATAATATTTTACGCGCTTAAATTTTTCTATTCCTTTTAGACAACACAGTTTTTACAAAATATGTAAGAATAAACAAACGGACTTGAGTACCTCTAACAGTCCTTCACTCAAAAACAGCTGTTCTTGTTACAAATATCGGCAACCAACTTGATTTTTGTGCGGTCGTCAAAAAGTACGCGAATATTTTGAGAAAAGGGGATTCTGCATAATGTTATCGCACAATGTATGAGGATGATAACATTACTTGTACACCAAAGCGAAGTGCGCTTATCGAAGTAACCAATTCGTCGAGCTATGTGTCGCCAAATGCAAACCTGAAACTGTTGACAAATGTCGCCTTGCAGTATCCGACGCCACCTCCAAGCGCCGTGCACCGCAAAGAGAAGTCCTTACAGATACTATGTGACAGGTAAACAGAGCTTCGGCTTCAGATACCTACCGTTTCACAGTCGGGCAGATCTCAAGTGTTCTTCTTTGCAGATTCTTGTCCTTGTACCCTATGCAAGGCAACGGCGCAGTGGAAATCCAACTGGACATCACCGCGGCCCGGCTGGGGGTCGAGAAGCGAAGGATGTACGACATCATAAACATACTGGAAGCGATGCAGTGTGCTGTCCACCAAAGGAAGAACACCTATCTCTGGCATGGGGCGATGAGACTTAATTCCTTCCTGCGGATGCTCAAAAAGCAGGGAGAACATCTAAGACTGTCTGATGCACTGAGAGGCAAAGCCCCCAAGCCTCCTCAACCTAAGCACAAGACTTTGGGTGTCATGGCACAAAGGTTTCTCATGCTCTTCCTGGTAGAGCCTCCTGTAAGTGTTCATAAAAATTCATAAATAGTATGTATACATTCCACTCTAGTCCGGGAAATAGTGGCATAACCCTACATTTTTTGATTAAAGGAAGCAGCTTTGCACAGTTGTTTCTTGGGTGATTCTGAGCCGATTTAGACTGGGAGCTATCTAAAACCACCTTGCGGGTAGGTGGGGGAGAGGGGGAAGTTTGCTTTTGCCGCACACCTTATGAAGCAGTTTACCTAGTTGCTTAAAGCTACTAGGGCAAGTTTGGTATCATTTTTAAGTAAACAAAGGATGAGGAATTCATTTCTAAATCAAAAAGTACCAATTTCATAATAAAAAACCAAAATATTTGATGAAAACCAAAAATCTCGAACTAGTTTGCTAATAAACCTCGTTTATTATTTTACCACCGAGTGAATCGAAGAAAAAAAAAATTATGTGGAAAGCCACGTTTACCCAGATTATAGGATATATACTTTATTGTGATTTTATAATAAAAATGGGATGAAAAATATTATTTCCACTGCATTGTGCAGAGACCTACATAGTATTATAAAAATGTTTTCTTGGGTAAATTTTTTATTTGAATACTTTATGGCAATAAGAACATATTATATAAAATTTGTTGTTTTATATTACTGCTTAATTCTAAATGATATAATATTGTCTTTTTTGGTTATCTATGCGATATACAGGGTGGTGATTTGAGAAGGGACTGTTAGGGGAAGTAGCTGAACCATTTAAGCTACTGGAAAATATTATTGGGATTCTATTTCTAATTTCTGCGCAATTATAAACTGCATTCAAAGAGTTTTTTAAATAGTATGGTCAGCTAAAAAAGGGAAATTTAACACATGTTGTTTCTATCACGCCAATCTCTTTTACTGCTTACAAGGCTTGAGAGTCTCTGTTCAAACTAGTGAAATCAAACTTACACTGAACCCAAAAGACCTAAGAACAAAGCTAACCAGATATCGAGCCGGCTTTAACAAACTATCGATCAAAATAAATCAAACTACACTGAACCTATAAGATCCCAGGGCAAAGCTTACTATATACATACATCTACTCGATTTTAGCCTGTTTTAAATCAAGTGGAATTAAACCAACACTGAATCCTTAAGACTAGAAGGAATGTTAAGACAAGTTGTTTTGTGGATTACACAACAACTTTGTCTTAACAGTTTCTATAGGCTGTCTTTTCAAGGTTTTATGTGGTTTAGTATGGTGTCAGTCACTTCCTTTCACAACTACACGTCGCCTTGGCGCTGTCATCATGCCACGGCCCGAAAAGCGTTGATAAACGTCTATATACGCTTCTTTGTGTCTTTATTTAGTCCTATACTTTTAATTTCGTTTGAGGTACCACTCTAACAAATTCATCTTCCACACTATGTTCATCTTCATCTCACAGTGGCGACTCTTTCTCAGTTTATCTAAAATTAGTAAACGCTGAACATGGTGAAAGTCCAGGCCTTAGTTCCTTGCGTCAATGTATCATAAAGCCCATTTGTTGTAATATTTTCGATTAAGGTATATCGGGAAGACTCCCATCGGAAAACTTTTTGAATAAAGCTCATTCAAGCTGGATACGTCAACAGATTCATTGTTTAGATAAAGTACATATATTCTGTGACTCTCTTCTTCCTGTATTCTTCTGGCATTAACTGTCTCAATAACAAGGTACATCATCATTTCAGCTTATCCTGTAGTTGTTAGATTCTAACATTCAAGAACTAGTTTAAATCTTGCTAAATCTGTAAATCGAAACATATCGTCGATTTTTAGGCTGTTGGGTTGGAATTTTAATGGTTCCATGAGACCGTAAGGTTTTACTGCTACTTAACTCCACTGTAAGCATAATAAAGCTCTGTTATAATTTAATAAGTCATCCACTAAACTGCACTCTTAGGAATGAGGTACTCGGTATTCTCCCATATTAAACAAAAGCTTTTCCAGTTACCTTAAGCAAGACTTTTTAAGGCACTTTTCAGTAGCCTTTCCTTTTGTCAAAAGACTCATTATCTAAAGATCTTTTGTCGGTTTTTCGAGATGTAGACCACACGGGGTCGCGTGTTTTTTAACTACTTGGTCAGTAATTATAAACTTCTTCGAAATATAGGATTACGCATTTGGTGACCAAATAAGCTGACGATATTTTTTATACAGACTCGATTATAGATAACTTTGTTCTCTTAGGTGTCCATGTCCAAGTAATTCTTAATTACAAACGTAACTTTTGTAGAGCGCATACACGGCGCACTAATTTAAGATTAACGAACTTTTTCATAGTCGGCGAAAACGTCGGATGCATATTGGGTGGTTGTTAGGTAAGTTGGTTCTACCACTCTTTTTAAAGGCTTTATCCAGTAGTGGGTGGCTATGTTTATCTTCCTTTTAGGAGCTAGGTGACATATCCTTACGGAGTAAGTTGGTTAACAGCAGTTGGACGAGTCTTAAATTATTACAAGTTTGGTTAGAGCTGGGTAGCCGGAAATAGTTACTCGAGACGAGAGAATCGGGAGAATAGTTATGAGCACACTCTTCATAACATACACCGTAGACGTTCAAAACGAAGAGTTGATCTTTTGAGTTTAATATAGCTTTCATTTTACTTGATCTGAACTGCGTAGGTGTCTGGTCAGTTCACCCTAGGATATTTTGAGTTTAGTGTAAGTTTTATTTTACTTGACCTAATCATGATCGATGTCTGGTCGGCTTTGCTCTTTTGTTTGTTTGTCTGTTCAGATTTTCCTTAAAACATGCTAAAATCGAGTAGATGTGTAATACGTTGTATATGACTTGATTTATAATTGGTTAAAGCCATTTTGGGTTCAATGTAAGATTGATTTTACTTATATTTTTTTTGGTGCATTAACCCGTGCTGAGGACAATTTTAAAAACTCTTTGCAAACTTCTCAAATTTCGCCGATGCTTGCACTTGCCCATTAGCTCAGTTGGAAGAGCGCTGGCACGGTTAGCCAGAGGTCGCGGGTTCAAGTCCCGGCATGGGTTGAATTTTTAGCCTCTAAATAGGTTGATTTTACTGGCAAACAAAGACTTTTAACCCTTATAAGCAGTAAAAACGATTAGGGTGATTTTTTAACAAAAATTTGCTGACCTTTCCCCTTACAGTCCTTCCTTAACTTACCACCCTGTATATCGCACTGATAGGCAATAAATACAATGTTATATCTTTTTAAATTAAGCTGAAATATAAAACAACAAATTCTAGATAAAACATTGCTTCATAGATAGAATCCAAATTAAACGTTCACGCGAGAAATCGTATTATAATTCTACGTAGGCCTCTGCGCCGTGCAGCGGAGTTTTTTTTCTTCATCCGATTTTTAATATAAAATTCCAGTAAAGTATACATTTCTATAGTCTGGGTACGTGTGGCTTTCAGAATATATTTTTTATATCGATAATTAGTAAATAATTAACGAGGTTTATTTGCAAAAATCTAGTTCGGGATTTTTGGTTTTCATCGAATATTTTGGTTTAATTTGTTGTAAAATTGGTACTTTTTTGTTTCATAAATGAATTCCTCGTCCTTTATTTACCTAAAAATAATATCAAACTTGCCCTAGTAGCTTTAAGTAGGGAGATAGAGAGCTTCATAAGGTGCTCGGCGAAAGCAAATTTCCCCCCCTCCCCGTAAGGTGGTGCCGGATGGCTCCCGGTCTAAATCGGCGCACAATCACCCAAGGAACAACTGTGCAAAGCGCCTTCCTTTAATAAAAAAATGTAGGGTTCCCATACATGAGATGCCACTATTTCCTGGACTACTCATAGGCACTAAAAGGTGAGCCCTAAATCACTGTAAACTGATCTATTTCCTGTACTCTTTCTAGGGCTTCATGCCCTATTGTTTCTGTTATCAAGCAAAACGTTTCAAAAATTAACTGTCAAATTACTTGCAATTATTTCATCAACCAATTTTTTAATTGTGCTTTCAGAACACCTTGATTAACCTGGAAATGGCTGTGCGGGTGCTGATAGACAATTCCACCAAGAATAACGTGATCCTCTCTTCTGAGCAGTTGGAGCGCCAACACAAGTCCAAGGTTAGGAGGCTTTACGACATTGCCAATGTATTTATTTCAATTGGCCTAATAGAAAAAGTCTCTGGTAACCTGATATTGAAGAAGCCTGTGTTCCGATATGTTGGACCAATCAAATTGAAAAAGTCCTCAAAAGCAGAGTTAAAGCTGCTCACTCCATCGCCTGTCACACCTCTGACGGAGTCCAGCAGTCTTGAGCGGACCACTCCTTGCCAACACTTCACTGGCCGCTCCAAGAGAAAGCTAGAATTTACAACACCGATCTCAAATAAAGAACTGAAACTTGGTCTCACGACCCCTCCCCCCACCCCCTCTCACAAGTGGGATGAGATCCTGCTGGTAGCTGATATGGAACTGACTAGAATTAACAATGGCATTATGTTGTGATTTCTTTTTTTTACGTACATAATATTTTGAGCGCTGAAAGGAATTCTGGTTTTGAGACACAAGTTTTTTTTCTTTTCCACAACTTTTATTTATTAAGATTTATTTTTGTGATAAGATTTCTTCTATTTTGTCTTCCCGGGCTTTTGAAAATGAAAATATTATATTGAATGAGAACATTGTGTTCTTGTTTTGAAATGTTATCAATTGTTGCTCAGAGCATAGTTTTATCCTCATCAGAGATGCAGTAACGTAACATAGTGCAATTATGAAGTTGTTGACTGTAAGAGGTATATTTTATTCATATTTAAAGTATAATTGACTGCATAGCGTTTGAAATGAATTGTAAAATTTTATAACAGTGGTTAAAGTGTAACTGAATGTTAGGATATTGATAGTCATATTTTTTTAGTCTAAGCTACATGTACTTTGATATCTATAGAATGACTGATCTAACGATTAATTGACCAAAAATTTTATACACAGTGAAATTTTTGTGGTTTAACAAGTTTTATCAACTTTGTTAAGTGTCAGTAAACAGTTTCGTAAACAGTCCATTTAAACGAATTTTGGGACACTTACGACGGCTTGCGCCAAAACACTGGATAAGCAAATAGATAAATACATATTCAGGGATAAGCAAATAAATACCTAATTCATAAGATAGCTCTGCAAATGTCTTGATGCGACGTTTATGTAATTAATTTCTGGATAGAGCTTTACCCTTTGATATTAGATAGTGCTGTCAGATAGTTTGCGCAAGTGGGCCTAAAGCGACTTTCTCCACTAGATAGTATATTTTTATGCAAAATAAATAATTGTTCAGTAGTAACATGTAGGTATGTCCCACTAACCACTGAACATAACATTAGAAGTTGACTTGTTTTCACAAACCTTGAATTTTTCTGTACACTACAGTTGAATATGTAACGCAATGTAAATTGTTCATGACAAAAACATGGCCTTCGAGCTTGCCTATTCCTCAATGTAAAGGGCCACCACTGGTTTTGATAACTTACAAAAGTAATGTTTTACATTTGCTACCCACTTTTGTATTCTTTAGTTTATAGTATTAAAGGACATGATTTTCTAAACATCTCCAATCTTTTATTCGGGGTATTTGAAACAAAAACAAATTGGTACATTCCCAAATAGTTATTAATTTATTAGAATTTACAAGAGTCCATAAAATACGGGCTAATATTTTGCATCTATATTATTAATTAGAATGTAGTTATGCAATTATATTTTTATCTAATAAATATAAAGCACCAAGTAAATAATGTACAATATGAAAAGAGTAGAACCATAGACTTAATAAAGTACAGCCAGAACAAAAACACATACATTGTATAACAAATGCCGAGGTTGATCACCCTTCGACCATAATACCACATGCTCATTCTGGTTGATTGTGCATACCTTTATACTGGTTGACACATAATCCCCATATCTATTATTGCCAAACAACTTGCCATGGTGACATCCCCGGAACAGAAAAAAGAACAAACTTTAAAATAGTAAAAAAATTATCAACTGATCTATCACGGTCATAATGTCCGTGCACCTCGCTGGAATGCGATGCCTCTCCTGTTTCTCCCTTCACCACGCACCAGTACGGTTAAGACCTTCGTAGCCAATACGCGTATTGGTAATTTGGTTTAATAAATAAATAATATTTATTTTGCACACCGTCATAGAGCACCAATGTTACGTCATCGGGCCAGGTGCACATTATTGTGACGTTATAATAAAGTCACCAACATTTTTTTATGTAGCCTATATTCGTCCCACTGCAGCGCACAGGCCTTCTCTCAGAGAGAGAGAGAGAGTATGGGCTTAATCACCACGCGTGCCCACCGCGGATTGGCAATTTCAAGCGCTGAGGTATGTGAACACCTCAATCACTTAGGTTTCCTAACGATGTTCTCCTTCACCGTTAGATAGTGTTATTGCTACTATAACTTAACAAATGTATGTGTAACTTAGAAAATAAAGTCATTGGTATATGCCGGGATTTGAACCCATGACCTCCCGAATGAGAAGCCGGCGTTCTACCGCTGCGCTACCTACCACCGCTGCTCTTACGTGAAAGTACTGACGGAAAAGTTATGAGTAGGCGCAGGTAAATAAAATAAATACCTATGTTGTTATTTAATATGTACATTTCCAACGAATTTTGTATCACAAAAAGGTATATAAATAATTAACTACTCTTTTATGTCGCCCTAGGTACGTAGAGTCGAGAGACAGCTATCAGAGAAAGGTTTTTCTCTAGTTACTAGACAGCTAAGCAAACTAGACAACTGGGACCTCACTTATGTTAAAGGTAATAGAGTCGAATTTTGATTAACAGCGCTAGTGTCAACCGTAGACGTTTGAGCGCGATTTGTAAAGATCTTGACTTCTATACATAAAGACAAACACAACTACCTAAGTAACATAATATCATAGTAATATTAATCATATCGATGGGTTTTAAAACAAGAAAAAATTACCTATACTAAATATTTCAAAGATCAATAGGTTTTAATCTTTTTAAATACAATTTTTTATGTTGGACCTATGAATTATATCCTGTTTGCTTGGTTCCCTCGCCAGACTTGATTCGACCAAGAAGCGTCTGTTCACTCAGCGCCGAAATTGTAAAATGCTAAACGGGCCAGGGACGTGCAGGCGACACGTTATCAATAAAAAATAATCTTTAAACTTATATATAACTTTAGAGACTACCCGGCCATACTCGGCGATCGTCGCCCGTCTAATTAGTCTTGTACTCTAACCTCAAGGTGATAAGGATTGTATCAGTTTGTATCGTTGCGTTCGCAAGTCCTAACCATTAAGGCTCGTTGTAACCATTAAGGTTACATACGATACTCCACGATACGGAGGAGACACAGCAAACAACTTTTGTGAAGGGAAAGTTGCAGCCAATGGGCATTGTCCTAAATATTGACAATAGCAATACATAGTTACAAATGATAAGGCATTGTTAAGGTATGCTCAGTAAACATACCTAATGCTACAATCATAAATTCATAATATTCACATTTATTTTTGTGCATAAGTGTATGACTTTCATTCGACCTTCTAACGTTCGCTTCACACGTGAATGAAATATTTCATATTTTTGTATAGAAAACAACTCGATTTTGAGATCTTGGTAGGTACTCTTTAAATCGCGTTGGTTGTAAGGGAGCCACCCTTAAATAATTATTTTATTTTAATTTAATTATTTATTTTTGATGCAGATAATATATTATAGAACTAAATATTCTATATTACAGTACTAAATATTCTGTGAATATTTCAAGCGTCTACCTGTTGCCGTTATTAATATCGAACCAAAAACGGCAAAAAATTACGTTTTTAAATATTTATTTTATTCTGTTTTTAGTATTTGGTGTTATAGTGGCAACAGAAATCATCTGTGAAAATTTCAACTGCCTAGCTATCACGGTTCGTGAGATACAGCCCGGTGACAGACAGACAGTGAAGTCTTAGTAATAAGGTCCCGTTAGGCACCTTTCGGGTACGGAACCCTAAAAACAACTTCTACGTTTGCACAGATTAGGTGTCTCTTTAGTTTTGTTTTTTTTCATTAACTTTAAAAACTCATTAAAGCAGCTCAAATCGAAATATTCGGCCCAGGCTCTAAAAATTATCTATTTATTTTATTCTTATTTATTTAAAGAAAACAAACAATTGTACAATATAGCACAAGTCAGAAAAATCTTACACGTTGTGTACAGATTAATACAAAGACAAATGAATTAAAAACTCACAGTTATGCTAATAACAACAGCAAGAATTAGCAATGTATGTTCTATGAACTAATCTAAGAAGGAAGGTCTAGAAAAAAATAAACACTAACTTTATTTTTTAGGACATTAGCCCGTTGGTTGCACTATTTGGTTGGTTGGTTTGCTTATTTGGAATGTTTCCTCTATTACGTAGCTTATAAGCTCAAGGGTTATTTTAGATTGAACTCGTGCCGCCTACACGTCGCAGGTCCGTCGCGTGACGCGGTTAGGGTAGGTTGCGTTAGGTTATCTTTACTCGTGCCGCGGCAGGAGCGCGGGCGGCGAGAGGCGTCCCGGCGCCGGCGGCGGCAGGAACAGCGGCAGTTCGCTGTGTCAGACCTGCTCGATCATCGGGAACTTGTCCGGGTCTTCGGGCGCGGGCAGGGCCTCCGCGTCGTAGAAGCCCGCGTGGAGCGCCACCACGGTCACCGTCGCGCCTACAGATAACAAAGTTGGGCTTGGTTACGCTCATAATGTCATAAGCACTCTGTTACAACTGGAATAATTGTGACTTTGGATTGTAAACCACATTCAAAGTTAATATTAATATCTTCCACACAACACAGTCACTTCCTGATGGGTGCACAGTCTCGGCGTACCAAAAATCATCTACTACACGTTTTCAACGTTTTCTGTCAGGATCGTGGCAGTCCCTGGTCTCTGGCTACCCCTCTGGGATACAGGCGCGAGTATGTACGTATAGTTTTTAACCCCAGGCGATTGTCACCCTACTTCCACAAAGTATTATGGCCCGTTGGTAATGCTGATTTAAATTAGACAACGTACGAACTTAACAGTATACATGACGTATTTGGACGTATAGCTTGTCACATGTTGAAATCATCACATGAGCCTGCGTTCTCGTGCTATGGTAACCAGGTAGAAAATAAAATTACAAACATGGAAATACACACAGACTGAGGCCATTTCTACAAATCGAGTAGGTGGCCTCAAGTGGGATCAAACCAAAGACCTCTGTATTGAAACTCAAGCGTGGTGCGTTTTGATGACAGCCTCGTTGGTCTTGCTGTATCTCGTTTGATTATCATGTTTGATTCCCTTTGCGGGCCGCCATTCTCTCATTGGTTTGTATGAGTGGGATTAATCTGGGTGTTCACAGAGTATGCTAGTTTGGGTCCAGAACAAGGGGTTGTATTGGATGTATATAAGAATTATCAGCTATTTGACCAATGAATTTCTGATCAGAAAACTTATAAGAAACTTCAGTGTGCGTGTTCGACTCGCGCTTGGCTGATGTTTCCTTTTATTATTAATTATTATTTATTTGGGAAACTTGCAGCTTACATAATAAATGGACAGAGACTTAGAATAACTACACATAAGCTAAGAATAAGTTTCCGCATATAGTAACTAAGTGGCAAACATGTGCAAGTGAATGAAAAATTTAAAGTAAGTCTACACCACTGTAATATATATTTTTTTCTCTTACCTAGCACCCAGAAGAGAACGGCCCCAGCGCCCGCCAGCCAACAGAGAGCCATAGAGCAGGCAGCGCCGGCTATGTACTGATGGGTTTTGCTCAACTCATAGCCGCCAATCTGTAAAAGTCAAACGGCCTTATTTATAAAAACACGATTCCTCTAAAGCACTCCTAAGAGGCAGTTTATTTAATTGTGCTTACGACTTTTCCTTGTAAAATCTCAACAACAGACTATTTTAATCGGCGTTTTAGGGAATCGTGTTTTTTTTTATAAATAAGACCGTAAATCTATAAACCCTTTTGGATTAGAAATGTGAATACAATAAATAAGTACTATCGACAGCATGGCAAAACTCACATGCGTGTTCTAGATAACAGCCTATGTGTTTCGGAGGACTGTAACGAAAATATAAAAATGGATCCGCTGTCGATAGTACATAGATCCAATCATCTGCAGGTATAATACAATTTCATTTAGGTACTGAGTCAGTCAGTTCGAAATAAGCATAGACAAGTGTTAGAAAAGTATTCACATAAGAAACACCCCAGAAAATACCCAGAAATAACAATGTAAGACTTACTCTTGGCTATAAAAATAAACAAAATGTTTAGTTCATTCATGTTATTTGCGAATAAAAACACTGTTAAATAATGTCGTCACAAAATGGAATAGATAGTATACCTTCCAATTGTTAGGACCCGAAGTTAACTTTCGATAGCCAAAGAAGCTTGCAACCATGGCAATCAAGAGCAAAGGAGATGTGATGCTGAAACATAAAAAAAAACCGGATAAGTGCGAGTCGGACTCGCGCACGAAGGGTTCCGTACCATTATCATTATCTTTACAACTTTAGATACAAGGATCGAAAAAAAACTGCAAAAAAACACTTGTTGTATGGGAGCCCCCTTAAATATTTATTTTATTTTTATTTAATTATTTATTTATGAAGCTTATATAGAACTAAATATTTTGTGAATATTTCAAGCGTCTACCTGTTGCCGTTATTAATATCGAGCAAAAAACGGCAAAAAATTATGTTTTTTGTATGGGAGCCACCCTTAAACATTTATTTTATTCTGCTTTTAGTATTTGTTGTTATAGCGGCAACAGAAATACATCATCTGTGAAAACTTCAACTGCCTAGCTATCACGGTTCATGAGATACAGCCTGGTGAAAGACAGACAGAGAGACGGACAGTTAAGTCTTAGTAATAGGGTCCCCTTTGGCACCCTCAGGGTACGGAACCCTAAAAAATGTTACAACATGAAAAAATTGCAAAATTTCCTTGTACTAAATGTATCACGTGTCAGATTCATACAATTTGAGCAAAAACATTGAGCATTAGGGCGGCTTGACAACTTCTGACAGTAGACGAGCCACTAGTCTACAAGCCTCCACCAATCCGGACTTGGCCCCCGTGGTGGAGTATGCCTTCCTCAGGGAAGAGACCCGTGCCCCTCGGTGGGGACATAATGGGTTGATGATGATGATGATGATGAGCAAAAACAACCTTGATTTTTAGTAATTTAAAATGACTAAATAGGAAAATGGACGGAGTTGATGTTGTAAAGTTTTACTTAATTACATACATACATTCCTTTACGTCCTGCGGTTGTCTTGTAGAAAATGCTTATGTCATTAAGTCCGTCGCATTGTACGATTTCTTTAAGTGCAAAAAAAGTATCAATAAATAAATAAAATACATACATCAACTCACGCCTGTATCCCAGAGGGGTAGGCAGAGACCGCAGTTAATTACGTGGCTAAATATAATTATACAATAGAGTGTTTACTCACAGACAGTAAGCAAACAGTCCAAGGAACACTATCAAGTAGTTGGCTTGAAAATACTCCACATTCCTGTAGAAGCGGCGTGACAGCCGCGGGATTGACGCTGGAGCCTATAACGTGGAAGTTGTACAAATTCCGTGACTATTCGTTACTCCATTAGCAGTGGCAAGAAAAAAATACTATTTAGTAATAAATATATCCGAATTTTCTTTTACGTTAGTCAAAAATTGCTTATAAGACTACTTAGTGACATAGCCTCCTCTATGTCTTTATTTATGATTGTTTCACTAAACTCCGAAGAATTCAGTCATTTGTTCAAGTTATTCGTCGCGCTTTATATGTATCAATCAGAGATATTTCAGTGACCAAATTTTCATGAAAAACCAATATTTTATTTCTGTTTGGCCCTTATTAATCGTTAATTTTTATAATATTTTAAATTTAAAATTATTAATTATTAATTTCATTGAATTTAAATTATTTTTACACATTTAATTTTTTAACCGACTTCAAAAACTTTTTTTTTTTGGCTATGTTCCTCCATAACTCCGTCAAATCGAACAGGTATAACGTCCCATTGGTCCCATTTTAATTTGGTGAAGATCTGATGGAGACTTTCAGAGATGGAGAACGGAACTCTTCAATGGACAGCAGTAAATAAGCCCTAATGGGGCCCATTCCGTTAGTAATAACCGTATGTTTCATAAAATAGCGTAAAAGTAGTCCCAAGTTGTTTTGTGATGTTCTGGTGAAGACTTTCGGAGATGGAAATTTAGAACATCAAATTTTGAAGTAACAAATTAAGTAGGGTAAATTATGGTTATAAGGGACTTATTTATTTTTCTCCCGCTCACCCACTAAAAATTGAAAAATAAAAAATAAAAACGACTTCGAAACAGTACAGCACTAAAAGGTTAGAAATAATTTGAATAATTAGAAGTATTTATACATGTAGGTATTGCAGAAGTATAATTTGTAGTTGGTGCCCAGTTTCAAGACCAGAGCACATATATTTTGGGCACCGGCTCCAAATTATACTTCTGCAATACCTACATGTATAAATACTTCTAATTATTTAAATTATTTCTAACTTTTTAGTGCTGTAGTGTTTCGAAGTCGGCTTTTATTTTTTATTTAATTACTATTTATTGCCATAATTTAATTTTACTTCATATGGACGCAAATACAGATAAAAAGGTACCTTGAAATTGTCGGTGGCAACAAACTGGGTCCATGGTCTCCTGGTGGCCAAGAGCCCCATCACTAGCCCAGGCGCTGCACCACTGCGGATGTGCTGCATCAACCTAGTCATTACATACGAGGTTTTGAGGTCTGTCCAACGGGCCGGAGTCATGTGGGCGGCACGGTATCAATCTAAAATAATCCTTAAACGCTTAGGAGGTTAGAGACTACAAGTGAAAAAAGGCCGTTCCCGTGTCGTGCTCGTCGGCCGCACGCGGCCGGGTTTTTACGCTACTATTGTAGTACCTACCTACCTAAGCTTGAAGGTATTTAAGGTTTATTTTAGTTTGCATGCCAGCTCATTGTAATATAGTCAGTCCTTAATTATGATGGATCTATTCATCAAAATTGGTTCTTTGTTTTTCTAGAGATTGAAGAACATATCCAGGCTGTATGTTGTTATTTGTTATTTATAATTTAAGAATAACTTTAGGAGACAAAGAGCTACAGAAATAGAATGGTCTAGTGCCTAGTTGTGTTAGGTTCCAGAGCCAGGCTCCCCCTGGAATATAACCCTAGATATGCCAATGCTTCTATACAGTTGTTGGTGAAGATGATAGAAGGCTCAGAAAGTAGAAAGTTTTACCGAAACAGCTTTTAAAGCTAACTGTGCCTAACTTACAACTAATTCACATTATTTTACTCGACCAATCATTACAATGAAATTTATATAGATACTAGTCTATATGAGCAAGTAATTAACTTAGAAAAAATGCAATAAATAGTTTTTATGCATCTACTTTTTCAATTTATTTCACTTTATGCCCACAAAAAACAGGACGTTACGTTACTACATACATGGAATTCAGTATGGCAGGCTTTTCAGGGCCAGGACCTCACTGGAAAATAAGCTTATTCATATATGACCGTATATTATACACCAATGCTCATGGACAATATTTTTTACAACTTTTGGTCACAACTCGAGATAATCTAATTGAAATATTCACGAGTTCTTTATTCTCTATTTCTATGAACTTATTGCTATTTTATTTGTCAGGGGTCTGTCTGAAAAAGTCCGAAATAGTAATACATATAGTACTTCTTTCAAATATACAAACTACAACATTGGGGTCCGGTAAACCCTGGGGTAAAAATTATGTTTCTTCAGTTATATGTAGGTAGGGATTAAGGGTTAAAGAAATCTGAAACAGTTTTGTTTCATTGTAAACCATTTAGCTATTAAGAACTATTTAAATACAAGACATTATCAGCTAACAAGCAAGGAAAACAAGAGAAAAATGCTGAATGTCCAAGGTGTTCACATACCTCTGTGCTTGAAATTGCTAACACACTGAGCAAGTGTTAAGAAGATTAATCCCACACTTTCTGCCTCTCTGAGAGAAGGTCTGTGCCCTGCAGTGAGATGTATACCTATAGGCTGCTTAAGTAGCATGGTTAATATATAAGAAATGCACTGAATAACTATTTGTTTCCCTCTCCCACATTTTACCGATGGCAATATTGTATGAGCGAGAAGCAAATAGTTGTGCAGTCCCTTTCTTTAATTAACCATGTTATATATATAAATGTACTACTATTAAAAGAGGTACACAGCGGAAATGACAAATGGTTTCGTGAGCACAGTGCGATGTATACTGAGAATTTATTATGTAAAGGCCATTTCTGACATAAGCATAAGAACTAAGCATTTAATAAGCCCCAAACATCCCTTATTTAAACACACATACATGCATAAACTCATGCCTGTATCCCAGAGGGGTAGGCAGAGACCAGGGAACGCCCCTTGCTACAATCCTGACAGATCACTTTCGCTTCCTCAACATTCATTAGTGAACGCACGCCGGTTTCGGGTACTTTTTATCTTGCCCTTTGCTAATACATCCCCTATTTGGTCGAAGTATGTCCGTCTGGGTCGTCCCTTACCGGCGCTTCCACCAACATTCATTCGATATATATGTTTCTTCAATCTCTCTTCCTTCATCCTCTCTACATGTCCGAACCAAGCCAACATTTCTTTCTCAATTCTAGTCACTAAATCCTCTTTCAGTCCGCAACTATTGCGTATCCTGTCATTCAAAGTAACACCAGACATACTTCTCCAGGGCCTCATTTCTACTGCAATTATCCTACTTTCTTACTTCTTTTGCCATACCCAAGTTTCGCTAGCATATATAAGTGTTGAAACCAGCACTCCATTATGGATAGCCAATCTTTTGGAGATGTTTTGGCCACTCACAAAGGAGTGCAATGCACCGTTTACACTATTTCCCACTTTTACTCTGCTTTCTATATCACCTTCACACTTTCCATCCCTGGTAAAGAGGCAAATTCTTTCACTTGTTCCATCCTCTCCCCTCTAATCCTTATCTTGCACTCAATCATTTCATCATCTTTGTCTTACTCACATTAATGTTCATTCCTTTCCTTTTAAACGCCTCATCCATTACCTGTTATTTGTGTCTGCAGGTCTTCAACCAACGATGCGAAAAAAACCTGATCATCCCTTAGTTTATCAAGATGCTTACGACAGCACATCAACGTTCTTTACATGTGTGTACTCTATTCAGTTACGTTACGGGCGATGTCGCAACGAAAATGTAAGGGTTGACCTGCTGTCGACTGTCAGTTGGTAAGTAAAGTTCGACGTAAACCGAGAACCGTTTATGTAACAGAATCAGGTTGATGTTGAAATGGTTATGATTCGCTACGCAAAACAATAATAAAACTTTCCGTCGATGCAATGGAACGCGTGATAAGCGTAGCAACCATTTAATAAGCCCCAAACGACTCCACGTAGCTGAAATTAGTGTTAGTAAAAACTTACAGCTCGACGTCATTGACATACTTTTGTAAGCCTCGCTTCTCCGCTGTTGCATTCATTTCCCCAGAAAGATCAATGTTCACGGTTTCACTCATTTTGTGTATTTTTCACGAAAAATCTTTGAGAAAAACCAACAACACAAACAAATTTTATTTCGAGATTTTTTTCTAATTGTCAAACGGAAATGTCAATGAACTCAATGATAATAACAGATTTCACAGAAAACCTTTTTATCTGTGGAAAAACTGCACGTTTGCATACATTCCTAGGTACATGTCTAGAAAAACCTGGTAAGAGTGAGTTTTTCGGCTCGCCCACCAGGGGTTCCGTACCATTCTATTTATTTGTCTTAGTTATTTAACACACGTATGCTTTTATTGACACGTTCACATTCAGTACCTATATACCCCTCCAGTTAGAGACCCTTATCGGGATTCCGACTCATACTTGGCTGGTCCTATTAATTCTAGTTATAGTTTATGGACGGCACTACTGTGTATAAGTTTCGGGTTCGAAACCCACGTATTCTGCATGTTTATAAACATTTCTTCCAAAATAATTATTTCCAGGCAATCAGCGGTTGAGGAAATATTGCGGTACAAAGTCGCAGTTTTTAATCTCATTTATTTTCTGAAATGCATCAATTATCGTTTACTAAACATTTTTCCCTAAGGAAAATTATCAAAATGTTTAAGTTTTCTTTTAAAAAACGAAAAACATTCTTTTGAAACGACGCACAATGCATAATTATACCGCGCTGCTCATTAGGGCTATAAACAGTCATATGTGATATTTATAGTTTTTAAAAGTTTTTGTTAATGAGCGAGTTCAAATACCTAATTTTAGTATGGGTAGTAATGGGTAAATAATTGTCTCATTAATGAAAAAATATAAATAAAATATATATATGTTTACTTCAAAATCTGATACATCTGCTTTTAGGAACGAAATAGCAATAGCTTCCGTGCTGGGTTTTGTCAACATTATTTATTAGGTAAACTTAATTACTGATGTATTTCTTATGACTGAGCACCGCAGTCCTAACTAAAAATACTAAATTCATTTTATAAAAAAATAATAGTGTATTTCATCATCATTATCGGCCTACGCTTGTCCACTGCTGGACATAGGCCTCTCCTATTGCACGCCATTGAACACGGTCCTCGGCTACTCTCATCCAGCTCTTGCCAGCTGCCGCAGCTTGCGAAGATCATCACTCCACCGAGTCTGAGGACATCCTACACTACGTTTACCGATCCACGGTCTCCACTCAAGAACTCGTCTACCCCATCGGTTATCAGTTCTTCGGGTGATATGGCCGGCCCACTGCCACTTCAGCATGCTTATTCGGTGGGCTATGTTGGTGACTTTGGTTCTCTGTCGAATCACCTCGTTTCGAATTCGATGTTTCAGAGAAACCCCGAGCATAGCCTTTACACTTAGCACGCTGAGTGTATTTAAACAAAAGTAATAAGGCTTATATCCATTTCAGTAAGAAAAAAAAATTTACTTAAGATTTATAATTAAAAGTACTTGACCCTTTTAGTAGCTTAATTATTGAAAGCGGCGCTTCCGCTTCTCGTAGATTTATACCAATTGACGCACTTTTTTTCCCTGTCATGATACCTATGCTACTTGCGGTAGTATCATCACGCAGTGGTACCATGTTTTGTGGCTGCCATGGTGCTTCATTAGCATTTTGTTTCCCGGCGCGATCGGTCATGTGCACGCCCTTTTGCGCTTTTAAGTTTTCTCAATTCACGTTACATTTTTATAACCATCTTGGTGAGTAATGGTGAGTTACTTCGAGAATAACCAACTGATTTGGTTGGTTTGATTTGATTGACTCATCAATATACTGCTTCGATCTGGTAAAATAATAATAATTTATTATAATCATGTTATATTACATATTTAGGTTTTGTTATATATTTAGATAGGTGGATAGAGAACACATAAAAAGTGAACGCATGAAAACTGTCTATGTCACAATATCCTCAAGCTTATGAAATGCTATGAAGTTTGTATAATTACTCAGAAATTGATTAAGTATCGCTGCCTTATGAGAAGCGGGCCAAATGTGCGCTGGTGTATACTTACGCATCTATGCTTACGCTATCTATTTGTCATACGAATTCTGCCACGTCACGCGTCTATTGCGTGCTATTTTTAATATTTTAATGACCCAAAAAAAATTAATTTCCCAGCAAAATTTTGTGGATAAATAAGTTTCTTTGGTTATCTACTATGCGTAGCTTTCAGGTTGGGAGTTAGTTTTTTAACACCGTGTTTGATCACCCCAAGTTTGCTTTTTGATAGAATAGAACAGAAACAAAAAACGTATAAAAAAATTTAAAAATATATTTTTATGTAAATACTAGCTGACCTGGCAAACGTTGTTTTGCCATACCTATTAATTTAGCCTAGGACCTATTTCTGAGTCCTACCAAATATACACAAAAAAAGAACCATAAAAATCGGTGAAGCCGTTTCGGAGGATTTCGATAACAAACACTGTCACACGAGATTTTTATATATTACAGTTATTTTTTTACCATTTGTTGGACCATCAATCATAGGTAATAAATAAAAACTAGGAACTACTTATTCAAGCGTTATTGTCATATAAAGGTCAAACAGACAGACAGAAGTCGAGGACTTATTTGAGATCAAGAACGTTTTGTATCCTTGGCTGAGATTAGTATCCACGTAGTACACTAGTAACTATAGTGCTCTGTGCTACCTATATCTATATAGTCTGTGGCTGATAGGTTGTTGTCTAGTATCTCTATATAGTCTGTGTTGTTGTCAAATCTTACGTGAATTTGGGTTTTTTTGTTGTAATGTTTTTTTATTCCAGAATTTTATTACTACTATTCATTGGAGTAGTGGCCAATAATTCTGAAGAGGCAGATATACTGAAAGTAGAAACTGACGCTGGTACTGGTATTCGTGTTTCCATTGCTGGTGAGTTGTATTGTATTTTAGGTTATTCTTTGGGCTAAAAAGATATACTGTTATAAACAAATCTTGTTTTAGAGTTTATTTTATGCAGAAACTGTGGGGCAGAGGTCTCAGATTCTCATTACTTATTTCCCAAACTAAGCCCGGAGTCTCAGTACGCGTTCAACGAGACTTTATTCGACAAAGAGAGTGTCCTTGTACAAGTGTTATCTAATTCGTTTTTGATTGATTATCCCGTAATCACATCGGTGAAATCAGACTGCGAAGGTGTCGGCGAGGTAGATATCAGCCTTCAGATTAATCTTTACCTGATATACTCTGAAATAAGGACAAATTCACTCAAATGCAAACAATTTCAGTGGCAGTGGCACAACTCATGGTTTCCAGGATACTATTGGAAGCCCTGCATATGTCCGAGGTGTGGTGCTCACATTGGATGGTTATTTGAGCCAACCACAGCTCTAGACGCTGCAAAGCCCTTCTTTGGTCTAGCCTTATCAAATCTTATTGGTGAAACTTGTAATTATCTTTACTTGAAAATTGTTTGGCTTGGTGTCTCATGTTTGGAAGTTTTGTCTCACTCATACATGACCCTATTCGTGAACCCCTGTTCCACATATCCCTACTGGTAGGGGAGAAAGGAACTTTTTTCCACATGTAGCTACTGTGGGAGATACAATGATATTTTACTTCCACATATTTCTACTAAGATAATATTGTAGGTACCTTAAAAAAACCATCTATCTAATCAGCCCATAAACAGAGCCCACTGTTGGGCATAGGCCTCTTATCTTTCACCCCAACCCATCCAGTTCCTTGCCAGTCTCGTCCAATGTTTCCCAGCCGCTTTCACAATGTCGTCGGGCCACCAGGCTGGTGGCCTACCAAACAACCAAAAAAACCATTACTAATATGTATAGCTACAATCCGGTATACTCACTGACTGACTGACTGACTGATCATCTATAGGTTTCCTCGGAAACGGTAAGAGTTACGTGGAAATTTTGTATGAGAAAGTTGTAGGAAATGTATGATATACAGCCATCCTATGAAGCCGATTTTTTAATTTCGAATGCGTTCTATACAAATGGGCTAACTTTTTTGTTTACCGGCCGATTTAGATGAAATTTGGAATTGGTGTTTGTTTCGTGATCTAGTTTAAAAAAAAATGTTGAACGCTCGAAATTCAAAATAGGGGCGAGAATATGGCCGCCCAAAAAATCGACCTCTGCGCAAAAAAGTCGGCAGCCAACTGGGCACATGCTGGAGACGTGCCCTAAACGGCATCGGGTTGTCAAAGGACCCAGGTATATGAGAAAAATCGGACATTTTGGATTTTCAAGATGGCGGCCGAGATATCGACGATTGAAAATGAGAAAATTTTGTATGGAGAAATTGTACTGAAAATCGACTTTTAGTTCAAAATTTTAAACAAAAATTAACAATTTTTCAAAAAATCAATTTTTTGAGGCCGAAGCGGGCACGAGGAACCCCGCCGCGGCGAGGCCGAAGGCCGAGCTCCGTTCAGGCCGAGGCCGAAGGCCGAAACTATACATTTTCCGGCGAACAAGCAATAACGCAAAAACCAGAAGGGAGAAACTTGCGAGGCCGAAGGCCGAACTCCGCGAAGCGGACCCAGGAACATCTCCGCGGAGAGGCCGAAGGCCGAGCTCCGTTCAGGCCGAGGCCGAAGTCCGAGACCATACATGTTCCCACTTATCAAATCCCTACCCCAAGTGTCTAGCGAGGCCCTAGGCCGAGCGCCGCGGAGAGTGAAGCTCGGAGAGGCTGGGGGTTGGCGCGCGAAGTGCGCAGGGGGTTCACCCCCTAGTTATATTGGTACAGAAATTAATAATTAAATTTCTTTGAAATCAGATCAATTATCTTAACATATCTAAGAAACCATACAAGTGCGAGTCGGACACGTGCACAAAGGGTTCCGTATCATTATCTATACAACATTAGACACAAAGATCGAGAAAAAATGGCAAAAGTCACGTTTGTTTTATGGGAGCCCCCTGAAATATTTATTTTGTTTTAATTTAATAATTTTTTTTTAAGTCTATATAGAACTGAACATTATGTGAATATTTCAAGCATCTACCTGTTGCCGTTATTAATATAGAGCAAAAAAATTACGTTTGTTGTATGCGAGACCCCCTTAAATAATAGGGGTTAAAGTATGAAATTGTCGTTTTATTGCAATAGGTTCTTTGAATTGACATAGAATCTTCATGGTTTGAGGTTTTCGAATGAAACTTTTTTCAAATGGTTTCTATGATGTTCTTTTTTTAAAAATTTGAAACATTTGAATATCGACTTTCAATTGTTTTTGTTATTCAATTTAGACAAGAAAGATGGATACTGCGAAAATTCGAGTGATTTTTGAATATGAGTTCCGACGCGGAACTAACGCGGCAGAAACAGCCCGCAATATCAATGCTGCGTTTGGAGAGGGGTCTACTAATGAACGCACCGTGCGATTTTGGTTTAAACGCTTTCGTGATGGAAATTTCGACTTAAAGAACGAGCCACGAAGAAGACCGCCCACACAGGTGAATAACGATGAATTAAGAGAGATAGTGGAAGCCGACCCTAGTCAAACTACCCAGGAATTAGCGGCATGGTTTAACGTTACCTTACCCACAATATTGACTCACTTGCGTCAAATCAATAAAATAAAAAAATACGAAAAATGGGTGCCTCATAATCACTTGAATTTTCGCAGTATCCATCTTTCTTGTCTAAATTGAATAACAAAAACAATTGAAAGTCGATATTCAAATGTTTCACATTTTTTATAAAAAGAACATCATAGAAACCATTTGAAAAAAGTTTCATTCGAAAACCTCAAACCATGAAGATTCTATGTCAATTCAAAGAACCTATTGCAATAAAACGGCAATTTCATACTTTAACCCCTAATATTTATTTTATTCAGTTTTTAGTAGTCGTTGTTATAGCGGCAACAGAAATACATCATCTTAAAAAATTCAACTGCCTAGCTATCACAGTTCATGAGATACAGCCTGGTGATAGACAGACAGATGGAGAGTGAAGTCTTAGTAATAGGGTCCCGTTTGGCACCCTTCGGTCGGGCACAGAACCCTAAAAGTGTCCAACCGTTATATCCCCTGTAACCAAATGCATTGGTGCATTTTGAATCATGTTATCAAGGATCCGGTTGTTCAGTTGATAAAGTTGCTCCCTCTTTTTTGGCGGATGAATTTTCAGCTGATATCTGATAGGCTTCATCCAATTTTTCGTAACCAGTGATTGGTTGTATAATAATTTCCATAAAGCATATAAACAAATTTTGCTGTTGATTTTGCTGATTTTGCCAATTTCTTTCAAAATATTTTTTAAAAGAGCGTTTTCTCATTATCCGATGTCGATGTCGGATGCCGATCCGATATCGGGGTAAGTAAAATGTATGAAATTATGTCGGCTTCGATATCGGTTCGGACAGTACCTACCTATGAAAGAGATAAAATTACTCGTATCACACTGGTGTAGCAAAACGGTGTGAGCACGAGTCCGACGAGCATATTTCATTCATTTTACGTACCCCGATATTGGATCGGCGTCCGACACCGACACCCATATCGGATCGGAGAATGTGGAAACGCTTTTTTAATGTGATGATACCAATTTCCTGAATTATTTTATCATGTGGAAAAAAATCCTTTCTTCGTCGATAGCTCAGTAGGGGTATGTGGAACAGGGGTAAGTGAATAGGGTCATCTTCCTGTCGATGTTATGATGTGTGCGTTGGTAATAAATGCTGTACATGTTCTTGTTTTGTGTACCTACCATTCATAAATAATAATAAAAATTACCACACATACTGCCCTTGGATATATGATGTGACGTACCTTCCAATAAACAAAAAGGCAGCAAAAGTTTTAACAGAACCATTCATGGATTTTTGTGATCTTTGGTGTGGTACTTTTCAGCATCAATTTGTTTGGAGTCAATCATCCAAATACGTGATTTGTTTGCATGAGTTTTTGCCATCCTGTCTCACCATTCATTTTAGAAACTAAATGAAACCTTGGCACATGGCTAATAATAATGCTTTACATTGTTTCAGTTGCAGACTCTCTACTGAAGTTGCCAGGACAATTCAATAGCAATGGCAGCAAATGACACCTTATCGGCTAAAGACATTGAGTTCCTGGCCAAGTGCGAGGAAGAGCTGAAAGACCGTTTTACTGATAAAGATGAGGAATTCATGAAAGTATTCAACTTGAATCCATCCATACCACCTATAATTGAGTCATGGTGGGTCCCCAACAATGCAGGACGTAGGAATGACCGAAGGAATAATAGACGCAACCACCCATACAACAGGCAGGTTGATGGGAGAGATAATGAAAGATATGGAGGCAATAGAGATAACTATGACAGACGTGACAGAGTTGATAGAGGTCATTATGAAAGAAGAGGGTACAATGACTACAGTGATTACAAAGACAGGGGACATCAGGGCTATAGTAACCAAAGGCCTCGGTACTGATAACTTAAGTTGTACAGTGATTCGAGTTTACTTGCTTAATATTGCTAAGCATCGTCTTTCCAACTTTACTGCAATGTTGTACAATATTGAATTAGGTATGTGAATAAGTGGTGAAATAAAACAAAAAAAATTTTTTGAAAAGAATATATTTTCAATTATTATGGCTCGATGACATTTTAACAACTTAGAAATTAATTCACCAATAAAATTATGCAACTACAGCGATGTTTAATATTGAAATTATAGTGAATAATAAATAAATTACAGTGGTTATTAGACTCCTTAATGCTACTCAACAACGCTAGTGATATCATAATTTATAACAATAATTATGCAGTTATAATTTGTCTTTAAAACCTAAACTCTTCTGTCATACACCTCATTGCACTCAAACTGTAACAATGATGCTGTAACACGACCCCTGCTGGCTAGCTGGTGGCAGCCAGAGGGCTCGACAAGTGGTGTGGACAACATGCTTCCTAAAACAAATGCCTACACTTTATTACAACTTCTAATGAAACCCTCATCAAACCAACTATTTTACAAGCTAGGTTTTGGCTAAATAGTATGTAATGATATCATACTTTGTTTTGAGATAAATTCAAAGACTTTGTATATACTGGGTCTTATGAGAGTTCCATCACATAGAACATCTTCAGTTCATAGCTATTGTGGAATCCTGCAGTAATTCTCAATATATCGTCATGTGTGTAAGAATCCGGCTCGCAAATGCCTGGGTAACATCACACTAAGTGACACAATACTAAGCACAATGACGATTACATTCATCAAGCTTCTAGGATATATATTTAAAATTTCATTACGATTTTCTTTAATATTAAATATTGGCTACTCATCTCCGTTTGAAGCATTACATCGAAAATAATTTACACATTATTTACTCTTTACTCAATAAACAAAACTTACAATCCTTGCTAACCTATAGTGCATACATAGCACAAATAAGCTTATAGTCAGACCGGCTAACTGCAATGCACCTCATTTTACAACAAAATGCAACCATATAACTCAAATCACAGTGAAAGTGTAACATAGTTATGCTCACTAACTTAATATTATGACTCAGTACAAACAAACACGACAGTGAAACACAATGCTCTACCATACCAAGATATAAAGATACCTGCTGGCTAGGCCGACAGCAGTCACCAAGGAGACAGACCGGGCAACACCAAATGCTTGCAGCAACAACCTAGGCAATATTACACATTTACACTAGCCTCTTTGGTGACAAGAATATGGATTTATTTAATCATTTACTCTGCAATTATCAATTTGTATGCTCTAATGTTATGTTACGATTGTTAACACCAACAAGACGGCGCTAAACACATAGGTTATGATTTTATTTGTAAGATTAACCTCTACATAACATTATACACTGATATATATTTTCGTTACAAATAGTTGTTATGTTAATTTTTTTAACAACAATGCACAATAGTAATTGTTTGAATTGACACAAATCATCAACGAATCGCGCGAGTCCACGGACGGCGCGTGACGTCACCGCGGGCGGGCTCGAGCAAGCCGCTATGCGACCTAACCTCCTAAACCGTTCTGCTCCCCGCCCAGGAGCTGCCGTTCGGTAATCTCTCAACTTAGATACGAATGACAATTGACTAGTATTAATGCACTTGCTCTACTCGGAAAGGACGTGAGGGGCTCGGCCCTCCGTCCATCAACAACCCATCTAAATTCGACAAAGATGCAAACATTGGTCAAGTTTCGAATAACGTATGACTAGAAAAGCACGTGGACTCAATATTGTCCAGTTTCGTGGCCCGGAGCCGTAGTCCGCGTTACTCGAGTCATAGTCAGCGTCAGTTGCGTAGGTACAGTTAAATACAAAAGACCCAATTTCGGTAGTCGAAAGTGACTCGTAAAAATGTCAAATGTTCGTAGCAAATGTTCATAAGATAGTCCTAAAGCTTAGTTGTCGCGAGTGAGTAGTGCGTGCGCGTTGCGCTGTCGGGCCTCCAGCGTGGCAGGCCGCCCGCTCAGATGAAGGTCCAGCACTCCATGATCTTGACGATGAAGTCCTCGCGCGTGGTGAGCGGGTCGTTGCCGTAGGTGGTGCACCGCTGCGTGCGCCCCAAGTAGAGGTCACCGTCGAGCCAGATGCCGAACTTCCCGCTGTGGACGGAGGGAGTGGCTGTTAGAGGGCGCCTCACGAGCAGAGATGGACCGGGTACAGAGGCAGACTAGCAGCATTGAATTTTAATTTTCAATGCTAGCAGTATTAGCCGCCTTAGGCCGCGACGTACTAGCTGCCCCGTGCTTTATTGTGTAACTAATGTAATTACCTATACTTAATTGCACACATAAAAAGACATACAGAAAACATGAGGTACATATGATATGCTATGAATTGGCTGTTTGTTATCCGGATCCTCTTATTGTTTTTCGTTCTTGTACAATTGTAATAATTCCTCACGAGTTTCTGCCGTGTTCTTTTATTGATAGTTTTTTTTTCCCGTTTGGCATCCAATAGTGTCGGGCGAAAGTCCGCGAAAGTTCTCGCATGGTGCGACCTTACAAATTCAAAAATGGTATCTTCATTCAATTAATTCTGCTCTGTTATTTCACTGTAATGTATCTATAAATATATCGAGTTTACCATATATTATTTAGATAAAGATAAACAAGAAAGATACTTACGCTTTAATTTAATTTTATATTCTCGTCTTGAGAAATCATTCCCTGCATATTGTTTGTCTTTATGTTCTTCTTCAACGATTTAATTTACGGTTAGAACCATGAAAAAAAGATAATAATAGGGTTTACTCACTCTCCCGCGCCAATGGAGATGTTGTCGTTGCTGCCGCGTATGAAGTACATGTTGTCCCCGGTCCAGCCCCAGTGCTTGAACTTGGTCCTGACTGGGGGGGCTTGCTCTGGGAAGAGAGATGCACGACACAATGTCAGTTAACGAAGTATGAGAAAGCAGATGTCCGAAACAACACTAGGGAATGCGAAGTTCCTAGTCCTACGGTATCTTGGAATGGGCGGCGTCGAATATCTATTTTTCTTGGCATAAAGAAGAGGGGAATATGCAGAACTGATGGCCAAACTTGGTGGAGGGCCACTGAAGGAACAAGTCCTATCCCGTTATAATAAAGAGCGATAGTTTTTAGAGCTATCTTGTTTTACGTTTTGTGTAAGCGCGAGATGGCACGGCTCTATACTGGGTTTCCCAGGTCGATATAAATATACCTATACGGTGTTATTTATATAAAAAAAAGATTCCACTAAAACACTCCTCAGAGGCAGTTTAAATAATCCGTGGTTACGTCTTTCCCTTAGCCAGATTATTTTAGCTTCCTTTGAGGACTCTTAAGTAATAGTGTTTTTTAAAAAAAAAAGAACAATATAACGCTGTTAATTAAAGACAGGGACTGGAAAACCAATTGCCTGTCTCTCATAGAATATTGGCGTCTATATTGGGTGAGAGAGGCAATTAGTTATTCAGTTACTAGTTAATCAAGTAGTTAATTTAACCGTGCTACAGTAATTGATAAGGCCGGTCACATACCTACAGTTGGAATTTCGTTTCGGAATTTCGAGTCGAAATATCGATCCGGGATTCCGAACGCAGTAAATTCATAAAAACCTACGGACCTGCCACATACATGCAGTAGTTTTCCTTTAGAAATTTTCTCCGATTCGGAATTCCGCATGGTAGCCTGTGCGTTCGGAATCCCGTACCAAAAAAATGGGGATGCGCCTAGTAACGGCGACGTATTTTCTTCTTCTTAGCAAGATACAGGGTTGCGATTGCATTGTCGATAAAAATATGTTTCATAAAACTACAATTCATGGTTTGCTATGACAATTCAATGTACGCAATATACCTACCTCGAATTGTCATAATAAACTACGAATTGTAGTTTTATGAAACTCGGCCCAGAAAATTGTCATCCATATCGGTAAATAACCTCCTCCTTTTTTGAAGTCGGTTAAAAAAGGTCTGAACTCCGAGCCTCTTGCTATTCCGAAATGAAATAAATGTATTTACTGAATTCCGAATTCGGAAAAGCCACGACGCGTTGTACAGAGTCACAGACCACAGTCCTTGTTCTGTGGTCGCTCTGTGTCTATACAACACGTCGCGCCTTCGCCCTACGTCCTTTCTATGTCCACGCCTAAGTGTTTTAATATTAAGGTGCCCCACTCACCCTCCTTCTCGTCTCCCTTGCCCATCTCCTTTTCCGCCTCCTCCGCTGCGTGGCTGACGCGCCGCGGTGGCGAACCGGTCGCGTCGCCTTCGACGCTCTGGAACGCGAACAGGAGCGACTCCCCCGTGCCGTAGAAGTGCTCGGAGGGGTGTAAAGCGCACGATGTTAGCGCGCCGAATACCTATCGAGAGATGGTGGGTCAGTGCTTCAGATTTTGGGTGGACCTCTTGAAAGGGCTCTATGTTAGAAGAAAAGTAAACTTGAGCTGATGTAAGTTTAAAGTTAAGAAAAACACATCATGAAATTGGAATCTCTGGTAAACTACCGATAATCACAATTCTCTAATACATAAACATACATACGTCACAAACTAATCTAAAGACAAATAAGGCCACCAAAACACAGGCTTGACCTAGCGTGGTGCCCACAGTAAAAACTATTATGCTTGTAAAAATTGTATTAACTAATTTTTACTATACGTTACACATACGAAAGTTTTCGTTAGGTAGGTACCTACTTCTTTTTTTGTCTTGAAACTTAAAATTTGAATAAACTGGATTAATTTTAAATTTGCTTTTCATATTGGAATTGGTTGCTTTATTGATACTGAACAAACATTTTCAGGATTTGCGTTATTTCAATTATGCGTTTTATTAACACAAATGCTTGTAATATCAATCGACATGGACGGAAAGTAGATTTCGTGGGTCAGACGACCTGTATATTAAGGCGGTTCTCGCTCGCACTATTTTACATTTTTTCTATAATGTAATATGAGTAATTTATTGATAAATGTGGTCTGAACGTTTGATGCATAATTAAATTACGGACATTGTAAATATATTTTGATTTCCCTATACGTAGGTTTTAGTAAAAAAAATCCCGAAATTAATAACTTTGGAATCTAATTTTCTCAATCAAAAACTTACTACAGGATAAGAAACATATGCCTTGAATATTCGCAATTTTATTCTCTATCAAACCCTCAGACCACATTTATCAAAAGTATACTCATTTTATAACAATCACTAAGATTATTAAATTGAGCAAGCGAGACCGCATGCTCCACGTAAGAGCGGCCTTAAGGTTTTTTAGCCAATAATGCACTGCTCGGATACTCGAGTGCTGAATAGTCGCGGTATTGCTTGTCGGTAGTAACGAAACGAAACGCTGATTCAACCAATAGATTGGATTCAGCCTGTTGATTGGAATGCCAATAACGAGCGACCCGAATACTCGAGGGATAAATGGTTGCCCGAGCATTATTGGTAACGAAACGGAAGATTGATCCGACCGATAAATTTAAGAACTTAAACTGAGAAGGGAGGGTTCAAAAAGCTGACATAAATAGGACAAAATCGTCAGGGTCAGAGGTTAAGATAGGAGTGCCACAGAGATCTATTTTGGGGCCGTTCCTTTTCCTCGTATATATAAATGACTTGCCGTTCATGGTTCAAAACATGTCAGAGATAGTATTATTTGCAGATGACACGTTACTTATTTTTATAATTAAGAGACAAGTAAATGACCTTGAGGATACAAATGATGCTCTCTCTAAGGTACTAAATTGGTTTACTTCTAATAAGTTATTGTTAAATAAAAAAAAAACAAAATATATAAAGTTCACTTTACTAAACGTCAGAGTGGTTGACAGCAATGTTATATTGGGGAATGATAAACTAGACCTTGTAGAAGATATTGTATTCCTAGGTATCACAATTGATGCAAAGCTTCAATGGGGTCCTCATATAGAAAAATTGTCAAATTGGCTTAGTTCTGCAGCATATGCAGTCAAAAGAATTTGGGAACTAACTGACCTCGCAAATGAATATTGTGTACGCTATAAGAATATTATGTACGTCAGTCAAATACCAGTAATTTTAAAACTGTAGGTAACCAACTATAAATAAATACTAGAAATAAACATAAACTTTCGTTCCCAAAATTAAGGCTGGCAAAGGTTAAAACATCCTTTATGGGGTATTTTATACGTTTCTACAATAATATCCCTGAAGATATAATAAGCTTGCCAGAAACGCGGTTCAAAAAATGCGTAAAGCACACTTTGTGCCAAAAGGGCTACATTAAAGATTATTTAGATGACAACAATGTCTAGAATTAGAGCCAGCTCAATGCATGAGTTCTAGACTTTAGAATAATTATGTAAACTCTGTCAATTAATTTTGAAAAGACTAAGTTTGGAGTTTTTTGTCCATTTTTTCTCCAAAATGATCTAGATTTTGAACCTAGTTTAACGTGTAAAGTTCATTAAGTCACAGTTTATGTGCTACTTTGAATAAAACATTTCCAATTTTTTATTAAACCTTATATTGCGGTGTTCGTTCATTATTGGCTGCCTAGTTAAAAAGGGCAAAGTCGACTCACATTGTTGTCGGTGTCCTGTATGACGAGGAGCACAGGGCTGTCAACGCGCTGCATCTTGCGGTACATGGAGGCGAGCGAGAAGCCGTGCAGGCTGGTGCTGAACGCCAGCGACCACATGTAGCCCTGTGCGCGCGCCGGCAGCACTCCGCACAGCCTCTCCCTGAAACACGGTTAGGTCCAGTGATAGTTAAATACATAGATGTAGTAAAATCATAGAGGCTTGCGTCTAACTAGCGCTAAAAAATTACCCCACGTTCAACTGTGGGAAGGCGGGCTTGCTTGCTGCTTGTCAATTGTGTTACCAATCGGAGTGAGTTCAGTATTACCCGACAAAATATCTAGGCACCTGCCACCCTCAGACCGCCATCTTGCGAGGTACCCAGATATTTCGATATACATCATGAAGTCAATGATGTGAAGTTTTTGTATAAAACCAATCAAAAGTTACAATTGTCATTTACTATCGCCCAATCAACGTTCACGTCGTCACGCATGGCGCACAGAATGAACCAATCACAGATTGATTTACTCTACAGCACATCTTGGGCTCATTTCATTGGTACAGACTAATCGAGAGCGAACGACGGCGAACCTCGTTTGACATAGAAACGAAGTATAATCCTTACCGAACAGCTTAAATCTCCCTGGACGTAGACATTAATTCGTTCTGGCTGACCCGACGATTGGTGCACCAACCAAAATACGCAATCTATTTCTGTTCTATCCTACTTGGCTCCAATAATTCACCTGGAGTTCGCGCTAATCCTTATCCAACTATAAGAGACGACAGCATTGAGCCTGAAATGGGCAGATCTCGAAGTTGTATTTCTTCAGGAACGACGGACTTCTTTAGTGCGAGAACGTCAGTATTTTCTCTTCAGAACTCGCGCTATCAGAACGCGCTACCTGGATAGCGTTTGGTGATGCCTCCAGAAGATTCTATCAGCTGCACAGCCGGGCTTCAGCGCCAATAACACGACAGGCGTAGATTCGGCTTTTGTGTATGCTTGCCCTATACGGAAAAAAGCCACATCTCTACAAACGCCAGCCTGATTTGGACTTGGCTGTACAGACCTCACTTTATCGAACTAAACATACTAACTCTTCCTTCTTTATACATAGTTAAAATTGCCCACGTCGTACGCAATCATACAACATATTTTAAATCTAATAAAAGTGCCCGACGTAGTAATAAACTAATCCTACATGAACCTATAATAGAAATGTACAAAAAGAGCCTATACTATAGAGCCATAAAAATCTACAACAAAATCCCAGATAATATCAAACCAATTGAAAAAGAAACAGTTTTCAAAAACCCCAAACTAAAAGATCTCCTTATTAAAAAGTGCTACTAGGTATAAGATACTTAAATTCTGTTACGTTATCTCGTTGCAGTTTTCCCAAAATTTAAAAATTCATCTAAAATAAGCCAAATAGTTAAGTAAGCGAACTGTAAATATTACTGAAAAAATTGCTATGCCCTGCAGGGCCCATAATGGTACTTATAAGTATATCAACACCTTGTAAACTTATGATTGCAATATAAATGATGATAATGATGACATGAAGGTGTGATGTTGCTCCGCATCACGAGAATAGGACATCGAACATTTCTGTTTTCAGTAAGTAAGATAGGTACTCACCTATGCTCCATGGTGAAAATCTCCGAGGTGCCGATGAGGTCGGGGGGCGAGAACTCCATGTCGACGGAGGCGCCCGACGAGTAGAGTGCGCGGCGAAGCTCATCGCTCATCGACAATACCTGAGTAGGAGGCGACCATTAGTCTTTGGTTACTCAAATTACGTGTGCGTGTGCCCATCTACAGAGTTTTGCGATTGCGTGATCAGTGTAGTCATACAGACCCTTTTATTGTTTACTGTAGAAATCAGATGATAGTTTTCCTAATGTTGGAAAATATTTTTTTAACAACGTTGGTAATTTTTGTGTACAATAAAGTGTACTCAATCAACTTACGAGTATATAAAATATCTTTATCAAGACTGAACTACGTTCAGCAGTAAGATTGGTTTAAATTTTCGTAGATATTAGACGATATTACTTTGATAGTGTACGTACACATGCACATCATCGGAAGCTATAGGATGAAATTGCTTTCTATTCCTTTATAGAATGGCCTCATTGTCCAACCTCCAACCTTGACAGAGTACGGTGCACAGTAGGTAGGTACTTGAAAGTAAAGAATCTAATTTCTCAACACGGTCTAACTCCTATCATTGGCACGTTAATCAAATCAGATGGGCACAGATGGGAGACAGTTGTAGGAAGTAAATATCGTTATTTACTCCTCAAAAGTAAATAACGATAAGTTAAAGATAACTATGAAGGATTGCAAGTTCCATTTTTAAAACATCGTTATTTACTTTTGATCATAGTTAACTCTGACATGACACTTACTAGACCACTTTGAGCATTATCAAACAGACACTGTGAGACGTATACAAAGATACGACACAGATATTTCTGGACTAAAAAGAAAACAAAAAATCTCTAACGAGTTGCAAGCTTTTTGTCCTTGATGTCACTTAGGAGCTCTTAGGATTAAAAATCCATGCGTAAGAGTAAAATATTTTCTCGAATAGGGACCAATTTACATAGAACAAGTTGAATTTGTAAAACTTCTAATTAAAGAACGTTCTTTATGGTTGACTGAATGGATTGTTAAACTAGGTACTAAGCAATGCAATGTAATGATAGCGGAAAATTCTGATATGCAAATTGGTGATTAAAAGTGCGGGGAAATTGAGTTTGGCAAATAGAAATTGATGAAAACAAGATGCATATATGAGACATTCAGGTGAGATGACGCATTCCATACTACAGTTCACATTCAACATAGAGTCACTATGCAATTAACAGTGTGTTTAGAGTGTGCACTATCTAATAGTCTTAAAAAATACTTATCATATTTTAATTAGAAGGTAATACAAGGAAAACTTACAACTATAGTTAGGATAACACAAATGTTTAAGACGATTATATTTTCAATTTCATCAAGCTCATGTCAAATACTCGTATGTGACCGACTTCATTGCGAAGCGTTAAACCACGACAATTTTTTTAGCAACTACAAATTAGACTGTGACTAACGGTTGTGCGTAATCCTGTGAACAGATACGTCAAGCACATCATCCTACTAGTCCTACTCGTATATTTACAAAAGCGATTTAAATTTTGCACTACATACCATGTTTTACCAAGGTTTTGGTTCTATCAATCAGTATACTTCATGATAGCTGATCAACTGTGACTGATGTCACAAGAAAATAGCCGTAACATAACTATCTAAAGATGGAATTGCCAACATGACTACCGAAATTATAAACTACGTTTGTTTGTTTTATATTTGATATGTTCAGTTGGCTGAAGGTCTGAAGTTAGAATTAGATGTATTTTTAAAAGTCCTAAACCAAGATTTTTCACAAGCACTTCACGAACTTGTGCAACATCAAGGAGTGGACAGGTGTAAAACAACAAAGAAAAATTAAACGAACAATGAGCGGAGAACGCAAGTTGACTGCTAACATCCCATGATGGACAAGCATTGCAGTCGAGATTCTGAACTCCTCACCTCACATATGGAATGTATAGTTCCTCGTCTCCGAGCCCCGAAGTGTTTGTTCTTGGGATGGATGTCACAGATCGACTGGATAGTCCCGCGGCGCTGCACGGCTATGCCAATCATGATCAACTCCAACTTGCGGACCTTCGCCATGATCGCTTCACCGATGCGGCGGATAAAGCGGAACATACCGGTGGCTTGTATTAGGTTTCAGTGATGATTATTTTTGTGCAGGGGGGCTGGCAGTTTGGAATTTTTTTCTGAGCTGGCTGGCTTTTTTTAGAAGTTGTGGACTTTCGTTTAAACAATTAAGAGCAGACCGACATGGTCAAGCGAGTCGCTTACTCTCGGCTCTTTGTTTCGACCCTTGTGATTTTCCTACTGGTCTGGTGATGGTTAGTCCTTGGTTGGATTTTATAGATGTTTCTTGACTATTCCGGTTCTATTTTAAATGACGCTGGATGGATATGTCTGGTAACTCAAACTACATTAGTGTTGTAGTTGAATACACTTTTTACGGCTGAATGCCGGTAGGCGGCATGTTGATTCCTAATACTGAAATCTGCACAAATGACGACCGAAAAAGGCCAAATCGTGAATTAGACTGGACTGGCCTAATATTCCCCCTTCATAAAGTTGACTTCGTCAGATCTTATCTTGTCGTGACTAATTCGGGCAATCGAGGGTTATAATACGTCGATAATAATTTATTTACGGTGAAGGCACTGTACGTAATAAATATGAGTGATAAGGTTTTTCTTTATTACAAAGACTAATGAAAGTTTTACGACCTTCTCGCAATTTTTTGAATTACGACACACATATTTTGTTTTGTTTTCAATGTCTTAGTACATAATACCTACACAAATTGGATGTCACATAGGTAACTAAGTTTCTCTTCATCAATTTAAGTTTAATTTTGTTAAAATAGTTTTGGGAAATCGTCCGAAAACTTATGTACGACTCAAGCCACATTCACGTACCTCTTTCATTTAGGTGGGTAGCTCCTGTAATCTTTTAACGCAGTATTTTTATTTCCATTATGCGTTATTTTTTTAAGGGGTTACAAAGTATAACTGTCTTTTGATATTGGTTTAGATGAAATCAACGGACAATAAGATTAAAGACAGTTTATTGAACATATTTATCAAGACACTGAATTTTTCTGAACTGGACATAACATTTTTCAAGAATCTTCGAATTTTTCTTACCTTTAATTTTACCATCCATCAGCTATCCCATAGTTGTGGTACAATCCACACTATTTGGGATAATATGGGGAACTTCTTTTACACTGTATACTTGAAATGCCTACAGTCAATCTACTTAGGATGTTCACTGGAAAATTGGCTGATCTACGGTTCAGGGAGTGAAAAATTTTGTGTGGAACTAGACCTCGTTGCAGTCACACGGTCGTTCGCCTTTTTCCTCTATTTATAGTGGTTGCACTTGCAATTTTGCATTTTATACAATTAACTATTCACGAATACGTATGTACTGTATATCAGTTTACTTTGCAAAGACATACATAATTGTAAAAGAAACGGGATTCTTACCATGATTACACATTTATTTGCAGTTCACCTTCCAGGTGCGCCTGATATAAACATGTTCACGGTGCCGCAACTAATACATGTTATGCGTGCCCAGTTTGCTAAGGTTCTAAAGCATTTGAAGCCTTTTTCAAAGCCTTCTAGCATTCGGAGTCCTTAAAGGGCTCTACAAAGTAACACTAGCGCCATCTATGGTAAAACCGGCCAAGTGCGTGTCGGGACACTACACGCGCAGTGTAGTGTTCCGAAGAAAGAGGGGGTTTTATCTACTTTACAGAACTAACAACTTCATCAAAGTAATTTTCTATGGATTTTGTACGAAGTTTTTCTTTTATAATTTGGTCGCCTATTACTCGTTAACTTGTAAGGCATAGTATTTTCTCAGGTTAACACGAGCATTACACATAATAAACTAACAGTTAATGCTTTCGAAAAGACGCCTGTCACCTCAGTCCACCGAGACCACAGGACTTGTAAAAGTACCGAAACATCGGAAAATTGTAAAATGAAAAATAAACGAGTAAATATCCGTGAAAATTCAGTTTTTATTATTGTAAGGCCTACTTAGCCGTGATAGTTTTCCTTTTAAGTTCATTATATGTGCTACTGCCCTGAACTTTTTCACGTTTCTAAAATCAACAGCTTAGGCGGGAGAGGGGGAGACAACGACAACGACGCCGTAGTCGGACAAAATTTGCGCTTTAAAGCTTAATATTTCGCAAACGGAACCCTAAATCGAAAAATGGTCTTCCTACAATCACAATATTTTTAAACGACCAATCCAGCGATACCCTACACTTTCGTGTGGTCGAGAAAAAAATGTATCCCTAATTTAGGAGTAGGTGGGGGGGGGAACCCTAAAAAAAAAATTTTTTTTCTACAGTTGTCGGCGGGATAAATATGTATGTCTGTGTCAAATTTCAGCTTTCTCGTACTAATCGTCTCTGAGCTAGGCCGCGGACGGACAGACAGACAGACAGATAGACAGACAGACAGACGAACGGACATGGCGGAAATGTAAGGGTTCCTTGTCGACTATGGAACTCTAAAAAATCAAACCTTTTTTGCAGATCGTTACTGTAAAAAGTGTCAGGCCAATCTCTCAATCATGTTAATAGTGATTTTAAGGCTAACGGCTGTGAACCTAGGGCAAAAATCCAGAACTAGACAGCATTAACTCCAAAAACAGCCTTTTAAACTGCCAACTCGTCCGTGTGTGATCCTAGGTTCTCGGTCGTTGGTCATCAAAATCACTATTAACATGATTGAGAGATTGTTCTGGCACTTTTTGGAAAAACGATCTGAAAAAAAAAATGATGTTTTTCTATTGGTGGCGCCCAGTGTTACCGCATGAAGCCCCTTAATAATGTGGGCAATAACATGAAACTAATCTTAGACACAAAAGAAAATATGCGGGTCTTAATTAAAGTCAGTAAAAAATTTTAATAACAAGCAAGTCTAATGAATGCCGATAAGGATATCCACCGTGGAACTTATGCGAAAAAATAATGAGGAATTTGCGTTTAACTTGATTGCTTTAATACCATAGATGATAATATATAAAGACTGAAGAAAAATTAAAAATATTTTTACACCGTTTTTCAGGATCTCAATAAATGTGAAAAATAAAGTTACGATACTAATAAAAAAACTTATTAGATTTAGTTATTTCATTGAACTCTAAATGTTTTAATAAGGATGTAAATTCATAAAAACATTATCTTACGAGATAACTTTAGGTGCGCATAAGTTTAGGGTTATGGACTAGATCAAGGTAAATTGTTTCTTTGTTTTTCTTGTGTATTATTGTCTGTAACCGGTCTTGTGTGCCAAATAAATAAATAAAAATTGTCTGTGCAAGTGTTGAATTAAAAGTCTGACTTCATCATCAGCCATTTGATGCCCACTGCAGGACATAGGCCTCCTTCGTGGTTTTCATAACCATGAGGAGTTTTTCCGTAATCGCCACGCTTGGCAGGCGGGTTGGCGATCGCAGTATGCGGTTGGAATCTCAGGAAGACGGTGCTGCCCGTCTCCTGGTAATCGATTTCCTTAGTCGCCTTCTACGACATCCACGGAAGGAAATAGAGTGACGCTATTCTTAATCCGGCGCCACACGGAACGTCTGACTTAAATATACGTTAAGCTACAAAAAAAAAACTCTATTATTAATAAACGCTTCATACATTATAGACGTCATAGTTTGAGCCCGATTTGTATGGCGCGTTTTTTTACCACGTGACTATATTGACTTTTCGACAGGTTATGTTATGAAAAGTCATAGTCGTCATACCACGTTTATTTACGTTTTAACATGGCCTCTATAAATTGTGCAAGCTGTCCATTCACTGGAACGAAACCACCCGCATTTGCAAGATGTGTTTTTGCAGAATTCTGCCGACTCTGCTGCCGGTGAAGACATTTCGCAAGATGTCAACGTTCTACTGGTCTACTATAGATAGTATAACAACTACCGACCTATTCTCTTGAGCTGCGCAGACAAAAGCCGAATCTACGGCTGCCGTGTTATATCTGTGACAAACGCACAGAGAAAACGCCTGCCATGAGTTGCCATGTTAGGTTGGAAGTTGTTAGGACAGTATAGTAGACCGGTAAAACACTGGCATCAAGCGAAATGCCTTCCCAGAATTCCAGTTGAACAGAATAAATTTCCACTTTTTTCGGTGTAAATATCACTGGGATGTACTGGGTTTCGCAAAGTCTATTACACCTACTTGCCAGCGGCAATGAACGAACAGCTTGTTTCACATTCGACTCACAGCTAAAACAGGTTTCGCTTAACTTAACTTGAGTGAGGATTTTCTTGGCGATGATCTAATACAATAAATAATCAAAACTAAATTCAAAACCACGAATAACATTGGCTTTATTCGATCATTAACCCTGTGGCCTAATAAATCGGTAACGGGACCTTGCAGTTACGAAAGAAAGACCTTTCTAATTTAGCGTCATGCGTCACAGTTGCTTACTCTTGTCAGGGTAACAAGGACAAATAATGTCCTCTGTATCAAGTAGCAACAAATTAATCGCGCTCACCTCTTCGTTATCAAAACTTGAACTCTGCGGGGCCGATGGCGGCTTCAGCCCCACCATCTCTATGTACTTCAATGTCTGCATGTTATTTATATCTACACAAATCCGAACTATCAGAGAACGCAGTGTTTATTTACGCACAGAGCTGCACCGAACACAACACACCACAAAAAGCGATCTCTAAATTTAGAGTGCGGCCACGCGATCGACGACGTGTCGTAACTCAGACTACCTACTTGTAGACAGAGTTCGGGTGCTTATAAACATTCGACTTCCCACTAATGAGTATGCATATTACGAGTACCACGCGGCGGAAATAAACAACACAGCGCACGTAGCCACCGAATAGTTCGTGAAATCGCGTACTTGGATTAAAAACAATTGAAGTTATGTAGACGGGCGAAGCAGAGCGCAGCCGGTTCAGAACTAGCTTAGCTTGTCGCGAGTAGAGTAGGGGGGTAGACTTGCTCGCCGACTGATCTCATGCAGCTGAGCTGGCGAGTTAATGAGCCACGCCGAGGCAAAAAAACACACGCACTACCAACACGAGTCAATTAAACGCGAAGACATACGAATGCAACGCGCCTATTGACAGCTCTATACGAGTAAAACCTTATCGGGCAGGCATCTGGTCGAATGTCTGGTAGTAAAACGTCAATTAACGATACCTTAACCGAATGAAAATGTAAACGAAAGCCTTATGGAAAAGTCGACCCGATCTTATCGACCTTGCAAGGTATGGGGTCATTGAAATGTTCCGAGAGCGAAGTGGCGATCGGGAAAACAGTGGAATGTACAATATTGTCGGTTTTGGAAAAACATGGTCGATTCAGCGTATTTGTGACGTAGACAACAATGCCGTGAAGACATTGGGTGGTATGTCAAGTCAACTGACCTTGTCCGATAACCGTATATCTTAGTACATGAACCACCAAGGTCGATGAGCGAAGACACCTGAAGTAACCTCTGCACAAGTGAAGTAGAAGCATTTTTGCTCATCTTTTGTAGGGTAATTCCAATTTTAGTCAACAGTTCACGCTCAGAGTGAGGCTGCAAATTGCCAGAATGAGGGTGGATGGTCAATGAGGAAAACGAGGCCTGCATGCCCTGAAGACGAATGTAGACAGGATAGATGATAATTGAATTTGTTTACCAGATAGTAGATTCCGGCTGACAAGAAGGTCTTTGTAATGATTAAAGAGTGACAACCAACGCACCTACACGATTCGGGACGCTTGATGCTCTATCTATATATACAAAAATACCCTCACTCGTAAGAGGTGTAGGCAGAGACAATGGTCAGCAACTTGCCACCATTTTGTGAAAATAACAAAAAAGGTTTCTCATTACAAGTGAATGTGAACAGGTGTTCACCGCATCATTAGCTTAGTATTTCATTGAAAATTTTACAGCTGGTATCGATATAAACAATGAGCCAGGCGTTTTACAAACTGAAGAAAATATTTTCCTGATATTCGTAAATACTGAAGTTGACGTCATGTTCCGCCCCGTGTCTCAGTTAGGTGAAACATTATGTACCTTTACAAAATCCACAGTGAGCTGTTTCAAATAAGTAAGAATAGATCGCAAACTTGAATGAAACTCATGATCGTCATGGCTACAAACGGAACAGACGGAACGTTTACTTTTTAGGTTAATTTGAGTGCCTGCAAAGAATAATCCTTTTCACTCGGTATACCTAAAACGCAGTGAGCCAAAGTCGCGTTATGCCTAGACCAAACGTGAATTAGGACAAATACGACTTAGGCCCAACACAATTTAGGCAAAACACGAATTAGGTAGAACACTATTTAGACCGAACGCAATTTAGGCCGAACGTGATTTAGACCGACCAAATTCGTATCTGGGGCCTTAGGCTAGGTTCTCAGGACAAGCGCTCAACGCGCGTTTTGAAAACGCGCGTTTTCAACTAGGTAAATACATTTTGTTCGGGCCGTACACATGCTAACGCGCGTTTTAATAAAGCGCGTGTCGAACGCTGCGCTAGCGCTCGACTGTTGTCAACGCGCGTTAACGCGCGCTTTGAGATCATAGAAAATGTTACCGTTCAGTTGAACGCGCGTTTTTGACGCGGATAGACGTATTTTAGGGTTCAGTCCGTCCAGAATACTCCGAAATGGAAACGGAAGCTTTTAATACGGAAGGCCAGCCAGTCAGCCTGTGAGACAAAATTGGGTGGACCCAATATCTTCGTCTTCTGTTGCGTTGTTTCTGCCGTCGGTATAAAATCACAGCTAAAACTGTTTCTATGTCCATCTTCGACGAAGTCAGTGAACTGACTGAACCAAGGCGTGGCAAGGCGGCTGTGGTAACGCGCGTTCATCGCCTGAGTTAACGCGTGTCATATGAACACTATACAAAAAGCTAGCGCGCGTTCGACGCGCGTTGAGCGCTTGTCATCTGAACTTGCCCTTATTGTGGCTCTCAATGAAAATGGTTATCAATTTGACGTTTCACACTTAAAAACGTTATATCTCGGAAACTATTGATCCTAGACTATAGCTGTCAGCAGGAAGTTGTAGATCCTTTCAATACCTTCATTTCGGATGACAGCTGTCAAACTTACAAACGTTATATCTCGGAAACTATTGATCCTAGACTTTTCAGAGGTTATTATTTTTCTTCGCCTCCATTGTCTTTTCAATACAAAGTAAACAGAAAATACACATTAACATGACAATATAGATAGCTGTCATTATCAATCAATTTATGTTCAAGTGGCCAGTAAAGACAATAAATGGTAAAGAGTTTGTATTACAAACTAGAAGAGGTTTTAGACATAACCCAATTTAGACTAATTGAAAAATAGGTGTATAGCGACATCAGCTTTAATAAGTGTAGGCAAAACGCGATTTAGACTGATTGAGAAAGAGGTTTTCAACGAAATTGGCACATAGCCACTTAGTCACAACTATGATATTAAATGACATTCAGGCATAACGCGACTTTGGCTCACTTTGTTTAGGTATACCGAGCGAAAAGGTTCGGGGCCAATTTTCTAGATGTGATATCTTGAACGGCTCCTGCTACCGGGCGTACATTGTCATTACAACATTTGCAAGAAACAAGTCAACCACAATGGCTCTTTGCCTTGAAACAATTACTACCTATCGCCCATTCTGTTGTCCAATCTTGCGGTACCTATAAACTTATTTACCACTACCACGAGACACAACTTGTAGTATTCAAATATTAAACTTCAATTTCTACTTCAATAATAACATACTCTCCCTTGTATATCACCGAGAGGTAGAGAATATTTGGGAGTACTGTCACCTTAGGACAACACCCATTGGCTAATCTACAAATTTCACTCCCCTCTTAAAGGGTTTTATTACTTGCAAATATGGTGGGCATTGTCGTGACTTCCGTAGGTTATTTGTGCTAAGGTATTCTCAAATATAATGCGCAAATGTATTTTTGAGAGTTCGGACTACGTGAAATTGTAAGAATCCACTCCGCTGAAAGTTTATTTTTCTTTTGGCAATGGCGATGTAATCGATGTTATTTTAAAAGAGACCCATTTAGAGGCTCTTTAAAAATAATAGAAATCACTATCGAAATAATGACTAACGTCATTTTTTTTATTCTAAGGCAAGTATTAGGGTTCCGTGCCTCAAAAGAAAAAAAAACGGACCCCTTATAGTATCACTTTGTTGTCCGTCCGTCCGTCCGTCCGTCCGTCCGTCCGTCCATCTGTCTGTCAAGACCCTTTATCTCGGCAACGCGTGGGAGGTATCGAGTTGAAATTAAAACCATATACTCAGGCCTATAGTCCCTTGAAGCTGTTAAAATATCAAACTTAAAACCATATACTCAGGCCTATAGTCCCTTGAAGCTGTTAAAATATCAAACTTCTAAGTTAACGTAAAAAAAGATACGGCCGTTCATGGGACAAAAAACTTATATTTCGACACTCAAGGGAATCAAAATTTATAGGGTACTTTCCGTTGACCTAAAAATATGAAATTTCTCAAGTAATATCGTCTTATACTACAAGTACAGAGAAAAGAAAACTCTACATTTGTAATTAAATCATTAAGAAAGTAGTCTTTGAATTTCGGGAAAAGCTCGGAAAAAACAGCGAGACTCAATTCCTGAACTATTTATAATATCTACTTACCTTAAAATATATCGGTGGTAATCATAAACATCGTCAATATGATTATATAATTTTAAGGAAGACAACTCACATCTCCATACACCTGCTCAGGGAAAGTAAGTGAATCTATAGTCGTAGACATACGCCAACAGAAAAACTATAAAGCTATGGCACGGGACTCACACCCACACAATTTTATTTTTAGATCTTTACTTTCTACGTCATAATTGTATTGTGCTGTCGTGTGTGACGTTACTGCGATCAGATTACTTATCCTTTATCAATAGTCGGTTTAGTTTGGGGAAACAGAATAAATTGAACACAAATTTTATTAAAAATTCAGGTCAAAGTCAGTCTGACTTTTTTTTTGAAGAAAGAATTTTACGAGATTTCATTTGGCAGTCTGAACTTCAATCCATTAGTGGATCTTAATGACTGTTAAATAGTAAGACATCGTAATGCCACTTGCTTTAGTGGATAATATTATCGCAGAAAACACATAAGTAACTCTTTATGAAAATTATTGTGCATTACTTATATGCACTGGCACACATGTTTCATTGGGAGGTAGCTATATGAAAACATAATTTTCTTATGTATTTTAAATAAATTAATATTCATCAAACGTCAAGTGTCATTATGATAATGTGCTTATGAATAAAGCATTTACCTGGCACTACCCAAGGTTGGTTGAAACTGGGATTAAAATTATTAGTAATACACTCTGATAGAGCTCTAAATCACAAGTTCATATTTCTAAATTCTTTTGATCCTTCGTAAAAATGACCGATTTTTACCGCAGAACCAAGGTAGAACTATGCATATGCCATAATATTAACAATAACTAAAGCATAATAACTACATATTATTTCATGTCTCTATCTATGTTTGTCTGGAGAAATTGCTTGTCCTATATTTCGATTTATTTAATTTTTGTGTACAATAAAGAATATTCTATCTTATTTACATAGGAGCCAAAGATCATACTGGTATTTTTTTATTGTTTTCACGATCTGCCAGAGTAACTTGATCCATCCACATACCCCATGCGAGTGCAACAGATATCAGCCTAACAACTTTTATGGGGCATAAATTGCTTATGCACAATGAGAGGTTGACAGGCGCGGAATTAGCGCTGATCACCGCTGTCTCGCTCGCCATAACGATTATGCACCATAAAGACTAACTGATCCGGATCACAATTAATAGCTCCAGCTCGTTTGACTGCGACATTCAGAATAAAGACAAACAGAAGCTGCGCTTCGGCGTTACAATCATAAATTCAACCTTTGATGATTGGTTTAATAACGATTGGAACAGTTTCAAATACATACACAAACTCACATCTGTATCCCGGTGGGATACAGACGTCAGCAAGAGATCAGGGACCACGATGTGGCGGACCAAAGCAGATTGCGCATGGCGGGACGACCTCACGACCTTCCTACCGGGGTGGCAGGAGGTGGCCACGAACAGCGAGAAGTGAAGAGCTAAAGGGGAGGCCTTTGCCCAGAAGTGGGCAATTGGGGCTACATAAAAAAAGTGCTAGGGTCAAATTTTTATTGGAAAACTGTCAAAGTTAGTCTCGTTGTTTGTAAGAACAACGATTTGTCGAAACAGGCCTTCTCCACATGAATATACTTTGAGAAGCGACCGAGCGCAAAATATGTGAGCATTATGTTAAACAAGTGGAAATTTCCGATATGAATACAGACATACGGTAGTTTTTTTTTAAGAACACGATTCGTCTATAACCCTGCTCAAATGCAGTTTACTTATATACATCTGAAATTATCTTTTTTTTACATCTACTTCCTTCTCCAGTGTATTAGTCCAGTCCATCCAAAGGTTGTCTGGAAGAGATCACTTTGATAGTGATAAGGCCGCGTGATACTCATAGGTTAAGAAATATCTGTGTAATTTCCATTTTTATGTACAATAAAGTGTTCTCTATCTCCATCTCCACTCTTGGTAAAGTCTTTGCTTTAATCATCGCCTATGTAACCTGCAAAGTATTTTAAGCAAACGTTTTTTTAAAAATAATACTGATAGTTCATAGAAGTTAAACTTGATTTAACAAAAAAATCCGTTTGGTCTATTATTGACAGATTCTACTTTGGTCATCATATTCTACTTTGGACAGATTGTACTTTGGACAGATTGTACTGTGGACAGATTCTATTTTGGACAGATTCTACTTTCCTACTAAAGTAAATACAAAAGTTTGTAAAGATGTCTTTTGTAAATGAGCCTTTGGCCATATGGGCCATTGACTTTTTTACACGAAAGCTTAGATATATGTATTTTTACTTTGACATAATAATATTTCCGTATTTTACAATATACAAGTAACTAACTCCGGTGAAGGATAGAACCTCTTCACAAAAATATAAGTTTGTGCACGTAGACGTTTGTTACTCCCACCCACGCATACAGTGAAACTGGTTTGGATTATGTTTGGCACACAGAGAAACCAATACAATTTTAATATTGAAAATATTTTCTCTTTGTAATTACGTCTTATTAATTTATTAATTTTTATCGTTTCTTATTTGAACCCCACACGATCGAAGTCGCATGCGCGGGTAATCGTTATTTTACGTTACAATCATAGATAATATTTATGAATAAATACAATAATAATAATATTATATTTAATTTGAATCAGCTTATGTCTCGGTGTAGAGTAGGTGTACTTTGTTAATACTATCAAAGTTAAGAAATTAATAATAGGCGTTGCTATTTCTTGAATTAACGAGAACAATGATCCAGGATGGGCAAGCAACTTCATAATAATATACATTCTTGCTTTCTGGTATTTTAACAATTCCTATCAACGATTTGTGTAACTGGATTTGGATTTGTCTGCTTTATAGCAGACAGAGGTGGGCGGGCAAGATCCAAGATGTCCAAAAAGGTCCGGTAGAGCTTAATGGGCTTCATACATTTCAAGACAGATTAATATTTTTTCGCAAATTTAGAGTTGGTTCCATAATAAAAGTTGTTTGTATTTATGACTGTATTTAACCCCCATAACTTACACCAGACCTTTCTACAATACGCCTATTGGAGTCAAATATTTAAAACGATAATTATCTAAATAGGTTCATGACTACATAGGTTCATTTCAAGAGCAGATTGTGCTGTTCTTATCTAATATCGTTATGATATTTTACACACTTTATGGTCAAAGTAATAACAGTTAGCTATTGAATAGACTAGAAAACCTTGCGTCAGTTAATCATACGTACGCTAAACAGAATGGGTGGCAATTCAAGATGGATCAACCAGGGGAATTTTATCTGACCCCATGAACAACTGGAAAACGATGTTAGTAGATCACACTAACTATTCAGTACCTGTACTTGGTTAGTTTTTAACATTAAAAGGTCGATAAAAAGAAAGAGTTAGGGCGCTTACACACGGGCGGCACGTTGCGAACGACACAGTGCCAACTGCCGCCGTGGACACGTCTGCGGCAGTCGCCGTTGTCAGCAGGACACTGATATTCAACATGTCAGCGTTGAATGTCAGTGTCGACGGCAGTTGGCACTGTAGTTCGCAACGTGCCGCCCGTGTATTAGCGCCCTTACTTCACATAGGTCAGGATCGTCGTGAATTGCAAACAACTGTCTCTGCCTTCCATTCTATTCCATCAACCCACATTCGTGCACTGCAGCACACAGGCCTCCCGCAAAAAACGCCACTCGGGTTTTTCTCGGTCATCCTCATGCAGCCGCCACCAGCAATCTGCTGCAGACCATCGCTCTAGCGAGCTGGCGGATGTCCCACGCTACGCTTACAGGTTCTTGTCTCCACTCGAAAAATCTTTAACTCCATTGGTCACTTCTTCGGCAGTTATCACTAGTCCACTTGCACTTTAGGTTGATATTCTTAACGGCTAGTCTCTGCCTACCTACATCCGCTCCTAAATATAGGCATGCATTCATTACAATTCATTACAATTTCTGCATCCCCAAAATCTAAGCGACCCTGCGCAAAACGACAAGGAAGAAAATACAGTGTGTAAATAAGCAAGTTTCTCATATTTACAGATGTAATAGTAAATGATCTTACCAGCTAAAACTATTTTGTTTTGTAAACCTACTTTGACTTCGCGTACAATGGGTACCTAGACATAAAGCTACGTGACCGAGAGAGATCCGGCAACAACAGATGATTAGAGATTTCGCCTCCTATTTTTACGGCTCAATAAAAACAAAAAAATAAATAACATTTTAAAAATGTTTGGTCTTCTATTTATTACTAATTTGAGTTCTGATTCAGCAGTATCGTTACCTCCGAGAATATGGCAACATTGTATAGACCTGCGTCAATACCAACTAGAGTAATTTCCAGGCTGGGATTAACTAAACCTGTTCGTTCTAGATAAGTCAAAATGAAGCTGGCTATAACAATACAGATAATAATAAGAAGGATGTTTCTTGTACAGGATTATGGCCGAAATTACACGATTAACGTTAGAATAAGGGCGGAAACGCAAGTGTGCCTTTGGTTCTAATAGACATCATAGAGTAAAATTATTTAAAACTTTCATGTTTTACTATTTTTTCTTTGATTGTGTGACTTTTTAAAGGTTATATTTCACATTGATCACGCCGTTAACCAGTGAGAGGTTTTGTATGTAACAAATTGTTTATTGTATAGTAAACCTTCACTATTGTTTTAAATAGGTTTTTAAAATTGTCCTCAGCACGGGTTAGTGCAACAAAAAGAATATAATCATGTAGGTACAGCGATATCATTCCAATGTTAAAACCTAACTCGGGGCTGCAAGTGATGTAAATTGCTTCGGCCAGATGTCGCTGCCTGTACGTAATACAGAGAAGTTTGTAAAGAGGCTCGAAATTTCGCCGATGCTTGCACTTGCCCATTAGCTCAGTCGGGAAAGCGCTGGCACGGTTAGCCAGAGGTCGCGGGTTCAAGTTCCGGCATGGGTGGAATTTTTAGCCTCTAAATACTAGTCTTCATTAATGGTCTTCACTAATGTAGTCTTGGCTCTCCGTTAAGCTGTTACTGTTACTGTTTACTGTTAGCTAACTAACAGTAATTTCGCTATATCTCTTAGCTCACTAGCAGTAGCCAAACACTAGTTATTTTGTTTAATATGCAACGGAAACTTGTGACCTTGCAAGTTAAATACCATACGACTCTAAAGTAGGAAAAAAACTGGTATGTTTCCAAAACAAGAGACAAGATTGGAATGAAGCTTTGATAAACATCTCACAAACCGGTAATTTCGAGATGGAAAAACAGAAAAACTTCTAACCCAAATTGTGTTTTACTTGAGCATGGAAAGCAGATTGGAAAGAAATACTTTAAATAATCAAGTAATTATGTTAAGTTATCATTGTACTACTGTTTGTTTTCCTTAATAAATACAAATAAACTCTCGGTTCTCGATAGAGCGGTTGTATCTCAATGGAAAAAATAGGTTACTTCAAATGCATGAGGTACCGGGTTCAAGTCTCAGCATGTACCAATGGCTTTATTTCAGAAGTTAATTAAGTATCTTAACTCTGCAGAATGACATCGTGACGAAACCTGATTATTCGAGCGCTTTAAATCGCGGTGGGTACCTATGCGTGGTGATTAAGCCTATACCCTCTTTCTCTGAGAAAAGCTATGTGCCCTGCAGTCGGATGTGGGCTGCTAGGAATGCTATGCTCTTAAATGTGTTCTGCGACAACATAACGTTACTTAAATATAATTTCTAAACTAAAATTCTTCATACAAAAGTCAATTTAAATGGGGGACTTAAGTGGCATATAAGAAGTGGTGCCAGTCCACTATAATATAATCCGATGACCTATAGCACCAAACGTAAGTTTCAAGAAATAAGATAAATCATACCTACTTTGTATTATGACTGTTTACGACCAAAGTCAACAGAGATAAAATAGGGATGGACAAGTCTTGTGAAATAAACGAATTACCAAGGGCAACGTGATAACTACGGTCATTCATATCAACAGTTTGTTTGTCTAGAAACTTAAATCTGACAAGGACTTTGCTATTTGTTTATGTACATTGACAAAAGAGGAAGATTTGCCAAACCGCAGACTTATTCATATTATACGCATAATTAGTTACCAGGTAAAAGTATGCGGATGACAGTGCCTACATCAACGCGAGTCGGAAACATCGGTCGGATGTCACGACATGATTTCGTTGAATTAAGCCGTCACATTATAAAATTGGTCTGGATCCGACAATGGCACGTTAATTCTGGCGGCACGGGTCATAAGTAATCCAGCTGTGGTTCAGATACTATGCAGCTGATGGGTTGATTGCAGATGAATGAATGAGAAGTAACCCGGCCTTGTGATGTGACGTAAATAATTCCGGATACACTAACGCGTATTTTCGTCGGAAGTGTCTGACCACCAGATTCAGTCACTAACCATCAGATTTTCACCGAAACTTTAAAATCAATTTTAACAGAAAAAGCCGGTTGAGGAATATAGTAATTTAAGCAATTCAGTTAAGGAATATATGGACGATAAAAACATATAACATAATACAAAAGTGTTACCTAAGCCTAATGCAAATTTGAATTATAAGATAGTACTGAGTTTAAGACGCATTACAGTCATTTACCCATGCATGTTGCAATGCCCTTACAGGACTCATGTTTGTGAACTGGAATTTAATATGTAAGACTTATACAATGTACCACATGACGCAAATCAACAAATAAACAAAAAAAAACAGGTTTTGTTCCAATCCTGAGAGCTTAACCATCTAATTGTTTGATTGATTTGAGTGTGATCTCAATTGTTGTTACTTAATGTTTATCGTCTTTAAGCGTATCTATGGAAGACGAGGTTAGCCATCGTAGTGAAAGGATTTGCCAATGGGCGTGAGGAAGAGGTACCAATCGCTGATTGTTGCCCAGAGTGTGCCAGACGCACTGGGCTTAGTAGGTACGTTGTGTGTGTGGTGATGACCCTAGTGCGTCCGGCGGCGGAAACTAAGTGGTTGGATTGGTACTTTGGAATTGTTGTTTTTCTATGTCACTAACTCATTAGAGATCTAACAATGTTGCGTAAAAGTGAACCTCAGCCAGCAACAGCGGACTATAGCGTACACAACATAGTGAACCATATTTTACATAACATACCATCCATATTTTTTAAAGATTTTGTAAATAGCTTAGGTATCTATCTCTTGATATTAATTGTCCCAAACTCTACATTTAAAATAACCTTAAGGGAATTCAGTAATCGACACAGTAAACATTAATTATAACTTAAATTACATAAACTCACGCCTGTATCCCGCAGGGGTAGGCAGAGACCCGGGTTTGTCACTTGCCACGATCCTGACAGACCTCTTTCTTTAGAAGTACATATGTATAACTTAGCATTAGCAAGATGAATAGGCGAACAGTTTTAGTACTTAGTCTTACCTACAAAGATAACAGGTTCATAATATTTATTAAATGAACTGTGTGTCAAAGCTGGAAATAACCGGAGATTGATTGATATAAATAAAACATGATAGTCATTAATATCTCACTAAACAAGAAGCTATTTTTAGCTGTTTATGTTTTCTTAATATTTTATGTAATATAAAAATTCCGAAATGGAATTATATCAATGACGACCAATAAAATATTTTCCTTAAAGTCCTCGCTGCTTTGAGTTTATTGTTTGTTGCATTAAATAAATTAAATTTTCTTACCAGTTTTTGCTACTGACGTAATTACTTGACAGCTTGACAATTAACATTGTCAAACAATATTTTTTTGTTAACCTGAAGAATCCTTGTACGATTCCAAAATAGAAACTTAAACTACTTTTCTGTATCTTGATAAAAAAAAAACATTTCAATGTTCTTCTTTGATCAGTGCAGTGAGTCCATAAAGCAGAATTTCTCAAGGAAAAGGAATGTTCCGGTAATTAATATCTTGGTCTCCGGTCAACCGATCCCAGTTTCTACTGAACTCAAGTTTTTAGGTGTGATTCTTAACTCAAAAATGACAGGCATTCCTCATTTAAATTATGTCCTAAAGAAATGCGAGAGAGGGCTGAATGTCTTGGGGTGTCTGGCAGGAGTTTGGTGGGGTGCTCACCCTTACTCCCTAAAACTAATATACAATGCTATTATTCGCAGCCACCTTGACTACGCCTCTTTTTTATTAGAACCTTGCAGCAAAATGACCCTTGAGAAATTAGATAAGATGCAATTTAGATGCCTACGGGTAATAATTGGTGCTATGAGATCTTCTCCAACAACAGCCCTTCAGGTGGAATGTGTGGACCCCCCCCTTAAATTTCGGCGCCAATACCTTTCCGACAGATTCTTCTTAAATGTTGCTCAATTTATAGACCATCCTCTTCTCAAAATTCTTGCCTCTTTATCTCTACTCTCTTCTTCTGATTATTGGTTACATAAAGATCTACCATGCATGGTAAAAAGCTATTTAAAATTTCAGGATATTTCTTTACACCAGTCAGATACTTTCCCTCTCTTTTCTATTGAATTTGATACATTGATTTATTCCCCTAATATTCTTCTTTCTTTTGACATCAGTAAACACTCTCCGGATGCCGATCATAGATTTAGGGAGATACTGGCAAACCGATGGGCTGGTTGGGTTTCTATTTACTGTGATGCTTCAAAATTGACCGATGATGGATGCGTTGGAGCTGCGGTTTGGATCCCCCGGTTCAACGTAATATTAGAATATAAATGCCCCCCCTATACTTCCGTATTTACAGCTGAAGCAATTGCCATCTTGGAAGCCATTTTGTTCGTAGAAGCACATAAAAATTTCTTTCAGAAGGCTATTATGTTTTCAGATTCACTGAGTTGCCTTCAGGCTATACTTGCCAATCCGTTTAAATCAAAAAATAAATTTCCCATTATTTTTAAAATCAGAGATGCTCTTTATAAATGTAAATCTAGCGACATAGATGTAGTAATCGCCTGGATTCCGGGACACACCGGGATTCGGGGCAACGAATACGTGGACTCCTGTGCCAAAAGAGCAGTACAATCTGGTTTAAATACCTATTGCCACAACTATACTCATGACCTGCGCTCTTTAGCGGCCGTTGATTTAAATAACTCCTGGAATTCAGAATGGAAATCCTATCGTGAGTCTAAAAGAACACAGTACAGCACCATCCAGGAATCAATCCCTGCGAAACCATGGTTTTTCTTTTTCCGTAATGCGGATAAAAATGTTACCTCGACAATATGTCGTCTTCGCCTGGGCCATGCCTGCACCCCAGCCTTCCTCGCGAAAATTCGGATTAGGGACAACTCGCTATGTGAGTGCGGTTTGGACGACGGGACTCCGGATCACATCTTTTTTAACTGCTCAAAATTATCTTCTTCCCTATATAATTATCTTCCTTCCAATCTCCCTCTTCCCACAAATTTTCGTTCTCTGTTACAATTGGTTTTCTCTCCATTTATAAAAGATCTATGTAATTTTATAAAAAGCAACAAAATTCGATTGTGATTCTATTAATAATGTATCTGGTTTTTTATGTATTTTATCTTTTTGTTATTACTACATCACCACAACTAACTTAAGGGATTTTGTTAAATATTAAAAAAAAAAAAAAAACTTGCTATCTCCAAAACTCGACATTGGCAGAATCCTTAGGGTAGCCATAATTAAGAATTGAATTGAAAAAGCAGAATTGAATTGACCTTTACAATATTTATGCTACCACCGATCAGATGTTTTTTTTATTCCTAGTGATAAAAATACATAAACGACGATGCTTACATAGCACCAACATAGTGGTTTTTTTTTTTTTGTGGCGAATGCAGCTACATATTACACACCGTAAACATAACCTAACATCCTTAGTTTTCATAACACTGCTTGTGACCAATAAACAGGTGATTTGTAAGCCGGAGTGTCTCCAATTTGAATAAGGCCCCAGCCACACTCTCGGCACATATTAGGCCTGTTTACGCACTGCACGGTCCGAAAACGTTGACCGTGCCTTTCATTACACATACAGAAAACTTCCACAGCTATAAGACCGGTTTTGGTCAGACGATACCATAGATAGATTGCTTAATAGCCTTATGCATTTGCAGGTTAATCTATGGATGCCTGTTGTGTCTTAAAATTTATTAGACAACGCCTACTTAATGAGGTAGCCAGTTTCCATATGTGTAGAGTAAACGAGTTATAACGTTATCTATTAATGTTTTGACCGCCTCGTTGGTCTAGCGGTATCACGTTTGATTACCATCCCGAAGGTCGTGGGTTCGATTCCCACTGAGGGCCGCCTTACATTTGTACAAATGACCTCAGTCTGGGTGTATTTCCATGTTTGTGATGTTCTTGCCTGGTTAACATAGCACAGGGTGTGCTAATCTGGGATCAGGACAGGTGATTGTGTTGTGTACGTTATTTATTAAAGTTGAGGGCGCAGGCTGTGAGCAGAGAATGGAGTGACCTCTCCAGCTGTTATGATGACGTCTAGAACGTCGAGACGCTAGGCGAGTTCTGAGTAGTTATAGAGATGGCAATTGAAAGTTAAATGACACAAAGGGTGCCCGTAACAAGGGACAGGTATACCGTTGACGAAGAGTTAGATGAATAGCCAGAATGTTTATAATGTGAGGAATTACGCGACATCGACAGCGTTTTAACAACAATCGCCCGGTGCAATTACATTCGCAGACAAACCGCCCCGCATTGTACTCTCCCTATTGTGTTCCCAGCGCTAGCCGTGCTCTACCACAGGCGATAAACCTTAACTTCTACGCCGTAAAAGCTGTTTGACATTGCCGCATTGGGTGCAGTTGTAACGTTGTAGCATTATTTACAGGCGTTTCACACAATGCTCTTGTCACGTAACGCTTTCAGCTGTACAGTGTCGCATCTAATGACGATTATGTATGTTTACAAACACACGCTGTTGGGTAATTTAAAAGGTAGGTAAGTTTTTATTTAACATTGATTACACTTAGAATCTAATCCAGGTATGCCCAGAACACACTTAGGTAATATTAATTTTGGTTTAGCCGCGCGTATTTTGCAGTAATGTCTTACCTATCGCGAAATAGGCGCGGCGTTCTACATCGAAATGGGAAGCTTAAACCTAGAACACAAAAGTCTTGTGCAAACAGGCAAGTCTAATAGCTAGAACATCAAATTGGGGGCAACATTCTCACTACGGGGGCGAATAGGGTGGGCAACTAAGGGGGGTGCATTTTTTCTATGTGCATAGCATTCGTCTATCAAACCAAGTGGCCTAATAAAACATTCCTAACGGAACACGACACTCGATGGTGTTTAACTTTTGGAACTTTTCCATCGACAACTCGACGGCGGCGCCGTCGGTAGTTACGTAGGTGTAAAAAATACCTGTTTGGTAATACATATTGCGTGATGGAGTGTGTTTTCTAGATTTTAATTTAATGAGGACTTTTTAGAGAAAGCAATTTAGTCTATGGCCTTAAAATTGCTTGTTCTCTTTGGACGTCATCATAAGACCATTTTAGTTAGCCTCGCAAGAACCCAATCATTAAATCTTGAACTATAACTTCAAAACTGCGTGATACAGAAGATGATCATCTAAGTGAGATTTTCATGACGACAGTGTAACCGGCAACAGATCGGCCTTTAACATTAACATTGTACCAAATTCTCTGCCTTTTATACTAATTTGTTTTGTTCAAGATTGTCGATGTTGGAGCTGTGACCGAAGCTGAAGGGCGGAATTGGGCGGGACACGTATGCCATATGGGCCCAGGGAGGTGGGCAAAAAATCACCGCACACTGGGTTCCACACGACGGGCATCGCAAACGTGGCCGACCCGAGCGGAGACGGTGCGACGACCTCACGACAATTCTACCGGGTTGGCAGTAGGTGGCAAGGAGGAGAGGAAAGCTAAGGGGGAGGCCTTTGCCCAGCAGTGGAACACAATCGAGGCTACACAAAAAAAAAGTTTTGTTCATCGAAGAATCTATTCTACATATCTATCGAGTGTCGTATTCCGTTGTCGGTCCAAATCTCCGCAAGTGTTGGTGGTACCTCGGGCTGCGGCTCCTCGCCCAGCGAGTCGCCCAGGGCCTCCGCCTGACTCTTCATTATCGAATAGATTTTCACGTACGGCGCCTTCAGCAACTGCCGTGGCCACAATAGTTTACACAACCGCATGTTAGTCAACGTTTAGGGTCACTGCTGTTTTGTTTCATTTGTCTGTGTCGTGTTGTTTTGGGACGTGTGAAAATCTTCGATAGGACAGATTCATCGGGGGGACGTCTATTACTTAGGTGAGATGTATTTTCACAAATTTAGCCCCCAGGTAATTTTACTCTTTTGTTCAAAGCCTACTCGCGTATCACAAATCAATTATAAATAATAAATAACCTAACTGTCTTCAGACAAATTACATGTCGCTGCAAAAACGCGCAATTAGGATAGCTCTTTTGTCGCTATATCATTGTTATAGGCAACCCACTAGGCGTATTATTGTATGTAATATTCGCTTGCACGTATCAACGTAGGCAATAAAACACCGAAAAGTCTGCAATAACACCGGCATAATGTAAAGAACAAACGGTTTACCGATAAGGGAGGCATTAATTGTTTTGTTTACATGTTACGACACGATTCGGATAGCCTCATTTGCACTAGACAACTATAAAAAACTATAAGTCAGACCGCAGAGCTCTTGTAAAACCTACAAAAGTAAAGCTTTATGTAGGTAGGATATGTTTTACTGGCGTTCAGAAGTCAAACGTCATACAAGGAAGTCGTCCAGTGTAAACGTACTTTAATCGTTCGAACAACAAATTAAACAATCATCGCAACATGACATAACAGAGTATACAATAGTGCATTCACTTGAAAAGGAAAATGTCGTTAACAATATCTTGTAAGAAAGATCAAAAACATTCATGTCCCAATGTGTACTGTAATGTGGTTTGTGAGAAATGCAGAAAAATATTCATAATGACTTCAAAACTCGTTGGTAATTGAGAAAATGTGTTAAAAGAAGCGTAGTAATAATATTGTTAGTCACAAAATACGGACGTGTATAATATCGGTAGGAATAAATGACATTAGCAGTAACAAAATTAATGACTCACCTCCCATGATTCTCTCGTTAGATCGGAGACGTCTCCTGTACTGCCCGCTCGTTCGCCCTGCGACAAAACAATTGACGATCACATTCCATTTTCAAAGAAATTTCTTCTTCAACAAAATGCACCTTTTTAGTTTTTCAGCCAGTTTCAATGGTCGCAACTTTTTTGGCGATTAAACTTGGATTAAAGGATTAAAGTTTCTTTGGTGCCAGTAATAAACGACCTATTATGATCTCATCTCATTTAATAAAACAGTGCTGGAATCCGTTATCTAGATAACTGATGCATGGTGCAAACATCTGATAAAGCGGTGGCTCCTGTCATTCACTGTAGGTAAATCATTCCCCTTTGTTATCTTTTAATTACATAAACAGACTCCTCACTCGGCTTTCATTCTGTTACTTTATACCTCAAGGTGAAAGACAGCAATATTGTAAGGGGGTATGTAGAGGTGTACAGATTACATCAATATTCGGGGCTTAGAAAGCGACTTCACCTGAGATGTCCTGCATAACAGAATAATACAGATACTGAAAATAGTATAATGCACATAAAAATTAAAAAGAGTTAACTGCACTCATTTTCATATGCAATCGTTATTGTATGTATAAATCGTTATTGCATGGATAAAATTTTATAGGGGTGTTTATATATAACCTTAGCTTAAAAACGATAAAGCGTCAGTGAACGCTCTTTATCGATCTATTTACGGAACCAATTACTCTTTGCGCAATAAAAACACACGCCCATATCGATTTCATTATTTACTGACACTAACACGTATTTCCCTTGTAACTAACTCTTTATAGGCTTTAAATACACACATACGTAAATTGTTTTAGCGAAAAATATGTATTAACCCAGTAATCTGCTTGGTCCAGCCTCTATTATGTAAAACTCCACTGTGTCGGCTTATTCATGTTATGGTTCCCGGAGTGTTAAAATATGTATGTTTTTAACAGCTGGATTGGCTTACAAATACAATAAAATATATGATAGATAGAGAACACTTTATTGAACATAAAAAAGGAAATTGCACATATAGTCTATTTATGATCCAACTTAGTGGAGACTTTCATAATAGAGCCGGGTTACTCACTAATCTTATGCTTAACCCTTCTTTATCTATCGCGATCTTTGTGAAATTATGTCGTACGTATTCTACCTTACTTCATTCTCTGCTACAATGCATCAAATCAGGAAATTAGCCATACAAAACATGTTACAGAACAGGTGTATGAAAAATCAATGATTTGAGCAATTTCACACTTAAGCCCACTGTCCCCAATTGAGGACAGTGATTTTTTTTATTATTTAAGAATTAAGATGTTTCAGTTTTTTTTTATATTTATTTAGCCCGTATTTATTACCGAAAATATTTTTAAATAAAATCATAGTGTCAGTTTGTATGTGGGTCTGAGGGCGTTTTAGCCAGTGGGTTTGGGTTTTAAACCAGAAAATGGATTTCAGACCAGAAAAAAAGTCTCTAAGGGTCCCCTACGTACCTTATTGGGGCGAGTCTCATCGTCGTCCCACTCAGTGTCGCTATCGATGAGCTCGTAGCCTTGCGCCGTGACGTCACCCAGTTGCCCGTACCGGTCCGGCACCCAGTGCGTTAGGAACTTGAATAGGTCGTCCACACTGTCAAGAAAAAGAAATGATTATTGAGATTTGGAAGAGGCTTTTGCCCAGCAGTGGGCTGTCTTCATGGACTAAAGGTAAGTATTGGTGTCTAGAAGAGCTCCAGTTTGGCATGATTGTCGTAAACAATGATGTTTTTGTGCTTAGTGTTAGTGTTAAGTAGCCAGTGGGGCAGGACAAAGTATCGCCGCCGTTTTGATTAAAAATATTCAAGCGCATAAAGCCTGATCCAGCACTTGTGAGTGAACCCAAGTTTGCTACTGTTTAATCTTGCTACGCATCACTAGACGGCGCTGCTGACATGACACGCTGCTGCATCAGCAGGCGTCCCGGAGTTAACGCTTGGCAGTCGAGTTTTTTGTTATTTTTAGTGTTTTTTATTTTAGCATCAGCAACGCCATCTGGCGATGCGTAGATAGATTAAAGAGTAGCAATATTAGATGGCCATCCAACTAATATTATAAACGCGAAAGTTTGCATGTATGGAAATTTGGATATTTGAATGGATTTTAACGAAACTTTACAATAATATAGCTTATACATCAGAATAACACATAGGTAACACATAGGCTAAAATCCATAAAGATATTGTGTGAATTGTCCAAAATATAACTAATAGTACTAATCCTGCGCAGACGAGCTGCGTTTTAAATAATCGCGTCATAAGTAGAGTCGCTAACCGGTTGCGGGGCACGCCGAACCAGTACTCGGGCTTCATGCGCTTGCGGCCGTAGGACATGAGCGGCGTGGCTCGCGGCAGCGGGCGGCCGGCCGGCTTGCCCATGCGCAGGCGCAGGTACAGCGGCGGGTCGTCGCTCGCGCGTGCCGGCCGCGGTATTAGCTCTGCCGTGGGGAAACACTCGTTAATATTGCTGCAGATTAATCTACACAGTGGGTCAAAAATTTTGTTCACTATAACAACAATCGGTCTTATTTATAAAAACACGATTCCTCTAAGACGGAGTGTCTTAGACACTACACTGGACACAATCGTCCCCGTGAATATTATTGCATTGTAGTATATCGCCTTAGAAGTATTGAAGTTTTATTAACCAACTTCGAAAAAGGAGGAGGTTATTAATTCGACGTATACGTTTTTTTTTGCTATGTTCTCGCATAACTCCGTCAAATCTTAACCGATTTCGACAATTCTTTTTTTGTTTGAATAGATATAACGTCTCATTGGTCTCACTTTAATTTGGTGAAGATCTGATGAAGACTTTCAGAGATAGAGAACGGACCTCTTCAATGGACAGCAGTAAATAAGGCCTAATGGATGGGGCCAATCCTTTAGTAATTTGGTGATGTTCTGGTAAAGACTTTCGGAGATGGAAATTGAGCACTTAAAATTTTAAAGCAACACATCAAGTAGGGTAAATTATGATTATAAGTGACTTGTTTATTTTTCTCCCGCTCTCCCACTAAAAATTTAAAAATAACTTTCCGCACAACACAACCACCTGTCCTGGTCCCAAACTAGGATACTCTGTGGTAACCAGGCATCACACACATGGAAATACACCCACACTGAGGCCATTTGTACAAATGTACAAATGCCCTCAGTGGGAATCGAACCCAAGACCTCCGGCATGGTAACGAGGATGGACTAACGAGGCGGTCAGCCATAATAAGTACTCACTATCGAAGGAAGCGAAGAGATCAGGCATGTCGTCCACGGAGACCATGCTGCGGTAGTCGAGCCGCGGCTGAGTGGAGCTCGTCGACGAAGTACTCTTCGAGTTTGAGCGCCCGAAGCCGCCCAGTGAGCTGCGCCTGCGCATCACACGGTACAGGTCAGTACGGAAACGGAGTCCGCTCGAAGAACTAACGTTTACGGCGCTGAGAGAGGCTTAAGTAGCGCCACCAATTAAAAGAAATCATGAATTTTTGTATAATTCGTTCTTGTAAAAAGTGTTCAATTAAAAATGTTAATAATAAATAACTTTAGTACCTACAGCGTAGTAGCTAGGACTTAATTAGATTTATGCCTATAACTTTGGCCGTTTTAAACTTTATGCGTCTTGCATAAAGTGGTCAGTTAAAAATCTCTATAATTATTGTCACCATTATAGTAATAGCTATTTTCAGAATTCACAGCCCAGTGACTGGGACTTAATTAGATTTTTGCCAATAACGGCCATTTCAGCTATGATTAATTTTCGCACATTTCTAGTTTGGTCTAGTCTAGCCCCTCTTTGCGCCGTAAAGAAAATCCATTGAAGCGTTCAAGGCTCATCTTCACGCCAGGTTGCACATGCGGAACAATAGAAACTTCTTATTAAAGTAATAATATTCTTTTTGGAGTTCAAATAGGAACTTTAATCAATAATCGCTTTATTGTGAAGGCGATAAGAGCTAGGTACGGTTACATTCAGTCAAGGTGGATGAACGAAGAGATCTTGTGACACCTCGTAAGCTCTCGGTGTTCAGAATTTTCTAGCTGAATTATCCCAAATGTATAGTGTAATAAGGCATTACGCAAGTCCACATTAGGTTAAGTACACACACAAATACATCCAAGACGTTTGCTTGTTTTGACTTCCTACTTCGTAATATAAAAACTTGTGCTTTTTTACAAAAAAACTAACGATCGTATTAATAAAAACACGATTCCTCTAGAACACTCCTCAGAGACAGTTCAAATAATCTGTGATTATATCTTTCCCTTGACCACAGACTATTTAAACTGCATCTGAGTAGTGTTCAAAAGGATCGTGTTTTTACTTCTCTATAAATAAGACTAATAAGAAATTTAATAATAAAGCATAATAAGAAGTTTTCGCGTCACTTTGTGACGTTATACATAGAGCAAGTACGTTTGGACTAAGAATGATTACAGAGAGCAATAGAATTTCATCAAGCTGTTTGTTTGATAAATAGAAAAGTTAGTCCTCGGGTTTTGCTGCTTGTGAAAAGAAACGTAGTTAATAAAATCTTCGTTAACATACTGAAAGTTAAAAGGTTAATATAGTTTAAATTGACAAACGTTACGAAGCTGTAATAAACATGCTAGACAATAACTTGTTTAATGTGACAAAAATGTGTATGAAGTGCCAATGAATGGTACATAAGGTAGAAACATGATCACAAAGACGGATGAGACAATTCCAATAAGTCTTACGAATCTTCGAATTTGAAGTGTTCATTTCGCTAGAAGTTTGAAGAAGCTTAACGGGTAAAAATATTGTTCGAGTCACCAGTACAATAAACACGCTTCAACTTCAAAGGCACTAAAATGACATGGTGTATAAATAAATAAATAAATGAACTTACAGTTTACCTCTAAGCGGGTAATAACAATGGATGATATCTATATTGATATACCTAACACATATACATCATGCCATTCAGTTTAAAATCAGTATTGATATTGAAAATGGCAATCGCGGACTTCAAACCAGCAAGCGAGCCAATGCGTCTTTGAAATGATACTGAATAGTTCTTTTAATTGATATAAAAACTACACAAGCTTCGGCGCTCGTAGTATACATAATTCGCCGTTCACCAGCTAAAGCAAACCTATTTGGCCTCACATTTACATTTACGCTAAAGGCAAAAAGCTTCCTGCAATTTCGAGTTCAATGTCCACGATCGCACCAATACAGAAAGACGAGAATAGAAACACTGTCACTTATTTCAAAATAACAAAGGAAATAATAACAAAAGTAGTGGATAGAGAAGGACCTCTAACAGAGAAGTGGTGGGTGGGGTACACAAGGCAACACATTCACGTCGCACATCGATACACAAACGAGAGGCCGGCCGGGGGAGTTCTGGCACCTTCTAGCACATTGCAGAAGTCTGAACCTCGGGCACTTTATAGAAGCTTGAAGTTACTTTGATTCCCCCTCTTGCTAGATCTATAAGGATTAATACCTACCTCAACCTCGTCACAGCATGTCAGTGTCATTTACCTATGTAAATATTGCGTTGCGCGGCAAAAACCAGAAATCAAAAATTGTAGCAGCAATCTGGCATTAATAAAAAAAAATTGTTTTTTCTAACCTTTTTATAGACAAATGACAAGACGCGTACACATATATGAACACATATGTCTGTATTTAGGATGGATAGGCGAAGACTACGTTTCGCGAAAAGTCCCGGGAACTCGACGAATTTTTGTTAGTTTGCACGTTAGTCTAGCTCGTGGTTCAGACTAACAGAACGTTCCAGAAATCCCGAAGCCCCGCCCTCACGTACCCCGCGGCCGCGAACACGTCCTGGGGCGCCTCCTCCGACGGAGTCTTACTCAGAAAAAGTCCCGTGCCGAACTCCACTAGGTTCATCGGGGAACTTTGTGAAAGTAAACGTGCCGTACGCGGTTATTATCCAGGGCGAGCATTCGGGGGCAAAATTCACAAATTTTAACCACTGTCAAACTACAAGCTTAAATTAGCACTTTCGTTTTAATAATGTCATTAAGCTCACTGACTCGCGTTTTGTGGTTGCAAGCATATGCGTTTTTTGTAAACAAAATCCAAACTTATAGGAAAGTGAAAGCGAATGAGGAATCTCGCGGCGCTGGTATGTAGCTAGCCAGCCGGCAGAAGAAAGTTTAGATAAGATGGCGAATCTTGTAGCCAATCATAAATGAGTTACCAATCGCAATGGAATAACTTTGCTCTAATGTGCCGACAAATTGCGAGTTGTGAATAGTGACATACCTATTTCATTTTAACATAGTTATTTTGTAGTATGCGTTCCCACAGCATGTGTATATGTGTGTTAATTTTGTATGTTATGTTAATGATATTAACAAGCGTTTTAAATCTTACATAACGTGTCAGCTATTTAATTGGCAATTAAAGTAATAATGAAATACGTACTAATGTTTCATGTTGGTGCATCCCAAATCTAAACAACAGTCTTTCAAAACTTCAGAGCATTCGCCATGTTGAAATTTCGGACACATTGGTGTATTAGTAGGTGGTATAAAGTAAAACCATCAGTATTAACGTCAACGGTCAATATACAAATGTCCAATCGTAGTAAAGTAAAATGCCGGTTTGGTGAGCAACCTTCAAACTGAACATTAACAGACAATGGAAGCTTCAAATAACTGTATCATGTGTAGTCCAAAGATTAACTCAGCTTATGTAGTGTGCGTATGAACAGCAAGATTATACGCGTAATCCCGCTAGTGACGTCACTCCCTTTCCCTCTTTTTTTAGCGACCACAAAAATAATTCCCTTGACGTGATTGACGTCATAATTACACAATTTCCTTCAGCAAAATTTGTAGTTTCTACGTTAATAATGAACCCACAGAAAGTCTTCATAACGCGATTTATCTCACAATTACACAATTCGAATTACGACGTAGTGTATTTTCTATCTACTTTATGATGAAGAAAGTGACGTTATTCCTAATCACATAACGTTCCGAATATAAACGTTACATGAACTTTAAGTTAGTATTAGAGTAAGAGAATGACGTCAACCTTGCGTGACATCGCCAAGGGGCCACGGTTTAAAGAGCCAGCGGACAGATGTATCGCCGTCTCTGTCTCGCACGTACCTGTTGAACACTTTGGAGAAGACGCTGGTGGAGTTGTGGCTATCGGCGGAGGTGGGAAGGGAGTCTCCGCTCTGGGAGCCCTGCGCGGCTTCGCCCGTCAGCCCTTCCACCCAGGACAGCGGGTAGGAGAGGCGCTTCAGCATCTGCAGGAGATTGTCACATTAAGGGGCTCCATCGTGTCAGGCCCCTCTTTCTCACTGGGCACTCTGGGCACGTGCCCAGGGCCCCGCAATCGATAGGGGCCCCCTAGATCCTGCCAGATCACCAAACGATAACCGATATTTATTGAGAAAGTACATACAAAAATTATACAAAACATGTTTAACGTTATATTGCTTACCTACTTTCTTTGTGTAATCTAACAAAATAGTTTTCTGTCAAGGTTGTAGGGGCCCCATTATCGTAATGTGCTCAGGGCCTCCAATAGGTTAAAGACGGCCCTGCATAGAGTAACACCAGCGCGACCAAGAGAAACAAATCATACAGATCGTATCATGCAAAAAGTGTGTACAGTCTCTCAATCACGTTAATAGTGATTTTTAAGACCAAAGGCCGTGAACCTAAGGCAAAAAACCTAAGAAAACCAAAAAAACGGCCGTTTTTTGTATAAATGCTATCTAGTCCCAGGTCCGTAGTCCTACGTTCTCGGTCGTGAGTCCTAAAAATCACTATAAACACGATTGGGAGATTGTACAGAAACTTTTTGCAAACACGATCTATAAAGAAGATAGTTTTTTTTCCTTGGTGACGTTAGTGTTACTCTATGGAGCCCCTTAAGAGCACTTCTTTCGCGAGTTCATCAGATGGAAACTTATTTAACACTCTCAGAAGTTAGCACTGCATTTTTTTAAAATTATGTTTCAAATACGAGTTGCTAGAAGTGCAATTATTGACTGACTTTTGAAACTACAAGCATTAAAATATAATTGAAAAATAGAAATAAATTATATTCATTCCAATGGAGATAATTTTGTAAAGATTTGATTAAATTAGTCTGTAACCGTTCGACGCTTGACTGCAACATAACAGCACTCGGTGACTCGATATTTTCTATCTTTGTATTCAAATAACGGTTAGATAATATTTACAAGTCATCATCCATATCGTTGGAAACTCATATCACTTTTTACGGCAGCAGGTGCTTTTTTTAGCAAGATGTTATGCATAAAAGTATAAAAACCGAGACAAAAAATGAAATTAAGGAATGGTGGAGACGGACCCCTGGATTCTCGTACACTAAGATTAAGAAAGCCCCAATGGTCTGAAGACCTGGTTACGGTGGCGGGCAGTCGCTGGATGCGGGCGGCACCAGACCGCGATACTTGGAAAACCATGAGGGGTCCTGCAGTGGGCGTCAAACGGCTGATGATGATAATATTAACAGATTAGTATACGGGAAACCGGGTGTTAGTGTCAGAGTAAAATATACTCTTGACTGCCTTCCCTAACATTATTAACAGGTTTATTTTCGTTGGCCAACACTTTTGCTTTTGGGCCGAACATTTACGACGAAAACGATACCATACCACTCAATGCGCCAAACAACGCACCTTATTCTTCTTATCGGGCTTAGTGGCGTCCTCTTTTTGCTGAGCGTTATTGCTGCCGTCGAGCGAGAAAGAGACGGCTGCGGCCTTCCGTGGCGCCCTCTCGCTCTCGCCCAGCGGGGGAGCCGAGAGGGGGGGCTCGGTGCGGGGGAGGCACACGGGGGGCACCCAGTCGGCTGATAAGACTATGTCGGCGTCGCTGTACACCTGGGAATGGAAAATACGGGGAATTTAATATACCTACAGGGTCTAACTAAATCTGCGTTTCACAACCTGATTGATGCCAAGTTTGGATTCAAAAGTATTTTATACTAGATGTTGCCCGCGACTTCGTTCGCGTGGTAGTTTTGATGTGTATTTTTCCGGGATAAAAAATAGCCTATGTGCTAATCCAGACTATTATCTATCTCAGTGCAAAATTTCATCAGGATTAGTTGAGCCGTTTTTGCGTGAAAGAGTAACAAACATCCATCCATACATACAAACTTTCGTGTTTATAATATTAGTAAGGATTATTCAAAGTTTTACCCATAGTAAAAGTAGAATGCCCCATTGGATGAACATAGGGATTTCGTTGTGCCAAATCAGATCTCAGAAACAGAAATCAAAAATGTATAATATTTCCACTTACAATGTTATCCGCCGTCTTCGGGTCCGGTTATAGTGGAGAAAAAGACAGCAAAAAAAAACTCCACTCTCTTCTCAATCATCTTAAATATAATATATTAGTTGGTATAAGTACCTATCTGCCAAGATCCCATGAGTACAATACACAATATGCAATAGTAAACATTACTTTATTATTACAAAAGTAATCCAAATGGACACCTAGTTTAACTTGTAACGTTCATTAAGTCGCAGTTTCTGTGTTACTTTGAATTAAAACATGTTGATTGATTTTATGGGGGAATCTACTTGTCTATACGAACAACTTTCAATATGGGTAAACTTTGAAATCGTGAAAATATTAGGTACGAGTTATTTCATAGTAAAGTTACCACAGTGACTCGCGTAACATATCTAATATATAAAATCTCGTGTCACAGTGTTTGTGATCGAGCCCCTCCGAAATGGCTTCACCGATTTTTATGAAATTATTTGTGTATATTTGGTAGGACTGAGAATAAGTCGTAGGCTAATTAATAAACAAAACAACGTCAAAACAACGTTTGCCGAGTCAGCGAGTACGCAGATAATATGTACGTACATACAGTACATACATAAAAATTTCACGTGTCTAATCACGGCTGCACCATGGGCGTTAAGGTAATTAAGTTCACCTAACAAACCATCGCGATAAGACCCGTGAAACGTACAATTATAATGTACAGCAGTATTAAAGCATAGAAACCAATATTGTATTCTTTTTGTTGCACTAACCCGTGCTGTGGACAATTTTAAAAACCTATTTAGAGGCTAAAAATTCCACCCATGCCGGGACTTGAACCCGCGACCTCTGTCTAACCGTGCCAGCGCTCTCCCAACTGAGCTAATGGGCAAGTGCAGGCATCAGCGAAATTTCGAGTCCCTTTACAAACTTCTCTGTATTACGTAAATGCAGAGAAGTAAATAGGTTTTTAATATAGAAACAAATAGTTCGACACAAGAGATTTGAAGAAACCAGCCTGAAAGAAAGCCAGAAATAATGAAACGGACAACACAAGGAACATATTCCACGACCGAACGTCTAGAAGACCAAGTAGACCAATAGACCACCGAGTAAGACACACCCCTCCTCTAAGTATCCCGCGTCAATCACTATACCTCCTCCGAATTAGAGTGATCCGAGAGCACCTCATCATCAGCGTTGTGAGAATCCAACCTGAACCGCTGCAGAAACTTCCTCTCATAAGTGACGTCACACTCCCAGTCCTCGAACATGGATCGCTCCTCGGGTATTTCCACTATCGTGTCTATCTCGTGGTGATAATCGTCGAAATGGTGGTGCGGAAAGAGGCGCTGGTGATGGTCCTAGAAAGGTGCGGGTTAGTCGGTCAGTGCGGGGCTGTGTTAGGCTGCAGTGCGTTCCAATTCAGTGCTCGGGGTTAAACAAAACGAGCGAGTGAAATGAACCAACTTCCTTTCTTCGAAAAAAAAACAGCATCTTCACAAAGTTACTGTTCGTAACTTCGGTCGAGTTACGAACAGTAACTTTATGAAGACGCTGTTTTTTTTTATCCTAAAGATTGTATTGAAATAGTTGGCCCCTTTCACTCGTTCGATTTTTAATCTAAGAACACATCGGGAAAAAATCTTTTCTAAGTTACTGTTCATAACTTGAGTGAAGTTACAAACAGTAAGTTAAGATTTTTTCTGCCGAGTTTTATTTCGCTGTGCATCGAACTGAAATAGTTACCTACAATTGCATTTTATTACACTGTTAGTGCGTTAGTTTTGATTTAAAAATATATACCTTGTGTACGGAAAATTACGTTTTAATTTAAAAGGACTTACCGAGAGATTTATCACTATCTCGACTGCCAAATGAATGTTCTCTTCGCGGTGCTAAATAGAGCAGGTGTCCGAAAACAGCGGCGGTCACTGTAAATCCAACCTTACTCCATTGAAACAAAAGCTCACCTTCTTAGAATTACTAGTGTTCACGTGCAGCACCGGATCGCGTATATCGATGCCAGAGTCGTGATAGGAGAGTTTGACCAAATGTTGGGCGCCATCGTCGCTGGGTCCCTCCTCTGGGGCGTCCCCGCCCTCAGTACTCTCGGCGCGATCGTGCGTTGCGCTCGATCCGTCTATGCTCTCGTCCTTGGCGTTATCTGCTGTTGAGGACACCTGGAAAGGGTTTGGTGGAGTTAGCTAGAGGTGCTTCGTGGACTGTGCAAGAGAAATAGGCGGAGTTGAGAAAAAAATATCTACATTGCTTGAGACGAAAACATTTAGGCAGTCGAGATAGGAAATGCAACTATGGAGGTGCCGGAGGTTGTGATTAGCGAATCAAAAAACGATTTTAACAAAATGGCGGCTCAGTCAGCTAATCAGAACTGTTTATTTTGGTGGCGCCCCCTCTTTTAGCTTTGCTGACCCGTTTTGTTCAGGGACTTAGGTGAAGAAATATACCTCGCTTCCTTGGTCGATGGACATCCTGTCCTTGCTCGGGATGGCCCAGTGATGGTCTAGCAAGGATTTCCGCCTGTCCTCTGTAGTCTGTTGCTGCAAAAGAAATATATTTTATTAATTACTTCTCATTTTCCCCAACATGCACAAAAAATCAGCGTGAACAGTTTGCTCATTGCGAATGGAGGGTCTAAACGCTAGCGTAGGAATTTGCAAACTATCTGCAAACGGCCTAACTCATTATGTGTGGTCGTGCAGGAATGAGGGCTATAGACTATCATTTCCCTCCAAACTAATATTTCGTTAACGTATGGAGGCGCAGACAACCGCGATGACATAAAAAGATGTAGGTTTTATTTTAACCAGGCTAGAAAAAATCTACATCCTTATCGTTATAACTCAGTGCCCTATTCGTAGCCTATTTACCTGCAGCGCGGTGGGTGTGACCAGCTCCCGCTCGAAGGCCTTGGGGAAAGCCGCGCCGCCGCGGTCCTCTGTCTCCGAGCCGGGCCGCTCCTCGCCACCCTCGCCCTCCGCGCCCGCCTGCTGCAGCTCCGGGAATGTCTCGTCCTGGAAGTGTGTGTAAATGAACCTGTGTCCGTGGAAGGCTGGGAGAATGCGCATTTCAGTAACGGGGACTTAAGAATAATAATATTCAGTCTCGTGCCGATTTGAAGCTGCACAAACAACATCGCATCTGTATGTCTGCCCTGAAGCTCCACAACGCAGCTTACAGGATCTCACAGAAGCATCACCCAGGAAAATGGCAGTGGCGCGGTTTTGGGAGCGAGACGTCTGAGGAGGAGTCGACGCTTTCGCCACGAAAGAAGATCAGGATATGCAGGATGTCTCGATCCAGGAAGTGAGTGTAATTGAACCTACATCTGTGAAGGGCTGGAAGATGGAGAATGGGCATATTGGTAGGTAACGACCTAGAATCCCTCTCTTTTTTTACTCGTAAAGAACAGTAAGTGTTTAGATCGTATGTATGTACGTAACTCCCTAACCAATCGTCAGATTTTGACAAATAAAATCTCAACCTATTCGTCATAATTTAGCGGATAAAAGATGCTATAGTAAATCAGCATAAATTCGAAAAAAAAATTAAAACAATATAAAATTCCCAATCTACACAACTAAGACCGCCTGCGCCTGCGTTAGCGCGAGGTTAGGACATTATTGAACCTCTCACCTCTCCGATCTCAGATCTACTTTTTCATGTTATAATATCTTCTCGAGTCACACTATACAAGGTTAACTCTTGAAAATATAGGTACTTATTGCAATTTAGAAAGGGTGTTATATGAAATATCATAACAAGACAACAAATCAGTAGATAGGCATTAAAGATAGTGGCAGGCAAACGTGCGATTACATTAATTTTATCCTATCTTTAGTTTCGATCTGTTTACTATTGCGCATTTGGAATAAATAGGTTTTTAATCAGATAAGAACATTAAAATCCCTTTTGATGTCAGGTATCACTTATCCGCAACGACAATGTAAGTATCTTAAATCTTAGTTACCTAATCGGTCTCAAGCCCGGGCGATATCGCCCGCTAATTGGTAGTAAATGTTAAGGTCATAGCTCAAAAGTGTAAGAGGCACCGTAATGTTGTTTTTTTTTTTATTATTAAGATGGAAAGCAGGAAGAGAGGCCTTTCCCAGCAATAGACACCAAAAGACCCTAAGTAAAAAAAAAACAGACACGTGCGAGTCGGACTCGGCCACCGACGGTTCCGTACAAATTTGTGGGTACCTACTTACATGGAATCGAGTCTCGCAGTTTTAGCCAAGATTTTCCCGAACTTCAAAGACAATTTTCTTATGATTTAATTAAAGATGTATAGTTTTTTGATTTTTCCCTGTAGGTACTTGTAGCATAAGACAATATTACTTGCCAAATTTCATAGTTCTAGCTCAACGGAAAGTACCCTATACATTTTGAGTCCCTTGAGTTTCGAAATATAAGTTCTTTGTGGCATAAATGGCCTATCTTTTTTTTCTACGTGCACTTAGAAATTTGATTTTTTCACAGCTTCAAGGGACTGTAGACCTACGTATATAGTTCGCCTCGATACTTCCACGTGTCCCCGAGACAAAAGGTCTTGACAAACAGACGGACGGACGGATGGACAACAAAAGTGATCCTATAAGGGTTCCGTTTTTCCTTTTGAGGTACGGAATCCTAAAAACCAGTTGACGCAACAGACGTACTCTTGTTCAAATTGCAATTAGTGATCGTTTTGTGAAAGCCCATAGATAAAAAACTAGATGGGTTTTCAATTTTCACAATTTTAAAATTTTTCGGATCACCTTTCAAATATTTCTTTCCCTAAAAACCTTATTCGGACTATTACGAATATAAAAAAAAATGTTAAATCGGTCCAGCCGTTTTCAAGTGTAGCGGTTACCAACGAAAAGCATTTAATAATTAAAACTTAATTAATTACTTACTTTGACTAGGAGTGAGTCCTTTCCAGGTGATAACTCAGATTTATTCATGTAGTATATTTCAGCGGTCTCCGCTCTGAAAAGCAAAACACATTATATTCTTTTTGTTGCACTAATCTGTGCTGAGAAAAATTTTAAAAATCTATTCAGAGGCTAAAAATTCCACCCGTGATAATGTAATACAGAGAAGTTTTTAAAGAGGTTCGACATTTCGCCGATGCCTGCACATGCCCATTAGCTCAGTTGGGAGAGCAAAGTCAGAGGTTTGCTAAAACTCATACACATAATAATATGAGACTAATTGTCATGGAAAAATGCATCGATAAGCCTAACCAATATGTTTTTACTATCGGCATGCAAATAACAATACATACCTACTACAGTGGGAGCAGAATCGATTTTTTATTGTACACAAGGATACATACATAGATATATAAACTCAAGCCTGTATACCGGAGGTTGCCAGGAAACCAGGGTTTGTCACTTCCCAAGATTCAAATACATATGATCGGATATGTCGATATATGATAGGTATATGTATATGTCGGAGACGGTCAAGGCCGAAAGCTAAACGCAAGCGTGTCGTGTATCATACTGGTACCAACGCGGTGTGACGGAGATCCTCAATTCTGACACACCACCAGTTCTGACGAACTGGCGATGGAGGGATTAATCTCTAGCTCTCCCTCCAAGCTTTGTCTATGTGATCTCCCCATCCCACTCTCTTTACTATACTACTATACCTACTCTCTACTATATAAATATCAGATGTTCTAAACAGTTTAATGCCGCAGGTGGTATCTTTAGTACGAAATACCTAGTTTGGGACGAGGACCAGAGTAATTGTGTCGTGTGGGAATCCTACTAATAATGTAAATGTGAAAGATTGTGAAGATGTTTGGATGTTTGTTACTGAAACACGCAATAACGGTTGAACGGATTTAGATGAAATTTGGCATGGAGATAGTTCGAGTCCCGGGGAAGGACATGGGATACTTTTCCTCTCGGAAATTACTCATTCCATGCGGACGAAGTCGCGGGCAAAAGAAAAGTATATGTACATTATGTATGTATCTATGTATAAATGGCTAATAAGTTTTTCGCGATTTTGAAGTTTCTCTTCAGTAAAAGTTTTTCATATTGACGAGTAGTGGACTATTGAAGACGTCACCACACTAGACTAGAACCCGCTCTTTACACTAGTCGTAAGTCATTTCGTTCTATTGAAATCCACACTATATGAGGCCAAAGTTATTCTTGTTAACCAGGGGCGTTATTACATAACTTCTCCTCTGTATGGACTCGCCTACTACGAACTGTCAAATACATGCATACTTGGACACTTCGACAAAATGGATAACCCAATACAGTGGACAATTACGTAATATTTACGTATACATTTACGGGCAGTCCGCAACTCCAGGAAATACAAAATGTAACCCTACCCTTTGTTTTTCAATTCGCAATAAGAAGTTATGTGGTATACTCAGTGATAGTTAAAAACATAGATGTCCAATTAGCGCAAAAAATTACCCCACGTTCAATTGTGGGATGGAGGGCGGGGCTTGTCAACTGTTTTACCAATCGGAGCGAGTATTACCCGGCAAAATATCTATGCACCAGCCACCGTCAGGCCGCCATATTGCGAGGTACCTCGATACTTCGACGGGTTATACGTCAATGAAGTCACTGGTTTGACGTTTACGTCTAAAACCAATCATAAGTTACGCTGTCACTGAATATCGCCCAATCAACGTTCAAGTCACGCATGGCGCACAGAATGAACCAATCACAGAGTGATTTACTCTGTAGCACACTTGCGCTCATTTCATTGGTGAAGACTAATCGAGAGGACTGGGGCCGTTTTTGAGTGAGAATTTTTGTAGGAAGAAGTACGTCTATGGTTTTTTATTCGTAGGGTATACCTAATCAACCTACACGTATCACTCACAGCCGACAGCAAATCAACTTTAACACGCGTGCACCCTATTCTGTTACGTTACGGGCGAATATGCAACAAAATGCCAGATCGTGTACAAAACAATGTGCATTGTGCATATTCATTGGTTCATGGTTGCGTTACGCTTCTATACCCCATTCCACGAAACGAGCTCCCAAAGAAAATCATCCGTGTGCGCCCATCGGTTAATGCGCGTGACCTTCAATAGCCACTGCATTAAGTAAACCTACGCTATAAAGCGGACCGTCTTCGCTTATTTCTAGCCGCGCCCAGTGACCAATGAGATGCGAGTATTTTGTTCCCTAGGAGTTCGACTCGTGGAACGGAGTATACAAGTACAATTTCAGTACAATGGCGCCATAGAGGGTATACCTTCAACAAAACAATATTACGTCGTAATATGTGTCGCTATAATAGCAGTGTTAAAAAAACACGATTCCTTAAACACTCCGAAAATTCACTGAACACTGAAAATATATAAACGTCGCGAAAACTTTATACAGCTTAGTACAGAGCTCCAACGGCGTAAACTATAACCGCTGCTCATGGAAAAATATGTTGTATATTAATTTTATTCTATTTAGTTTCGACAATTCTATTCCTTCCCGTAGAATAGAATAAACGTGGGTCCCGAGTCCCGAGTATCTTGGTCAGTAAACGATAAGAACAAAAGGGATACACTCACTTGTATACATTATGGTGCGGGCCGTGCGTGCGTACGTTGCATGCGCGATGTCATTAAGGCTGATCTTACGTGGAGCATCCTGTCTCGCTCCCACAATTTAATATTTTTTGTGATTGCATTCAAATGTAGTATACACATTTTATGAGTGATGAGTGATTTGATGAGTGTGCTCTGAGGGTTTAATGGATAATACAATTACGGACATTTTAAATATGTTTTGTTTTCCTATACGTAGTCTTTAATACAGAAAAGTTGTTTTCAAAAATTATTAATTTTAAAACCAAATTTTCTCTATAATGAACTTAGTAAGCACAGGATAAGAAAAATATGCCTTGAATATCCGCAATTTAATTATGCATCAAACCTTCAGAGCACATTTATCAAAAGCATCCTCATTTTATTACAATAACTGAACATATTCAATTGTGCGCGCGAGACAGCATGCCCGACGTAATAACAGCCTTAAGGATGACGCCGTACGACTCGAGCCCGTGTTCCATCACCAGCATAACCTGACCTCACCACGGCGCTAGGGTTACGAGGCCGCCGGATTCTATAAAGCCAGTCCAAAACTAACAAACAAAAGCGCGAAACTCACTTTTGCAAATTGTGGTCCGGACCGTGCGTACGCATGTGCGCTATGTCGTAAAAGATGGCTGCGTTGACGACGTACTCCATCGGCGCGATGACGCCGTACGACTCGGGCCCGTGTTCCATCACCAGCGTGTCGGAGACGTTCGGGTCGAACATCACCGCGTTCGGGGTCACGAGGAGGACGCCGGACACTACGCCCTGTGGGCGTGGTTATAGGGTTGCGATTAACTTGTTTCTTTTTTGAGGTTGCCTTGCGGAAGGATGCGAGATACTGCGTCCCTGTGACGGTGTGTTTAAGGTTGAGATTGGAGATGATGATGATTAATGGAGCAAACAAATCGGCGACGATGGGCGTGTTGGACAGAATCAAGGGACTGGCTGGACTTGCGGTGCGCTGGAAGGATACAGAGGACGGACCTGCATCGCCGGTAAGCAGAGGCCAAGGTTGCCACTTGCCACCATCCTGTCAAACCAGTTTCGCTTCATCAACATCCACCTCTCATATTATTCATAACGGGCCATGCTAGGCATCGCACTTATTGATGGTGTGCGTGCGCCGATATTCGGCAAAAAATCAAACTCGAAGATGTATGCACACGAACCACAAAGCGAAACTGAAGATGGGCAGGCAACCTAACCTAACCTAACCAGGCATTTGGTTAGGCTGGTGGACTACGGAAGCCTCTGAATGGGTGGCCAAGAAAGGGTCGACGGTCAGTGGGCAGACCACCAGCCCGGTGTAAAGACAACATGGTGAAAACAGCTGGAAAACATTAGGCGAGACTAAAAAAAAAACCAGATGGGTTGCCGTAAAAGAGAAGAGGCCTTTGCCTAATAGGGGGCTCTGTTTAAGGGCTGGTTAGATAGATAGAATGTTTATTTGAATAATAATAATAAATAATAAATTGTACATAATATAATCCCCAGCCCTGGTTCCAAACTAGGATATCCTGTGCTATGGTAACCAGGCAAGGACGTTACAAACATGAAAGTACACCCAGACTGAGACCATTTGTACAAATGTACGGCGGAATCGAACCCAAGACCTCTGTTTTGGTAGCTAAGCGGCTTAACGGCTAGACCAACGACGCAGTCGAAGAAGAAAAACATAAGGCAGATATAGGACAAAAGCAAAAGAAATGTGAAGCTGTGAGAAAAAGCAAAGGCTGAGGGTACAGTGGATGTACTCTGTATGTAGCTGCAGCGAAAAAAAAAGCCTCATGCTCAGTATTAGCTGAGGGTTTGCACCCACAACACTGATTCTTGCTCGAACCGGCATTACCTTACCGTGGGATAGTTTAAAAATTGTTTATATTATTATCTGGTTTGATTCGCACACGAAGGCAAGGCTAGTGTTAATATTATGGTAATAAAAGTCATCTGATCAATGACTCTCACCTGTCCGTCGGTGATATGCCGCACATTGATTTTCAAGAACCGTTGGGGCGTCGTGCTGGTCTGCACCTCGGGGGAGCCTGGCCGCAGGCTGTCCAACATTTCTGGAAAAATCCAACAGTAGTCAACTTCCACACAACACAACTGTGCTGTTTTGTAAGGTATTATGTATCCTCATACAACAACGGGCAAATGTTATCACTGAAAACAGACTTATAATGTTTGTATAGGCAATGTTATGTTTGTACAGTATTTATAATCATCATCAGCCTTTTGATGCCCACTACAGGACATAGGCCTCCCTCATGGTTTTCATAGCAATCAGGGGTTTTGCCATAATCGCCACGCTTGGCAGGCAGGTTGGAATCTCAGGAAGACGCTGCTGCCCGTCTCCTGGTAATTTATTTCCTTAGTCGCCTTCTACGACATCCACGGAAGGAAATGGAGTGACGCTATTCTTAATCCGGCGCCACACGGACAATATATCTGGATTTATCGGCAATTTATAATATATCTAGAGAAATAATTTTATACAGTGTCTCAAACCACTGAATAGCATTTTGTTTAAGATGTAAACATTTACGGCCGCGCCTAGCCCTCAACTTAGACTAAATATGCCAACTGCAAATATTTTGACACAAGAATAGTTTTTATTTTTATTACGTAGTACATACACCATAAGTGCTATTATCGTTGTACAATTGCTATCCAGGCAGATAACCGAAACTTGGGAAACAACCAGACTGATTCGTGCTAATACACCAAGGATTTCTTGTAATACACGTAGGCCTTCTTTTGTGAATCAAATCCACAATAGATTAAAAGACAAGCGCCAATAAGGTTTCAACTCCGCAATCCGGGCTCACCCATAAGTCTCTTTAGAGATGTTTTATTATTTATCTCTGAGTTATCAAATAACTCAAAACTGAAGAACCGTTTTTTCAGTATCAATCAATTAAACACAATAAGCAAAGTATAAAAATTTTAATGGTTTTTTTTCATACCATCTTGGCACTTGGCGCGGTCAATTTGAACGAAAAATAAAAAAAACCGGCCAAGTGCGAGTCGGACTCGCGCACGAAGGGTTCCATACCATTATCTATACAATATTTGACTATTTCAAGTTGTCTACCTGTTGCCGTTATTAAAATCGAGCTAAAAACGGCAAAATAAATCACGTTTGTTGTATGGGAGCCCCCCTTAAATATTTATTCTATTTTTAGTATTTGTTGTTATAGCGGCAACAGAAATACATCATCTGTGAAAATTTCAACTGTCTAACTATCACGGTTCACGAGATACATCCTGGTGACAGACGGACGGACAGCGGAGTCTTAGTAATACATTAGTAATACTTAGTACCCTTTGGGTACGGAACCCTAAAATATGATTGCCATATTTTAACAATACGTTGTAAACATAAACTCACGCCTGTATCCCAAAGGTGTTCAGAGTTCGAGGTTTGAGGCTTCGAGACCTATGAGACCATTAAAACTCTATGGCGAAAAACTACGCGTTCCATAAATGAACAGTACAAAAATATTCACTCAAGATCACAAGTGGAAGAAATATTGATTGGTATATAAATTGGTTCGTTTTATATCGATTTAAGGAACTAATATGCCGAGTTTCGATGATATATTTCACAACGAGAGTGAATGGTAGTACTACCTAAGAGGGCGGCGGAATACCGAATGAAGTAATAAATCATCATTCAGCCACAAGAAGTCCACTGCTGGACATAGGCCTCCTCCATGGATTTCCAAAAAGACCGGTTGGAAGCGGCCTGCATCCAGCGCCTTCCTGCCACTTAGGAAACTTAGAAAAGTCTTTTCGTCTAATACACCTCAATCGCTCAAGACAAAATTATACAACCAGTGTGTGTTACCAGTGATGACTTATGGCACTGAAACATGGTCTCTCACTATGGGTCTCATAAGAAGGCTCAAGGTCACGCAACGAGCTATGGAAAGGGCTATGCTCGGAATTTCTCTACGAAATCGAGTCAGAAATGATGAGATTCGTAGACGAACGAAAGTCGTCGACATAGCCCAGCGGATTAGTAAGTTGAAGTGGCAGTGGGCGGGGCACATAGCACGCAGAACTGATGGCCGATGGGGCCGAAAAGTTCTCGAATGGAGACCACATATCGGCAAGTAATAAATACCGCAATAGAAATATCAAGTACATGAAGGACATAATATTTGCTCCACAGTTCAAATATGTACAACATTACACGTGAAAAAGCCAAAATTATTATATAGGTACGTCTGTTGTTAGCTTAATGTTCCGCATGAAAATACATATTTACTTTATAGTCAGACATAATGTTTGTATTGTATTGTATAAGCGGCTGACAAAAACAGCGAGTTCCTTTCTTTTCTTGACAATGTCGTGGACTTTGTTTGTATTACAAATGCCGCATACAATATATACGTATACTAGGTGTATTTTTATTGATTAATTTTGTGCTATAGATGAAGAAAACCCATATTAGTAGTTGCAACGTGCAAAAAACGTGGATTCTCTCGACTGAATCAACGAATAAAGAAATGAGAGACGAAGATTCTAAATATCTTTATTGCAATCTCTACAATTAATTGTGTTCTTAATGTTTAAGTTATATTACCATTACCAGTCTAATTTAGGCCGAGTTGCAACAAATAGGGTGGCTGTTTTTAACCGACTTCAAAAAAGGAGGAGGTTATCAATTCGACCCATATTTAAATGTATTTTTTTGGCTATATTCCTCCATAACTCCGTCAAATCTTAACCGATTTCGACAATTCTTTTTTGTTCGAATAGATAAAACGTCCGATTGCTCCTATTTTAATTTGGTGATGATCTGATGAAGACTTTCAGAGATGGAGAACGGAACTCTTCAATGGACAGCAGTAAATAAGGCCGAATGGGGCCCATCCTTTAGTAATATCCGTATGTTTTATAAAATAGCGTAAAAGCAACCCCAAGGTAATTTCGTGATGTTCCGTGGTGACTTTTGGAGATGGAAATTGAGAACGTCAAATTTTAAAGCAACGAATTAAGTGGGGTAAATTATGGTTATGAGGGACTCGTAAACTTTTCTCCCGCCCCCCACCAAAAAAAAAAATTTTTTTTTAATTAAAAACCGGCTTCGAAACACTACAGCACTAAAAAGTTAGAAATCATTTAAATAATTAGAAGTATGTATACATGTAGGTATTGTACAAGTATAATTTGTAGTTGGTGCCCAGTTTCATGACCAGCACATATATTTTGGGCACCGACACCAAATATAATTTCTACAATACCTATACGTAATACGTAATATACGTATAATATACTATACGTACTTCTAATTATATAAATTATTTCTAACTTTTTAGTGTTGTAATGTTTCGAATATGGTTTTTATTTTTTATTAAAAAAAATTATACAGTCATATGGACCATAAACAGTTAATTCTAAAACAACGAAACGATTCCGTTATTAGAACGTAGACTGCTTATTACACATAAGTTTGAGAAAAGGTATCTTTAAAGATTACTTAGGGCCAGTTTCTGAATTGAGAATTTTACTAAGTAAATACTTAAGTAACGTTCTGTCACGCTCTTTTCAAAGAAATTCGAAGAGACAGCACTACAGTTAACCCTTTACTTAGCGAAATTCTCAATTCCGAAACTGGCCATTACACTTTTCAACTGTTTTTTTATTGTTTTTAGGACAATGAAATGAAAGGAAATAAAGGCTATTAGTAAGATATTTTACATTCAAATTTTCATTTGTGCTTGTGGACAAGCAAGCTGAAAAAAAAGTTTTATGGTACTTTTTGGCAATCAATTGATCATCCTGTTTGTTGCGGACAGTCACCAACAGCTGCAGCTTAGCAGAGAGCTACTCCGCGATAACTCTTGTTTCTTGAGACATAAGACCGAACATCGAGAAGAAGGATTTCTGGGTGTTGTTCAGTGTAACTGCGTGGCCATAAAACGTTTTCCTTGACACGACTCATTAACATTTGAACTTTGATGTACAACTATTAATACTTAGACCCTTGTGGTCATTACAATGTTAAATTTATGTGTTGTTTTGAAATAGACAATTCAGCGTAAAACTAAGTTGACTGATGTAGCTTATAAGATTTGCGAATCTTAGATTGGACTAGCTTGCTAGCTAATCTTATCTAAGTGGTAGCAGGCTGGTCACTTCTGAAGGGCCGATGGTCGATGGGGTGTGGAGGAGTGGACGTCCTCCACCGGATTGCTGGACTGATGATCTGGGGTAGATTGCTGATAGCAGCTGGATGAGTATGGCAGAGTTCAGAAAGATGTGGCGTTCCTTGGGAGGGACTATTGTCTACGGAGGAGTGACAGATGTCACTCACTTACTTTAAGTCAGAGAGGAGATATATAAGTTCGCTGATTATTTGATTATTAAAGTTTTATTCGCATTGGTCCATTAATTATTAGTACCTAAATAGGTATCCAATCACTCGTCCAGAACGGCTGAATGGATCTGGGAAAATTTAGCACAGAGAACGATTATATTATTATTTTATGTCTGCCATGGAAACATCGTCTTTATTACGGCTATCTCTTACTTGAAAGATCATAATTTAGCTACAGTGCAAAAATGCATGTGCATTGTCCTTCAAACAAATTGTTTGAGTGTGTACTTGCTGAAGTCATATTATGATTTCAGTGGGTAAGAAAAACAAAGTACACTTGCGCAAGCATTTATCCAGTCAATCAACTGAGAACATACGTGTTGCGCATTAAATGAAGCAGGAAAGAAATAACACTTAGTACTTTTTTTGTTCGTTTGATGAACTTGAATTCACCAATTTGTTACTTGACTAAGTTTCTCCAAATAGTAATCACTAGCAGAGTACTTATGTTAACATATGCGTTACAGGATGTACTTCGGATTGCAACAAATCCATGTACTCATACATTTTTACCGGCGGAAAAAGTTGCGACATTTTATTTACTTTATTCTAAGAAATTACTGTACTAAAAATGTTGACAGTGATTTTTAGGACCCACGGCCACCGATGGAACAAATCATAACTTTTTTTACAGCGCAAAAAAATCATATGTTCTTTTACAGATCGTTTTTGCAAGAGTGTACGATCAACCTTTCAATCACGCTAATAGTGACTTTAAGGACCCGTGGTCGTAAACCTAAGGCGAAAAACCTAGGACAACATAGTATTAACGACAAAACTCGTCAGAGGTCCATGATCCTAGGTTAGTACTAGGCTAGGTGAGTCCTAAAAAACACCATCTGAGATATTTATCTGACCCTTTTTGCAAAATCTATCTGTAAAAGAAGACAATTATGTTTGTTTGCATTGGTGGTGCTAGCGAACGTCGTGGATCAACATTACTGAATTAGTTGAATATTTTTGTATTCCATCAATCAATCGATGAATCAATCAATCAGCACGTACTTGTCCACCTCCTTCTGTCCTCGGCCATCCTCATCCAACCACTGCCAGCCACCTGCCTCAGATCGTATTTATTAATTTGATCGTAGATCAAATTGTATTTGATTGTATTTGTATTATTCTTACCTTTTTCCTGTGTGGGCTCGCTGGGAGCCCCCTGTGTGGACTCCGAGGTGTTGTCCCCACTCTCGGACGGGCCGTCCGATTCCTTGTCGCCATCTGAGGATTTGAAAACATGGCAGCTATGTTTACTTTGTCCATAACAATAATTACTTTTGACCCTAGGTTTCTTCTACTGACTACCTTTGTTAACAGACTGTAGCTGTTAATAATCAGTTGTCAGTTAATACTATCTCATGAAAAATACAACGTGTTAAAAGTTTGTTAACGTCTGAGAAACCGGGGATTTTGTACGGACTGATGAATCACATCGTCATCATCATCATTAGCCATGTGACGCCCACCGCAGGACATAGGCCTCCCTCATGGTTTTCCAAGCTTCCCGGTCTTGTGCCGCCCGCATCCAGCGACTCCCTGCCACCGTAACCAGATCATCAGACCATCTGGTGGGGGGCCTGCCCACGCTACGTCGCCCGGTTCCTTTGACGATTGAATCACATACAATCTACTATCTCGCTATTATTTTTACATGAAAGTTTGTTTTTTGTTAGATAAGTACTTAGGATACGGCTATTATGTTCAGAGTTGGATCATAATCATGCTTAGATGTGTGTAACGTAATCATGCACAAACGACTCTAAATGATTGGTACACAGATTGACCACGTCCTGTATTGAAACGTATGATACTTCGGCTATACGTATACCTGTATACGACATCGCTTTTATGGGAAAATTAAGTTAAAATCAACTTTAAACCAACTACATATGTACTAAAACAATAACCGCTTTTATCGAGTTGTCGCGCAGTCAAATACATCCGGATACAGACGGAACAACGTTTCAGCCTATGAAATCGGTCATCGCAATAAAATACCGCCGGCCGAGAACAATACTAAATTTGATCAGTTTCACACACCATGTAATCATGGTTAGCCCTAATGATTACACGGTCTCCAGTTTTCCATTGAGCTGCCGCAAATTGAGCCTTATTACTAAATCAATTGAGCACGCTTTTGAAACACGACTGAAAATCAACACAAACCATTGTACCACCGTTTCAGGAATTCTAAACTGAACATTCTTGAGCTCTACTGTTCATTATCGGGTATCACTGGCGACTTATCGCGCGCGTTGATAAGTTAACAATTCCACACTTAAAGCGCTTTAATTGCATTCTTTTGATTCACTATTGTTCGAGAAAAATATAGGACAATTCAGCCTTGCGACTTAATATAATCGTACGTGGGTTTTTTTCAGTTGTTTACTGAAATAGCGAAGTGGATCCGACGTGCGGCAGCGGTGCCGGCGCGCTGTGCACTGTAATCGGCGATCACAGGCGACCTGCGCAAGAGTTTCGTAAGCCGTGTTTGCCGTGCAAATAGGAGAAAAAGAAAATGCTTCACGACCACTTCACAGATGAATGGCTGTGTCTGAAGGTCGCGCATTGAGACGATCACTTGTATTGTTAAAATGACAACAATTTGCAGTGAGTTTCGTAACTCAACAGTAATACGGATTAATACGATAGTTGACAACAAAATTAATAAAAAAATGTTTATCTCCTAAATTACTGGCCGCAAAAGTAGAAGATGGCTCTAAAAATTCAATTTAAAAAATCTTGTTTTTAATCTTTGATTTGGAAAAGTCTATGGTCATGCGTGACGCCATTAAGTTTGTAAAAATTCGAACTACCGTGGTTACGCTCTAGTCTTACGTGTTTTTTGCAAATTCGTCGTGACAGATGTAATAATCTAATGATTTTTCATCTGTTCATCAAGTGGAATAAAAAAATTTAGTTTTGTAATTTTCTACGCCTGAAAAAATCTATATTTTTTACGTTCTAAGATAACAATAATGAACTTGACTTATTTTAAAAAAGGTTCCAAGAGCGTACAACTAAAATCACATGACTGCACTTTTTTTACTCTGTATGTGCAATCAAATCTCACAATAACGTTGGTACTAAGTAAAAGTAAGATAAGGATAAATTGCCTATATACAGAAGCACTACCATAAAGGAAGGTAAAACTGTAATAAATAGAATTCGAGATTTTTCCGCCCCTAAAATTAAACTAAATTCAATACCTGTATACTTTATTTTTAATTTATATTGGACTTGTTTTGAAGTTAAATAATTTATTATTATTGTTATAGACTCAAAAATCACAAAATGACTGTTCCCTTTTAAGTTCTTTAGTAGACTGCATCATTAATTGTGACACATTTACCTACCTTGCCAGAGTTTCGATTCCTCTCAGGGGCCGCAATAATTTAAATTGTACAAATAGCCTCTTTTCCATGTTCGAAATATCATAATCAGCCACTTGACGCCCACTGCAGGACATAGGCCTCCTTCATGGTTTTCCAAGCTTCCCGGTCGCGTGTCGCCGCATCCAGCAACCCCCCGCCACCAGGTCGTCAGACCATCTCGTAGGGGGAATGCCCACGCGGCGTGGTCCGCGGTCGCCAGGTCACGACTTTTTCGCCCCAACAGCCATCAGTTCTCTGAACTATGTGCCACGCCCACTGCCACTTGAACTGAGCAATTCTTCGAGCTGTCTCCTCATTCCTGATTCGATCGCGTTTAAGTCCATCATCCTGGTTACTATTTAATATCCTACTTAGTTTCGAACCATTTTAATAAACAAACGCGACGTAAGTAGCAGGAAAAACTAGAGCATTATAAATTCATCAACTCTACATCGTGTTTTTAAACGTAAGCGCTGGTAATTAAAACCTATTAACATGTTAAAACTGCCGTTGTTTTTATTAAGCGTTGTTTTAAGCCTGTAAGCACTGGTGAAGGACGACATTTCGCAAATTGCAATGTTTGCAAGAGCAATCAAACGCCGGCACAATCGATTGGTAGCAGTGAACATTTTGAGGGTAAATTATGAGAAGCAATCCATCAAACAGTTTAAGTTTCAGTTTGGCTGCCAATATATCAGTATTTCAGATTCAATATATCAGAATCAACTATTTTCCTTTTCATTTAAATAATATACCTAAAATCTTGCAATTATCAGTTTGTAAAAACTTCAGACAAGCAAATGTCCAAACTAATATTAGGGGTTAAAGTATGAAATTGCCGTTTTATTGCAACAGGTTCTTTGAATTGACATAGAATCTTCATGGTTTGAGGTTTTCGAATGAAACTTTTTTCAAATGGTTTCTATGATGTTCTTTTTTTAAAAAATGTGTAACATTTGAATATCGACTTTCAATTGTTTTTGTTATTCAATTTAGACAAGAAAGATGGATACTGCGAAAATTCGAGTGATTTTTGAATACGAGTTCCGACGCGGAACTAACGCGGCAGAAACAGCCCGCAATATCAATGCTGCGTTTGGAGAGGGGTCTACTAATGAACGCTACCTATACCTACCTACCTATTCAAATGTTTCACATTTTTTAAAAAAAGAACATTATAGAAACCATTTGAAAAAAGTTTCATTCGAAAACCTCAAACCATGAAGATTCTATGTCAATTCAAAGAACCTATTGCAATAAAACGGCAACTTTATACTTTAACCCCTATTATATACGTTGTTTAACTGAGGTATAAACTCATTTATAAATAAGCATACCTTTAGATAAAAGCATTACTTAGGGCTACTTGCGCCAAGTCACTGGATAAGTAAGTAAATAGATAAATAGTATCCTGGTATAAACGAATAAATAGCTGATTGACAGGGTTGTCAGTCATACAATTTATGTATGGATAGCTCTGAAAATGTTATTGTGAAAGGTGTTTTTGGACTTATTCGCTGCATAGAGCTTAAACTGCATAAATAGATGAGTACAGGTGTCAGATAGTGTTGGCGTAAGTCGGCCTAAAGTACCTACTTCAAATAATCATACGCAATCTTTACACCTATGATCAAAATAATTTCGGTGCTGAATTTAAATTTATACCACACTTACTCAGAAAGTGTAAAATTGCTTGTTCATAAACGGGTTACAAAGTTCGTTATTTCTCCCTTATAAATGTGCGGCGGGAAAAGTTATATGGAGTTTCATTCCGGCCCTTCGTAGTAGGGCAGGATTGTAATCAAGCAGGGCAGGAATGTTGTTTTCACTTCTCATGCTCTAAAAGTTCGTCTTTATGTCGTGCGTAGGCGACATAAAGTCGCTTTTTATGCTCTAGAGCATAAAGTAAAATCTTCGTCGAAGACCAAGGCAATCGCTGCAACAGCCACACGAACATCTTTAACTTCATACAACAACCTCTTTATTTTATTTCGTTTCGTTCGTATTCTAAGACCAAGGCAAAGATACCAACAGCCAAAGTACACAATAAAACTTCATGAAATAAACTTATAATTTGTATTTCGTCTCATTTATTATTTTTTATATTTGTTTATTTTTCAATTTAGTAGATCAGTATAGTATTTAAGCCATAACAACAACTTATCATAGTTATAAAAAGAAAATGTTTTTATAACTGAGCAGTATGTAACGACCTTAAGTCAGGTGTCACGTCCCTACAGAAAAAAAAAAGAAAAAAAAGTTAATTGGCGGGAACCATAATTATTTTTTCATTGTAATATTTGTGTTACAACTTAAAATTGTTTTTTGATTAACGATAAATAATGTCGTCAATCGAAGTGAAAAGTAGAGTGTACAACTCGTCCATAAAACCCATTTTACACTCGACTTTATATCTATCCTCGCTCGCAAGCTCGCTCGGATGGATAAACGTCTCGAGTAAAATGGTGCGTTTTATGCACTTGTTGTACAATCTACTATTAAAAATCTATTCCTGTCCTGCTTGCGTTCTTTTGTTTTTTAGCAGCGAACATAAAAAAAATACAAACGTCAAATCTTAAAAAGTTTGAATATTAAATAATTACAAAAAAGAGGTGGCCTTATTTTTTGTACTCGATTTTCAATGAAAGGAGGCTGGCAACCTTTTTCTGCACTACGGAAAAAAAAAACAAGCGCGGCAATTTGCTTTGTTTTGTGTATTTTGTTTTTTACTAAATTGATAATTCAACAGCAAAGAGTATGTAATCACTACGTTATAAGAGTCGGCACTTGCTAACAACACGTTTTCAAAATTATGAACGTAGTTTGTACCAACCTAACAAAAAATTGTATAATACCAACATGAGAATGAAATTGCAAAACATTAGTGATTGACTACTTATCACATATCGATATCGATAAAAAAAAATTCGAGACGTCTCTCCTCTTACCTCATTTTCATGCTTTGGAAATTAAAGTAGGCGATAAATCCCAACACAGTAGGTCACCTCAATTATTTCGAGTATGACATGGTGTGAATGGATTATCGCTTACTTTCATAATGAAAAGGCATTTTTTTAAATCAAATCATTTATTTAGCATCAAGTGTAGAAAACTTAATGTCACCAATGCGTCACGTCGCTATCAAAACTTTGCACTTTGGTCGAATTTCAGATCTTTGCAGTCTGCAACAAACAAAACAATAAGTCAAAAAATATATTATCTATACCATATTTATTTGAGGCTGAGACAAAATGAAACTTTTTAATGTTGTATACGTAATTTTTTTATAAAGTATTAAATCTAATTCAATCTAATTTACTAATTTCTTAGTGTAAAAACCGATATAACATTTTTCGACAATGAAAATAGTCTAGAGTACTGAAAAGTTGTTTACACTTTGTCTCTGCCCCAAATAAATATGGTATAGGTACTGCTAATAATAATAATGTCAAGGAACGTTTGTATCACCTGTTTACTATTTTGCTGTACTTTGAGCTTGCAAAATTTTATTTGCGTTCGCGTTAATTTCTTCTGCCTTTATGAAATCAAAATTATATATTTGACATTGTCTTCGAATAAAATTTTTTACAATTAAGGCAATCATTCTCTCCGTCATATAACGGTGGCTATTACAGCTCCACCATGCAAATCTTCATTGCCTGTCGCTTTAACCCATAAGCGGCATCTAGAATACAAAACAAAGCGGTGCAATGTATTTTTAAAAATATAAAACAAAACTGAATGCTTTGAGCAAAATAAAACAACATAAATAATTTCTGTTCTTGCTGTGTGGTGTTCGACGTTTAAAATTAAGTAGTTGTGATCAATTTTAGACAGCATGTAGAAATATCTAGCAGAAATCAATCGTCCAAAATATCGATTAAAAAATGTACCTACCGCATGGGTACCGCACTACAACCGGCGTTAATTTAAATTTGTCAAAATCGTAAATTGTTCTAAATAATTCAGTTGTTTTATCCAAGCGCATTAAATAAATATCAAAATTTGCGTACATTTATTATGATAAACTTGCTAATTTTACCTGTTTGGCTCCAGTGGATATCTGGCTAAGAATATGCCAGACGTACATTAATTTCTGACTCTTCTAATGCCACAAATTTCACATTTCCTCAATGCTTTTCCTCCCATATTTCTTGTTTAATCACTTTTCACACAATACACCTAATGCTAAAGTTAAAATAAATAAAATAATGCCACACAAAAACAACAAACGAACAAAATTACCGGCCATTTGCAAAATACGTAATACCAACATTACCAACATTAGATTTCCCATATAACCCGACTTAATTTTAAATCATGATACATCTACGTGATTCACTGCGGAGTTAATGCCTTTTGTTTTAGCAGGATTATATTTTTTGTTTCATTGTTGGCACAAAGTACGTTCATAATATTTTTTGTATGGAGTGACGAGGGCCTGTTCAACAGTACGCATTTAATTATTCTAAATAATTTTGTTTTCTTCGTAGGTGTAGTATAAAGCACTATGTATCACTCGGGAGAAAGATCGTTTTCTCCTCTCGGTATACAATGTACTGTACTACTTTAATATTACATTGTGGTTACGGTTTCCTCTGTATTTGGTTTTATTTTACTTATTTTGTAAGAACAACTGGCGCTTGTTTATCAAGTGAAAAAAAAAACAACTAATTCATAAAACCAACAAAGATACTTGAATGAATCACCATACTAAACAAACAACCTTGCATACAACACTGAATAGACAAAGTAAATAAACTTGAATAAATTATGCGCATTGAAAAGAGTAGGTACTGCAGTATTTATTTATCAGGATTTTAATTCGATTTTGAATGTTCCGATGCAAATAGGACACACACGGTAAACACGGAATACATTATACCTTTACGTTAATTTATTAAATGATGCAGTTAACGACCGCTTCCACTAAATTGGAATGTAAACACCGACGCCTGTTAGTGTGCTGAGCGTGTATCGGAGTTATTGACACTAAGTAACTACTACGCGCATGAGAGAGAGAATTTGCATACGCCTGCGTCCCGGAGGGGTACGTAGAGACTAGATCTCTTGCGAGGATCTTCACAAACTACGTTCGCTTCATCAGCATTCATTAGTCGCTGCATGCATAGTTAAAAACATAGATGTCTAAATAGCGCTAAAAAACTCAACTGTGGGAAGGCGGGCCAGGCTTGTCAATTGTTATCAATCGGAGCGAGTTCAGTATTACCCGGCAAAATATCTATGCACCTATCCCTGTCAGACCGCCATCTTGCGAGGTACCTTGATATTTCGTCGGGTTATACATCATGAAGTCAATGGTTTGGCGTTTTTGCATAAAACCAATCATAAGTTACGCTGTCATTTACTATCGCCCAATCAACGTTCACGTCGTCACGCATGACGCACATAATGAACTAATTACAGAGTGATTTACTGTGACAGCACATCTTGCGATGATTTAATTGGTACAGACTAATCGAGTCGAGAGGACAGGGGTCGTTTTTGTGAGTGAATTTTGTAGGAAGAAATACTTCTATGGTTTTTTATTCCTAGGCTGCATGCACGCTCGCCGCTTTCGGTAGTTCATAAAATCCGTTCAAGTGTTTCATCGCAAAATATTAAACTTACAAAAATAGTAACACTACATAGGTGGCGCAGTGCGTTTTTTACCCCGCGTTATAGTTTTCTCTCAGCCGGATTCCGAATTTAGGGTTCCGTACTCGAAGGGTGCCAAACGGGACCTATTTATTACTAAGACTACTACTAAGACTTCACTGTCCGTCTGTCAGTCCGTCTGTCTGTCACCAGGCTGTATCTCATGAACTGTGATTGCTAGACAGTTGAAATTTCCACAGACGATGTATTTCTGTTGACGCTATAATAACAAATACTAAAAACAGAATATTTAAGGGCGGCTCCCATACAAACAAACGTAATTTTTTATGCCGTTTTTGCTCGATATTAATAACGGCAACAGTTAGACGCTTGAAGTGTTAACAGAATATTTAGTTGTATATTTGCTTAAACAATAAATAATTAAATTAAAATAAAATCAATATTTAAGGGGGGCTCTCATACAATAAACGTAATATTTTGCAGTTTTTTCTAGATCTTTTTGTCTAATGTTGCATAGATAATAGTACGGAACCCTTCGTGCGCGTGTCCGACTCGCACTTGGTCGGGTTTTTACCAAATTAGTCAGACGATTCCCAAAACTACGGTTTGATCGATCGTGACTCAGTAGGATGGACAATAGATATGCATGTGCCCATGAATTCTAAGAGCTTTGTATACTTTGAATTGAATGCACAAATGGCAGGTGAATAAGCCTATACTCTCTCTGTGAGTGAAGGCTTAGCTAGGCCATGCAGTACAGAATATTCAGGCTGCTATATTCTTAGCTTTAGATGGGTTTCATCTCGTCGGGTACTAGCAGACAATAACAAAGCTTGGATCTTCACCACGTGAAGATGGATGGCGAGCCGGTTGAACTTTGCTCAGAGAGAGTGGGTGTCTTGTGTATTGCAGGCCATGCGTTATTATTAATCGCAAGCTGCACCGGAGATCATCATAGGATGCGTTAATCTAGTGTACGGTCTTCTGAGCACAGCAGACGACGAATGAGGGCTCTTACATTGTCTAGGAAACTTTGTTTCACTAGATGTTTTCGTTGATCAACCGTCTCCAGACAGTATCAGCATAGGTTCAGTTGCAAAATCCTGATATATGTGGAAGTTGTTACCTTTTCTCTTGTCGGGCACAAGCAGAGCTTGCCCGGGGAAGATAAACTGTGTTGCGAGCCGGTTCAGCTTGGTCAGCTCCGAGGGGGTAGTATCGAACCGCGCCGCCAGCGACGTCAGCGTATCACGGTCCCGGACCTGCCGACAACATCACATTATTAACGTTTGTAAATAAAATTAAAAAATAACTTCACCACAACACAATCACTTGTTTTCGCCTCTAGAATACCCTGTGCTATGGTAACCAGGCAAGGACATAACAAACATGGAAATACACCCAGACTGAGGCAAAATGCAAATAAAGTAATTGTCGTCATGGGATGTCGACGCGGACACACAGCATTTGTGGACTGTGGGATGAAGAAAAGCCTTAAGTATAGGCCGCACAGCGGAAATAATCGACCGCGCTGAAATCATTGGGAGCCTTCCAAATCTTCAAATTAAGAACTCTATATGCGCCATATGTGGTGCGAGTTCGTCAGCGAGGTTTCATAGGATTTCATACGAAGAATTCTAAAATTAGTTTTGTTCGACACGTGGGCATTCAACCTTTAAACTCAGCTATATAGGTACCGGAGCTGAAAGGCTACTCATACGAAACATTTTATGCCTCGGAAGGTACGATTACCCAACTTTACTCATTAAGTAACTATTATTGTTTCTCCACTTTCTGTTATAGTGCAACTCACTGATCTACCTCTGATGTATATCTGACATAGTGCCCCTATTACTGCAATACGAAAGAGAAGTTTGAGCTTGTGAGATTTTTATAGGAGATTATCCTTTGCTGAAATTTGAACAGTATGTAATGCAGGATGGAACGACGCTATCGCTTACGCGCGGACTTATCTACAAGTTATAATTAAACTCGTTCAAGTTTCATACGAGTATTCATGTTGGCTCGTTAATTTTGTACGACGGACGCCCAATACCTATTTGGTTTATTTACTGAGCAATTTTGTAACACTGCCGGCGGATATCACCTGTTCAGTGTTGACGGTAAACAATCACACTTACCGTGTACGTCATAGTCTTGATAGGCGGCGGCGGAGGCAGTCTCTTGGCATGCTCGTCCTCGTCTGAAAATAAACACAACCCATTTAATGCTGACGCCAGAATAACATACATTAGCTGGTCTCAAAATGCACCGCGTGATTCACTGCCACCGCTTTGTGTGTTGCGCAAAACAAAATAACGATCGCCTAACTGCCTGTCGAAAGCAAACGAGCTGTATGTTACAGGTTGCTAAACGTGATCTGGCAGGAGCTAATTGGAAACGCAACTTTTTCAATCCCCCGTTGCGGTGATGCCGTAATATCCAGTGGCGTACCATGTAGAGTGGATTTAGACTGCCCCAGTGTACAGACAGATTTGAGAAAAAACTATGAAATTTTTGTCCTCACGGTGAGAGCAATAATGTCACTGTTCTTTAAAATTTTATTTTAATGATAATTAATATTCACTGGGTTAATTTAATTCACTGAATAAGTATTTATTTCGCTTAATTTAGTTAAGCTTTCCATGTTCGGGAGCCACAAGTCATATTTACTTTATTTATTTATTACACATGTCATGTACACAATTTACATGTAAAAACCGGCCAAGTGAGCGTCGGGCCACGCGCAGGGTAGGGTTCCGTAGAATGAGCATGTTCTATCTACTTTACAGAAGTAACAACTTCATCAACTGTAAGAGCGTTTTGGGCAACTGTAAGTTCTTATAGTATAATAAATAAATAAATAAATAAAAATAAATAAATCAAAGTAATTTTCAACGGAATTTGTACAAAGTTATCCTTTTATAAGTTGGTCGCCTATGACTTGTTAATTTGCAACACCTAGGTACTTAGCCGTGATAGTTTTCCTTTTAAGTTTATTATAATATGTGCTACTGCCCCGAATTTTTGTCACGTTTCTACAATGAACCGTTTAGCCGTGAGAAGAGGGAGGGGAGGGGGGGGGCGACGCCCTACTCCAACAAAAATTTGCGCTTTATAGTTTAATATTTCACAAATGATCCCTACATCCATAGATGGTCTTCCTTCACTCTTAAATCTCATAATATTTTTAAACAACCAATCTAACGATTCCTCACACTATGGTGTACGTTGGGTGTAGATGAGAAAAAAAAATGCATCACCAATTTAGGTTTTGTAAGACTAATCTACCGTTTTGTCGGCGTAATTAACAAGTATAACTATGCAAAATTTCAGCTTTTTAGTACTTGTCTCTCTGTGCTGTGACACACAGACGGACGGCCATGGCGAAACTATAAGGGTTCCTTGTTGACTACGGAACCCTAACAATGGACTAAAATTAAAATGTAAATCTTTTCGCAGGCGGCATTACGTCAGGTGTACAAAGCAAAATATTAGATTTTAAAAACAACTCTATTCACTGTTTTTTTTTGTTATCTCTAAATGCAAAAGGCATCATTTCTCAGCTCATCTGGCAACTTTAAGCAGCAATGCCCAAATACGTCACTGGTGATATCGGAGCTACATAAACAACGACGTCAGATCATAAATACAGCAACCTGACATGTAGATCGAGGTCCAGTATCCCTTGTTACCGCGTGTTAGCAAGTTGCCTGACATTTTGTAAACTAACGAAGGTTTATTCCACAAGTGCTGGGGAATTGAAGCAAGGTCTTGGCGTAAGGAGGAACCGCTCTATCAGTTTCAATTGAGTGACAGCCATGATGATGTTTATAATCATGCATCGAGTTAACTAGCCAATCATAGTGGACGCTTTTCTCGAATGGGTTTTACCTCACCCTAATCTTGTGAAAATTTCAGCAAAAAAAAAAAATGTTAAACAAATCAGCCTAAGCAAAAACAGAAATAAAAAATATCAATTCAAATGTCATTTGCAACATTCTAATATAATAGGGGAGTATTTATAAAATAAAATCATATCGAATTTAACATGACAATCTGAAATCAACCCTATGCCTCCGTGATAAGATTATAAGAACGGTCGAAAATCCGATCAGATGTAGAGTGTGGACTAGGCACAGTTGCTCACTTGAAAAATATTCTTTCAAGAAATCGATCTATATCTTGAAGCTTATGATAGGCGAGAAAATCGCGGCCTAAAACGTGTATCAACTCACTGACTACCAATTCGACTACAAATCAACAACTACTCTATATTATACTGTCATTCTGACTCATAGAAAAGTTTCTTTCAAAATGTGTGTTCTAACCGATCACATCCGTTTAATGAAAAGGGTATAGTAATTCTGTAAAACATGTGCAGTAGTGAATTAATATTTTGTCATCTGTGCAGTAGTGAATTAATATTTTGTCAACCCCCAGAGGCCTGTTTCATAGAACTACAATTAATGAGTTACTATGACAATTCGATGTACATACATTGCAAAGTCGATAAATCCATAGATTAACAAGCAGGCTAGTAGGTATACTCGGCTACCCAATGTACATCGAACTGTCATAATAAGCTACGAATTGTAGTTTTATGAAACGCTGCCCAGATCGTCGGCCCAGCTAGTCGTAGGTGTCCTATACTGCGTTTACAAGTGCATGGTCTCCAGTCGAGAACATTTCATACAAGGGGCTTGCGCTAGCACTATTTGTGCTAAGAAATACTTTTATTTCACGAATATCCAAACGTGACGTGGAAAGAACAAAAGAAGCTGTCCAAAAACTTGAATAGCCAAGTCACTTATCACTGACTGACTTCGATTGTTCGAGGAAAATTCGCGCATTTTCCTGATACGAAACGAGTGCATTTTCTGCTGACAGTGAAACACAAAAACAAACTTTTTAGAAGGAAAAGCGACAGGATGATTAACAGATGCGTTTGATGGTTTTGACAACCTTATTTATTTTCGTGTTTATTACCTAATGGACTACATAATTACATCTCGTTGGCGGAAACGTGTGTTTTTATCGAGGGGACATGACGCATGAAGCCGGCTCGTTAAACGTGGGTGGCATCATATGAGATATCGTGAAGCGAAGGGGTTTTATTGGGAATACGTTTGATCGAATCCTCGGTGCGAGAAACGGGAAATAATCCACTAACTGAGAGGCGTTGGCAACTCAGGGGATAGACTAGCTTGTGAACGTGATCTGCGTTAGAATATCGATATGTACCAATCATTTTCTAAGTTACGTACACATTCAAATTTATAAAGGGGTACTGTTGAATTAAAAACGAAAAACTTTACACCGCATATGGCAACGTGTGGCTATTAGTCCTATTAGAAAGATTGTGTTGATGGGATCCATGAGAAAATCATCGATCTCGTCAATTACTAAATCTGCTCGAGGATTGGACGAATAATTCTTTACCACGTCAACCGATTTCGATGACCATCTTTGTTTGTGAAAGGAGTTACTTCAAAGGTGGTTTCATATAGATAGATGGATAGAGAACACTTTATTGCACAACCAGGTAAAAGAATACATATATTAGAGCGCTGGCACGATGAGCCAGAGGTCGCGGGTTCAAGTCCCGGCATGGGTGGAATTTTTAGCCTCTAAATAGGTTTTTAGAATACATATTGTTAAAATCTTATAATGGGATCCATGTGACTCTCCAATTCTTATCAGCACATAAATAAAATTATACGCGGGCTAATTTATTTCTTTTTAACCGACTACGGCGGAACTCAAACGGAGAGTAATGTGTTTGGCTCGTATGTATATAAGTATGTCCGATTCCATGTTCCCTCATAAACTCCTTAACCAATGATCAGATTTTGAACAATAAGATCGCAATCAATTCGTCGTGTTTGCGCGAGTGTCATAGGCATATAAGATCAGCATAAATCCTACAATAACATAAAAAAATCACTGAGAAGACAAAAATAGATTAGATTAGATTAGAACACTTTATTGTACACACCAGAAAACAAAATACATTAAAAGGCTTAAATGTCTAAGTTTTGCCGTATACAATTGGCGGTCTTATCGCTAAAAGCGATCTCTTCCAGACAACCTTAGGATGGATAGAACTGATGAAGAGAGTAGGTAGGTAGGTGTACATGAAATATATGTGAAAAAATGTACATAAACTAACTGACTTACTTCTAATATTCATACATACTTAACCTACCACCCGACTGCTGTTGGTTCTTAGTGCGTGTTTTGCTTATAGTCAACGACAACGACACATCATTCGATTCATACGAAACTACAAGCATAAGCAAAGCAGCCTACGAGTATATCTAATAGGTACGTCCCACTGTAGGGCACGGGCCTTGTCTCAGGGAGAGAGTATAGGCTTAATCACCACGCATGCCCACCGCGTAATGGCGATTTCAAGCGCTGAGGTATGTGAATAGCTCAGACACTCAGATTTCCTCACGATGTTTTCCTTCACAGTTAGCGAGTGTATTGCTACTGTTACTTCACAAATGTACATAATTTAGAAAACAAAGTCATAGGTACATGCCCGCACTGGGAATCGAACCTGGGTCTCTCCTTTCATAGTCCAATGTTCTACCCACTAGGCTACCACCGCACAGGGGCGGCGCGCAATTTATAAAACTACAATTCATAGTTTAATATGACAACTCGTTTTCATTGCGCAGCCTAGTCTTCTTTGTCGTTTAAACGGCTTTGTAATGGACACGGAATTGTCATAGTAAACAACGAATTGTAGTTCATGAAATAGGGCCCGGTCCGACGATATTGGTGGTTGTACCGTCACGGACATTGGCCAATGTAAAACATGCCCTCGTCTAACCAAAAAGAAAGTAACCGCTCTTTTTAACCAACTACGAAAGAAACCTGTGGTTAAAATCCCTCCGGACGACCTTGTTTTGTAGTCAAAAAAAGTTTTTAAACTATGGTGCCCCTAGACGTCATGTTAAGCCACCAGGAAAACAATTTCAGGGAAATATCTAAATCTATTTCAGGTGTTCTAGAACATTCAAGGTAGGTACCTATGTACCTCCCAGTCTATTGGTATATGATAAAGAGTATTCTAATCGGCTATGTACGATTTTCAAACATAACCAAGGTTAGTATAGCTGATACAACGGCGGGTATGATAAGACCACTTGGAAATCATTGAAAAAATAATCTAATAAATTACTTAGTAGTATGTAAGTACATACATAATTGCATACATACTTACATAAACTCGGGCCTGTATCCCAGAGGGGTAGGCATAGACCAGGGACTGCCACTTGCCACGATCCCGACAGATCACTTCTGAACACAAGTAGTAGTATGCAGTAAAAAAATCGGCCATGTGCGTGTCGGTCCACGCGCAATGTAGGGTTACGTAGAAAAAGGGTTTTTTTATCTGCTTTACAGAACTAACAACTTCATCGAAGTCATTTTTAATGGATTTTGTACGAAATTTTACTTTTATAAGTTGGTTGCCTATTACTCGTTAAGTAGTAAAGCCAACTTAGCTGTGATAGTTTTCGTTTTAAGTTCATTATATGTGCCACTACCCTGATATTTTTTTCACGTTTCTACAATCATCCGTTTAGCCAGGAGAGGGGAGGGGGTTTACTGAAACCGTGCAATGTGTTGCGCGTCACTGGCGCTATCTGACGGCACGAGTCTGAGGATCTGAGTAATGACTACTTTGCTCTATTCAACGATTATAAATAAAATACACACGAGACGTAATTAAAGTTACCGCCCTCGCCGAAGCGAAATGTTTTCGTTGCATGCGGTTTTCGCAAGTAACGCCCTACTACCGAACCGAAAGACGAAATATTTTAGTTTGTACTTGCGTCCGAACGACGACGACAGCCCGTTGTGGTGTGGATAGTTCTCTAATGTAAGGATAATTAAGATAAGGATTATGTTTTAGCCTGTATTGTAGCGCTTACTCATCCCGGCTAGTTTCAGCGTGGACAGATTCTATGGAAAATTGGTATTATTTAGTTGTCGAGTCTAGAGTTGAGACCAGCGGAGACGTTTAAAATGTCAGCTAATAAGATAATTACCTCTATGAACGGCGTCGAACCTGCCCTCGACCTTGGACCGCAGCGCCTCCAGGTCGAAGGGCGCCGCGAACCCATGGTCCACCGACCGGCTTTTTGACCTGCAACGCACAACATTCACCCTTATCACCATCGATCGCGATACGATCAGTTTTACAAAAGCACATGACAGGGGGACTAGATAGATAGCTAGATAGAGAACACTATATTGTATATACACAAAAAAGGAAATTACACACGTGTAGACTACTAAATGTACAGTTGTTCAATAGAATGTTTGATGTTTGGCAACAGCTGGTTTATTGATACTTTTTTTTATGTAACCTACATACGTCCCACTGCAGGGCACAGGCCTTCTCTCTGAGAGAGAGGGAGTACGGGCTTAATCACCACGCGTGCTCACTGCGGATTGGCAATTTCAAGCGCTGAGGTGTGATTGATACTACAGACACTTTATCTCAACCGATTGCCATCCAATGGTATCCATAACGCGATGCGATCTTTATGCTTTATACCATTTGAATAACAAGTGCGATTGTTTAGTAGTAGTCAAATAGTGTCAATTAGTTATATATTTATCGGGTTTGATCGCGATTGTTTATTAGTCAAACCGTTCCGGCAAAGCAGTAACCGCGGTCACGGCTAGACGTCAAATGTCAGCCGTACTTGTACCACTCCATTGAATAACTTTACTATGCGTTTAGTAGATCTCCTGTTTCTCGTTCACTAATAACCCGTCAATCTACTGTTAACAGCTGTAAGCTTGTCAAAGTGCATACAAAAACATATTTTAATAACAGCAGGTAGATTAACAGATCGTTAGTTTACAAGAAACCGGGGGTAGGCTTTGGACACGGACACAACTTACAGCTAAGTATTAGTTACTACCGGAGAGGACCTAATTTCGGGTCGACGACGGGTTTAATTGATTTTAGCATTAAAACTCCGTACCATGTAAGTTGCTCCACTGTAGCTAGTTCACAAATGTAATTTATGGCTACCCATAGCACAGGGAATCCTAGTTTGGGAGCCAGTAACCACTCTTTTAACCCTTTTCTAAATAAAGTTTTTTTCATTTTTTTAATTTTTTTTCATTTGTATCAAGTTAAAGTATATTTTCAATACATGTAATCTACTCGTAACCAAATATTAGGGCTGCTGCCAATTCGAACAAATAGTGCATATTTAATTGGACTGTATTACCTGTAATACAGTTTTTAACTAGCTCAGGTATCAACGACCCCTACTTTATTATTAGCATATAAATCGAGTAAACTAAGCTAACGCCTTATGTAAACTCTTCTTGTGAACAATAAACTTATTTTTTTTTAAGGCCACGCTTGTCAAACAGTTTTGTCAAGTAAATGGAAATAATATTAGTACCCTTAGTGATATTTTTACGACACAAATTTGGGTTCTTGATGACACGTCAGAAATTCATAAATTGATTCCAATAAAAAAAAAATATTTATTAAAATATGAAATCAATCGAACGAATACGAATGCACAATCACAAATACGCAGTCCCAAAATTTAAAATATTTTCGAGGCAATTTTCATACTGATTGTCTAGCGGCAAAGCACGAAATGCAACACTTTCCACTTCGCATCTTCCATCTTTTAATACGAACTTTTTACGACAACACATCCAGAACACATCAATACGCTGGCCTCAATTTTTTTTTCAGAACCTAATCAATCTAGATTTCATCGAGTGGTACTAGACTGGACTGGATAGTTAAGGCGCTAATAAAAATGCTTGTGGAGTTCGTCGCTCGTGTAATTGTCACGTGCGAATGTTTTCGAATATACGTTTGAAGTCACAAATAGATTGGGAAAATTAGATGACAGAGAAGGTTCACTAAATACAGACCGCGAATGTAAAACAGATTCTGCTCAGCGCTTAGCTTAGTTCCATAAAAATAAACAAATAAATTAGCACACAACACAATCACTTGTCCAGCATGGGAAGTACGGCGCTAAAATGTCAGTATTTGACAATTAATGGACTGGAAAGGCGCGACTACTCGCGTTTTCGTACTACCGGGGCTGGTTCTAAGCTAGGATAACCTGTGCTATGGCAACCAAGCAAGGACATCACAAACTTGTAAATACCCCCAGACTGAGGCCGTTAGAACATTACATTGTAATACATATGATATTAATTTTTATACCTTGTAGTACCGGATTCTCTTTCATGGATCAGAAATTAATCCGTTAAATTAAATAAAGTGATTGACATAGCCTATAAGACTAGCAAGTTGAAGTGGCAATGGACTTGTCATCCGCCAAAGAAACTACGAGTATAACCAATGGGGTAAATCCCTTATCTCAGAGAAATTTCTTGCCAAAACTGTTTCACCAGCGTGCCCTTAAACTTTTATAGTTAACTGGAGGGCTTTTAATATGCAATTATTTAATATGGTTGTCGGTCGATTTTAACTGTCGTGTCGACTGCACACGCGAGTATGACGTAATACAATTTGTTAGTTCTTTTATGGAAAAGCGCACGTACATGTCAAAGTCTGTCTAGAGAACTTTCTTGGTAGGTATTCATATTAAGTTTAGAATTAGTACGTGTTGAGACCTCTCAGACACACACACACACACACACACACACACACACACACACACACACACACACACACACACACACACACACACACACACACACACATACACACACACCCACACGATTTTTTTATTAGACATAATTCACATTATATTTTTCAGCGAGGAAAGTATAGTTTTCAGGTCAGACAAATCAAGGGCAGTATAGTATAGATTGCTCTGATTTGAAAACCACGTTGACCTCCAAATTGGGTGTAGGAAAAATATAATTTTGTAAGACCCGATGCTGATGATATAGATAAAGATAATAGCAAAAATTTAAGTTTTCGACGCATTAAAAAACACTCAGGTCGTACACTTTTCCTGTAGCATTGGTTTCTTCATTGAATAAATTACAATTCTTAAAAATAGCTTTTACATGACGGGTCGCACTGAAAGTTGATTAAGTCCAAATATAGCTTTCCTCATAGCAAGAGGAAAAGGTCCAACAAGTTACATTTCAGACATCACACTGTAGGTATTCCTACGATATTCAAGTATTCTAAGGGTTATTGACCTACAAGGCCACCTGTTAACACATAAATACATAAAGTTTCGATTCTGACAATTTCAGATTAACGAATGTAGGTCATGGCTGCCCTAAGCAACTTGTTGAAATAACGCAAAACCTGATAACCATTTATTCAGTATCGCTTTTAGGGTTCCGTAGTCAACAAGGAACCCTTATAGTGTCGACATGTCGCACAGTAGGCCGAAAATCACGTTTCATAGACATTCAAACTGACATGTCATAAGTGACGCTTTTTTTGCTTGGATGTGATGGAGAATACTTGCTATATGCCTTACATAATGAACTTTCAGGTTTATAATCGTAAACAATGCGCTCAGATTTTTTTTCGAAAAAATTTGTATGGAGTCGGCATAAAAAATTATGATATCTCCGTAATCGCACAATTGCGCCTAATATCCTCTGAGGTTATTAATATATACATTATTTAGGATTTTTTGGCATACTTCATGTTGCGGTCAACCATGCGTTTTTTTTTTCTTCGATTTTTAAAAATTTACCAATTTTTTTTGTTTATTTTTTCATTTTTACCTAATATTAAGCTTAACATAGGCGTATATAGACTAGGCATTAATGCAAAATTATTATGTACAATAGTAGAAAGCGAAAATAGCTTACTCATTAGCTGATATCTGACAATGGGGATTGTTCATTTTTTTTTACCCCTATTTTTTATTCCAGATATCGAAAATATAGACTAATTTAAGATACCAAATTGAATATTTTTAAAATTTTTGCTACCATAATTTTTTTATTAATTATTTAAAAATTCTAAGAGTTTGGTAAGGATGACGTCATTGATGGCATTATGTTGCGTTTTTCATGCATAAACAGTAAGTAATCTGTGCTTAAATACGTTGACGTTTAACGTCAGACTCACCTCTACTGTCAAGTTGATAGTTGTTTAAGTTTTTTTTATTCTATGGCAATGGATCTAGGCCGAATGATGACGATAGTGACGTCATCGAAGTGCAAATGAAGGTTATACAGTTTTTGCGATAAATACTAATAATCCGTCATTATTTTACTTAAATAAATCGATAGAAGTGATCAGTAACCCTATTCCTCGAAATGGTTTTCACTAAACGACAATATAAAAAAAATTAACAATCCCCATTGTCTAATGATCCTCTAAATCTTCAATAAAATTAGGGAAATTATAGTTTGTAAATGATGTTTTAAATAACTGCCGACTTGTTGAATACCTTTATCTATAGAATAATTAGTTTCTCATAAGTTAGTACATTAGAGGGTAGTTAGTAAATTACTTGTTCGGAAACAAAATAAGGTGATTAGTAAATTACTTGTTCGGGCACATACACTAAAATCGATCGCAATAAATAGGAATACACTTGAAGAAAATAATTTAGTATACTTCAATCATTGAAAGTAAAAACATTATGGCAAGCATCGTAACTAATTTGGATTGGTTCGTTATTTTGAGAAAAGCACACAAACTCAGTGACTATAATTTTTTGTTCGAAACAGTGCTATCTCATTTAAACAATAGTGTATCTGAAGAAGATTGTGTGACTTTAAAATAATTTTGCCGGAGATTCACTAGGGCTGCACAGAAACGATATGAATCAACACATCGGAAATATGAGATATTCCGAACTCACTACGAAAGTTGGCTTGAAACTGATGTTGATTGGCCGAGTTGCTTGAAAGAAAATATGCAATCGATTATTCAGCATGAAGGAAGTCCTATAGTGCCCCTTTTGGAGTCATCATCAAGCGCTACTGGTTCATCTAGTGAGCCATCTACATCATCAACTGGAACAATGACGAAAAGAAAAATCGCCAATCGTAAACCTTTTGAAGACTTGGGAACGAAACAGAAAAAGAGGCGAAGTGGAGACCTGACTGACAAAGATTCCAGTGAGCTCGTATTTGCTACGATTTCAAAGTTAAAAGATGAAGGCCAGAACAACATGGGTTCTGTGATTGAATACATGGTACAACATCCAGAATCAATCAAAAATCTACATGATTTAACTCCCATACCAACCACTAAAGAAACGTTTTCACCTCAAAAAGCATTTGGTTTACTAATATCTCTGAAATTATCAAAGTGGCAATACATAACTCTGCGAGAATCAGCAATTCGAGAAGGCCTTAAACACTTGTACCCTTCGTATTACTGCGTGCAAAAAGAGAAGAGTGTGTGCTTTCCACCTGAACCAAAAAATGCAATTATGGTGACAGATTCCTCAGCGAAAATTTCACTGCAAGTTTTGCTAGATCTGACAGCAAAAAGAATAATTCAATCGTTGCCAGAAAGTATGCAAAATAAAGAACTGGTTTTAATATCAAAATACGGTTTTGACGGAGCATCCAGCCAAAGCAGATACAAACAGAAAATGGATTCTACAGAAGATGACTCAAGTATCTTCATGACTTCGTTGTCACCACTGAAGATGACTTGTGAAGATGTTACAGTTTGGGAGAACCCAAAGTCATGCTCCGCAGCGTATTGTCGTCCAGTGCAGTTCATCTTTGTTAAAGAAAGTGAAACAGTGGTGAAGAAAGAAAATGAAAGAGTCAAAGCTGAGATATCAGCTCTCCAACCATCTGATTGTGATAGCAATATGGTGAGTCATAAGCTAATGCTCACCATGGTTGATGCCAAAATAAAAACTTACCTCTCTCCTTACGTAAGATCGAATGCAGCTTGCTATATTTGTTTGGCGAAACCTTCGGAGATGAACAAGTTAGAAGAAGTTAGAAAGAAATGTACAGAAGATGACTTGATGGATCTCGGACTTTCATCACTACATGCGCGCATTAACATTATGGAATGTCTTTTGCATATCGCATATAAATTAGATATTAAGAAGTGGTCTGCTAGAACAGAAAGTGAGAAAGCTGCAGTGGATGCAAGAAAAAAATCAATCCAAGCCAAGTTCAAAACGGAACTCAACCTATTGATTGATGTCGTAAACAAAGGCTATGGCACAACTAATGACGGCAACACTGCACGATGATTCTTTGAATTTCCTGAAAAGACTGCAAGTATCACTGGACTAGATGAAGATCTGATCCGAAGATTTAATGTGATTTTGTAAGCCGTAACTTCAGGTCAATCCATCAATGTTTCAAAATTTAAAGAATATGCCTACATAACTGCTGAAAAGTATGTAGAATTATACAACTGGTACTACATGACTGTCATCAACAGTGCACACGATACTGCTTCATGGAGCTGAAATTATTGCTGCTAACGCAATAGTACCGATTGGGAGTTTATCTGAAGAAGCTTCAGAAGCGCGAAATAAGGATTTCAGAAGATTCAGGGAACATCACTCACGTAAGAAGAGCAGACTGAGTTCAAACGAAGATATATTTAATTTCCTTATTATCTCTTCCGATCCGTTTATTTCAGCAATACGACCAACGATGGATGCAAAAAAAAGAAAACTTTGTTTGCGGAAACATTGGATCTGCTGAACATTGAAACGCCTGAATTAGAGTTTAGGGATATTGCTGATATAAACTCTGACTCGGAGTTTGACTCTGAAGATAGTGATTCAGATTAGGCAATATTTTAAAGTAATATATTTATTGTTTTATTTATATTTTTATCATATAATTTTATTGTAATAATTTTTAAATCAATTTTTTTAGCATTTTTAGAGAGTCGAAACACAATTATTTTGTTAGTTCATCATCAGTACACTTAGTTGTTAATTAAACTTAGTTTGATATGTGTAAATGTTCCTATGATGTAAATATATAATATGTTGAAAAAATCAAGATATTAAGCTTTTTTAATGTATTTTACCTTCTAATATAGCACACAATTAATTTTCATGAATGCCCAGTCTATATGCATTCATGTAAAACTTAATATTTGTAAAAATGGAAAAAAACTTTAGTGAAATTTTTAAAATCGAAGAAAAAAAAAACGCATGGTTGACCGCAACATGAAGTATGCCAAAAAATCCTAAATAATGTATATATTAATAACCTCAGAGGATATTAGGCGCAATTGTGCGATTACGGAGATATCATATTTTTTTATGTCGACCCCATACAAATTTTTTCGAAAAAAATTCTGAGCGCGTTGTTTACGATTATAAACCTGAAAGTTTATTATATAAGGCATATAGCAAGTATTCTCCATCACATCCAAGCAAAAAAAGCGTCACTTATGACATGTCAGTTTGAATGTCTATGAAACGTGATTTTCGGCCTACTGTGTGTCGGTCCGCGACCTAGCTCAGAGACAAACCTGAGAGAAAGCTGTAATTTGGCATAGATTAGATACATATTAATCACGCCGATAAAACTGTAATAAAATCTAAAAAAAATACTACACGTCTATCTCTCCTACACCTAAATTAGGGTGATATTTTTTCTCGTCAAGCCTATGGGATTGGGCTAGGTTAAAAATACTTGACGTCTATCTCTCCTACACCTAAATTAGGGTGATATTTTTTCTCGTCAATCCTATGGGATTGGGTCCAACCCTACACTATGGTGTGGGGTTGATTGAATTTTTTTCGATTAAAGGATCCGTTTGCGACATATTAAGCGCGACTTTTTGTTAAAGTAGACCGTCGTCGTTGTTATCTCATTTTATTGATCATAAGCAGCCTATACAGGGCGTCCCAAAGTTATGGGACATGAAGCGAAAGTACCTTAAATATCGTAGATAGGGTATTTTGCTGAAAGAAGACTTTACGTTATTTTTAAAAGTTAGTAATTCTGCATACAAAGATTTTCTAAAAAATACTTGCTTCGTCTGGGAATCGAACCGACTTAAATTAAAAAAAACCCCTACTTTTATGATGCCAATCGAAAGAATGGCCAAAAACTAATAACTCTTCTTAAGTAACATAGTATTTTAAAAGAAAGGAACAGCGTGAAATTAATAATTTTAATCAAATTAAAAACATACAGGAAACTGCCGTAGTCAATGCCGTAGGTATTATTTTGTAAATTAATTAATTAAATGCTCAAAATGTGATCCCTCTTGTCTTACGAAAATCGCCAATATTTTAATGAGTCCGCTGCCAGTTCATTTTCTTATCTTTTTATGGTGAATACTCGATATGATATGGCACAATTTTGTTTGTAAGTCGCCCAGGTTCTCGTATCGCTTTTTGTATAGCATATCTTTCACATATCTCTAAAAGAAGAAATCTAATGGTGTAAGGTTCGAGGATCTGGCCGGCCATCGAATCGGTCCATTCGTACCAATCCAAGTAGGAAAACATTCATTTAGAAAATCTTAAGAAGAGTTATTAGTTTTTGGCCATTCTTTCGATTGGCATCATAAAAATAGGGGTGTTTTTTTTACATCTAAGTCGGTTCGATTCCCAGACGAGGCAAGTAACTTTTAGAAAAATCTTTGAATGCAGAATTACTAACTTTTAAAAATAACATAAAGTCTTCTTTCAGCAAAATACCCTATCTACGATATTTAAGGTACTTTCCCTTCATGGCCCATAATTTTGGGACGCCCTGTATACGTCCCACTGTAGGGCACAGGCCTTCTCTCAGAGAGAGAGTATGGGCTTAATCGCCACGCGTGCCCACCTTGGATTGCCGATTTCAAGCGCTGAGGCATGTGAATAGCTCAGACACCCAGGTTTGACGATGTTCACGATGTTTTCCTTCACCGTTAGCGAGTGGTATTGCTACTATAACTTCACAAATGTACATAACTTAGAAAACAAAGTCATCGAACCTGGGTCTCCCGCTTCCGAGTTCAATGTTCTACCCACTAGGCTACCACCGCTTACCTATTTTACCTATCTACCTACGCTATTTTATTGATAATAAAATTTATTGATTAACTTTAGTCATTGATACGGAAGAAACTGTTTTCAGGATTTGCGTAACTAATAACACGTTGTGTATCTGATTTCATTTACGAACTTGGTAAACTGATTGAATGAACAAAATCGTAAATAATGTACATTGTACAAAGCTTTCAAAGTATAATGCCACGAAGATGAAAAAAAAAATTACTGAATAAACCATACGCTCTTTTATTAAACACATTAAACAAGTTTTAATTTCCAACTTATCACTTGATATCCGGTGCTCAAGTCCGTAATTCGATCACAGCGTTGAATTTAAAGATAATTTGCCACATTCCAAACATGAAACTGAAACTATAGCATATTATACCAGGGCCTCGATTCTGTTAGTGCATTGTAGTATAATGACAGGTACACTGTCGGGTCACGTGACGTGTTTTTTCATACCATTGACGCCTAGAAGGTTTGATGGGTGTGCCCGCGTAGACTTAAAGCAGCCATGAAATGAAAACCGCCATGTTCATGCAGTTGTCATGTTACTACAATGCATTAACAGAATCTAGGCCCTGAACATAGCATCGCGTTCCATTCTCGGTTGGCCAGTATTTGCTGTGACCGCAAACAAATTAGGCTTTCAGTAATCGATGACCAGTCTGCGGTGGTCCATTTCCATATTTTCCATTGGCCTCACTGACACAAATTAGTGCTCTTTTGTTCGAGCAGACTGACACAAATTGGCATTTCTTTTTACGTTCAGAAAATGCGTTGCAAATTGACCAAGTAGAATGGGTCAAAGTTTGATGTTTTTTTTAATGTGAGAGGTCTGTAGAGGTCATCTATCTTATCAAACGATGAGCGAAAACGGAGCTTAAGTTCAATGTCTTGTCATTACAGTCTTAGTTAGCAGTATTTTTTTTACATACAGGCACATACATTGCTTCTGGCCCCACACTAGGATACCCTGTGTCGTGGGAACCAGAAACAACGACATCACAAACATGTAAACATCCAAGAACTGGGGTTTTTTTTTGTCCCCAGCCGGGATTCGAACCCGGGACCTCTCGCATGGTATGCAGATGCACTTCACTTTTAAATCTTTCGTACAGTTTTACCAAGTCAAGTACCTAAGTATAAAATGGATGGAATGCACTATCTATGTTCACTGTTATAAGTTGTATGTATTGAAAACTCATTAGTTTCTCTTCTACATGTTAGTACTGTATCTGTAATGTGGGAGGTTTTCGAATGACGACATGTCTTTCACAATCAACGTTGTTAGGTCAACCTCCAGACTTGTCATCATTGGTGCTAAAAACAAAATAATAAACTTCACAAACAATTATGTTATTGCACAACGAGTTATATTTATTTTTATAATCGTAAGATGCACTACCCCTATATTCAAGCTGTGAAAACGGACGGCTTCCAATGTTGGAGAGACACTCGGGAAGAATATAATGTATCTGTGTTGATTGTGACTTTAATCATATACAGTTTTCTGTGTTTTTGAACTTTCACAGCCAGAATTCGAGGATAATCTTGTACGTACCTTTTGAAGGATTGATCAATGCTCTCGGCACTACGGGACAGCTGCTGGGAGGCGCGCCTAGACCTGCATGCAATAAAGAGCACGATCTAGACATAGGCAAGGCATGCAGCACGACAACTAAGTGAACACCTTATCTAGACCATGCAATGCAATTTACTTTCCCACAGAACGGCACGGTGCTGGAGGCTTCCATCGAACAAGAGAATAGACTAATTTAAGACAGTTTATTTGATGCTGTGCACAAAACTGATATGACAGATACAATCACAAGAATAAAAAATATATAAAAACGTACTCAAAACGTACTCAAAAACGCTTCAGGCAAATTACTTCAGACTAATGAGATAAAGTAAATATAAAATTTGTCACAGTCCAATGGGAAAGAAAGCATGCATGTCTAAATTAGCAACTACAAAGTCACCAAGTATTATCACAAAACCACGAGACTGTTCACAACATTGAATATGAATGGTTGTGTGATAACAAAGTTGGCAATAGTGCAATGGCACACCCAGCACATAAACAACGTGTGATGATAGTGATGAGATTATGGGAAACAAAATGTCATGCCACATCAGTTCATGCGATGGGTACGCTCAGCCAGAATAAATATCCAGTATTCAATAACATGCATACATAAATGTTGAATGTTGAATACAAATACAAATTCGTTTATTGTGAAATGTAGGTGGATATATAAGTTGGTAAATACATTTATGTACTCATGGTGAAAAATATGATAATTAAATAATTATGACAATTCTGCTGTTGCAATTTATGGACACATTGCAGTAGTGGGCCTACCTATAATTTTAATTAAATTATATTCACGTCATGTTTGAAGAAATCTGAGTAAACATACTCATTGAAATGTATTAACGTTTCACCGGTCTGAACGTGCCAAGTAGTAAATCTATACTAGTAGCAATTAAAACAAAAGGGCATTTTTTTACAGAATAATAAACAATACTCAATGTTATGCATGTACATTGTCTTGTCTCTCTATGATCAATTATTGGATAATTAAAACACTGACGATACGCTATTGCGTATTGGTATCCTATTAACGATCGTGGTAATTGTTATTTATTACTTATTATTCTATGATCGGTCAAGTGATTCTTGTGTTTTTCGATTCTTTTACTACAAAAGATACCACATTAAAAGTGTACTTTTTTTTAGACAAAGTATATTAGTATTTTATACACGAACAGAAGAATCAATCATCATTAAAGTTTCGTCAGAAATGCATGTAATTGCGCTGTTTCACAAGAGCTTGCCCGAAGGTGCCCGAGGCCTTGATCTGTACAAAACTTTGGAAAGTTATTGGATGAGATATTAATGTGAATCAACATAAACCACTTGAGCGTCTGTTTACAACTGATTAAATATTAAGGAATTAGGAAAAATACACCTATTGATAACTAGAAATTGTCAACAAGCTTGTACGTGTCTAGATTTAGTAATCATAAAATAAACATTGTTATCAATAAATTTAGTATGTAGGAATACGATCGTTTCCATTAAAGGTCGAGTTCTACAACTCCTACATAAAACGCAACGCTCGGAGCGCCTCACCCGGAACACCCGGGCTGAAACGTGCCCGCTTACTGAAGACCCTTCCTGGGTACTTCCTTCCCCTTCGCCATTATGAGGTTCCCCTTGTAGCGAGAGAGACGGAGGATGCTCTTTTCTGGCGCACTCGACTAATCGGTGAGGGGGCGGCCTTGACACTGGTAGCTGGGAGAAAACCAGCAAACAAAGAATATAACAGTACCTACTGTACTGAGCTATAAAGAATGTAACAAATCCCTAATCTTCCCAAAAAGGTGGGACAACTTTAGCTCTAGTTTTGAAGTTATTTAAACAAACCGGACAAGTGCGAGTAGGACTCGCCCACCAAGGGTTCCGTACAAATTTGTAGTCTCGCAGTTTTTCCGCGCGCTTTTCTCGATTATTTTTTATGATTTAATTTCCAAATATATTATAGTTTTCAGATTTTTCCCTGTACTTCTAGTATACGATGGTATCACTTGCCAAAAAAAAATCATAGTTCTAGGTCAACGGAAAATACCCTATAAATTTGGATTCCCTTGAGAGTGTCGAAATATAGGGTTTTTGCGGCATAAATGACCGTAGCTTTTTTTTAACTTAGATTTTTTGTTTTTGTTTGTTTATTTTATGTTTTATTTTAGTTTTATTTTATGATTTTTATTATATGATATTAATTTCAACTCGATACGGACGGACGGAGAGACGGACAAAAAAGTGATCCTATAAGGATTCCGTTTTTCCTTTTGAGGTAAGAAACCCTAAAAAGAGTCGATGAAAAAGAAATGTTTTTATTACTGAGAATACAAAAAACTTCTCTTAGTTGACTGTTTTTCTTGTTTGTCTTTGGAGTTGTCTGTCTTAGGAGCCCAACGGTAATCAGCCATCATTACGCATCCGATCCACCCTAGTACCGACCCTCCATGACTTCAATGTCTTGAAGAAACCGCTCTCCTTGTTCTTCACTTAAATCACCTAGGTTATGTGAGGGAAGCAGTCCAAATGGTGATTCAAGTAATGAACTTTGATGCTCATATTACATCACAAGTCTTGAAAAGAAAAAAAGCATATTTGGTTTACAAGAATTTCATATATTTGTGCCTTATGATTACCAAGAAAAAAAATTATCACTGGGATGAATTTTTTTTGCTATCGATTTAGCGATAATAGTGGACTGTGCAGTTGGAAATTTACATGAAACATGTAAGGCAATCGCAAACACGATACATATACGAACATAGATAAAATATGCGATATATGGGTACTAAACAAATGTGACACATAACCAACCACAGATGTGATATTATTATGTGCAAACAACAAAGCGCAACAACATGAGACGTCGTAACTGGATATTTTGTTCCCGTTTCAATTAACGCGTGTCAATCGATTCTATCTGATACGAACACCAGTGTTTTTGTTTAGCAGTTCGACTCAAATTAATTTGCAATGAGTAATTCGCAGTTTACACCTGTAACTATGAACAATTAAAAGACTACACTTTGTGGCTTTTGAAGAACCTGACAGTTTTCCAGGAACTAATATTGGCGTTCATAAAGTGTTTCTAAAGCGTGCATAGCTTTACTGGAATTTATAATATCCGGTGCTAGCGACTTTATATGATCTTGCGGAAGGAAATCGGTTAAATGCATTGAGCATTATCTCTTTATTCATCGATCGTAGGCAAACCATGCGTTTCACTTTGTTTCCTGCTTTAAGACCGGGGCCTCGATTCTGTTAGAGCATTATAATACAACGACAAATTCCCGTTGGGGTTACAAGAGTTTGATGCAGCACAAAATCTGAATCGACGCGTTCGTGCAATTTTCATCGTAACTAAACCTATTGTATTAACAGTATCCAGCCTCTGAAGCGGCCTGAATCTATCTGTTCTCAATCACGCGAATCGTCCCAAAAGCTATTACACAAGGAAAGGCTTAAATCGTATCATCATCATCATCGTCAGCAGCCATTTAACGCCCACTGGAGGACATAGGCCTCCTTCGTGGTTTTTATAACCATGAGAGGTTTTGCCAAAATCGCCACGCTTGGCAGGCGGGTTAGCGATCGCAGTATGCGGTTGGAATCTCAGGAAGACGCTGCTGCCCGTCTCCTCTTAATTTATTTCCTTAGTCGCCTTCTACGACATCCATGGAAGGAATTGGAGTGACGCTATTCTTAATCCGGTGCCACACAAATCGTATGCGTGCCGTTAATAGAAAATGATAAAACAAACAAATAGCGAGCAATTACAGCACGATAACGATAATACTTAAATTCAGCCTTCACATGACCGAGCGGCGCGGGCGAATTGTGCAATACGGCAAAAGTAGGCGGAGACCTAGGAATTCTGTAATTGTTTACGGCTTGTTTTGTTTCTTTTATCGATTACGAATTGCGAGGAAGTAGTTTCGCCGGCTCTGGGCGAAACTATACACGATACTGCGGTTAAGCCGCGGGGTCGTTGACTATGCTAGTTAGGGAAATACGCGTGCCAGGGAACACGTAGACACCTTCCATTGTGCGCCACACTTTCACATCTTATCGTTTATTACTTCGCAACATGGATTTAGCCTATTGCGTCATCAACCAGACAACCAACGCGACGAGACGTGCCGAATTCTTCAAAGTCATTTGCGTTGCAGGAAAACGGATTCGGGCAGTAGGGCAGCGTCATCGCTGTCGTCACTGGGGGCGTGTTGCGCTCGAGTTGCACAATTGGCCCAACATTCGACTCAAAGGTGAACAAACTCCTCCGCCAGATGAACAAACGTAGCCATTGTTCAGCTATATCCATTCAAATTCAAGAGCACTGTCTCCTCACCTCGCCCAATGTGGCCTAGATTGCACAGATCGATTGGCGATGGCGACAGTCACGAGTGAGTCCGGCCTATATGCAAACGAGATACCACACAGATGTTCTAATAAATCATGGGTACGAAGGTAATGAGTACTACCTATTTAATGTATTTCTGTAACATTTCTTAACGTGATATTTCGTACAAGAATGTTTACTCAAATTACCTAATCGGAATTTCTATGGAGTAATCGTAGCTAACTTTAAGGCCGTTCTAACGTAGAGAATGCTGTCTGGCTCGCACAATTTAACATTTTAATTATTGTAATAAAATGAGCACACTTTTGATATGTGGTCTGAGGGTACGATGCGTAGGTAATTAAATTACGGACATTTTAAATATATTTTTGTTTTGTTACACGCAGTTTTTAATAAAGAAAAGTTGTTTCCAAAATAATAAATTTTGGAATCAAAACTAGGTACAGAATGTCCGCAATTTTATTATCTATCAAACCCAAAGACCAAATTTATCTAAAGTATTATAATTTTATTCATCATCATCATCAGCCATTTGACGCCCACTGCAGGACATAGGCCTCCCTAATGGTTTTTAACCATGAAGGGTTTTGCCATAATCGCCACGCTTGGCAGGCGGGTTGGCGATCGCAGTATGCGTTTTGAATCTCAGGAAGACGCTGCTGCCCGTCTCCTAGCAATTGATTTCCTTAGTCGCCTTCTACGACATCCACGGAAGGAAATGGAGTGACGCTATTCTTAATCCGGCGCCACACGGAGGATTTTATTACCATCACTAAAAATGTTTAATTGTGCGAGCGAGACAGCATGCTTTACGAAAGAACAGCCTTAAGCTTGCTGCAACGTGGGGTTTCGTTCGATATTTTAAATAGGTATCTCAAAATTCAGTGAACTGAACATGCTACGTCTATCACAAATGCTCGCTATGTTTTAATTAAATAAAACGGTTGTGCGCAGAAAGCATCGGCGATGAATGCAGTAGACACCACCAGTTGACCCTAATGACTGCAGCGACCTCCAGCCCAGCGATCTGCGGACTAAATACGAATGCTCACATACCGACAGATAAACATACGTCATGACAAGCCCGTAGCCTTATGCAGTTAAACTAACTACTTGCAGCCACAGTGCAAAGTAAACATTATCACAACAGATGAAAAGTCCAGATTGTCTTGTTAAAATTTGTTGTTTTGAAAACAAACGGCTGGTTTTGAAACGTCCGACGTGTTGACTTATTGCTATAGCAAGATCGTTAGGCGCGAGACACACAGATGGGACGTGGGGCGACGGCGCGGTAAGATGTATAGAGTCACAGGCGAAGAGCGACCGCAGAGCAAGGACTGTGGTCTGTGACTACACATCATACCGCGCCCTCGGCTCACGTCCCATATGCGTGTCTCGCGCCTTAAACGGTCGGCGGGCACTAGTTACTGCTTGCGACAAATCAGTAGCGGGTAACGCATAATTATCGAATCGATATCTGTTTAAAGTGAAAATGAAACTGTAAAAAGAAAATTGTTTAGATCCGAACAAGTGAACTGAACTCATGACGCAGCCATTCCTCGATGAAGCTTCTTATAGAGGCAATCCGTGGCGTATCAGCATCAATTTGGCCGACATCGACAGTGCGTGCCGCGGAAACCTCAGCCCGTTCGATAGTCAAATGGATGAACCTGACAAGGGGAAGCCGGAACGACGCGGAGAGTCGCCCGGCCGTCACGCACGTTCCGGAGCCGTGTTAAATGTATTTGTTATTGAGATGCGAAGCCCTTCTGAGCGAGCGAGGTTTCCATTCCACAAAGATAATAGTATTTGCTTATGTTGCTAATGAAATCTTAAGAAGCAATTTTCGACGCATGGCTTGAGCTGGTCAACTTGAGTTGTCCGTAAAATAAATGGCAAGAGCGTTTTTGTATGCCGAAGGAAATTCACTGGAGATAGCTGAGCTAGAGGCGTTAGTTAGCCCCTGCCCGGGTAAGAGGGCACACAATCGTGTGACATAGGTACGGTCTCACTGACAGATGACGTTTTTGCCGCCGCAATCATTATTTAGCCGGGATGTGCGCGCCGTTCCATCAGAGGCCGGACCTAATTGCTCGCCCGCACAATTAGCCGAGTGGTGTTCGCAAACAAGCGCAACTGGTGCAATGGGGAGGAAATGGACATTCATCCTCCTGCCGGCTCTGATCCTGCTAGTGCTGCCAGATTAGGCGATTTATCGCTATAAGGTAGCAGGGAGGTGAGATTGAAATGGCAACCAAAGTTGCAAACGGCGATCAGTTGCTATTTGGGTTATCTCGAATTTTTTCGGCGACTTTTGTGTTACTTGGGAAAACAGCACAAATTATATTTTAAGCATAGTCGTTATTCGTAGATTTATAGTGTGCTTTAGAATACGAATGTGGCGCTCTTCGAGGGTTTCATGTTGTTTTTCTTGTTATTTTACGTAGGTATACAAGTTGCCTTTCCTGTGGGCTAGGCCGACTAAGCTGTGAGGATGGTATAGGTGCTGGGCAAGCCTAGGGCCATCTAAAAACAATTTCCCAGGCACTGCAGCATCTAGTGTGAGTGAAGGTGCCACTGGACGCTGCATAAATCATCAAATTACGTAGATGCAAAGGCCAAAGTTTATACAAGGCATTTTAATTTTTTAAGGAAGGAGTTGGAGTGCTACTTAAAAAAAGACAAGTGCCACTTTTAAAAAACCGGAAAAGTGCGAGTCGGTCTCGCCCACCGAGGGTTCCGTACAAATTTGTAGGTACTTACTTATATAAATAGTTTAGGAATCGATCAGACAATTTTTTTAATTATTTAATTACAAATGTATAGTTTTCAGATTTTTCTCTCTACATATAGCATAATACGACATTACTTGCCAAATTTTATAGTTCTAGGTCAACGGAAAGTACCTACCATATAAATTTTGATTTCCTCGAGTGTCGAAATATACGATTTTTGCGGCATAAACGGCTGTAGCTTTCTTTTACGTTAACTTAGAAGTTTGATTTTTCTGCTTCAAGGGACTTTAGTGCATGGTTTTAATTTCAACTCGATACCTACACGCGTTCCCGAGATAAAAGGTCTTGACAGACAGACGGTTCCATTTTTTTTCTTTTGTGGTACGGAACCTTAAATACGTCTCCTTGTGGCGATTTTGGACTACATGGCTAATCATTTAAGCAATCAGGCTAGGGACATTGGCCGGACAGCATCTAGCAACACTGTCAGCTACATCAGTAAGCGTTAAATATGCACCGCACGCACTTAAAAGCCGTACTATTGCGTCGCACGCCAATGAGTGTTAGATTGGAAGGGGTCCAAGCACGATAGAGATAGCATAGACACGTAAAAAATGTGACGCAATGGCCTCGGAACAATGCACATTTGAAAAATAAATTCGCCGTGAAGTGTCTAATCAAGACTGGGCTAGAAATAAACGTGCAGCACATGTGCAATATATGAGAGGCTTATACTTGGTTGCGATAAGGTATCAATGTGGTTACCAAGTAAAATATCTGTCTTTTTTGTTTCTCGAACTCGAAATCTTAACAACTTAATTACTTGCAACCGCGTAGCCAGCGATGGATTAACTGATAACGTGTTTTTAAACAATCTCTGTATTATAGTTGCAAATCCATGCTATTTGAACTTCTATGTACTCAAACAATAGCGTAGATTTGTGGAGAGCACAAAGGACTAATAATAATAAGAACGGCAAACACAAGTTATAGTTAGTTGCACTACATGCTTCTCAGTGTCACCATTCGTCTATAAGTTCTGCGGATATTGTTCATATATATTATCCAGTTCAAATGCTGTTAGGATACGACCTTTTGGAATGGAGCGGCATATGACGTCAACTGACGCCTTTCAGTACCGTTAGCAACGCTGTCGTGAGTGACGAACACAATTTCATCGGAAGTATTTCTTTTTGAATTATATTTATTGGTACTTTTGTGACAAAAATTAGTGCTAAAAGAAGATGTGCTAAACAGTCGTGCTCGAGAAATGCTGAGTGTGAACGATTATTTTAAAAGAGAAAGAGAACAGTGTAAAAACATTATAAAACATTCAATTCAAACATTCAAGATAGTGTCGTGTTTATGCTGATTCTGAAATTTCAAACGAAGACAGCTCAGAGAGTGAAGGAGAGCCTATGAGTGGAGTAGAAGACTTAGAAGATTAGCTACATTTTTATTCTCATTATTTGCCTCAGTTACCATCTTTATTTAATATTTTATTCGCCTTGATACTTGCAAAAAATTAAATTAACTGATTAATATCTGACTACTTTTCTCACCCTACAAGTCATCACTGTCGCGTAACGCAACTCCAAAAGGTCGTATACTAACAGCATTTGAACCGGATAATAGTCATTATTAAGAATTCATAGGCAGGCAAGAGCGACACTTATACGCTGATAATCACTTGTTTATCAAGCATACCTAAAGAATGAATAAATATTCAATATCATAAACGTATTACAGATTCTAAGGTAATAAGGATTGACAATTATCATCAATGACAAAAGTTATAGACTTAATTTTATTTTGTAAAGCTTATTCACTAAGTTCTCAAGAATAAAAGTTATGAAATACATGAACGAGAGCAGACACTGGATGGTGTAACTTTCAATATTCATTAAACGGTATTCCGGTGTAAATCTGTCGCTATTCTCGGGAGCACAAAGTCGAGATAGGAGGATGTGTTATATAAATGCACAGGATAGGCTCTAAGGCACAACTTATCATGAAGTACAATAGAGGCACCGACGCAGGTGACCCTAAGAGCGGATTTATACCGGCTCTTCACTCGTTTAGCACTGTTGGCTGAGCATTGTTTAGGGCGCCAAAAGGCAGTATTTTGCATGAAATATGGAAGGGAAGACCTCGGCATAATGCTCGAAGACCTCAGTCGAGTTTCCCAACGTGTGGGCCTTAAAATGAACATAGACAAAACGAAGGTCATGTCGAACGCCCGTGTTGTGCCCACCCCAATAACATTGGGGAACTCGACTCTCGAAGTTGTAGACGAATACGTCTACTTAGGACAAACAGTCCAACTAGGCCGGTCCAACTTCGTGAAAGAGGTCAATCGTCGAATCCAACTTGACTGGGCAACATTTGGGAAACTTAGAAAAGTCTTTTCGTCTAATATACCTCAATCGCTCAAGACAAAATTATACAACCAGTGTGTGTTACCAGTGATGACTTATGACTTATGGCACTGAAACGTGGTCTCTCGCTATGGGCCTCATAAGAAGGCTCAAGGTCACGCAACGAGCTATGGAAAGGGCTATGCTCGGAATTTCTCTACGAGATCGAATCAGAAATGATGAGATCCGTAGACGAACGAAAGTCGTCGACATAGCCCAGCGGATTGTAAGTTGAAGTGGCAGTGGGCGGGGCGCATAGCATGCAGAACTGATGGCCGATCGGGCCGAAAAGTTCTCGAATGGAGACCACATATCGGCAAGCGCAGCGTAGGGCGACCAGCCACAAGATGGACAGATGACCTAATCCAAGTGGCAGGAAGGCGCTGGATGCAGGCCGCTTCCGACCGGTCTTTTTGGAAATCCATGGAGGAGGCCTATGTCCAGCAGTGGACTTCTTGTGGCTGAATGATGATGATGATGATGGAAGGGACATATTAAAAAAAAAGGTAACTTTTTCATAATAACTAAAGTTTAGTCAGTCAGATTATAAAGCTGTATTGTTCTGACTTACGATCTACGAAGTTTATTCCGACCATTATTGTGAATTTATTTCGTTGAACCAGTTTGCAAATTTGTCACTAATCAACGTTATCAGCGTTAATAAAATGCTCGTAAGCACTATGTTAAAGTAATCACAGAGCCTGCGCAAGCACATATTATAGAGTTGCGGGACGAGATTAGAGTAATTACTAGATGAATTATTGTAAACACATGACTTGTTTACTTTATCCCGGAAGCTGACTGCCGTATTATCAGATTATATTGGATACTTGACACATGCTCAAGATCGAATATCAATGTACGACGTACGTTCACCTATTTGGCCCCAAAAACAGTTTTTCATAATCGACGATACTACATCAGAAATCACTGATTTACTTCAACCCTAGATAAAGTCTTTACCGTTAATTTGATATACATGTACTGAGAAACCACATGTCTTGACACTTTTACAATCCATGCTCTTAAGGGGCTTCACGAGGTTCACAAACGCCACCAATCGAAAAAAAATAAAATCTTCTTTTACAGATCGTTTTTGTAAAAAGTGTCTTGCTATTTCTGACCTCACCCTGAGCTCATTTATGTATTCTGTTGACCAAAATATTTATTAATCTAACCAAAATCAATTTATTAGCTGACCATATTTATTTGCTGATCAGGTGTTGGTGCTCATTTATTCGATTGCTCAAAATAATTGTTGGTTGATTGAATTACTTCTTTGATGATTTTCCAATCATGGAGGAATCCATGGAGGATGTTATAATTTTAAAACATTTGGTAGAGATTGCGATAGAGCTATCGGATACACGTGTAATATTACTTGGAAAACTACCTTATCTTTTATATTTTGTTACCAACAGCCGAAAGATACTCGAACATTTACCAACTTATTATCTAAAAAAAGGGCCAACCAAAAATTTCCAGAATATTACATTATAAATCACTGGTAACAAAAGTGAGGATCATTCACGTTTTGAACTAACGACATCAAATTGAATAGAAAAAACAATTAATTGTGTCTTAAACAACGATTGTTTAGTTTTTTGTTTGTTTTGTAGTTTTTCGTGTATTTTGTTAGTTTACCTACTTGTTTACTCTGTGTTTCTGTGACAATTTGAATAAATGTCTTCTTTCTTTCTTTCAACATTTGTAAGGTAACTCGACGAGGGGTCTAGACATTGCGGTCTACTTTGGACCAGCCCTACGAAAAATACAAAATGGCACGTAATTTCTAGATCCCTCGGTATTTGAAAATGAAAAAAATAGTATCCAACTAGGCGGATCAGTGAGAAAAAAAAACCTAAATTACTGCAATTCTGTGAAAACTCACGTAAAAATCAGGTTTTGTATGCCCTTTTAGGAACACAAATAAATTTGCCAAACAACGTGCAAAATTTTGAGCAACGAATCAATTTTCTGTTATACGGGAGGAAAAAAGTCCGACTTTTAAGCCGCGGACGGACAGACAGACGGACGGACATGGCGAAACTATAAGGGTTCCTTGTCCACTACGGTACTTCCAAAACTCGGGTATCAAAACCTACTCGTCACAATAGTGTGTTCAAGCCGGTCGCGTTTCAAAACAGCCAAAGTTTAAACTTCTCTAGCTTTGTCATTTCTTGATGGATTTGAGTAATTCAAAGTCATAAGCAGCCTATATACGTCTCACTGTAGGGCACAGGCCTTCTCTCAGAGAGAGAGTATGGGCTTAATCACCACGCGTGCCCACCGCGGATTGGCGATTTCAAGCGCTGAGGTATGTGAATAGCTCAGACACCCAGGTTTCCTCACGATGTTTTCCTTCACCGTTAGCAATATGCCTAATATTAGTAATATGCCTTATATTTTGTACTCCAACCGCCTCAGTACTTAGAAATCCTATATTTTGATGTCTGAATGATCCTCATTATAAGAGTACTTTTCATTAACATTACGGTTAGCAGCACTGTAAGCAAGTAATTCCAAAGACACCTTGTGTTCGCGTATAAAAAAACACGTGATCGGATTCGGTACAGTTTTAATACCAGCGAGGAGATAATACGGAGTTCTTAAATTAAAACCACCAAATATATTAAATTATTTTTGTTGAATCCGTAAATTCCGGGCATAGCTGGTTTTAGTTAGATTAGTCACTGCATGCTAGCCAACTGTGCATTTCACGGCGTATGAGAGCGAGACATATTCTTGGCATGTAGGTATGTATTTATATGTACTCGACCTATTCCGATAACTAATAATAATTGTCACTGAGTAACTAACTATTTTATCAAACATTTTACGAAACATATACAGCATAAGCATAATCAGCCTATATGCGTCTCACTGTAGGGCACAGGCCTTCTCTCAAGGAGAGAGTATGGGCTTAATCACCACGCGTGCCCACCGCGGATTGGCGATTTCAAGCGTTGAGGTATGTGAATAGCTCAGTGACTCAGGTTTCCTCACGATATTTTCCTTCACCGTTAGCGTGTGGTATTGCTACTATAACTTCACAATGTACATAACTTAGAAAACCAAGTCATAGGTACATGCCCGCACTTGGGATCGAACCTGGGTCTCTCGCTTCCGAGTCCGATGTTCTACCCACTAGGCTACCAACGCAAACAGGGCATATACAAATATATACAGGGCTACCTATAAATGCACAATTCCCGAAATACGTCAGTTTGAGTTTGTCATTCTTATGTTTGTTGATTATAAAGTGTATTTGGATTATCGATGTTTCACGCCAATAAAGCAGTGCAAAATTAGGTACGTCAACTCAAGGTGGTTCTTATTTATCTCCCGTATCATACAACAGTTACTTGCAACCACTTTTGTTCTTCAACTTTTAGTGTCTTACGGTTTTTTTCTTTTGCAGAGGCGTTTTTTAATTAATATTGCTTCTTATACTGTTTTAAATAGAATGTACATTCTTCTATATAGGCGAAGGGTTTAACAGAGGATGAGACATTGGTAGAACGGGCAGAGCCGAAATTTAATAAAATTATGTAAAACATGACATTTGGAAAAACATAAATCTGAGAATACACTCATAGAGCAAAAGTTCGTAAAAAAAACTCAAATTGGGGTGTCTCAAGAATTGTGGATTTTTGAGGTAACCCTGTACACAAGCGCCATTAGCATTGCATATAAAAGCATAGAAAATGCCATTAGCAACGAGTACATCTTTAAGTAGTCTATGTTTGTGCATTAATGAATTAATAATAATAATTAAAAGCCTGTCAATAGTATAAACAAAAAATCAACTACACAAACACTAGCAAAACATAACAAAGTTGTTACATCAACACCTACAGCCGGTCTAGACAGCTTGAGTCTCCCGAGATTTAGTTTTGTCTACAGATGGAAACACTAAACACTGTGTCAACTAAGTTTACCGCAGAGACAAACAGACCTGCCCTCAGCAAAGATGATGTCCGGTACAGTAGGATTTGATTTCAAATCCTAAATCATTATTTTCATGGTTCGATATCCCTATTATTGGAAATGCCCTAGATTCTGTTGATCCTAAAGTGCAAGGCGTTTTGTAAACTTTCGTCTTACCGGAATAAGATCTTTGACAGTCAGGTAAATTACGACGTCCAGGGTGGACTCTTTAATTTGGTCAAAAAAGCTTCTAATGTCTAGTTCAGATAATGTGGCGTGGTTTGAACCTACGTAACTAAACTGACAATTATTTATTATTGTCCGTTCCATAGGTGTAAATTTTTTTTTAGCTTAGTAGTAGAGGAAATTAAAAAATAAAATGCACTAAGGTTATTATCTCCACTGACCATCGGGTTGGGAGAGGCAACAGTGTGCATGTTGTCTTGAAGTCAGCGTGGCGGTCGGTAGTGCTGCTTGGCCGAATGCCATCGGACAATAATACAAACATACGGCGATTGTTTACAAGCATGAACTACTGAAATAGTTTCTACAGTGGAACTGCATAGGTCGACAGACTGAATTGCTATTTCTATTATTATATATTTTTTTATTCGCAACCCCTGGTCTCTGCCTACCCATCCGGGATACAGGCGTGAGTGTATGTAATATATCTATGACCAAGGTGGTACTAGGTATACGCGAGTCGCGCGTTTGATATCAAAAGTCGCGACTTTTTAGTCAAATTCTGGCATTTTAGAACCACAAAACGCTATCGTACTATCTACGCAGGTCAACCTTTACCTTTTTGTTGCAAACTACATCGAGTATAAGGTAGAAATAAGAAGTTTTTCTGTTATTCGAAACATAGCTCGTCGAGTTTATTTGTACTGAGAATAGTTTCAAGAAGTAAGTATATCACAGTCGTGTATTTAATATCAAGTAAGTTGAATGAAGTGGAATGTTCACTCCTAATCAGTTCAACACATAGGTTCCTATCTCATGACAGTAACTCAGAGGGGTAGGCAGATTAAGGCCAAGGTTAACCAATGGGTTTAATCTGAGTTAAAAAAAGACTGCAAGGCCATAAGAACAATAGCAATAGGATCGAACCAGGACCCACGATCGAGCGCTAGATCTGGACCAGACATCCACCAATTATTCCACCATATAAATTAAATGATTTATAGACCCTATAAACGTGGTAGCTGGGTAATAATTTACGCCGTAAGTGAACCAATAAAGATACTACGATTAATGCCTGTAAGGCTTGTGAAATTGAACGCAGTAACCGAATGCACATTGGCAACGTTCCTAAACTACGTGACGAAATATTTACAAAGTAATTCTCCGAAGTTACTGATACAAGGGAATATTTCGAGGATTGTCATAGAAGGTTTATAGAGTTAATTAAATATTTCAAAATTTTAGGTAAAACTTAATCGATGCTATTGTTACGAACGTATTATAAAATTTTGTCAACGATAAAATATCCTTCAACAATATTTGAAACATTATGTGAGAGGTCAATCGTCGAATCCAACTCGGCTGGGCAGCATTCGGGAAACTTAGAAAAGTCTTTTCGTCTAATATACCTCAATTGCTCAAGACAAACTTATACAACCAGTGTGTGTTACCAGTGATGACTTATGGCACTGAAACGTGGTCTCTCACTATTGGCCTCATAAGAAAGCTCAAGGTCACGCAACGAGCTATGGAAAGGGCTATGCTCGGAATTTCTCTACGAGATCGAATCAGAAATGATGAGATCCGTAGACGAACTAAAGTCGTCGACATAGCCCAGCGGATTAGTAAGTTGAAGTGGCAGTGGGCGGGGCACATAGCACGCAGAACTGAAGGCCGATGGGGCCGAAAAGTTCTCGAATGGAGACCACATATCGGCAAGCGCAGCATAAGACGACCAGCCATAAGATGGACAGATGACCTCATCCAAGTGGCAGGAAGACGCTGGATGCAAGTCGCTTCTTTTTGGAAATCCATGGAGGAGGCCTATGTCCAGCAGTGGACTTCTTGTGGCTGAATGATGATGACACACTGGCTGTGGACAGAGTTAGATTATGCTACGATAAGTATCAGATTAGCTAGATCCACTTCCTACAGGGTCATTGAAAACTTTTGGTTAAATTTTGTCATTTACAACAACTTGTTCTACCAACACTACGAAATTTTTTGTTCAATATTATGTTATATTATTTTTTACGATTTTTCTGCTTTGTACTGACGATATTTTATAATGCTTAAAATTGTTTGTGTTAAATGGAATGGATATTATTCTTTGTAGGACAATGATTTAATTTAATCTGTGACATTGGAAGAGTGCTTAGAGCGCGAATTCAATAAAATTATAGATAGATACAGATAGATAGAGAGCACTTTATTGCACAACCAGGTGAAAGATATTATAGGTATATATATAAAAATTGTTATAGTTATTATTTTACCTTGATATTTCGAAAAATATCAATCTGAAAAATAACTTATGGAAGAAAAGTTGCTGTAAAACACAAACCAGAAACATTCCACACATAATATAGCTTAAAAGAAAAACTCTTTTTAAGTTTAATATTGTTTTGCTCCCTATTTTAGTTCAGACGTTTTTAATACTATAGTGATTACAAATAAGAAAGGTCTGAACAAAACAATGCCAAACACCCAACTGGGATGTTTTGGGAATTGTGCATTTTCAAAATAAACGCTGAGTTCATCATGAAAGTCACTGTTCCAGCTGTGAAAGCTTGATTTACCCACATCTGCCGCTTGTGTTTCATCACCGCCCAACTTTAGTCCCGAAACTTGGCAGTGGACATGAAAATAAAGTGTTCCGTCTATTAATAAAATTATCCTCCTAACGTACGGCTAATAAAAAGTCTTTAAAACACCACACCAGACGTTAACAACTTACAATTTGCACTTATTGAATAACAAGTGAAAAGTAAATATAGGCTTAAATTTGCACCGTACACCGCACCGCCATCGTCAAGTGTGTCATACCAAAATTCGTTACAAATCTTGACGTCGATACATAAAAAACTACTTGTAAAAAAGGTGAAATACATACACGTGCGTATTGAGGAAATGGCAAGGCAAGTATAACGCAGAAGAGCAAGTTTCAATGCGGACACAATTTAGGACTCGAATTTTCGGAGATTACCCTCCGATAACAGAAACTTCGCGATCCTGTTCAGTCAAGTGTAACTATTCATAAGGCATTCACCTCACCACGAAGAACTCTGGCGGAAAATCCAACCGCGACATTCTGTTATCGACATAAGGTCCTATTTCAGTTGGATTTTGTATAGAAAGAAAAATAACTCCTGTGTGTAAGCAACATGTAATTTATAGGAAATCCCCAAGGGATGGTCTGCCAAATTAGCATAAGACCTTCAAAACGCGCGTGACCAGAGTTTCCAGACTATATCTTAAAGCTGGATCTCTTGTTTGGCAAACGGTGGGTATCTAATATCCAAATTCTGACAGCGTATCAAGCTATGTTAAACTAAAAACGAGAAGAATAAATAGAACGTCCACGTTTCAGCTGAAGTCGAAACGAAAGACGAAAACAAGTCGTGATTTAGTAATCGGTGACAGGTGCTAAGTAGTGTGCCGGAATAGATCATCTTTAGAACGGTCTGTGCCTTCATACTCGTATTATGTGATAAGCTCTCGCATTCTGCCTTTTGGATTTTGAATTATATTTCTGTATGAGGTTATACTAGAAACCTACTACTATATTATACTCTAGACGCATCAAGAAGACCAAAGAAAAAAATAGCACTGCTCGAGTAGAATAAATCCTTGGCGTTTTTCCAGGAACTAACTACGACAGTGAAAATAAGACTCGTGTCGATTAAATCTAAATTGAATTTTCGATATCGGAGCGTTCTCTTTAAGACGATAACGCTACGTCGAGCTATCTGTAACACCATCTTTCTCGGTAACACTTCAGACTGTTGCGTCTTGAGATGATATCTCAGAAAAGAAACTTAGAGGATAACATGTTATTTAACAAACAACATTACACGCGAATTCGTGTCAAAACTGCGACAAAAGAAGGGAAAGTTCTTAGAAAGCAATTTCGCGTCTTTGAATACTCGTTGGCCCAGGAAAAACAACAGCAAAAGTAGAAGACAAGAAAACAGACTTGTTAGAAGTATACTTAGCACGGAATCAGCTATACACGTTTTTTTTTTTTATTTGAGCAAACATCGTAGTTAAAATTAAACAAAGTTCGTTATCACGATAAGAGTAATTCTTAAGGAAGCCCATCTAGTTATGTACGTGTTCCTGTGATTTACAGGGATTGCGGCCGCAATAAATTTGTCAAGCTTGCTTATTAAATTTGCAAAGACATCTCGTGGAATATTTTTCTAGAGAACGGAGCGAGCAAACATTTACCTAAGGCCCTTCTGCTACTTGTTGTAGTTCGCAACTGTAGATAATTTCGTGTTTATTAATTACCTACATAGTTGCTAATTAGGTTGTTTATAATTTTTTAATAATCTAGGAGCCTCGGAGACTGCTGTGACCTCAGCGTGATTCTGCAGAGCAGAACGTTTGGCAGTACCTCGAATAATGACTATAGATTATAATTATATTTACGAGCTGGACTGTAGTCGGTGCATCATTCTCAACGGCCTGGTACGTCACGACATCCAGTTTCTCTTTAATTTGGTCAATATAGCGTCTCCTTGACTTTCCTCTACCTTTCTTTCCTTCTATCTGACGTAATATAAGTAGCCTATAATATACGTTCCACTGCAGGACACAGACTTATATCCCGGAAGGGTAAGCAAAGACCACAGTTTGGCACTTGACATGAAGAGAACACGCATTAAAGAGTGTAATTATTATGACATGAAACTATATGGACCCAACGCACGCAGAAGTGGCGCTGATGGATCAAGCTCAATCCAAACAGGTGACAGTGTTATTGAACTAGTCAGACAGACCATACCTATAGTATAATGCGGTCGTCCACGAAACCTGTTCTGGCTGATCTCATGATCGTCGGACATGAAACAAGGACAAAGTTTAGTTCCTTCCGGCTGGCAAAAAATACGCTCGACTAAATCTGACAGAAACAAAATTAATAATGCTACAAACATGATGTCATTGTCAAATGGAATGACACCAAATATTTAAGTGAGTATAGAGATTTAGCCAGTTTTGCTCGCCATTCATAGGATGACCGTGGTGGCGCACCCAGCCCACAAACAGTATCAACAATCGTACCGAGTACATTAGCTCAAGGCGAACCGGCCTCATGGTGCCACTTGTTATTTCCTTTCTAATTCCCATATATCGAAAAGCAGACACAAGCCGAGTATTTCACTACTGATATTGCAATATGGACCACTGCGCGATATAAGTGTATCTCTATTTCTTGACGCGGCAGTTACTATTACTATAAAGAGACAAAAACAAAATGCACAGCATTTTAATGGTAATCAGTTTTCCATGCCTGACTCAGTATCATGTATTATTTATGAGGATTGTGAAATTAATTGCCCCCCAGGAAGAAAAAATGTTAGCCAATGACGCATACGACATTATCAACATCGTATAATTACGGATGTATTGCATAGTGGTTATACCTGTTCTTGAGAACGTTGTCAGGCACAAAGACGTTCCACCAGGAGGGGCGCTTCTGGCGCAAGTAAGGGGAAGTGTCGCTTTCTTCGTCAGTGTCGGCGCCGCCGGAGCCCGACTTGCGGCGCTTCTTGCGCTCCAGCTGCAGCCGCGCGGCCCACGAGCGCCGGCGCCCCTTGTCGCCAGGAGCGTAGCCCTCGCCCGCCGAGGACGCCACGAGCGAAGCCCTACGCGGGGCCTCCGGCGGTGGACCGTCGAACTCATTGAGTTTCCTGTATCGCTCTCCGAACGCCGCATCTGAGGCGCGACGGCCAATTGGCGCCGGTAACGGAGTAGACTTTATCACCTCGAAATTAATGAAAGCGTCTTCGTCATCGGTTTCGGGCGCGACGGGCCCGTCACTGAACCGGCGCGGGGTCTCGTCGATGGCCTCCTGCAGGCTGGCGAGCTGAAGGCTGGGCCGGTGCATCTGCAGGCCACGCGGCAGCCGCCCGGGCCGCCCCTGCAGCCGCGCCAGCGCCAGCGGCACCGGAGACTCCGTCAGTGTCGGCTCACTGCTCATCATGCTTACGGTTTAGATTCACACTTTTATTTATAACGGTTCAAACTTCACTTGTTACAGCGGCCTAAACTGGAACAGTCACGGCTCCACCATTTTATAGGTAAACACTTCACAAGTACTATTAATTTTCTTCGTCGTTTTACTATGCTGACTCTAGTGCCTATAAAAGAGATACATTGAATTTTTTCTGTTCCGCTCTGAACATTTCGACGCATTGGTGTGGCAGTTTCGAAATATAAACAAGGAGTTTTAATGGATCCTTCGAATGCTTAATGTTAAGGTTGGAGGCTAAAGTTTAACGTGATAAGTTAAATTTGACCCATAATCCAAATTGACAGTAACATTATGAAAGAATTTCACAGCTTTTATTCTGCGCGAGCTCGCGTACGTCAAATTGCCTCGATTCGTTGACAAAGAACTAATTCCCTTTTTTTCACAAAGGAACAAGGGAAGACATTTTAGGTAATTTTACATGGTATAAATAGCTTTCAAATGCGGATTGGTCAAAAGTCGCAAGTATATAACCAAGTACCTCTAAATGCCTCTTGATTTCCTATCAGTGAATATTGTAGTTAGGCGCACATTAGACCGTTCGGACTTGCTTCGGGGCCTGACCATAAACAGGTGGTGGCGTGGCTTTCGTAACAACATAGATAGACAGGTAGCCGCGCGGAGAAAGTTACCGCCAACGTTATAAATAGCCTTCACTGCCTACTTTACACAAGACTCGATCGATTTCTTTATCGAACACACAATCGAGCACTGGAATAAACTAACCAAAGCGAACCTTCCAAGAAAACATACTGGACTGACTTGCAGATAATGTTCCAATACGATATCCCTGGTTGGTTTTAAAAGCAAACTGCATAAACGGCACATAAACACTCACATCGTAAAGCCTGGCATCCTGTTTTGATGCGACCAGAATTAAATATAGTGATCGCCGGGAATAGCCCGTGATGAATGATCATGATCACTTTGTGCTGTCCTCATCCAGTATCAAGGCCACGACACAATTAAATCAGCGAGACGATGAACTACTCGTATGTACCAAGTAGCAAACTTGAATTGAACGAAAATGAAAAAGAAGACTTTCGCAATAAATTGTCGCCGGATCTAGGTCGTGTATGTCGGCTCGAGGCGCATAATATTGAACGCTTGAATATAAACTGAGCAGACATAGTGGACATAGGCCAGTTACCGAGTTAACAACCAAAAGAGAGAAACAAAAGTGAGGTATCTACCCACACACAATCGATGGGAGGGTGCGCTGAGTGGAAGCGATCTTTTTAAAATTATCCGATAAGCAAGCAGGAAAACCTGTACGTGTGCATCACATACTATCGCCGAATGACAGCAACGAACTGACACACTGATTTATTTCTGCCAGCTTGTTGATACGATCATTAAGGGGGACGTTAGTTTATCATTTTTGATAACAATCACTGCACTTCCCTAAGTTGATTTAGGAAGGCTTCATAGTTATACTTTAGCTACCGGCAATTATCTTTCTTCGGTTGGCTATCTCTCGAGTTTCTCGTGTATACAGCAGCAGCGCTGATAGCATAGGCGACCAAAACTTTGGTTTATATAATTTTTTTTAAATGGTTTAAACTATAACGTTCAAAAAAATGGTTCACCAATTAAATAAGTTACCGCTCAGGCTTAGTGATTTTTGTGGCTTTATACACGATTAAAACTAGGATACTGTAAGTATCTATACCAAGAACAAAATCCGTCAATATTCTATGAACCAATATAATCGAAGTACATTGCTCATAAAAGACTGCCTAGTAAAATATAATTGCAAAAAAATATATATTACAAGTAACAGGCTAACAGTGTGTTTTCCAGTGCAGTAGTTGTGCATATGAAGCACAACACAATAGGTGCATATGAAACTAATGCACTCACGCGGTTTTGAGTAATTTCTCTAGCACAGTCTTAGAGCCTGCGAAGTGATAAAGCACGCACAATAGCTCGTAAATGTAACGGCACTAACCTACTCAGATATTTCGAAGTCACCGAGCCGCACTATTTGGTTTTATCCATAAAGGTACAAGAAGGTAAGCACCGCTGGTATGCACGCGATTTACACTTGAAACCAAGACCATTCATAAACTCGTCCGAACCTTCACTTTTTCGGAGTTGTCAATGAGATCCTTTTTTGGTAGCAAAATGGGAACTGCCTCCGGAGCCGCCGTGTGTTACCATCAATTAAACCGGGTACGCCCGCCGCCGACCATTTAAAGTAATCATACTCCCAACATAAAATATAAGTAATGACTTCCTAAAATGATCATAAACACCGCTTCAATGAACAAGGAAGGGCTAGGTATCAGCCCATCCGTACGGTCAATAAATTTATTGCGTGGCCAGCGAGCTCAACTCGTCTGACATTCTGGCTCTAGAGCCGGAATCTTCAAAATTCCAATGTTGGCTTGGAATCTAGATTCTAACACAACATTGCACTAAAAGTGTCCCGGCGCCGGGGCCCGGCCCGGTCGCAACACGGTGTACCGTGAATCATCCTTTATTTAGTTATCTAAAAAAAAGCGAACAAGTACAAGTCCGACTCTCCCACCGAGGGTTCCGTACAAATTTGTAGGTACATACTTACATATTATAAACTAGCTGTGCCTGCGACTTTTTTCGCGTTGGATTAGAATATGAGGTGCCTTTACCCCTTAATCAAGGTCATGTTCTATCTCCGTTCTAAATTTCGTCCCGCTCAAGACCTTTGCGCGGTTGTATTAAATCGTCGGCTTATTGCAAGAACTCATTAAACGACATATTCACTATTGGGAGAAAAGGGACTTTCTAGTTCGTTGTTATTTAATGGTTCTTTTTCCTCCTCCTTATTCCCTATAACATCGTTAAAATAATGCCTGACACTAAAACACTATTGTATCATTGTTCAATTCATTTCTATGTCCATACCTTTAAAAAAAGCGGTTAGTGAGTTTTTGCAGTTAATGACTTCTTGTAATAAGCTGACGAAATTTACTATTCTATTATGCTGCCTCACCACGCCCGTCTCCCGTTGGCGCAGTTTGTCGCTCGCTCAAACTCATTCCAGGTGGAATAGAATACTCTATGTAATACAGTGATTTCTCATTTAAATCTATTTACGAAATATTGTCAAACGTAGCATAGGAGTTGGAGCATCAGTATGAGGATGGCCGAGAACAGAAAGATGTGGCGTGCTTTGGGGAGGCTTATGCCCAACATGAATATTCGGGCTAGAACGATAGATTAGATTGGACTGGGCAACCCGAAAATATTAATTAAAACTTCGTACAAAACATAATTTGTACGCACAATCAAACATAGTATCGACGCGATATAGGCGCGACGTCGTCGCAAGGTTATTCTCTAACAGCAATTAAGGAATTTTACAAAATTTGGTGTGCATTTAAAGAGGGTTTTGTGCTTTTTATGACAAAGACGATTCGATAAAAATCTTCAGTATCGCTCGACATCTTGTACAAGCAGTTTTGTTTGTTTCCCGTAAAGGGTAGGTAAAGGTCTTCAAACGTATCGCCTCATTCGACGTAAACTTTTCTTTAAATGTCGTAAATAAAAAGTTAACATACCCAACATAACAATTCCGAAATTTTCCGAAACGTAAAGATTTGACCCCCATTTGTCTGATGCTAAAAATAATCAAAGTAGTCAAAAAAAGAGAAACTATTTCGTACAGCGTCATCATCATCAGCCATTTGAGGCCCACTGCAGAAGATAGGCCTCCTTCATGGTTTTCATAACCATGAGGGGTTTTGCCATAATCGCCACGCTTGGCAGGCGGGTTGGCGATCGCAGTATGCGGTTGGAATCTCAGGAAGACGCTGCTGCCCGTCTCCTGGTAATTGCGCGCACTATATAACCCGGTGAAATTATTTAGGCACCCCGCAATATGGAGATTCTGATGGTGACTGTCTGGTTCTTCATTACCTGGTTAATTGTATTGTTAATTGCTTATGATGAATTTAATACCCCCCAGGGACTTAAGCGTGATGTTATGTAGCCTAAATGTTACACGGGAATCTAAGCTGTAATCATGGACAGTTTTACTTAATTCCATTTACTGGTTTTTGCGTGCTGCACGCACAAAGAAATAGAGTGGGACAGACATGTATCAGACAGAGGCAAAATTTACAGGTTTATTATGTATATAAGATAGTTTAAGAATCGAGTCTCGCAGTTTTCCGAGCTTTTCCCGAACACAAAGACTGTTTTTTTTTTAATTTTTAATTTAGTACTTGTTGCCAAATTTTATAGTTCTTTGGTTCTAGGTCAACGGTTCTAGATTCTAGTACTCTATAAATTTTGATTCCCTTGAGTGTCGAAATATACGTTTTTTGCGGCACAAACGGGCGTTTTTTTACGTTAATATATAGAAGTTTGATTTTTTCACAGCTTCAACTGGCTTCAAGGGGCTGTTGACCTGAGTAAGTTTAATTTCTATTTCTATTCTATTTCAACTCGATACGTCCACGCGTTCTCAGATATAGGGTGTTCACAGACAGACGGACGGACAACAAAGTGATCCTATAAGTGTTCCGTTCTTTCCTTTTAAGTTACGGAACCCTAAAAAGGCAATATTTAGTTTTTCGATCTGAGGATGCTGAGGATCGTAAGCGATGTAGCGGGTTTGTGTGATTTTCTATAATTATAGGAAATTTCTTAGTAAAGGAAACCCTAAAGGGACTGCAGCATTAATGACAGCCGTCATGGTCAGCAAACTGATCGTAGATGCAATGTATCTCAACTTAGTATGTTTTTTACTTATTGCGTACCAAATTCTATTTTGAAACAACATAAACGACCAAAATAAACCTTGAACCGAGGTGTTTTTTGTGACTCAGCCTAAGCTTAAAAGTGTATTTTATGCCAAAATATTTTTCTCATGAAAAATAAAATGGTAACAAACAACGTAAATAAAAGACTAATTACTTAAGAAAAGAAAAATCACGAACGAAGCAGAAAGAAAATAAAAATCTGTTGATAGCTATGGAAAATTAATATTATGTTGATATTAATTTTAAGCCAACATAATTAGGTAATAAAGCTTTTAAAGGTACCGTTATGTACACGAAATAACAATACCTACTTAATAGAATCTCCAAAACTCCTTGGAGATGGAAATGCGAAGAATATCCGTAGGCGTTATCCTTTGAACATATTTGTAATGTTTTTATCAATATTGCTCCGTCAAATCGTCCCTAAAAATTAAACTCTGCGGTGAAGTTGACCCACAAAATCCTATTTAAATGGCTTCTTAAGTGACATTTAGGAAGTGGTACATGTCGGCCTAAATATTACTACCCAAAAATTTCAAATCAAACACAAACTAAAATAAAGATACAAAACAGTCTTCGAACTGTCGGAAAATATCATAAGACTCATTCAACTATAAAAATCGATCGGCCTTCACAAATACTGAGCATTCATGAACTAAAGTAAAACAATGTAAAACAGAAGAGACGAACGTGCTCTTAAGCTGCGGAAGAGATGCCTGTAAAAGTAATGGACGCACTGCAATGCCAACGCGTGACTTTGTGGGTCATTAATTTGTTGCATTATCAACAAGTCACATTAGCTACACTCCAAGCGCACTGCATCATATAGGCCTCAACTAGATGCTTGTTCCACGTAAGGAATACCAATCACCTAATTGTTTATCAGATATATAGATTTGTACAGAACAAAGAAAATGTTAACATGTATTTATTCAGTTGCTGCGGACAAAGACACGGCGGCGTCTTCTTTGTTTCTGCATGTTTTTTCCTAATTCGGCCACAATAGCTGACATGAAATGTTACAAATAGGCACGACTTAAAATGCCACCGGCAGCAATGAAAGTCACTATTGATGCATGACGCTGATTAACTGTTGCTGAACGGGACCTTTGGTCATCACACTCTGCGTCCTAGTTGAGTGGGCGAGCAACAATCACTCATTCAAAATTGTACAAATTGGTCACCTACTTATTTTAATTTTCAACTATTAATCAAAACGAAATTACCGATTTCGTATCCCGAGACGTAGGTACAACTGTGTTTGTGAAATATTGTTGTTTTGTCATTGCGGCTCAGATTTTCGTGAAACGGTAGGACATAACTGACGCAGAGGGGAACCAACAGTAAATAATTACACAAAGTGTTTATGAGACTAACATTTCGTATGTACTCGTATGTAACTGTTATTTAACAGTTAACGGCGACGACAGCGCTGCGCACTATAATAATAATGTTTCATAAATCTCTGTTAGCAATTAGTCGCTGCGATTTTGCACAATCTTAAATAGGTATCGTATCTTTCAAAGACAATTACAGGCAATGAAGAATTATTTGCTACTTTTCAAAGTCACATTATTTAAGAATAAAGTGTATCTGGTCATAGATAGAAAAAAATATGCCCACTTCCACATCCTCAACAGTTATAAATAAGATTATCTAAGGGAGTAAATGCCCTTTTCTGAGGCACTGAGGCACGTTGCAATTAACACGAACTAAGAGACTTAATTTCAATATTGGTTCTTGTTACTTAATTTGTTTGTGTCTTCAATACGGGCATCATGCTGAGAGTGCTTCTACTTCTGTATGTTTATCAAATTGCATCAACTGCATCATGGTATTTCACTAAACACTTGCTTAACTAATTGTTTGACTGCACAACGGACGTTTCTTTCCATTCAGCTTTGCAGTCGGGGTCAAAGTTTTGGCCGTTGCAAATTCTTGCTGAGATATTTAATAAACTTGGGTGAAGGGACCACTCGGACGCAGCAGTGCCTGGGACATTGTTTTTTAGACGGAGTAGGCAGACAGTTTAGTCGGCTTAGCCCACAGGAAAGACAATTCAATACGTGCGGAGCCAACCAAGCCTCGGGTTTCCTTACGATGTTTTCCTTCACAGTCAGTGTGTGGTAGCTGAGATATACGAGCGAGCAAAAGAGGTAATTAATTGACTGCAAGGTCAGCTGCAAGGTCAGCTAATCAAAGTCAAGAGGCGCTTTCCTCGAAATTTCCGCCAAATGTGCATATTTTCCGACCGCGCTTTCCACGGCTACCCGACAATGCGTCATTGGGCAAACGTGCAGAGAGCGTGACCCAAATCCGATTTAGAAATAGAAATAAAAAAACCGCCAAGTGCGAGTCCAACTCGCCCATTGAGGGTTTAGGTACCACCTAAATACGTATTTTTATGTATTTAGTAAAAATCTGTTTCTTTGAGCGAAAGGCTTGTCAGGATCGTGGCCAGTGCCCAATCGGTATCTGCCTACTCCTTCGGGATATCGGCGTGAATGCAATGAATGTTTCCTTTCATTAAATTTGGGAGACTGACTCATACTTGGCCGGTGTATGACTCCAATGTAGTAACACCGAGTTTGACACTTGTATGTATGTTTGTATTATCTTGTGGCGATAGGGCTAAAACAAGAAAAAACATGTTTTTGCACCCCTCATTTTTAATTTATTTGTTGAGTAATCATGTGAAAATTTCAACTAGATAGCTAGTACGGTTCAAGAGATAAAGCCTTTTATAGATCTGACGGACTGACAGATAGACATAGTAATTGGGTACCCTTTGAGTACGGAACCCTAGAAGTTATTATCGTCGTGTGCTTAAAAGATTAAATGGAGCGTTTTTTTTTTGTTGACACTAAGAGCGCTGGTTTAGAAACTTGATTTACATGTTATTTGGAATTGGAGCTTTATGTTATTTTGATTGGGTTGGGTTTATTTTTTGCCCCTATCTTATACGAGTATATTAAACTTATTATATTAAAGTCTCACTTATCTTATACGAAACGCATAAAATTCGCGGCCCCAAGTTCAGAAAACGGAAACAAATCGATTAATTACATATCTATTTCTCTTGCTACATAACATTATACTACTAGATTTTATAATTGTTACAATGTGACAAGATGCATTTTTGTTAGTCTACTGTATACTGTGAAACATACTGCAAAATGTTGATACATGAAAGCATAACAACAAACAAACAAACAATAACAAGGAAAACAGTACGCCTACTTAATGAAATCAGATATTGGTTATGCGGAGGACGATCAAGACACCTTCAACGAACGATTCGACAAAACAAAACAATAAACTACAATTTGAGATTCGGCGAATTGAAACAACACACAGACAAATGCAATAACGATTTTCTAAACTCCAAGTAGATCAAGGCTCGCAGATGAGGCTGCGGTCACATCTGAATGTCGCTGGAACGATGTTTCCACATTATATTGCAAAATTTATGCAATTATCAAGTCCAATTAGCTATTTTCAAACTCTACAAAAGGGTTTGTTTATAACTACAGGCAAAAGGCGAACATAAACAATGACTATATATCAGTTTTTTCATGTATCACATACATGTGATCGGTCGAGGCGATTCCTTGTATAGTAACCAAAATTAACACTTATTTCGCGGAAAGCTAAGTGTGATGTACTATTACTCTATTTGTTGTCACGTATGTAGGCGTTCATTGTCCGCGAAACGGGATACCGCCGTTTAGCCAAGTATTTTTCGCCAAATTTTACTTCCCAATAAACTTATGGCATCAGTTTCATTTCCCAAATGAAACTTTAGCAAGTTTTCATTTCGCATTTTATTCATTTGGTCAAATTATCATTTCGCATAATTTTACTGCGTCAAGTTTTATTAAGACAAACGTTTATTATGCTAACGTTTTATTTTGGCAAGTGTTATATAGCAAATAATTGTTTGATTAAATTTATATTTCGCATTTTGTTCATGTGGTTAAATACTATTAGGCATAAATACAAGTAATTTAAAAATTTAAGCTTAAGATACATTTATTTGTAGTATTATATTCTGATTTAAAAAAAAACTTACGAAAGCAATTTGGTGTAAAAAGTGTGTTTAAAATTTGGTTGTTAGGTCAGTACACATAAGTAAAAACAGGTTCGAAGTTCCAGGATGGAGCGGAGCGCAGCGACGCTCCATCCTGAAACTTCGGGTGTTAGTTCTTTTTTTTATATAAAAGCGAAAAAAAATATTTCACTAAAAAACTTAGTTTTGAGTCAAACAAAAAAATTTTTGTTCTAGTTTACATTTCGCATTTTATTCATTTGGTCAAAATATACTTTTGACTGAATAATGCTTGGTAAAATGAATTTTGACCAAGTATTTATTTGGTAAACAATAACTTGCCATAATAACTTTTGCTAACTGTTTATTTGCTTTAAGTTGTTTTGAGAAATGTTTTTTTGCCAAGTGATAATTTGCGGAAAATATTTTGGGAAGTAATACTTTGGGAAACGATTTTTGGCAATACATTAGTAAACCCCGCGAAACAGTAAGTTAATAAATTGCATTCGATTGTGAGTATCGAAGATTTCTTACAAATCAAAAGTCAAGTTAACTTTGCAAACAAAATTTAAAGTTTACTTGACCAACGAATGATCCTAACTGCGGAAATAGCTATTGGGGTCTATACATATGCTCTAAACAAGAACGGAAGAATCCCTCAGGAGAATTATGTCCCCTGGTCAACGCAATAGGCGTGGAGTGGAGGCCGACACCCCGCCAACGGCGGAATGCAATAGCCACGACCACGATCATATTTCTGAAGCAAGATGCAACAGTGCGAGGTGGCAAAATGCAATTGCACAGCCTTTACATAGTACTATGCTCGAGTTACGACCATCGCGAGAATAATGTAGGTCGTATCCGATTTCAAAGCGCAGCGGGACTTGCACAATGAAGGCCAATCGACCAAATTACATTACTCAGCCAGAAGTACGCGGCATAAGCGTACATACCGTTCAGGCGACATTCACCACAATCGGAAACTCAATTTTCCCCAAATTACTCGATGGCGATAAAGCGAGTGATACGATAAGATATTCGCCCTGATTTGAAGCATTGATTTGACGAAATTAAAACTGTCCACGTCCGTGACAGAGCGTCGCGTTGTTTAACATGCTACAGTAATTATCACTTGTAATGAGCATACAAATTATTAGGCAAAATCGTTGACAATGTAGGAGTTAGTGACTAGAGAGATTTCAAGATGTGGCATTTTGTATGGGGTTTAGTGGGGTTGGGTCACGGTCGGTCGAGCAGTTTTACCGGTCAGACGGGACCGATGTTATGAAACATTCCGCCGACGTCACGGCAGCGGCGGGAAAGTACTCGCCGATACCAGCTGACAATACCTAAGCTTGTTGCTGTTGACGGAATTAGATACACTAACTTGCCCCAACTTACTACTCGCGACTCGCGAGACGCGAGCTCGGCTCTCGTAGCAACACTTGTCTACTGCAAGTTTATAAACTTCGCTGGACGCGTTGATTTCGTAGAGGCGCGTAGCGCGGCTACGTGAGCGTTGTAGCAATCAACGTTTACTAGCGTTGTCTACTGAATCAAATAGTTAAATGAGGGTACTTGTAAAAATATTACTTAACTTACAAATTATTTTTGCATTGAAAATAAAGAAACGTAGGATTACGAAATTTCGGAATTGCCACACCAATTAAGTTCAAAAAGTGTCGAGACAAACCGGTCAAAGGGAAACTGCCGTCAAAGCACGGGAGTTCTCGCGGGACAGGGCCACGGTTAGAGTGTCGGCCTCCTTTCCCTGCAGCACTGGCGCAATGAACAAACAAAATAACTAGACGAAGAGATGCGCGCGCGACTTTCACTACAAGACTCGCGGTGCGCTTGCGTCGAGCGTGGCGTGCGAAGCGCGCGGCGTTGCGTATGCGACTGGCGGCTCGCGGCCAGCGCTTGGAGGGGCTGCCAGCAGGCTCTTATCGCGAATCACCTGATAACCGATCTGAAACCACCTTACTATCTGACATCTTCGCCAAACAGATTTTAACACGGTCACTCCCTCAGCACCTGTGATCAGCACCACGATTAAGTACTGTTAGTGTTTCCCCATCACTCTTCTGTACACCCTACAAATTAATTTGGAAAAAATTAAGAGAAAGCGACTTGTTTATCCACTCTATTTTGCAACAACAACAATACGTTTTTCAATGTAGGTACTAAATTTTTCTTACTTGCCTTTCCTAATAGGCAAGGAAGAAAAATTTAGTAAAACCTAGAGCAACTTGGCAAGGAAACCAAAATATAAATATGACAACCCTCCTTCTGGCTCGGTCGGGTAAAAAAACGGACTAAGTTCTCGTCTCAAGAAAAAAACCATGATAACGCTGCAGAATTCCTTGCCAGAGTTCTTACTTCTCATTACTTCTCTTACTTATCGTAAGGAGTCCAAGTCACACTTGGTTGATTTTTATAATTTGTTTGTATACTATAGGAACTGTACAGTAATCACACAAAGTATACATGTATTACCGTTTTTTTTTACGACAGAGCTAAAACATAAAATCGTTTATATATAATACAAGTTTTATGACACATATTTTTTATGTTAAGCAAATTTATTTTATTTGTATGTCAGTTTTGGTTAGTTTTTTGTTCAATCTCGGCCCCGAAAATAACACTAATTATTAATTTTCTTAAACTGTTATTTCTCAAACGTTTTTCGTGTTTTGTATGGCTCCGTAGGTTAAGTGTTGCATTTCTTTTTAAATTACCCAAACGTTGTAGAAAGGAGGTGGTATGGGAGCCCTTAGTGCGTAAGTGCGACTAGCGCTTGGCCTGAAATTCGCAATTTCTTAAGGTGTTAAAAATATGTATATAAAATATTGTACAAACATTGACCTGACAACGGCTTGGACACAGCCATTGTTAGGTGTACTTACAGAATCTAGGGCCAGACTAAAAATATTTGCTGTAGCAAATATTTGATACGGCTTCAGGACGCTTTTATCGTTGGAGAATGAACAATACATTGAATAATACAAATACAATTTAATTCTACTTTATGGACTCACTGCATTAAAATACAAATACAAGATTGGTGAAAACTCTATAAGCAATTTTTTCATCTTATTTTTATCTTCTTGAAAATAAATTGGCTATTTAACGACCTCGTGGCGCAGCGGTAGTGCATCTGCATACCATGCGAGAGGTCCCGGGTTCGAATCCCGGCTGGGGGCAAAAAAAAACCCAGTTCTTGGATGTTTACATGTTTGTGATGTCGTTGTTTCTGGTTCCCACGACACAGGGTATCCTAGTGTGGGGCCAGAAGCAATATATGTGCCTATATGTAAATGTTTATGTTAAAAAAATGTTTATGTCAATTATCAAAAGAAATTGGAATAGGCTAAAGACAAGTATGACATATCCATATCAAGAAAGTAACATTGCGGTCACCAACATGTTTATCAAAATTCTGTTTATCTAACTCCTAGTTACCATTAAAGTGGGACAAATTCGTACAAGAATGCCTAAATAAATAACCTAATGAGGTAATCATACTGGAAAAAATATTAGATTTGAAATTCGTGGGGCTACATTCGTCTGTGTAATAGGTACCAAAGAAGATTTGTCATTGATAATGGTATCTGTACACAACATGACATTTTAACCAGAATGATAAAACAATTAATCAAATTGCAATAGGTCACTATTGTTTGGTCAACAAAACGTCGATCCGGAAAGAATCCAATATATAATTGAAAATTATCAACAGGAAGCACGATCAGGTTAACAAAACTTCCTTCCTTCCTCATACGGATTTTCTCGATAAATAAAATAAACTCCTAACATTTCGAGCCATCCTACCACAGGAAAGGAAACCCAACAAGCGTCGGTGTAGCCACACAAATTGGATTAAAAATGGACGCGATTTACTCAGTAAGTTGTATCACACATGTACGTCTCGAGGGCATAGGGCCAAAACCAGTTAGGTCAACCGTGGCGGCCTCGTAACTTATTAACCGAGTTTCTTGCATAACATCCGCCCTTTTTACGCGAGGGCAAGGCCTGCTACGCCTACGATCTTAAGACATGCGTTAAACAGGCAACCTGGCCGTAGTCTGGTTTCATTCACTATCTATAGGATCAATTAGACTGTACTACAATGTATTTACCCTAAAATTAACGTGCTGAATTGAGAATCGCGGAAACTAACTTGCTGGCATCGCATCTCTCATTCATTACAAAAGTAAACTTTCGCAATATTACGTAGCCACAGTATGAGGTTACGGGGATTTGGCGGCCCAAATGGCAATTGAGCAACACAGGTTGGTCAGCTGTCGACAGCACATCAACCTTTACATACGTGCACTCTAGTCTTACAGGCGAATTTGCAACAAAAATGTAAAGATCGACCTACTGTCGACTGTACAGTCAGAGGCGTTGGGCACATACCCGTTTTTTTAGGGTGCCGTACCCGAAGGGTGCCAAACGGGACCCTATTACTAGGACTTCACTGTCCGTCTGTCTGTCGGTCTGTCTGTCTGTCTGTCACCAGGCTGTATCTCATGAACCGTGATAGTTAGGCAGTTGAAATTTTTACAGATGATGTATTTCTGTTTCCGCTATAACAACAAATACTAAAAACAGAAGAAAATAAATATTTAAGGGGGAACAAACGTAATTTTTGCAGCAAACGTAATTTTGTGCCGTTTTTTGCTCGATATTAATAACCGCAACAGGTAGACGCTTGAAATATTCACAGAATATTAGTTTTATATTCGCTTCAAAAATAAATAATTGAGTTAAAACAAAATAAATATTTAAGGGGGGCTCCCATACAACAAACGTGATTTTTTGCCGTTTTTATTTCTCGATCTTTGTGTCTAATGTCGCATAGATAATGGTACGGAACCCTTCGTCCGCGAGTCAGACTCGCACTTGGCCGGTTTTTTATATCTACAGGCTCTGCGCGATAAGATCAGGGTTAGCGGCTATTGTCTCAGTATCGTTACTGGGTCTATGAACAGGCACCACTAAACCAATCTCATCCACTATCTATACAACGGAGACATTGTGTAAAGTTTATCGGTCGATAGTGGCATTCCCTTCAGGTATGACAGCCGGATACCTAAAATACGAGTATCTCTACCGAAGTATTACTCTATCTCAGTGTTCTATTCGGCTATTGCGACATAATATCTGACGGAACAATTGATACATACTGGTAAGTGTTATAATACTGACGGGCGACCCGAAAGCTACGCAAACTGAACACCAAAACTAACTTCTTTTTGTGTTCTGAGACATTATCCATAAAATGTTACTGGGAATCAGTACTATCTTGTGGGTTCTTAACGTATAATTTTATTTTTACGCGTAATGCATGCATAACTTTCAGTGTTCGTATGACACGGACAGAGCCTAAGTATAAGCCAGCGCTACCATATACCGCTATCTTTATTTGTACTGTGGCGCTCCGCCACGCTTGATCCCGATGTTTTGAATACATTGCGCGTTGAAATTTCAGATTCGTCTCTTGGAAAGAAATAAACGATACATTTTCAAAATGCAATGAAAAAGTGTGACTTTGAACCACAATAGCTTAGGCTGACTTGCACCACTTTCATAAATGTGGCTGCATTTAAATAAAATTATTAATACAAAAGTCGATTTAAGTAGCGATTTAAGTGCTATAAAACCAGTGGTGCAAGTCGGCCTTAATTAATATATCTAAGCCAGTAATTACTCAGGTACGGTTCCATAGGAAAAATAGTTGTAATGATGCAGAGAATACGGGGATTTCGGGAAGTTCTTTCAAATCCGCACATTTCACACCCGATATATCCTTTGGGCAAAGTGGAGGAGAAGACAGCCGACCAACCGTTAAATGAAGTGACCAGATCACCAAGGAAACAACACTTAAGTTTCACCAGGCCATCCACACAGCAAACGAAAGGTCCAGACGGACAGCACTCTACACCGATCCCCGTCATAGCGGTCACGATCACAGTTTATTATACTGTGCCACGATCCTCAGCATTGAGGGACCCACTTATTGGACTGGATATCCCTCACATCATCACATGCTACAGGTGATAAATACGGACGTGTAACGGTTATCATTGGGGCAACGGAAGATGTAGCCACTCGCAAAGCCGAGACTGATGACGAGCGATCGAGACTAATGAGGTCGTGACGGGCCACTCACCTACTGTCTTAGTCACAGGTATTTGGCCCTACACATGCTGTTGTCTTGGTAAAATACTAGAAGGAAGTAGGTGAATAAAATACACAATGACATGCCTTCACCCACACCATTTGCAACTCTTGCAAGGTTTTTCCCTTTCACAGTGAATATGAATTGCCGTTAGTCGGTTGGCAGGGAAATTAGCAACAATAAGAACATCTTCGGAAAACCAAACTGAAGAATTACCTTCATTGCTTCCGCTGTCGGGTAAAAAGTGCGAGAACGATGCGCAAGGACGGACTGACGAATGTTAAACGAAAACAACGAAATCTTAAAGGAGATCAACGATATGCAGCAAAAAGTTCAAGTGCACTCCATAGTAATTTAATAAAAATTCAAGTCATCGCCATTCAATGGGTGGCATTTACGCGCGACAATAAAATAAGGCCCGAGAGATCTGGCCCCTAAAATGTCATCAACGATATATCAGCGAGACCTTCCAGTGAAGTGTTTCATTCAAGAGCAGCGAGACTGTCCCATGCTGAAAGAAAGATGGCTTTTGCCAATTAGGCAATTAGGTTCGAATTAAGTAACGCTTCATTAAAAACGTATGTTTTGGCTGAGATTCAAAAAGTTTTACGAACAGACTTGTGGGTAGTTTTTTACTTTACTTATGTCGCGCTCTATACATACATAAGCAGCCTATATATGTCCCACTGTAGGCACAGGCCTTCTCTCAGGGAGAGAGTATGGGCTTAATCACCACGCGTGCCCATCGCGAATTGGCGATTTCAAGCGCTGAGGTACGTGAATAGCTCAGGCACTCGGATTTCCTCACGATGTTTTCCTTCACCCTTAGTGAGTGGTGTTGCTACTATAACTTCACAAATGTACATACCTTACATAATAGGTACATACCCGCACTAGGAATCGAACCTGGGTCTCGCTTGCGAGTCCAATGTTCTAACCACTACGCTACCACCGCTATCTATTCGATAAATTTTTCTACACTATTCAGTCTTGCGTCCGGTGCAAGTCTACTTGTGTACAACGCGAATCGCAAATACAAAATAATTAAATATGGTTATGTTATTATGAAGAAAGAGACTACCTATCTACATTTTGAGTTTTAAAGTTTGAAGTAAGAACAAGGCTAAGCATAGAGTTTACCCATTCATGTACCCCACTAAATTCCTACTGGGAACACTAGGCTTTAATTCCTTGGAGACGAGACGTAGTAGAGACCAGTTACTTATAGCTATTAAAATTCTGCGGGGGAGGATCGACTGCCCAACTCTACTAGAGAGACTACTTCGGCTGAACGTGCCTAGCCGCTTTCGGTATGGCTCAAGGATGCTTAGGGCTCTTTTTAGTAATGAGCGAGTTCGTACTAGCGCTCGCCGCTGGTCCCCGCTGAACCGCACCCTTGCCCGATTGAACCGGATGCATGCGGCGGCTCCCCACGCCGATATCTTTAGCAGTCATGAGAGTCAACTTAAGAAGGAATGTCTGGCGATTTGTGAGGAAAATGAATAAGTGACATTACTCTAATTAGATTGACATTTTATTGATACCTTTGTGACAAAATTCAATTTCCGTGTGATTATTATCTTTTTAATCGAATTTATTTATTGACATGTGAACGAATAATTGTAAAAAATTAAATTTTATGAATAACTGACATTCCTCATTTCATGAATTGTACTTTAAATTTTGTTTTTTTTTGAATTAATCTTAATTTTAAATTAAATCTAAAGTAAATTGTACATATGTATATAATTTTAATGTTCTAATTTTTATAATTTTTAAATGTAATAATGTGTGATGTAAATAATGTTTAATGTTTAATGCAATTAATTACGCAATAGTTTCAACTGTAATGTAATTATTTTTCTTGCAATAATAAATAAATAAATAAATTAAAATTATAGCGACTCTCAAGGGCAACAAAGTACTCGTAAGTACTAAGAAAATTACTTCTCAGTTAATAACGTAGATATTAAAGCCTTACGGTAGTTACGGTGTTATATATAAAACCACGATTCAAACACTCCTCAGAGGCAGTGTAAATATACTGTGGTTACGTTTTTTCCCTTTCATCATCATCATCAGCCACTGCAGGACATAGGCCTCCTTCGTGGTTTTCATAACCACGAGGGGTTTTGCCATAATCGCCACGCTTGGGAGGCGGGTGGGCGATCGCAGTATGCGGTTGGAATCTCAGGAAGACGCTGCTGCCCGTCTCCTGGTAATTGATTTCCTTAGTCGCCTTCTACGACATCCACGGAAGGAAATGGAGTGACGCTATTCTTAACCGGCGCCACACGGCGTTTTCCTTTTACCACAGACTATTTAAGCTGCCTCGTGTTTTTATAAATAGGACATTAAGTAAATTTTACTTTGATAGGCAGGTACTATAACTTGAGATTTAGTCGCGTATTCATAAACGGTCGCGGTTTGCTTTTGGTTTACGCCATCAACAATTGCTATTATTATAAGATTCAGGGAAGATAATCATTCAAACGACTTAGTAACTTCCAGCCAGAATATAAAATAGAGTAGGTACCTACATGAAAGCTTGGTTAAAACTGTCGGCATCAGAAGATTATTAGCACAATGACCTGGACAGAGCCCTTATTCTCGAATGTACTCTATCTATTTAAAACGAGACTTTCTCATACAGCTGCTATTAGAGTCGTGTGTTTGACATTAAACAATGTCGAAAATTAAGTCTCTAATGTTTTTCATAACAGTATAAACATTCCAGCTCTATCTGGATGATTGATGAGTTTATGCATCATTGCTTGTATTTTTAATGACGCCATGGTTTTAGCCCTGACTTGTGTATTGTATCACGAGATACAAACCAGCAGCGGGACGGATAATTCTTGGGATATTTTCACGAAGTAACAGTTAAAGCGTTAGGCTTCATCATAAGCAGCCTGTATACGTCCCACTGTAGGGCACAGGCCTTCTCTCAGAGAGAGAGTATGGGCTTAATCACCACGCGTGCCCACCGCGGATTGGTGATTTCAAGCGCTGAGGTATGTGAATAGCTCAGACACCCAGGTTTCCTCACGATGTTTTCCTTCACCGTTAGCGAGTGGTAATGCTACTATAACTTACAGGCTTGTATTATTGATAAAATACCTGCACTATTCTCCGCCTGCACCGTTATGGTTTTGTAAGTGCCTTGTTGTTTTCTAGAGATCAGTCAATAAGTAATTTTATAAGTAAATAATATTAGCTTCTCGGAAAGGAAACAAATTCTCATAGCTGTTTAGGGAGATCGCTTTTCAATTACTAATGAAGGCCTTAAGAAACAACGAAAACTATGTAATATTTATATTATTATAGTTCCGAGTAATTCAACAGACTCATTGTCTCTTGACGGGAACAATAGGTCGAGTAACAAAACGGTCGTAAAACACATCTCTATCTCCAAGTTTAACTGTCTCTCCACCTGCAACTTGTATTGCAATACTAACGAGACACTAGAAGCATTTCCGACCCGTTTAACGCGTATACACAGAGGTAGTAAATTGCAAGATAGTAAGAACACTTTACGACGTGATCATTCTTAAGAACTTCTTCTTGCAGAGAATGTTTTCATACGCTTTCGTCGGCAGCAGCTGGTCCTGTAGCTCAGAACAAATTCACCCGCGTTCGAAACAAGTAGGGGATTAAGATAAAGGAGAGCACCAATACTATTTTCTTTACGAGACCGATGGCCCGACCGTGCTATCAGTGCAAACAAAGCTACAGCATTCTTAATGGAATACGATGAGACATGATTAGATTATTGCAAGCAAAGTTTAAAAACCGGCCAAGTGCGAGTCGGACTCGTACATACATGTTCGTACATTATAGTACGTACATATTCCTAGATGGACTTCTATATTCATAAACCTTTCTGTTGGGTCTGCCATACTCGGGTAAAATGTACAGATCCTAAAATTAACAGTCTTATTTATAAAGACACGATTCCTTAAAACATCGTTCAAATGCAATCTGGACATTCCCTTACGCGCTAGGCTGTATAAAATGCACTTGAGCGGTGTTATAAGTGATCGTGTTTTTATAAATACCGTGGTATCCTTTAAAAGACGAAAGAGTAAGTTCTAAGCTGAGAGACCGGAACATTGATAGGATAAATACGATATCATCAAAGAGAGTCGAGATACACAACTTACGTTATCCGGATTGATCAATACAATCCTCGTTGTTTAGTAAACACACTCCATACCCGATGCTAGTCTTGTGCGCACAATGTTTATAAGGAACGTGCTACAGTAAATTCTGAAGGTACTCGAAACGTTCTAATTCTAAGAAACATAGGCAAGGAATTCACATTATGACCAAGCAACAAGTGATGTTTGAAAACAATGATGTTGACCAGCACCAGAACTCTATAGATCCGTTCCAATCAACCCAAATGGCACACGGATTCCAAAATAGCGTGGTGAGATCATCTGTGAAATACGGGTAGTTGTATTATTTATTTATTTTGGGTGAACTTAGATAGATCGATAAAGTAGCTGCCAAAAACATACAGTACGATAGAGGAGCGTCGGACCCACGCTGGCGAAGGCACAGGTGTCAAAGGACACAATGCCACGAAACTGAAAACAAATGAATGCCTTTACAACCTTAACCTAACTAAGGCAAAAATACCTGCTCCAAAATATAATGTAACTTAGGAAATTGTGGTACATTTCTGTATTCTCATAGTGGGGTAAAATACTCGCTGGTTTTTAATATCGTACGTGTCGTATATGGAATTTTAGTAATACGCGAGCGACGACGGCCTAGTTCGCGGGAATGTGATTTTCCTGGAAACCCGAAATATAGTGTCGCAAATTGGATTTGACTGCGACGCGTGTAACATAAAATAATAAATATTCACGGTACAAGTGAGTGTGCGCGAATACACCTCAGTCTGCGACGTAGTTCCAGCTGTGTCATGGATTTTACATTCTCGTCTCTGTAGGAACGGGACTGTAAAATGCAACAATACCAATTTCGGAGATTAAATAAATACCTAAATAAAATGAATAACTTCCACACAACACAATCACTTGTCCTACTCCGAAAGTAGGATACCCTGTGATACGGTAACCAGGCAAGGACATCACAAACATGGAAATACACCCAGACTGAGGTCATTAATTTGTACAAATGTACGGCGGATTATTCGAAGCAAACACTTGTTCTTACGGATTCGGTAGCTTCAAAAAGGCGAAGGCTTCCTGACTTAAAGACCTCACTTAAAGAGATGATCTAAGCACCAATTGACTCACAATAGAGGACGCTTAAGTCAAGACTGAAAAGTGAAGAGACCTATTCGAAAAGCGAAGGCTGGCGAGCCAAGAAATAATGTCCCGTGAAAGATGTTTATTTATTTATCCAACCGCACCCATACGTGCTGGATCAGTTTGTGTTACACTCCAATTCACTTTGGTCGACCTAAACAGTTTATTTAGTTAAGTAAGTCGTTCGTTTAGTTTCAAGTTAAATTCTAATGCGGAACCTCAGTCTTGGAACAATAGCGGTGAATAGTCTGTATAAACAAACACCCGTATTATCTTGGCAGGTTTACATAAGCCATATGTGCCAGTGTGACTACATGCTAGAAAACAGACCTACATGCAGAAATGTTGTCATAATATGATACTAAAGCAAAGGGGCTTGGGTAAAGGTGGCATGGCGGCCAAGCGAAAAAAACGGAGCACTAAGAACAAACCAAGTGAATGCCCTCAATAAGCACTAAGATTACCAAAAGTTAATTGCAAAAAAAAATACATATCAGACTGGTGCAAATTGGTCTTGTAACCTAAACATAAACTAGGCTTGACCAATTTTGATGAATGAGGTATCAAATAAAATATATTACTAGAACTTAAATATATTATACTCTAGGGTATATGAAGTCACAAAAACCGACCATGTGCGTGTCGGGCCACGCACTGTATAGGGTTCCGTAGAAGAAGGGTTTTTTACCTGCCTTAAAGTAACAACTCAATCAAAATAATTTTCAATTAAATTATACGAAATTTTCCTATTCCGCCTGTTACCCGATAACTTGTAAAGCCGACTTAGCAGTGATAGTTTTGCTGCAGTGATTTCTTACAGTGATTATATGAGTCTGCTTCAGCGGTTATAGTACCAGAAAAATCAGAAATCGAACAACAACCGCTGTTTATCCCCCATTTTATTTATCCGGGACCTTATGCTTTCATTTTACATCTCATTCGACAAAATTGGTCATGCTAAAGGTACTTTTTAGGGGATGTGTAATTGGAAAAAATATATCGATATATATCGTATCGATATTTTTCAAATGTATCGATATATCGACAAAAAATATTCGACACAGAGTTACACCAACCAAACAAACAGACTGTCCTGTCGTTGTCATTGTTAGCACCGCTGCTCAGACCACAAACAGGCATAAAGGTAGTATAGCACTGTTAGTATAAGAAAGGGACTGAATAAATATTTAGTTACATATTTATCCAGTCTAATCGCGATTATTTATGAGGTAACCTTTTAAATTATTATTTATGTTGTTATTGTTGAATAACTAACTCTCACACAACTTTCTACGATCAACGAGCAAATGTGAGCAATAAGTCCAGTCAACCCTTATTAACAGTGTAATGAAACAGGCCGTAGTCTATTGACATATTTTTGTTTATTCTTATAAACAAAAATACATATGTCCATATCGCCTCGAACCCATTCAGCTTCATCATCATAATCAGCCGGTGTCAGTCCACTGCTGGACATAGGCCTCTCCCAAGACACGCCACTTAGCCCGATCTAAGGCTCTTCTTTTCCAGTCACTGCCCACCGCTTTGCGAATGTCGTCGCTCTACCTGGTCACAGGGCGTCCTACGCTACCTTTGCCGATTCGCGGTCTCCACTCTAGAACCAGTCTTCCCCAACGGTTATCGGTCCTGCGGCATTCAGCTTACGAAGTCTTTTTTTCAAAGATCTGTTTGGTCGTAAACATGATACGAAGCTTGAGCAAAACTCTTAAAAATATATCTATTTCAATATCCGAAGAAAATATCAAAAATCGATATATCGGAACAAATAAAATCGCCGATATAAAACGTGTCCCAAAATTCAACGATAAGCGTCATTCAACGACATTTTTCCTAAAATTTTTACGAACAGTCCACTTTTACTCATCGTGGTGTAAAAAAAAGTATGAAAACTACTACGGCAAGTTTTTTTAAAAGTTGGCGCGAGCAAGGAGTATTAAAACGTAACCAAAATTCCAATATGGTATCATACTCTAGGAAAACTAGCCTACTAAAAGAGTAACAATCTGTTGTTTATTCCACCGGTCGCAGGCAGCGCACATTTACTGCGTCCGAAATAGATTTGCAAATTCTTGTAATTTGTGGGACATGTATGACAGGCATCGACCGCTGCTGGTGCGGGGGCCGCGGCCGAATTTGCTGCTAGACAAAAGTGCGGGAAATATAGTCAGCTCAAGATTAGTTATCTTTTTGTACCATTGGCTATTGAGACTACCGGAGTGCGCAGTCCGTTTGGGGTGCGCAGGGCAAGGCCTTTATTTGGAAGTTAGGGCGGCGCTTGAGGGACCGCGGTTTGGACTGTCGCTTTGGGGCATATCTCATGCAACGGATCTCCCTGGTAGTTTAACGTGGTAATGGAGACATTTGCGTCAGATATGGCCCGGAGTGACTAAACAGGTTGCTCTGCTACACGGAAAAAAATAAGCTTTAGCAAAGTACCAATTTGCCTCGGTTAAAAATAACTCGACTACATACAACCAAGACATATTTAAAAACGTACAATAAACGTTTGTTAATTTTAAACAAGCAAGTATTGCTAAATGTTATTGGTTGTTATTTAGAAAGGTACTTGTTTATTTCCAAACAAGTGTCTCGATAAAATATAGTCTTTACCGAATTTGGTTAGAAATAGACAAGCTTAGTTAGATGCTAACAAGTAGGTACTTATGTTATTTAATTTTAGACAAATAAATACTAGGCTAAATTAAAATAAGTCGCTTGATGCCTTAATTAAAACCAAACAAGTTCCTTGTCTACCTGTAAATATGACCTCGGTTTAAAAAAATCGAGTAAGCCGTTACTATTTATTAACCGAGCGACTTATTTGAAATTTGACAAGAAATTGGCTGTCGAGCCGAGGTTGAGATCGGCCATTGTTTTTTATACTTCAAAGCGTGCGGACGTGTGCAGCTTTTTAAAATAGGCATCTACGAGTCGTTTTGACATTAAATACCTAAGTGAAACAAGTATAAGTGAAGTGTAAAAGGTGGCAACAGTAAAATCTTTTTGATCCCATGTTTATGTTTATGTGTAGAAATGTGTTGCAGGCAATAGCTTTTAACGAACGTTACTTTGCATATCATGTGAAGTCTTTCAATGAATATTGTACTGTATCTTTTTTCGTTACTGTCACCAACTGAAAATCTTTGTACGTGTTATAGATTCAATGGCGAACAATAGTAGTTTTTCTATTAAGAATATGTAAAACAGCCAATGTGAAACAATATAATATTTTGCTATATTATTTTAACTTAGGTACTTGGCAGGTGGTACCTTGGTAGGTAGTATTTTGAGTGTATACCAAACACGTGTATTTAGAAACAAAGATACCTATTTTTAAGATTTTACGAGAACTTTGACTGTTAACAACTAATAAAAATAATTTTTTTCTATGTACATAAACTTTCTTTTCATGTCTTTCAAATTTGGTACGTCGGCAAATGTATCATAAGGTCGTTCGGTCCGTATATTTTCACTAATCAAATAACTATTCGCTTGCATATGAACGTCTTTTTTTTCAATTCCCGACATGCCAATTTTTACCCCAAAGGGTAACCACAGCCATGTTAACACAACACTATTAAGCTTCAAATTTTCAGCGTGAGTTGACTTCGCTCTGTTTTGTATCTTCAGCCTATTTAAATCGTATACTTTGCCGTGTGTTACTTGGGTAACCACTGCTAAAATAAACTTTGCAAGTACCTATTCCGGACGACACCTTCGTGCCACACATTTTCGGCTTATAAGATGACTTGCAAGAAAGTGTATTTTAGTTGTGGGTTCACAAGTAACATACGGCTAATGCATACCGATTTGAATAGGCTGTAGCTACCCAGTTAACACAATTAACAGTACCAAGTAACTGGGCAACGTATACCAATTTCAATTGACTAAAAGTAACAAAGTGGATCGGTTGTAGCTGGGATACCGCCGTTTAGCCAAAGTATTTTTCGCCAAATTTTACTTCCCAATAAACTTATGGCATCAGTTTCATTTCCCAAATGAAACTTTAGCAAGTTTTCATTTCGCATTTTATTCATTTGGTCAAATTATCATTTCGCATAATTTTACTGCGTCAAGTTTTATTAAGACAAACGTTTATTATGCTAACGTTTTATTTTGGCAAGTGTTATATAGCAAATAATTGTTTGATTAAATTTATATTTCGCATTTTGTTCAAATTTTGGGTTGGTTGTTAGGTCAGTACACATAAGCAAAAATAGGTTCGAAGTTCCTGGATGGAAGGTTCCTGGAAGCGTCGCTGCGCTCCGCTCCATCCTGAAACTTCGGGTGTTAGTTCTTTTTTTTATATAAAAGCGAAAAAAAATATTTAGTTTTGAGTCAAACTTAAATAAGGTTGGTGCATGGAAAAGTCATAGGTACCCTACATTATGATATGGCAAAATGGTATGCCATTCAATATTTTGGGAAAGGTACTTTTTGCCAAACGATACTTTTGACTGAATAATGCTTGGTAAAATGAATTTTGACCAAGTATTTATTTGGTAAACAATAACTTGCCATAATAACTTTTGCTAACTGTTTATTTGCTTTAAGTTGTTTTGAGAAATGTTTTTTTGCCAAGTGATAATTTGCGGAAAATAGTTTGGGAAGTAATACTTTGGGAAACGATTTTTGGCAATACATTAGTAAACCATTAGTTGTAGCTACATAAATACTACCAAATAGTTGGCTAGGTGTGCGAAGCAACTTATTTGTGCTAACCGAGTTATTTTGCTAAACACAACAAAGCACATTGGTTGTGAGTACAGTCGTGTTTATTTCATAGTAACCAAGACAGTTCGTTATAGTTACCGATTAAATTAATTGATAATAAAAATAAGCTTGGTTAAACTTTACCAAGTTACTCTATTCAAAATCACATTTAGGTTTGCTAAGCTTACTAACCGAATAGGTTACAAGTTACTAACCTAGGAAACTTATTTTTTTACTAATTTACTGGGTTAATGTTACCAACATACTTTAACAAAACTAACTTGTTTAATTTTAGCAACGAAGTTTGCAGGCTCCCTCAGAACCAAGTCACTCGGTTGTAAATAGAAACTACTTATTTATTACCAGCCTTTTATTTTTTTCCGTGTATGGTTTTGCTTTTTATGCTATAAGTATAAGTTATTGTTGGACTTTTATAATGTGACCTATTTAATTTCTTGACGACGCACATGGTAATTTTATTATTATTATTTTGTTTATTCATCATCATCATTCAGCCACAAGAAGTCCACTGCTGGACATAGGCCTCCTCCATGGAGTTCCAAAAAGACCGGTTGGAAGCGGCCTGCATCCAGCGCCTTCCTCCCACTTGGATGAATGAGGTCATCTGTCCATCTTGTGGCTGGCATTTTGTTTATTAATTTATTGTTATGATTTCATAAATTTTGAGTGATTAAATATAAAATGAGAGATAGAGAGATAGACATTATAAGTACATCGGCGATCGGATATTTCGGCGATTGGGTGTTTTTCACCGTTTCGACTGCGCGGCCGTGGCGTTTAAGTCTCATAGTAGCGAACAAAATATAAAGCTAGGAGTCTTTTTGTGTAATGTAAACTATTTGACAAATTCAAATGTAGGTTTCAATAGTAGATTGTACAACAAGTGCATAAAACGCACCATTTTACTCGAGACGTTTATCCATCCGAGCGAGCTTGCGAGCGAGGATAGATATAAAGTCGAGTGTAAAATGGGTTTTATGGACGAGTTGTACACTCTACTTTTCACTTCGATTGACGACATTATTTATCGTTAATCAAATAGTAGATTGTACAACAAGTGCATAAAACGCACCATTTTACTCGAGACGTTTATCCATCCGAGCGAGCTTGCGAGCGAGGATAGATATAAAGTCGAGTGTAAAATGGGTTTTATGGACGAGTTGTACACTCTACTTTTCACTTCGATTGACGACATTATTTATCGTTAATCAAAAAACAATTTTAAGTTGTAACACAAATATTACAATGAAAAAATAATTATGGTTCCCGCCAATTAACTTTTTTTTCTTTTTTTTTCTGTAGGGACGTGACACCTGACTTAAGGTCGTTACATACTGCTCAGTTATAAAAACATTTTCTTTTTATAACTATGATAAGTTGTTGTTATGGCTTAAATACTATACTGATCTACTAAATTGAAAAATAAACAAATATAAAAAATAATAAATGAGACGAAATACAAATTATAAGTTTATTTCATGAAGTTTTATTGTGTACTTTGGCTGTTGGTATCTTTGCCTTGGTCTTAGAATACGAACGAAACGAAATAAAATAAAGAGGTTGTTGTATGAAGTTAAAGATGTTCGTGTGGCTGTTGCAGCGATTGCCTTGGTCTTCGACGAAGATTTTACTTTATGCTCTAGAGCATAAAAAGCGACTTTATGTCGCCTACGCACGACATAAAGACGAACTTTTAGAGCATGAGAAGTGAAAAAGTAATTTCAGACCTCTGCGACGCTTTATAGCGAGATATTGGCGATTGCGTGTTTTTCACCATTTCGACTGCGCAGCCACGGGGTTTTTGTCTCACAACTCCTGAAATATAAACTTAGGCTTTTGTTCTATACTTTTTACATTTTTTTTTCAAATTAAATCTGTTGTTTAGGTAAATTTCAAGTCTCTGCAACGCTTACTTGTAAAGATCTCCGTGGCCACGCCCCGTTCTCCGCGTGTCGATGGCGCGGGCATGTGCGAACCCATATCTTTTAAACCATTACTTTGACAAATTCACGGTTTTGGGAATCGACTTTGACATTTTTGTACCAAATCTTGATAACGTTTTTTGAAAATACGCCGTGGCAGTCGCAACGGACATAATATTTTACACAAGTTTGACACGGTCTGTGTTATTTATCAAAACACCATTCCCTTAAAACACTGGTACATAAATAGTCTGTAGTGAAGTTTTTTCCTTGTAAAGTCTCTACCACAAACAATTTACACGGCGTTTATGGAGTTTTTTAAGGAATCAGTTTTTTTATGAATAACAGCGCATATATCAGCCCGATGCGTCATGTTTTTATGTAATTTTAGTAATCTTAGTAGGTATTTATTCATGGCATTCATTTGGTTATCTGCTGCACGAAAAAGAGAGAGTCATCCTCCGTACAAAATTACAAGCCTTATTTGAGTATTTACTAAATATTAATATCATTCGTAATTAAAAGCCAGCGAGTATCAATCGGTATTAGTTAATTAATTCTGATTTGACCATGTTGGGAATGAAGTACTTACTCGATTTCAGTGCTCCATAAGTCGTCATCGTCATCGTACATCTGTGCGTCAATTTATATTTTTTTTAGTTTTCTGTGGTTTTTAACTAAATCTGCGCAGTCAACAATAAATATAAGTAACTGAAAAAAGTATTTTATTCTTTATATTTTAGGTATTAGGAATAGAAGAACGACGTATCTAGCGAGCCCAGTACCTACCACCAAGGACTAAAAGTCAATTCATCGAAGTTAAATCTGTACGGTGACACAAATTAAAATTAATCGACCCATCCTTAAAGTATACAAACATATGCCACCATACAATTTATGCGAAGAAAATCGCAAAATTTCATCACGTTAATATTCTAAACGTCAAATTTTGCTACACATTCTTGTAAGATGTGACAAAGAAACCTATGTTTTTACGTAATTTCCTCACAATTTTAAAAGAGAAGTGCGAACAGTGTTAGAAACAGAGAGAAAGTCATTGTAAAGAAATCCTTACCTTGATGAAAAGAAATTCATTAATGCAGCAGGTAATCCACTTCAAGAAAGCACCAAATAACCCATTAGGTAATATTTAGGTTAAGATGTTTGCACTCACGAAAACGTTTTATTGTTGCAGCCCACTAAGCGAGCACTGAATTTTATCAATGTTTTAATTTATCAGTGATATTATAATATTTCGCGATATCAGCTGCGTCGCCAATTCGGTTATCTTTTGAACGACGCGTTATTAAAATAAAGAGGAAACTGAAAATAATTAAAAAAAAAAATCTAAAAATAATTTCGCATGTGTATACACAGTACGTCCAAAATATATTTATATATATAGATATAGATAAATAGATAGATAAATCATTTATTTGTGCTTAGAGACACATACACATAAATATAATAGAAAACTTGATGACATACAATAGTTTAGGTTACAGACTTATCTTACAAACTAACTTATATGTATAAACATAAAGTTATATGGCACTTTTAGGCCATACATGGGTGTGCCACAGAAGCTCAAAAGGCCGTATCTCAGCATTATAAATATCCACTTTAATTAAGCAGATATTTTACTGATTTTTAGCTACAGCCAAAGAGTGTGAGAACGGCGATGATAGATATTTATAGATAACGTTAATCATTAATATGTTTAAATAAAAAATAAAAATAAAAATTATATATATGTTTAGATCATCGCCTATATAGAAGAAAACATGCTTTACTTTTTTTTAAATTACAGAAATTAATTTGGTGACCTGACCTTGAAAATTACTTATAATTTGGAGCTATAGTCACAAAATAAGACAATCCCCGTTCCTAGTCTTCGTCACGTTTCTAGAGGACATCAATTTCTGCCAAAGGGCCAATACCAGACTTTTTTATCACATGGTTCTTACACAAAGGCAAAGGCCTCCCCCTTCCAGACAAAGAGTTTCAATCATTTGTCACCTCTGACCACTCCGGCCAGAACTTTTCGAGATCACCCCGCCATCGCCACCGTCTTCTGGGCCGCCCCCGTTTGCGACAGCCGCCGCGCGGCGCCAGCTAATTCGACAAAATAAATCGAATCTCTCAATGAACAGATAAATACATCATTTTGTCCCCAGACGCTCCAACGAACTCCTAGAAGAACAACATTCAATCGTTCAACAGCAGACGAACGTTTAGATGCGCAGTGGAAGCTATTAGCTTCGTTGCATCGGAAGAGCCTCGTCAGACGCTATACTGCGCATCGTCATCTCGAGAGGTGTCCGGAGAGCGTGCGGCGCTCTAACCGTTTATCCGCAGAATAAATGCAGCAGAAGCACAGAATCTTAGTTATTATCCTAAGAATGGACAAGGAATGTGTGATGGAAATTTTTTAAATCGAGGGTCCGTATAATGCCAGCTCCTCATGGTAATGAAAACCACGAAGGAGGCCTATGTCCTGCAGTGGGCGTCAAATGGCTGATGATGATGATGATAATGCCAGCTGCCCGCCACTTCAAACAACTAATTGTCATTGTTGATCTATCATTGTAATATGAATGATTTTTTTGGAAACGACCAACTTTAAATGTATTTTTTCAGGAATTACGCATTTTAGTAGCAACCCTGTATGCATGCTTAGCGCTTGCACCATGCCCCTAACCCGGGGTCAACCTGTTGTAACGGGTTAACCCAGTGTCAAATTGTACTGGTAACCATGGTAACTCCAGGTTTAACCGGTTAACCCCGGGTTAGTGGGATGGTGCAAGTGGCGCTTAGACAACTAAAATCTTAACCTTTCATTTTGGCTCTGTCGTAGTCGGGTAAAAATTGATATATATTGGTAATATATATTAATTTTTAGAAGATGTTGAATAAAAAAGCTATCTAGAGGCTAAAAATTCCACCCATGCCGGGACTTGAACCCGCGACCTCTGGCTAATCGTGCCAGCGCTCTCCCAACTGAGCTAATGGGCATTAGATGTTGAATAGTTTTACAATGAAAACTTGTCAAGTGTGATCTGTAGATTTAAAAATTACACTATTTTTCCTTATTTTAACACTGCTAATTCCGCGAAGACTAGGAACTTGGCTAGTTCTTATATATAAAGTATTTTTTTGGGACGAGGAGTTGGCCATTTTAGAGAAAATAAAAAATGAAAATAAGAAATATAAAAAAATTGATAAGAAAATGTAAAAAGTTACATTGTTGTTTTGGTGGGATTTCATGACTTTTTGTGAAGAATGTAAGTCTAATGAAGTGCATAATAGCTTAGAATTGAGAGTAGCCATTATAGTAAGAAAATAGTTTGATTTAATTTTCTGTTTATCAGACCTCCTAACAATGCCTTTTTCTACCTACAACGGATTACATGGTAGCACTTAATACACCGTCTAAACTTACTACCCTGTATAACATGTTCACCTAACATAGATATATTTTTTACGATTTTAGATTTTCGTCAGGGTCTTCATATGTCCAGGTTAATGTATAAGTTGTTTGCGACGAAATTATAATTTATTTTTATATTTATTTTGCTGCTGACAGTACCTGTTTTACATATATATGAATGCAGGAATGCCCAACTTTCAACGGGTTTCTTTAAAGTCTTTCTCTAATCATTACGGATTAGGCACTTAAAACGCCGTCTCAGGGTCATAACCAGGGTCTATAACCTGGTGTATATTTTAAACTATTTTCTTTATTTTTTTATCGGTCTTCACATGTCAAATGAAGTGAAAATAAGTTTATAAATATGATCTGCTATCGCTATGAAAGTAAAAAGTGATATTTTGATTTTTTTTTTTGCTGACGGTACATTTTTTTCAATATCTGTAAATGCAAATATAAATAATTTTAATAATTAGGATAGGTCTTCTAACAAACATTGTCTCTATCTACAAAGGATTAGGTGTTCCCCTCAAATTACGACCCTGTATAACACGGTCACCCTGTCTATTTTCATGATTTTTCGACTTTTTCCGTTACATATTCCGTAAACACTGCTTATATTCCTAATTTCAAATCTCTAACCCCCGGTTTCTCGTACACTAACAAGCTGTTAATCTACGGTTTTTTTTTATGCACTTCGGTCAATTGACAGCTGTTAACAGTAAATTAACAGCGTGTTAGTGTACGAGAAACTGGGGGTAAGTCCATTAGAAGTACCCTAGACTTTTGATGATCGTTCTTCTCTTTATTCTGATGCGAACGAACGGAAGCTGGTTTGCTAGTAAGCCCAACGTTTCACTGGTGGTGTCAACTATAGAGAAGAAGTGACAACTAAATTGATCGCGGACCCCCGACAGGAGACGACACAGGAAAACTATGCGAACCCTCTGTTTTATTTGTTGAGTGCATTTATTCAATTGATGCATCCATCCAACTCCTAATGCATCCGAATTAATGACGCACAAACTACAATTTCGTGCCGAGCACACTTTAAAGCTCTTTTACTATCGAATCGTGGAGTGCACACTTGAAACTAAAATAAGACTTAGCGTAAACGAAATATGTACCTAACAGACGACGGTGGTATACTTATATACTTCAGGTGGTGGTGACATGCTGTCAGAAGAAGGAAAATGTTTTCTATTGTATCAGATGAAAATAAGTTATCTTATCCGTTTCTTTGTGGACCAAACAAGACATCGGTGTCACTAAATACATAGTCGGGTAGGGGGCTCGTCTGACTGTTATCAATTCTTGTCACAGATCTGTCCTCTTATCTGGACACTCTTGTGTTAGTTTAGTGCGCAGTAGTCGCTGCTATCAGCGCAACTTGCTCGTCTTTCCACGAACTACTAAGGCTTTTCAACTTCAACTTTTCCTTCAGTCGTTTCAAAAAACCCTTTTACTTTTAGAAAAATGGAAATTACCGACGACGACGCTGATATTTAGCTTCGGTGTCTACAGACAGACAAAATAAATATTGCATCGTATGTTCGAATACCTGTCATTATCCATCTTATTTGGCAACATAACTTGCAAATGTCACTAAGCGAGGACGTTATTCTTTGGCAATATGGTAAATAAATGTAAGAGACTTTGTTGTGTCAAGTTCTGTACATGTTTTTTTTAAATACTTCAAATATTGCACTCTGTTGATGTTCCTTAATTAATAAACAAAATAGAAATTTGCAACTTATGATCATGGAAGACTACAAGACCCTGTTTTTACCCGTCTGGAAACCAACGGACGGAAGATTATTTAGTGAAGTTGTTTACACAGTTCAGCCCCAAAGGAGAAAGGACCGCGATAAACAATCAACACTGACTCATTATGACTAAGAGCTGGTTGACAGATCAGCCACCGCAGCTCACGACTCGCGTATGGAAAGGGCCTTCACTGAAATGAAAGGAATCACGATATTCCACCAGAATGAGGTGCTATTATAATGATATTAATATTCCTAACTGTTTGCTCAGTGGCCACAATCGAAGGCGTGAAACAGATTCACGCGCTGACTCTAATGGTCGGGTAATGTGGTCGATGAGGAGGCTACACTGTGCAATGCGCCGGCGCGTGACGGCACGGTTAAGGATGACCAGGGGGACAATGGGCGCGGGGCCCCGAAGTCACGAACTGTACTATCCTTCATCATTAGCATTTAACATCTTGACAGTACCTTTAGTGACTTATATTCTTTTATTCAAAATTCTTTAAGGCGCTGATAACAGCCAATTGAGGGCATTGAGTCTTATGTAAAAAAAATTGGCAATATCTGTTTAGTATATCATAATGAAAAAATATATGTTATTTTTCAAAATATTTCTGAAATCAAGGTTATTTTCTAAGCACAATCGAGATACCTCTATAACAAAAATGCCAATGTTACCAATTAAAATAACCATAAAGCAATCATTTCCAATTTATTACTTTATATTTATCTGATCGTAAAAACTCGTCCTAATACACTTAAAAACCCTGTTGTTTTATATTTTCAATTAATCCACTAGCTTTTAGGAAATCCATGTTTTTTCCAAATTTTCGTTTCATTTCCTAGCGGGTGCGTTCTTTCTTCTCTTTAATTTGTATCTACACCGACAGGGATGGCTCAAGCTGGTTTGTTCGCCTCTTAAGTTAAAACATCGTGATCCATTAAGCGATTCTCTTTTGTAGGACTTCTTTTTGACACAGAATCTTTGGTTTTATTTCCAAAGAATTTGGTGCATTAAACACTATATTTTGTTACACGTCAAGTTAAAAATTTACTACCATTAACGGCCTTATCGCTCATAGCTCACAAACTAACAATAACAATAAAGAATATTCTATCTAACTAACTTTTAAAGACGCGACTGATCCGATCTTTGAACACAAAAGAAAATGCAATAGAATATTTTGACATGGAAATCAAATCAATAAATAATTTGATTATCGCGGTTATAGACCGACGATCTGAGGCAGATGGTAGTGGCTGCATGAGGATGGCTGAGGACAGAAAGAAGTGGCGTGGCGGAGGACTATGTCCACCAGTGGACGAGTACGGACTGATTGATTGATCGGTGGCGACAAATTTTGCAATAAAACCCGCCAATTAAGTTGAGAACTCAGAAATCAGTACTTCAACGTAAAGAATTTACATTCTGTTTGTTGAATGTCAATGTACAATATTAGTCGCTGCCTTGGGGTCGAAAGTGTAGTGGAGAAAAAGACAGCGAGAAAAAAAAACTCCACTGTGACCCTTTTATCAAATCATTTTAAATCTAATACATAAGTTGGTACGAGTAGCCCCCTAACAAGATTCCATGAGTGCAATCAACAACTTGCAATTCAAAACATTAGTTACTACTTCTTGCAAAAGTAGGAAAACACTAATGCTGCGGCCAGACATACTATGATCCTTTTTAAAGTCCGACTGCAAAGGGAAACATGTAGCTACGATGCAAATATCAATACCATAAATGTAGGTAATATGAGCATCGCTGGCATTAGATAGAAACCGCAACCCGAGGCTCACCAACGCAACATAATATCCATTTATCTAGAAATAACTAACCAAAGCTATAGTTTCACTCAGGAAAATTGCTGCGGAACTTCTTCTTGTTTTATCTAACACATAAGCAGCAGATAAAATACTAATTAAAAGCCTCATTAAATATTCAAAACTCGTAAGCCAGTGGTATCGCTAACAGCAATTTAGAGATAAGCATTTCAGCGGTCGATGAAAAGGCCGGTGCTGGCTCAGAGGTTGTTTCGTGTTGCATATTTAAAGATGGGAATAAATACAACCGCAGGTAAAAAATGTATCGTACATGACAAGAAGCAGTTTATCGGCCAAGGACGACATTGATCCGACGTGCATAGCACAAAGGGAAGTGGCGGCGCGGCACTCACTGTGCCCGCACGGTCACATCCGACGGCCCCAGTCCTGCCCACAGTGACGTGAATACAATAATACAATAAAATAACTTCCACACAATACAATCACTTGACCTAGTCCCAAACTAGGATACCCTGTGCTATGGTAACCAGGCAAGGACGTTACAAACATGAAAATACACAGAGGCGAAAGTAGATCGGACTATGCAGCATATTCATTGATTGCACTGTCCAGTCTCTATTCAACTGCTAAAGGCTGCCATCCACAGACCAAGACCACACCAAGAGTATATTTTTATGAATTCGTCCAAATTCTGTGGTAACAAAATCTGAAGTGGCGCTAAATCACAAAGACGGCCAGTACTTTACGACGAAAATGCTCATAATTTAACGCTATAAAGGGCTCCTCTAAAGTCCTCTATGCCCGTACTCGAATTAATTTGAGGCGGGTGGAGGCACGGGATTTAATTAAATTACCTTATAAGCTGCGGTAAACAAGTTAAGTTTGGAGGCTGCAGCCCGCTTGGCGGAAGATAAGGAGTTAAATGTAGGTGGAGTACACACCGCTGAGGTGGATGTACAAGTGCTGGAGCGCACTGATGATGCTTGTTTCTCGTTTTAGGGTTCCGTACCCGAAAGGTGCCAAACGGGACCATATTCCTAAGACATCACTGTCCGTCTGTCCGTCCGTCCGTTCGTCCGTCCGTCCGTCCGTTCGTCCGTCCGTCCGTCCGTCCGTCCGTCCGTCCGTCCGTCTGTCTGTCTGTCTGTCTGTCTGTCTGTCTGTCTGTCTGTCTGTCTGTCTGTCTGTCTGTCTGCCACCAGGCTGTATCTCATGAACTGTGATAGCTAGGCAGTTCACTGCCCGTCTGACTGAGGCTGTATCTCATGAACTGTGATAGCTAGGCAGTTGAAATGTTCAACAATGGTGTAAAACAAATACTAAAAACAGAATAAAATAAATATTTAAGGGGGCTACCATACCACAAACAATTTTTTTGCCGCTTTTTCTCGATCTTTATATTTTATGTTGTATAAATAATGGTACGGGACCCTTCGTGCGCGAGTCCGACGCGCACTTGGCCGGTTTTCATTTACCTAATGCCTCGAAGACTGGCCGATATTCCAATTCTACACTCGCATGCGTAAAACTGTCGCATTACAGAGATTCAAAAAGCCAGATATCATCAAAGAACGCACCAGCGAATCATGATACGGTACAGCCTAATTAAATAAGATAACTAAATACTTCGCTGACACATCGAGTCACAAGATCGCTTTGATAGGATAGGGAGGGACGGTAATATCACTGCAGATACATACGAACAATAGCTCGTCAGAAGTAAGAAACAACACGTTATTTGTAGGGAAGAATAGGATGGGTCGACTACTAATTCAGAATCCATTCGTACAAATTGTCCGCCGGAGAGCCGAGGCAGGGGCAAATTGGATTCCCGACAGCCGAGATTCAGTCTTGTAGACAGTTCAGCTGGATTCAGCTTCACTGTTACACTTTAAAAATACATTTCGCTTCAGATTGAATCAAGAGCCGACGCAACTGTCTGTTTATCGTGACAATATTTGCATCTCATCTTCTACTTGCCGCTATTTCGGTCATGGCGAGGAATGTTATTATCTGACATACGTGACATGGTCTCACAAACACCATCATATTTTCACTTTCTTAACTACGAAGATGTTTTCAGTTTTGTCATTCAGAAAAATTATCTCTTAAGTACATAGACAACAACAAGTCGATAAAGAAAAAACGCTCACAATAAACAGAAACGCAGTTGCTTATATTAACACTAGGTGGCGCTGACGGTATTCTTAATCGCGGTATGGTACATGATATTGAAAAGATGCCTTTAGAAAATTAAGAGTTTGATGATTTTCTCATTCTTTTTTGAGATTCCGAGCGTAGTAAACAAACATAGTATTTTCTAAGGTAAACTAACATTTAATGCTTTCAAAAAGACTCAGTCTACTGAGACTACAAGACTTGCAAAAGTACCAAAACGTCGGAAAATTGTACAATGGAAAAAATAAACCAGTAAATATCCGTGCAAATTCAGTTTCTATCAAAAATATTATATCAAAATCTAAATCAATTATTCTTTATTGAAAGGTGCTACTTTGAAACTGCGACTTAACGAATGTTACAAGTTAAACTAGGTGTCCATTTCAAAATCTCGATCATTTTGGAGAAAAATGGACAAAAATGTGTCTTTTCAAAGCCCTTAATTAACAGAGTCTATTTCATGTAATATTTTCATAGATATACTGACTAGCAACTGTTAAGATGTTAGTTTCTTTCAAGAAATCTCTTAACAAATCTCTACTGCCTAGCTTATATATGAATCTGCTCGCTCTGTTCTGCAGGACGAAGATTCTCTCAATGTCTGCTGCCCGACCCCACAGTAGTATACCATAGAACATAATACTATGGAAGTAACTAAAATAAACAAGTCTAGCAGTTGCGACATCAGTTAGTTCCCGGATTCTTTTAACTGCATATACTGCAGAACTAAGCCTATTTGCCAATTTTTCTATATAAGGACCCCATAGAAGCTTTGCATCAATTGTGATACCTAGAATTACAGTTTCTTCTACAGGGTCTAGTTTATCATTCCCCAATATTACATTGCTGTCAACCATTTTGACATTTGGTAGTGTGAACTTCAAACATTTTTACTTTTTTGAATATAATAATAAGTTATTAGAAAGAAAGAAATAAGGTACTATATTAGTACCTTAGAGAGCGCATTATTTGTATCGTCAAGGTCATTTTCTTGTCTCTTAATTTTTAACATAAGTGGCGTGTCATCTGCAAACAATACTATCTATGACAGGTTTTGAACCATGAACGGCAAATCATTTACACATACGAGGAAAAGGAACGGCCCCAAAATAGATCCTGTGGCACTCCCATCTTAACCTCCGACCCGGACGACTAAGTCCTATTTATGTCAGCTTTTTGAACCCGCCCGTCTAAATATGATCTCATAAGATTTAAGTTTTTCCCATTTATCCGTAGTGAAATACTATAACAATTCTAAGAGAAGTGTTATGGTCTACGTCAAATGCCTTCGACAAGTCACAGAAAATGCCTATAGCATCGTTCCGACCCTCCCTTGCACTAATCACTAAATATATTTTTAACTAATGTGACTCCAGCGTCCATCGTAGACCGCCCTTGCGTGAAGTCGAATTGCTAACTATGGAGAAGTTGATAATTATTAAAGTGTGTAAGTAGCTGACGTAGAAATATTTTCTCGAATATTTTACTCAAAAAGAGCACCACAAGTTTCTGAAGATATTGATTTTTTTAATTAGGAATCGGGAGGTACAGTGAACTATTTTTATCATTGAGGGCAGGCAACTTCAGGCAAGGAAAGGCAGGCCAGCGGTTGCGCCCTTAGTCAGCACCATCGCCAGTGACATTATGTTAAAAGTCGTCCGCAACATAACGCATATAAAGGTTGACGTGTTGTGGTTTGTTATCTACGTCCCTTTTAGCCTCACCGTCACGCGTCACACACGATTTTCCACTTTTTGCGGATCCCTTCGGTGACAATAAAACTTTAGTGTCAATCTTATCATTTGCTGAGAGTTGGGGACGCCCGTCATCGCACATCAACGATCGGGGCGACATCTTTCGCTATATCAGACACTCCCATTTGGAGGAAATAAATTATATCATAGAGCTTTGCTGCTGTTTTCTTTAGGGAATGAAAAATAAATTATGCTCGCTGCTTCTACTGACCTTGTTGAGAAATGCAATTTCTAAGGAAATTATTGCCACTTCCATAGTCTCAACGGGAGCTGTATTTTTGTATTAATATAAGAAGGAAAGGAAAACATCGTTATCGCACCAATTACTGGTATACGCGGCGGGTGATTGATGTTGGAATTAGCAAACTCCGGAGTACCGTTCCGCCACTGTGGTTCCGCGGCGCATTTTGCTCAATTAACGCACTTCACGGAGCGGACGGACGTTTATTGATTTTGTGAACTACGAAAACTTTACGAGAAGAAGGATCCGGCAAAAAAACGGTCCGTAAAGTTGAAGCACAGTGTGTCTTCTCTCTGTCTTGGTGTGATTTTATGTGTATATCTAATTAGGTGATAGTTTGGGTGTATAGTAGATATAACTATCTAGGTGTGATTTTGTGTGTAAACCTATCTATGTTGCATCTATAAGCCTAGTAAGGTATACACACACAAAATCACACCGTGGCAGAACGCAATGAAGCGCAAATGGTAGCGGTTGCGTACAATTCAATTTTCGTTCGTCAACGTGGAATGCTGCAGGTTGGAATTTCGGCCGAGTGATGAGTTGCCAAAATTGAGTTGCCAATACGCAAAGCGAGAATATCTGAGCTTTTACATACACTCTCGACCTAAATGCCGATTCCGTGCGTAAACTGTTTTTGTACAAAAATGTCTTAAACCACAGGCAATAAAAATACATTTAAGTACCTGCCTACATTTGATATGATGTGAATGATAAATTGTTAATCTACAGCTTAGGAAGAAAAGTAGAGTAAATATAAATTAAATTGTCACAAAACATGAGATACCTAACTGACGTAGTCTCGTGTGTTATACATATTATATTAGGTAATCATGGACACGCATAACTCAAATACCAAAGGATTGCGGCAGCCTTCCAACAGCACGTGCTATATAATATGTACGATTTCCACTTCTTATTTACACTAGAGGGATAAAATGATACCGCTAAAGCCATACTGAACAGCCTAAAGCATGGTAGGGGCCTCTACATGCGCGCATGCAGGTAATTACAAAACAATTCACGAAAACGCGCGCCTGAAACAAAGTTATTAGCAAAATCTTAAGTGTGCTACTTACTGCCATTGGAAGGGGCCAGTGATGCCTTCTCTCAGTCGGTCCTTGAGGGAACGTTGCCTGGATGGTCCGGGTCCGGGTGGCAGCATGCCGGCGCCGGGCGGCGGCACGGCGGCCGGCGGCGGAGCGCGCGCCGGTGACGACATCGCGGCCCACTAACAACCCCCCAGCGCCACTAACATTATACACTGCGCCAACGACGACCACCACTAAAAACGCGCGCTGCAACACAACAGATACAACCATGCCGCGTAAATTACAAGACAAAGCCAAGCGGGGACGTCGCCACTGCGTGAGGATGTAATGCCAGACAGATAACTTTAACGAAAATCCGCGTAGTCTGGACGAGCTGTGGACTCGGAAGATTTTTTTTATTTGAATATTAAATGCCAAAAAACTGTAAGTCAGACCTCTCGTCCTCAGCTTATAAAACCCGAAGTATGTCCGAAGTCATTTGTTCAAGTTATTAGTGGGGCATTAAACCTTAGCAAATTAAAGTAGCGGGGTGACAGTGTAGCATACAGCAACTAAAAATATTGTTTCTTGAAAAACCCAGAGTAAGGGTAGTTAAAATGAAACGCCTAATAATATTCTAATATTCATCCAATGAGGTACAGAAGGCTTAAATAAAGTTTACTTTTAACTAGAGTTTAGTTAAAATTAAAATGCCGTTGGCAGCAGGAAAAGCTAGCAAAAGCACACAAAAACTAGGTAAGCCCACTTAGATTACGGATCCCGTAGACCCTTCCACGGCATAATAGAAAGGCCAGGGCCATTCAATACATGTCACTCACAGGGCCACGAAAATAATTCTGGCAGGATGATTAATGCTACACACAAAATACATCATATGTTATTACTTCATGTAATGTTTCACTGGCAGATTCTTGTTTCATATGTTCCCCTGAAAGCCTAGGCACGAGGAAAATGATGGCACCTTTTGTCGAGGTAACATACAGCCTTATTTCATTTAAGAATATGTGCATAATAAAACAGTTCCCTTTCGCTGTGCCCCAACTAGACGTGACTAGGAATAAATTCACCGAGTGCAGAAACAACTAACTGCATATGCCCTTGTTGACTTCCCACGAGAGAATAATAAAACAACAAGAAAAACTTTTCAAAAGGAAACAGCGAGACAAAAGCACTTCATTTAGGTACGCTATGCGCAAAACATACATGAAAACGTTTTCAGAATTTAAATGTTCATTCGAACTGTTTTAATACTGAACTGAGATACGCAAATCATACCCACAATCAGATTCGACTTTCAAGTGGCTGTCTATCTTGAGTAGAGTGTCTCCCCCGTGTCGCAAGCTATCTGTCTTGGCTTCCTGCAATAGCGTGCAACCTCTGACCTATTAGATAAATATTCGACCCGGTCCGACCTCCTTGCCAAGCAACGGTGTTGAACAAGACAAACCAAGCGACCAGTTCGATTGCACACAAAGTGATTTCCTGAACAACGACTTTAAATACCGCTAATGATTCTTCGCATTTCAGTGTTATGGATAATGGTAAGTCATGATTTGGCAGCTGAGTTCTTTAAATAAAACAACAAATGAAGTTGCCTTAACCCAAATCCTTCTTGAGCATCGCCGCAGCAGGTGGGACGATAAAAGCAATTTAGACCTAAAACTCCCCGAGTAATGTGACAGGGTAATCCCGGGTGCGAATCTCGGGTGAAATTTCAAATTCCACCGCCAATGACCCCCTCGGGAAACTACATGTGTGGGTGGAGCGGAACCGCGTGATACTAGATCTAAGATAGTGGCTCTGGCACTCCCCTTGACCTAATCGATTCAACTGTAAGAAATATGAAACAATCCACCACAATTCGCCGTTGGCAGCGCCGCCCCTGGGCGAGGAGGGTGGGAGTAATAATTAGATCACGACAATCCGTTTCAAGGTTATTGCGTGATTGCAAATATTCGCGCCATCCCTTGGAGTGTTGCTTTGTAATTAATGTTGCATTCGCGGTTGTAAATTAGACAGTTAAGTGGGATTTAGTCTGTGTACGTGTACCGGCAGGGCGACAGCAAAAGGCGAAAGCGGCTATCGATCGGCCCTAACATCCACCCCGGCCGCCGCGCCCCGCCCGCCCCAGCCCCTTGGGCCTTGCGTTACGTAAGCTCAGCTGATTGTGCCCTGTAACCTTGGCGACGATACTTGTGCACGCGGTCGTTTTACAGGGTTTGTTATCTATTCAACAAGAACTAAGTTCGTCGTGTCCGCCTGTCGTCTCATGTGCATTAAGGCTGTTTTGCGAGACTATTGAATAGTGTTTTTCCCCAAACACTATTCAATAGTCTCGCAAAACAGCCTTAAAGTCTTATTTATAAAACCACCATTCCTTACGAACTCCTCTAAAATGCAGTTTAGATAGCCTAGTCTAGCCTAAAAGGAATGATCATTTAAACTGCATTTGAGGGGTGGTACAGGATTCGTGTTCTTTTAAATAAGTCCAAATTCGGCACATGTTCAGCGATAATGCATTCCATACAATATGAACCTGTTCCCACGTGTGCTATGCAACAGACATATGAAGGTTGATAGTACAGTTCAGCTGTGGACTGTACTATCAACCGAAAACATAATACCATTGCCAATACACCCATCCATTTAAAGCTCAAAAAAGAAGTTTGAGAGCTATCTTTGGACTCAAGCAAACTGACAGTTGTAAACAATATTTTAAGGACAACCACATTTTGACACTACCGTCAATGTACATACTTGAAGTAGCGCTGTTTGTAAAATCCAATCCCGATATCTTCAAACGAGTATCACAGGTCAGTCAGCGATTACAACGGGATGAAACTAAAATATGTTTACGCAAAGCAAATACAGCACTAATGCACAAAAGTATATTTTGCATGGGCCCTGTAATCTACAATAAGCTACCTAGTGCATTACGAGAACTGGACTTAGGCTTGTTTAAGCACAAATAAAAAAAAATATTAATTGAAAAATGCTATTATACAACAATAGAATTTCTGACCGATAATAATATTGACTAAATATATACAAATATGTTCAACGTCTCAATACAATTTTCTCGACATAACAATGACATTCTATTTAATGCAATAGGTACTTGTGACCTCTTCTTTGAAATTTTAATTTATTATCGCATGGAATGGTTTTTATTTTTTATTTCGCATCTTTTTGACACTTTACTCACGATGTTAATATAATATAATACTATGCTATTACTATCAATAATTATAAAAATTTGTACGCCTATTATGGCAAAACATGCTGAACTAAATATGTTAATACCACCTTTCTGTACACATTTTTGACAAATAAATCTCTTTATCTTTATCTTTATCCTAAAACGGTATAAGTTCACTCACAAATACTCTAAAAAAATAGCCAGAACACGATTTCTCTAAAACACTCCTAAAATGCAATGTATATAGCCCGTCGCACAGTGGCGTAGCGTAGTGGGGCGAGGTTCCGCCCCAGGCGACACTTTTAGGGGGCGGCAAAATTTCATAATAAATTATAAAACTATTTTGTACATTTTTGAACCATTTCATATTTTTGTCGCGCTTACAATCCGAACCGATAGAAATGAGGGGTATTCTGTACAATATGGGGACTCTGAATTTAAATTTAAAATTAATATCACAAACACAGCTATTGATTATCAACAAGAATAAAATTTCCTGAAGGAAATTTGTGTTCGTAGAGCAAAATAATTAAAATAGGTTTCCCACTTTCATACTGGATACCTAGTATGAAAGTGTGAAACCTATTTTAATTTTTACCTTCTGTTCTGACATCTTTTCAGATTTTTTTCTGCAACAACAGTCAGAATGGTTTTTCAGGATTCCGTAGTCGACAAGGAAACCGTATAGTTGGGCCATGACCGTCCGTCTACCCGTCTGTCTGTCTGTTTGTCAGCGGCCTAGCTCAGAGACAATTTGTACCAGAAAGCTGAAATTCGGCATAGACTCATATTAATCACGCCGACAAAACGGTAGAATAAAATCTTCAAATTTTTTTTTGCGGTACCTCTCCTGCACCTAAATTACGCAATTTTTTTTCTCGCTTCTACCAAGGGATTATTATTAATACATTTATTGCACATAAGTAAATTGTTGGATTGCTCGTTTAAAAATATTGTGGGTGTAGGAAGATCATTTTTCGATTAAGGATTCCGTTTGCGAAATATTAAGCTTTAAAGCGCAAATTTTTGTCCGAGTAGGGAGCTCTCTTGTCGTAGTTTCGTTAGCTGTATTAATTTGAGGCTTTAATTCAGCGTCCCTCTCTGATACAGTCCCTCCATCATAATGACATCTTGCTTATAGTATAATCAAAAATACGCCTTTCCTACGGCCTGGAATCGTGATAACTCGAGAACGGCGCTTTGTAAGGAAAAAAGTATCGATACCTTTTTTGTAGAGTATTGTATTCTTGGATCCATTTTTCCGCAAACTCTCACCGTTTCAGAGATATACGCAAAAAACGTCAAAATTTTACCTTTGACCTCGGATAAAGAACAACGCACACGCGGGATCAATAGGGACTTTTGATATAGCATTTGTAATTACGTATTTAGAACCTACACAAAAGACCAGCTTGTTGGGTATTAATGCAAACTGGAATGTCTATTTTGTCTGGCTGGACTAATAAGTAAGTAACTTCCGCACAACACAATCACTTAACCTGGTCCAAAACTAGGATACCCTGTGCTATGGTAACCAGGGTAATAAGAAGGCGGCAATTTTTCCTTCCGCCCCGGGCAGCTGACACCCACGCTACGGCACTGCCGTCCTAAAGAGAAAGACCAACGTAAACTGCAATTGAGGCGTGTTTCCAGGAATGGTGTTTTCTATTGCTCTTACTCTTACTCTAACAAGATTTCTCAAAATTTTTCGCTTAACGAAACCTTAGTAACGCGGAAGTATTTTTTCTTAGATTCCCTTCTTACAAGAAGCCTTCTTACAGAAGCCTTTGAGTACGTGCAACTTAATACCAAAGGAGCTGACTTAGTAGGTTAATAAATAAATCGAAAATCTCCTTACCAAGAAAGTTAGAAAATGTTAGATAGATAGAATATTCTTTATTGTACACGAAGATTACATTAACAGAAATGTTAATTAATTAATGTTTTCATGACACGAGCAGTAGGTCTCGTATCTATGAAACATGTAGGCGAGGCTGAAATTCACGAGCTCACTCCGTCGGTCCCACCGGCCTAGTTCATTGACAAGCCAATATCCGGACCGCCCTCAATACTGACACTGACCGAGGCACTTAAATACTTTAATTTCCGACGGTGACTTAGAAAATTATAGTCGTGACTATGAGACTGAATCTCGTCAGCAGAACCCACATTCTGTAACTTGCCACTTGTCAAAATATGTTAAAAGCAGTTCGCACTAGGTTAAAACGAATGACTTCATCCAGAGGAGAAATTGGAGAATGGTGCCGCTGTCAGAAAACAAAATTAAACTTCAAAATATGACGAAGGCTATTAAAATGAATACTATTCAACATTAACGGTTTTATATATTTAAAAAAAACACGATTCCTTAAAACGCCGATTAAAATAGTCTGTGGTGGAGATTTTGCAAGGAAAACCCGTAACCACAGACTAAATAAACTGACTCTTAGGAGTGCTTTAGAGAAATCGTGTTTTTATTAATAGGGCCGTAAAACTTGTATCCCCCAAAAGCTAGATACGTAAAACGTGCAGGGGTAAAAATGAAGCGTTTAAAATAATCGAAATCTCTTTTTTATAGTCCTACTTTTCTGTATGATAATACGGATGGGGGTGTGGGGTTGTACGGCGGGTGTTTTCGCGTCGCACAAACAGCGACGGCCGACCGCCGACCGCCGAGAGCGCAGCGGAAGCGGACGGGTATGAGAAACACGAACAAAAGAAGCACGCCGTCGCCGTCCGCCCATGGCGGCCCAAGGTCGGGGGCCCGAGAGTACGAACAACTGTGCTGAATGACTGCCCAAGAATAATCAACCCGGCATACCTAGCCACGTGTAGGTAGCAAGATAGGTGGTAACAATGGTACCTAGCCTACGAATTGAGAAATGAAGTAGCATCCCCGTTTGTATTTTGTACCAGGAGTCGGCGCGAGTGGTAAATATTTGACTGCTGCCGCTCGATACGATTGGCGACCTTGCAGCCGCGTCGCGCTTGCTCCCTGCCAAATGGCGCCCGACGTGGAGCCGATCAGCTGATGCCAAACCACGCGAATTTCCCACACAAACAATAAAAACATTCAACCATTAAAAGACTAACATAAATTTGTCGTGACCTTGAATTCTACCACTCGAATCTACATTATAAACACCTATATACGTCCCACTGTAGGACACAGGCCTTCTCTCAGAGAGAGTATGGGCTTAATCACCACGCGTGCCCACCGCGGATTGGCGATTTCAAGCGCTAAGGTATGTGAATAGCTCAGACACTCAGGTTTCCTCACGATGTTTTCCTTCACGGTTAGCGAGTGGTGTTGCTACTATAACTTCACAAATGTACATAACTTAGAAAACAAAGTCATAGGTACATGCCCGCACTGGGAATCGAACCTGGGTCTCTCGCTTCCGAGTCCAATATTCTATCCACTACGCTACCACCAGTCTCTCTCTACCCACTAGGCTACCACCGCTCTCAAATCTACATTGAATCTTTAATTAAGAACATTTAAAATCTGCATACATTTAAATTATCCTACTTTAATTAAAATACGCAATTAACTAACACCAAATGAGTGTTTAATAAAATTAAACTCCAATTAGTTACCTAATGTCTAATTTCGCAGCAGCTAATAAGGCCGAATGATTAGGGGGCGTCGATTGATATGAAGTCATACGACATTATGATACATCTCTAAACCAGTGAAACAAAACAATAACGAACATCTTGTAACAAAATAAACAAATAAGTAAACGTGGCATGAGGTCTACGTCATGGATGATTGATGTGATGTTGGTGCGGGCAAGCATCTAGAGTGGTCCATGCATCAATGCAACGAACCGAAGGAGGAACGAGTATTCGTGCGTAGGAGCGCTTTGGTTGGGTTGCTATTCGGCATAACGCGCACACGAGCTGTCCGGCTGAGTCGTCGCGTGCTACTAGCGCTGGGGCTGGCGAGGGGGTGGCAAGCGGCTAGGTGGGGGCAGCGCACGGCGCTGGCGCCCAACGTGGGGCACCACCCTCGCCTCACATAATCACGAGACAATGTCTCAACACCTATCTCATTGCACGCGATATTGGAAAACTGTATAACGCAGATTAACTCTCGTGTGGGAGGGGAGCTGATCATTGAGGAAATGGAAGGTTAGTTAGGAGCTATACCACGCGTGGCTGCGGCACGTGTCTGTACACTCTGCCGGCAGGATTATTCGTTGACTAGGTATTTTAGTGTCAAAACCAATAATTGTCAGGCTAATAGGAACCAGGTCGAGCGCAGGCTTCAATTATGTAGAGTATCGAAAGTAATTCGTGGATTCGATAAATCAACTCTGAACCAGTGATTAGGTTGTTGGAATTTACAGATCGCGTGATTACGGCCCATGAGCCACGGTGCAGCACTAAAACCAGGATACGCTTTGCTACGGATGTCCAAGTGTATTAGTCCATTAATTTAATAAATGTCGAATCACTGAAATAACGTAATTAGAAAGATCGTGTGGAAGATGCTGCACAGACAAGAGTAAATTTTAAATATGATTATGATAAGTAATATGTTTATGCAAAAAAATAGCACTTGTTAATTTAACAGATATGGAATAAATCTCAACATAAAAATCACGTTTATAACCCCACAAAGATTATGGTATCGAGGAGCCTACCAGACCAGGAATAAAATACTTTGATCGATCCAAACTTGCATTGGACAAATTAGTCTTGTTCACTTCAAATACAATGGCAGAGCAAAACGCCCAAAAAAAATCATAAATGACATGTCTATAACTTTCCTAACATTAGGATTTAACATTCTAAAGATGCCCCAAATTAGTACAAGAAGGAATTACTTTTCTGACCAACTTTGGTAATTACTTTGTATAGAAATGTGATTGCAGGAAACTTAGGGCCCTTCAAGATTGAGGAGTGTTGACTTTGTGAATTCCCGCCAAAAAAATAAGTATCTCGGGAAAAAAAAACCCATAGTATTTGCAATTTTAAAAACATATCAATTTCTTCTCACACCAGATATATATATTTTAAAATACATATTTATTATAGCCGCTCAGTAAAGGCTATTTAATAAAATCTACAAAACCCAATTTTCCCTCGAAAATCCCCCCGGAGGCAAAAATACCACCAAAGAGGAGAATCCCCCCTATCTGACGTCACATCATTATCATTTTTATTTTCGTTATTTAGTTGAAATAGACAACATTGTGGATTGCGTAAATGCTAATTATACAGGGTGTCCCAAAAATCAACGTCAAGCCGAAAATGGTTGATAGGCCAGGTGGTAAGAGTTATCAGAAAAATAATAAAAAAAATCTAAGTTAAGTACTTTTCAAATTATTGACATAAATGTTTTTTTTGAGAAAATTGACAACTTGTGATGATCTTTTAAGTACTGTGTCTACAAATCTTTACTTTTCATAAAAAAACAATATGTGGTGTAATCCTCAATAACCCTTCTGTTAACTACAGTCTAAAATTAAAACACAACTGCCTCAGTTTTAAAGAAAATATCACTTTTGCCCCACCATGTAGTAAAAATTATTACATTGCCCAACTTTAACTGACTGTACTGAAAAAAAATGTACTAGGCTATTTCGGCAAGTGACTTTAAAAGTTGGCGTATTTAGTCAGGATTCCAAAAAGGTATAATACTAGCTAGATTATTTATCAAATAAGAAAAAAAAATCATTTTTCGAAAGAAACCCGTTATTAAGCTAATTCTTTTTACTCAGAAAAAATGCTTTTATTGCACGTTAGGCTTTCTCTAAGTCCCTAATTTTCAGGTAAAAGTTTGAGTGAGATGGATAATGACCTTTTTAGTCAAGTGTGAGCGAGACAGATAGATACGCCACTACCAGGCTAAAATAATATGACAAAATTGTTTGTTAAATATGGTTAAATAAAGTTTTAAATAAAATGCAATAATTAATATTCAAAGTTTATTCAACTTATAGCAAATGCTCAAATTGTTTGCCTTCAGATTCAATGCAGGCCCTACATCTTCTTAAAAAAGATCGTTTTACTAAACGAGCGTATCCTCTATTATTTATGATTTCAACCGCATCCGCAATTTTTTGGCGCAGCTCGACTATGTCTTCAATGGGTTTAGAGTAAACTTTTTCTTTCACGGCTCCCCAGAAAAAGAAATCCAACGGATTTAAATCAGGTGAACGGGCTGGCCATGAAATTGATCCAGACCGCCCTATCCATCTATCCGGGTATTCTTGGTTTAAAAATTCTCTGACTGGGCGAGCGAAATGTGCTGGGCAGCCATCTTGTTGGAACCACATGCTTCCGTAAATGCTTAGCGGCACATCTTCTAATAATTGTGGTAGGTTGTTTTGTAAGAAGTCCAAATAGACCTCGCCGGTTAAGTTCTCCGGCAGCTCAAATGGTCCAATAATTTTCCCATTTACAATGCCGGTCCACATGTTCACTTTAAAGCGATACTGCGATCTGTCTTCTCGCATCAAATGTGGATTTTCCACATGCCACTCATGTAAATTGTGGAGGTTCATGTAACCATCCTTTTTGAACGTTGATTCATCGGACCATATTATTTTGTCCAAGAATCGCGGATCTTCCCTGTGCTTTTGCAACATCGTTTGACAAAATGTAACTCTTTCAGGGTAATCACGAGGTAAAAGACATTGTACTCGTTGTACGTGGTACTGGTGGAGCTCGTTTTTCTTTAAAATTCGGTGAACGGTACTTTTAGACACTCCTGTCCTCAATTGAATTTCACGTACTGAGGTACTTCGATCTTGTGCGACTTCTTGTAGAACTGTGTCCTCGTAGGGTATGAGGGGTCTTCCCTCACTAGCCATTTGATTTGGAAATCGACCCTCTAAGAGTGACCGGTGAACATTCACAAACACTCGATGATCCGGATAACGCTCAGCGTTTGGATATCTCTCTCGATAAAGTCTAGCTGCAGCACTTGCATTGCATCTGCATTCCCCATAAATGAGGTGCATGTTTGCATACTCTTCAACAGTGTACCAAGATGGCATGGTGGTAGTCACACTTTACAATCACGCGATCAGTATAGTCCAGAAGAAAGCCAGAGTCGTCAGAAACGGTCAGATAACAAATCCAATTCACAAGGCAATCGAGTCCAATACACAAAGCCGTAAGTTGTAAGCACGAAATCAACACGAATACAGAAAGATGCGCAGTAAACGAAGGAGCGTAACGTTCTGCTGCAGTAATGCATATTGTGCTTGTGGGTCACTATTTGGCCAAGATGGCGTCACTATCCGTTTCACTCACACTGGCCTAAGTGGCGTATCTATCCGTCTCACTCATCTTGGTAAAAGTGGCGTATCTATCTGTCTCGCTCACACTTGACTAAAAAGGTCACTATCCATCTCACTCAAACTTTTACCTGAAAATTAGGGACTTAGAGAAAGCCTAACGTGCAATAAAAGCATTTTTTCTGAGTAAAAAGAATTAGCTTAATAACGGGTTTCTTTCGAAAAATGTTTTTTTTTTCTTATTTAATAAATAATCTAGCTAGTATTATACCTTTTTGGAATCCTGACTAAATACGCCAACTTTTAAAGTCACTTGCCGACATAGCCTAGTACATTTTTTTTTCAGTACAGTCAGTTAAAGTTGGGCGATGTAATAATTTTTATTACATGGTGGGGCAAAAAAGTGATATTTTCTTTAAAACTGAGGCAGATGTGTTTTAATTTTAGACTGTAGTTAACAGAAGGGTTATTGAGGATTACACCACAATTTTTTTTTTATGAAAAGTAAAGATTTGTAGTCACAGTACTTAAAAGATCATCACAAGTTGTCAATTTTCTCAAAAAAAAACATTTATGTCAATAATTTGAAAAGTACTTAACTTAGATTTTTTTAATTATTTTTCTGATAACTCTCACCACCTGGCCTATCAACCATTTTCGGCTTGACGTTGATTTTTGGGACACCCTGTATTAATGGGGGATAGATGTTCCTTTTTTTTTATAGTTCATGTGATGCTGTTTGAATCCAAACTGCTATTAGGCGGGAAACCTCTAAGGGCGGGACCTGTGATAAAACAATTATAATTAAATCACTGAGATTGTGACCCACCATGTTCTAATCACTTCACAACATTTGTGGCTGTTGTGGAGTTATAAGAAAGTGGTGGGTCCCAATCTCAGTGATTTATTTAAGTAATTCTTATCTTCATTTTTTTTTACATTTTACGTATTCATCGATCGATCGCATTCTCATGAAAAAATTATATTATTACAGGACTAGTACCTATTTGGAAAGAATGCACCCATCCGGTTTCATTCGGTAAAACTCAGTGGTAAATTAAATACATGTGGATAAATCTATACATATATTGGAGCTGTCCTGTGCTGAACCCTAGTAAGCCCAAGTACCTGGTGCTTGGAACTTATGATGTCATAAACATAGTCTTAGGATAAAATAGGTCTTATTAGCAATATACCAAAGCAATGTCATAATAACGTCATAAGCAGCCTATATACTGTACGGCACAGGCCTTCTCTCAGAGAGTATGGGCTAATCACCACGCGTGCCCAACGCGGATTGGCGATTTCAGGCGCTGAAGTATGTGAATAGCTCAGAAACTCAGATTTCCTCACGATGTTTTCCTTCACCGTTAGCTAGTGGTATTGCTACTATAACTTCACAAATGTACATAACTTAGAAAACAAAGTCATAGTACATGCCCGCACTGGGAATCGAACCTGGGCCTCGCTTCCGAGTCCAATGTTCTACCCACTAGGCTACCACCGCTCTGCCGATTTTCAATTGATTTTACTTAAAAAAATGTACCGAATAAAGTTAAACTATGGCAATTTAAAGAATATCCACTTTGTATTAAATGAAACACAGGAATCCTCAATTTTTTGAGATATTGATTAAAATTACTAACGCTCATCACCGGAAATCACTTCACGTCCATTTGCTAATCAACTGCATCATTAATTTCTGCAATAGTATACCAAAAGTACGTTCTATTAGCTGGCATTCATTTGATGAGCTTATCTACTTTTTTTTTGTGGGATTAATATCACGGGGTTCCAGTTTAAAGTTCCGTAGACAACAAAGAACCCTTAGTTTCACCATGTCCGTCCGTCTGTCCGCGGCTTAGCTCAGACAATTGGTACAAAAAGCTGAAATTTGGCATAAATATACATAATTATTAATCGACCGACAAGTAGCCGACCAAACGATAGAATAAAATATAACTAGATTGCAGATTTTGACTTACAAAGCCAGCATTCCGAATATTTATTATGCCTATATTATAGAAACCAGTTCTTATCAACAACAAAAAAACCACAGAATATTCAGTCGACTAGCATAAAACGCTGCATATAAGAGTATTCGAATATAGTTATCGCTTTTTGTTGCGATAATGAATGTTTTTAGTTAGTTTATTGGAATGATGTTTGGATATTCTGTTTTCCTTATTAGAATAATTCTGAGAAATTATTAGAAGAATTAAGGTCGTATTAATCTTTGATTCAGATAGAAAATAACGTGGAATATACAAAAGTGCAAAAAACTATATTTTGAAAAACCGGACAAGTGCCCCCGCGTTCGTGCGTTTCATTCTTTAGAAGTGAAAGCAGGATTATATTTTTATTTTGTGTACCGTCTGATCCGCGATAGGCTCTGAATCTGAAAAGTGGAGGGGCGTAACTTTCGATCCGTCCTTGTATTGTTAACAACCCTCGAGTTGCAGGTGGGCTTCAGACGTCGGGGTTGCCATGGACGCACGTTTAAGTACGATCAACATAAATACTAAAAACTGCCGCCTTTGCATCTACGTAATGAGATGATTTATACAGCGTCCAGTGGCACCTTCACTCACACTAGATGGCTGAAGGGACCACTCGGACGCTGCTATGACGTGGAGCATGCCCACAGACCACATTTATCAAAAGTTTTGTAATTTTATTAATCCTAGTTTGGGAGCCAGTAACCACTTTTTTAACCTTTTTCTAAATAAAGTTTTTTTCATTTTTCATTTTTTTTTTTTTTATTACAATAATTAAAAATGGTAAATTGTGCGAGCAAGGCCGCATGCTCCACGTAAGAACAGTCTTTGGCTTTAAGGGCCAATTCGTCATATTTAAGGGAATGCGCCCAAAATTTGAAAAGAAATTAACGTTGTGTGTTCGCAGACCTGATTTTAATGCTTAAACCGAAATTCTTATCATATCAAATACCAGACGAGAACACCCGAGTGCCGAATAGTTTAGTTAAGGCTGCTGTTACGTGGAGCATCTTGTCTCGCTCGCACAATTCAATATTTTTTAATATTGCAATAATATGAGTAATCTTTTGATAAATGTGGTCTGAGAGTTTGACGGATAATGAAATTGCGGATATTGAAGGCATATTTTTCTTATCCTGTACTACTTATGTTTTTTATTGAGAAAATTTGATTCCGTCTTGGGAACAACTTTTCATTATTAAAAACTACGTATCGTAATGTTGTATAGACAATGGTATGGAACCCTTCGGTCGCGAGTCCCACTCGCACTTGGCCGGTTTTGCATAAATGATATCTATTCCCAGGTTCGTGATCCTAGTTTCTTTGTGGTGGGTCCTAAAAATCACTGTTAATATGATCGAGAGATTATACAGACACTATTTGCAAATACGATCTGTAAAAGATATGATTTTTTTTTTCATTGGTGGCGCTAGTTAGCCCGCGTCGTCCATAGTAACCCGCAGGGCTCCGGGAGTGCAGGCCTTGGCCCACTTACAGTTGGCCCTGGACCTTCAGTTATCGATGTAGTGTATATAATTATGCTAGGGCTTTCTGGCACAGGGCTTATCTTACCAAAGGTTAGACCCGTCACTTGTCACAAGTCAGTCGATCTATACAAGTTCTAGAGACTATGTGCCAAATAACATAAACTATGCAAAATGTCATGAAATTTTTACTTTAGGTATCATTAAGTAAGAGGCCTCTTTTGCAATGTCCAGCAGTGGATAAGCGTAGGCCGATAATGACGATGATGATGATCATTAAGTAAAGTGGTGTTTTTGAACTTTCTTGAGTACGCGACCCTCGATAGAACTTATACCTGGTCCTAGGTTTATGATTTCAGGCTTCCTGGATATCTAGAACCTTCAATCAGTGTTGTCAAATCAGTTTTTCGAAATATCGAAAATGAAAACAAAAATGCTAGAGGTATGCAGGTTCGTATCCTGCTTCAACCATCAAGTTTGTTACCGTTTTTGTAGCCTTGACTTTGACTAAAAGGCAGGCAGAAGGTCTCCATAAATTCAAAAAAATAATAATTTTCTGAATAATGTAACAAAAACAGAGCTTTGATTTTAACAGACTAAAGACACAAACACACAGCCACTTGAAAGGGTTTCATTCATTTCACTGATAAATGTGGTAGACTCGCATCAACAATTATTTATAAAAACAAACAGTGATATCAGAACAGAAATGAAAATAACTATTATCTCAATGTGTCTACATCCAAGTCATATGATAATATCCAAGTCATATGATAATATGTATTTTAGCTAGGGGAGCACAACGTCCCGATAAAAGTTTTATCCCATTACTTTATTTCACCGCGTAAAGCGACAGCACAGGCTACATCTATGGTCCTGTTTTATTTATTCGTTTTGTCTGTTGTGTATTTAGTTTTCTTTCTGTTGTTGTGCTTATTATGTTACTTATCTGCTTATTTTGTTTCTGTGATGTATCTTGTTGTATAATAAATGTCTTTCTTCTTCTTCTTCTTCTAGATGCCGCTACCCGATAGTGGGATAAAACTTTTATCTTGACCTTATGCTCCCCAAGCTGGGCGCATAACAGATGGAATATTATATAAGTATTAGAAAACAAAAATTTGGACAATACTAATTTATAAATAACTATTACTTACATCGTAAGGATAAGGAACATTTATGGATACTACAATATGTAAAATTTGGATCAATTTGCATAAAATGTAGCAGAAAAACTAGTGGTTTAGTTGATATAAAAACAGGTTGCCGGCTTGGGCCATAAAAAACCGGACAAGTGCGAGTCGGACTCGCCCACCGAGTGTTCCGTACAAATTTGTAGGTACTAACATATTATAAATAGTTCAGGAACCGAGTCACGCAGTTTTTTTCCGAGCTTTACCCGAACTTCAGACAATTTTTTATGATTTATATAGAAATGTATAGTTTTCAGATTTTTCCATATACTTGTAGTATAAGACGATATTTCCTACCAACTTTTATAGTTCTAGGTCTACGAAAAGTACCCTATAAATTTTGATTCCCTTGAGTGTCGAAATATAAATTTTTTGAGGCATAAACGGCCGTATCTTTTTTTTAAAGACTATAGACCTGAGTAGCATAATCAGCCTATATGCGTCCCACTGTAGGGCACAGGCCTTCTCTCAAGGAGAGAGTGAGACCTGAGTATATGGTTCTAATTTCAACTCGATACCTCAATGCGTTCCCGAGATAAAAGGTCTTGACAGACAAAACGATGGACGGACGTTTTTCCGTTCCCTTTTTTTCCTTTTGGGGTACGGAACCCTACAAATAAAAATATTAGTAGTTTAATAAATTAATAACAATAATGACTTCCACACAATACAATCACTTGAACTGGTCCGAGTTAGGAAACCCTGTGGTAACCAGGCAAGGATGTTACAAACATGAAAATATACCCAGACTGAAGCCATTTATACAAATGTACGGCGGCCCCCAATAACACTAGGTACTTACTGAATTTTACAATTTCACTACAGAATAAGCTTAGGTAGAACAATTGCAATAAACAATATTTGTCTCTTTGTTTGGTGTTTATTTGTAAATGTTAAACCGATGGAACCGAAAGATTTCCTTAATTGGCGAATGAGTATGTTTTAGTAAGTTTAACCTCCTCAGTCCTGACCTTGAAAATAACAATTGAAAACCATTGATATTTTCAAGGTCAGGACTGAGGAGGTTAAAACAAGTTTACTACTACATAATATTATGTAGATAGAAAGATAACACTTAACTTCTCAGTACCTAATTTATTTAATGAAAAAAATTGGTAATTAAGCCCATACACTTTTCTTCTGAGAGAAGGCTGTATACTTACTGTGCTAATTTCAAAATGTATGATACCTATCCTATAACTTTTGTGGGGCCAAATGCTACAAAAGACTTACCAAGGGCTGAGGGCCAAACAACACAAATGAAAGACTTTTATGAATATTGTTTTCTTTTGTATCTCCACACAACATCGGGTATGTTTATCCACTTCTGACTGACAGTTTTTGTTAAGTTCTCCATATTGTAAATAAGTATTGTAGAAATATTAAACATAAATAAACTCCGATGACAGTTTTAAAAACAAAGATAACCTTTGCTGTTAAGGTAATGATAAGCGCCTTAGGCTTGTTTATGAACTCATAGTAGCTTATTGGAAAAGGGTCAAAGTAGTGTCCTTATTTTGTAGGCTGAGCAAGATCTTCTTATCAAGTTCGAGTTGCATGCGCCATTTTGACAATGTAAAGAAAGAAGCTGCTATTTACTTATTAAATCTTCGTTGATCTCGATATACAAAGATGGCTTTACTGAACATCATCTGAGATAACAATTTTTTACAAACAGTATCACGAACATCAAAAGGGCGTATAGGAATCCAAGAAACCATTAATTGCACTACTGCAATGGATTGTTGAAGTAATGCACTTGCAAACCTGAAAACTGTTTGTCAGTATCGATAAACTTAAACCAATAAAATAATAAGTTTAAAACTTGACATGGTCAATTAGGTACTATAAAATATCAATATGAAAAGAAATTGCCACATGTATGATGGTGCATCACTTGAGAACAGCTCAACTGTTTTGGCAGATTTCTTTGTTGCGTTCATAATATTTATTATTGTCAGAACAAAATTAGTAGAAAAAATTTGGAAAATCCACATTAGTGAATCGTTTTTAAAAATATAAAAATTAAATATAGTGGTTTTCACACTAAATTTAATTTTTATATTGATACCTATTGATAAAATTAATTATTGATACTAAAAAATCGATTTTATGTTTTCCATAAGGCAAAATGCTTTTTAGCAGTATAAGAAACATAGCTAGATTGCATACACATTGCACAAAGTTATCGAAAAGTATTCTTTATAAATTTATGTCAAGTAATTAAGTAACAACATTACTGTAATTAGAGAAGACCTAGCTGTTGGTACTAAGTTACTTTTGTTATGCATGCTGTGTTTTCTATAATTAGTTATATATCTAGTTCAATATGTAACTTCATCTACACTCTTAGCATGTAAAGATGTATATAGGTTGTCGATAATCATAATAAAAAAATGTATTGTTAATCATTTCAGCGGTAAATTAAATACCTACATACCTAACAAATTTTATAAAAGCTTTGCCTGGGACTGTGATTTCCTCAACCAACTTTATTCTAACAAGTTTCTTTTTTTAGTTTACAATCTTGCAAGACCAGTTTAGAGACTTGTTTATGCTTCTCATTCTAGACATAACAAGACACAAAAACTTTGGTTTATAAAAAGGTATGTAGGTACTTACCTACCTGTTACAATAACAAACACACTTACAAAATTACTTTAGTGGAGTTTGTGACTTCTATAAAAAGAGTGAAATGAGATAATAGTCAATTTATTAATATCTTAATTATGTAAACAGCTTACCATGATTATGTTAGCAGCTGATGAGCTTCAGGAATGATGACGAAGTTGAGATGAGCTTTGAGGTACAAGACTATATTAATAGCATATTACAAAAATACTTACATCTTATTGAACGTAGCTGAGGCTTCTCATGAAACGAAGTTTGATCACTTGAAAACTTTACGACGAATAGTCTTTGAGATCGATAGTAAAGTTGGTGATGGTGGGAGCCGGAAGCCAAAGAAATATGGGAAATAAGGGACAAAGATCTGAAGTTATTTGTTCGACGTATGTTTTTATTATTTACCAGTAATGTTGAAGTATTACGCAAACAAAGGAAGGAGCTATGTAAACTTCTCAATCAACAGCGGTTTCGCTATTTAGGTATATCGAATTGAAACAGAGAATCGAAATGCGACGTTAGCACTGGAAAGATTTCCTCGGTAAATAGTAGAGTATTGATTAGAATCACAAGTCGGTTTGAATGGCCATATCTGTGAATGTATGCTCTCGTCTATCTATCTTTCAATGATATTGAGTCGCACTGTCTTTCACATAAATCCACTTTATGGCAAAATTGTTAAAATGCCCCGAAACTCGGAAACAACATTGCAAATCAGCCTCGGTAACTTTGCGCATCTGTCAATGTTTTCGACTTTTCGACGACAGTTCACACGAAAAAAAAACAAGGCAACTAGATAGAGCCACCTAGTGTCGCTCATGGCAAAATAAGTATAATTAGCTTCATGAAATTATACTTTAACTAATTTGTATTAAGATACCAAATGGTCAAAATTTGGTTTTGGGCATCTAGGTACGGTCTCATTTAAAAAAACGATTAAAACATTCCTTGGTCAGAGTGTAGCAAAGGGTGGCCCATATATAGGACTTAGAAAAATTTTAATTTTTTTTTTTTTTGCTCGTTTTTACTACTTTTTTGATCAGAACATTAAAAAATATGAAAAATAAGCATCTTTTACTGGAACTTTTTTTCTCTAAATTGAGAAACGGTTAGTTTTCGGTCTTACATGTTCAACCTAACACGCTCCTACGCGCTCCGCTACGCTACGCGCTTCGTCGCACCTATATTTTTGTGGTATATGGTTTTTTCGACATATAAAATATGATTACAATGGAAAATAAATAAAAAAAATTTTGGTCAAAATTTTTCTAAGTCCCAGGTACGGTCACCCTTTCCTACACCCCAACCCATTCCTTAAATAGTCTGTGGTAAAGGGAAGACGTTGAAACTGTGTCTGAGGAGTGGTTTAATTTAGAGGAATTTATACTGTATTTTTAGAGCTTCGGCAAGTGATAGTTTTGTATCGTAGGCTTAAGCCCACCATTCACTACACGCACCGCGAGCCGAGCCCCAAGCCGTACCCATTCGTGGACAAATCCGTCGTCGTCCACACACTACACAAGCGCAGAGCTGCAGTCCAGAAGTCCAGTCACTTGTGTACTTTGGTGAGCCTAGCACGTATCGTTGTTGGTTGCCTACCATGGCACCGGTGCTTTCAAAACGCACAAAAGTTGCTTTAGTAGTCGGTGCAATACTTTTAACGGAGAAAAAAAAGAAGAAGCGCGTTTGGGCGAAGGAATGGCTGAAACAACGAGCAAAATATTCACATTTGAAATTGCTGCAATGCATTCAGTCCTGTGAACCACCTGATTTTGTTAATTATTTAAGAATGAACTACGCAACATTCATGGAATTATTGAAATTAGTGGGTTTTCTTAAGTTTTCTCTTTAAACAGCAGAATAAATTCTTGCCAAAACTCTCTATGATCGTCGAACGACATGATATTACATATACCTACTAGAGTTGAACAAACAACACAAAACTGCGTACACGCACTTAGCGCGCGATGGCGAATGACTGACAAGTTCACCGATAAATCTATGTAAGCACACACATGTACGGACTTGTCCGGCGCGGCTGGGGTGCCGCGCGGCGCTCGCGTCTCCAGACGGCGAGCGCCGCGCCGAGCCATGAGCCGCGCACCGAACCGAGAACCAATACATTCACGTGCAGATTTGTCTGCGGACTTGTCGCCTGTGAATGGTAGCCTTTAGGCTCTATGCGCCACAGAACACACTATGCGCGTCCGCTCTGCTTTACCATCCTTTCCTTTCACATGTGTTCTGTGCTTTTCACACAGGACGCACCACAGAACACATGGACGCACACCTGAGACGCACACTGTTCAAAGATACCAAAGAAATGTACACCATCAGGTTTTTGCAATAATAGAATAAATATAGCCTAATAAAGGCATGAGTTCAATTCCCAGGTGTAACTCAAATACTTTTTGAGAAAAAAATTCGTGAACTTTTCGTGACCTTTGACCCATGAAATTGTTTTTTTTTATTAATAAGTGAATATTAACATTTAATTATTCAAATAATTTTGTCTCAATCAGAAATAATGAAGCGCGTATTTCCGTGATTCTTCTAAAAAATGCAATCGTTTAAGAGTAGCGATTTTTTTTTGTATTACTGTTTTATTTTATTTTCTCCCTAAAAACGCAAAAGTGGAACCTAGGACTAGGATAGAAATAATTCTACGGATGTGGTTTATCATACATAAAAAGCCACGTTCCACTTTTGGCTATTATGATATAAACCTTTTTAAATTTTGTGTCAGGGTTCTCACCTATCTTGAACTCAATCGAAATATTTATTCAATATTTATTAATGCATTATTCTTGAACGAGTTTACAATAATGTAGGTTTTACGAACTCGCTGACACACCTTATACATCGTAAACACATTCTAGTTTTTTTTTTGTACGAATGACTTTTGCTTTGAAATGTGCAGTCAGCTAATCAGGACAAGTTGTATGGGATTCGTATGGGATCTGTTGGTGATTTCGATGAAAGATAACATGTAGCGCGGGAAGGGGTCCACCCTCGTTAGGCTTAGGCTAAACGCCTGCGCTCACACGTGAGGCACCATGGAGCTGTTACAGACCCATGGCGCCCTACGCCCTAAAACCACCTGGAATCAATCAACGAACATGATTTATTTTTGTGAAACTTAAAGCAGGGGCGCTCCATACGCCCCTATGTAGCGTCTACTTATAATCATTGATCTGAACCCCAGTTCGAAGTTCCTAGGTGCTAGCATCACGGAAATCCGACAAGAATTCATCCTCAGATCCTCGCTGAGAGTCAAACCTGGATGCAGCAGCCAAGCCGTGTCATTTAATTAGTAGTCGTCGTATTACAACTTAATCTGTGTACAACATTTAATGGCCGTGCTGTTCAACTTTAAAGAGTACCCTCATACTGGAGCCGATTTGGTCATGAACACCAAAAACATGCTTTATCATCAAACCTAAATCAACATGAAAATTACAACTCTTTAGGGCGATAGAAAGGGAATAAATTGAGCTTTCAAGATTTTAGCCGGAGAAACAAACATCTAGGTAGTACATTTTATACGTCTAGTTAATATTTTAACATAGGTGACCTTTTTGATAACCCTAGATCACGAAAATTGACCGTTAACTAAATTCTATCATATCTCCTAATGGCCACCATAGTGGGACTTGATTTTTTTATGGGTGATAGAGCTACAGAGTTCACAGATTTTTATATACTAATCTTAGGTTCCACTTTTGCGGTTTTATGAAGAAAAAAAATAAAAACCAAAATTTAAAAGATTTTTTTTTTTCGGAAAATAGGGCACTTGCAAATAACATAAAATAGCGAAACGATTCCTTCATTAATCCCCTATGGAGCTGTAAATATCTAAAGGACAGAGATGGGACAGTTTTTTCAGGAAAATAGATTGTTCATTCATGCGCAAATTATGAAAAGTTAGCGATTTTTTATCTCAAAAAGTTTTTGAGTTAGACACCTGGGAATCGACCTATTAATAGCCTTTATTAGGCTATATTGAAATTTATTGAATTCATTTTCGCAAAAACCTGATGGTGTAAATTTTTTTTGTATCTTTGAACAGTGTGGGGCGTAGAGAATGTAAAGCACTGTATAGCTTCCATACTACGATCACTGCTTCTATGCAAAACGGTCTTATTTATAAAAAACACGATTTTTTAAAACGCCGATTAAAATAGTCTGTGGTGGAGATTTTACAAGGAAAAGTCGTAACCGCAGATTAAATAAACTCCCTCTTGGGAGTGGTTTAGAAAATTCGTATTTTTATAAATAAATATTGGAAAATATTTTTTTTACTGTTCTGGCTAAACGGTTGATTGTAGAAACGTGAAAAAATTCAGGGTAGTAGCCATATAATGAATTTGAAAGGAAAAGTATCTCGGCTAAGTAGGCTTACTCGTTAACGAGTAATAGGCAAACAAATTATAAAAGTAAAATTTCGTACAAAATTCATTGAAAATTACTTCGATGTTAGTTCTGTAAGGCAGAAAAAAAACCCTCTTTCTACGGAACCCTACATTGCGCGTGGCCCGACACGCACTTGGCCGGTTTTTTTATAAAGGCTTCTGTTTGCGAAATATTAAGCTTTAAAGCGCAATTTTTTTTCTGAGTAGGGGGGGAGCCCCCTCTCCTGCCTAAACGGTTGTCTGTAGAAACCTAAGCGGGCTTTAATAGTTAACGAGTAATAGGCAACCAACTTAGAAAGCAAAATTTTCGTATAAAATCCATTGAAAATGACTTCGATGAAGTTGTTAGTTCTGTAAAGCAGATAAAAAACCCTCTTTCTACGGAACCCTACATTGCGCGTGGCCCGACACGCAGTTGGCCGGTTTTTTACAAATAAGACTGTTAGTTAATTCCGTGTGGCGCCGGATTAAGAATAGCGTCACTCCATTTCCTTCCTTGGATGTCGTAGAAGGCGACTAAGGAAATACATTATCTACCAGGAGACGGGCAGCAGCGTCTTCCTGAGATTCCAACAGCATACTGCGATCGCCAAATCGCCTGCCAAGCGTGGCGATTATGGCAAAACCCTTCATGGTCAGGAAAACCACGAGGGAGGCCTGTGTCCTGCAGTGGATGTCAAATGGCTGATGATGATGATGAAGACTGTTAGGTTCTATGCGCGCCCGCTCTGCGCGACCATCGTCCTTTCACACAGGGCGTAGAGTAAGTAAATCGCGGTATAGCTTCCATGCAACAAAGCTTTTATTTCACACAGGACGCATACATAACGTAAAAATACTTACGTAGATACGTAAAGCACGGTATAGCTTCCATTCAAAATTTAGATTACAGTTCCAGCGCGTGTGTGGGACGGGCGCTATATTATTAGACTCGGTGCAAACGGACGACCAGTGGCGGATTAGCCACGTAGCAAGAGTAGCAATTGCTACGGGTCCTGCGCATTTGGGGCCCCCAATATCTGACCGTAAAAAAAATATTAATTTCAAGAAAAATATCTTTCTTTATAACATAAGATAAGATATTTGTTTATTTTCTGTCCACAAAAAACATTCGCATATAAAAAAAACATTGAATAAATGATGAAAAGCAAAAGAATGTACTATTTGTGGAAACGCAGTACGATTCTAAACATTGCAACAGACTACTATCACCGCTTATATTCTATTCAGCCAAATATAGAGTCACCCAACAGAGAACCTAGACTGGAAAACGCAATAAAAATACCGGAGAAGTAGTACCACAAATACTAAAATCAGAAGTAGTAAAAGCAATAAATAGTCAAAAGATGGAAAAATCTCCTGGCCCTGATAGAATTCCAAATGAACTGATGCGAGGAACAGTCGACGAATTGAGTCCGATACTAACAAAGGTGTTTAATGAAATACTATTTACTGACAACATCCCAAGCCAATGGGCAGAATCACACATTATACCTCTATATAAGAAAGGTCCAAAGGATGATATTGGAAATTACAGACCCATATCTCTCATCTCAAATGTGTATAAGGTTTTTGCGAAAGTGATACTGAACAGAATATCGAACACTCTTGACGAAAACCAACCCGTGGAAAAGGCAGGGTTCAGGAAAAACTTTAGCACAATAGCACAAACACCATCAAACAGCTTCTACAAAAATATAACGAGTACAACAAACCTATCTAGGTATCTAGCCTTCATAGAATAGATTACTCAAAAGCCTTCGACAGCCTTAAACATAAAAGTCGTGCTGAGCAGGGAGCACAGTATGCTTACGTAAACGTCATCAAAAAGATCTACAGCGAAAGTAAAGCTAGCATCAAATTGGAATCTCTGAGGGATACTTTTCCAATTCACACGGGAGTCAGGCAAGGTCACCCTCTCTCACCAAAGTTGTTTTCAGCAGTACTACAAATCGACGACCTCGTGGCGCAGCGGTAGTGCATCTGCATACCATGCGAGAGGTCCCGGGTTCGAATCCCGGCTGGGGACAAAAAAAAAAACCCCAGGTCTTGGATGTTTACATGTTTGTGATGTCGTTGTTTCTGGTTCCCACGACACAGGGTATCCTAGTGTGGGGCCAGAAGCAATGTATGTGCCTGTATGTAAATGTTTATGTTTATGTTTATGTTTAAATGTTTAGAAAATTGGATTGGAAGCATCTAGGGCTAAACATAAACGGATCACGACTAAACCATTCAAGATTCGCTGATGACCTGGTCATATTGGAGGAGAACCCAAGATTACTGGAATCCATGATACAAACGCTAGCAGACAAAAGCTGAGAAGTGGCTTTGGAAATGAACTCGAGCAAAACAAAAATGATGACAAACGCAACAGCTGCAGACGTAATTGTCAACGGACAAAAACTTGAATATGTTGAGGAATATCTGGGTCAGATCATATCTCCAAGCGACCAAATGTCCAAAGAAATCGATAAAAGAATCGCTACTAGGTGGAAAAAATTTTGGTCTTTGAAAGAAATAATGAAAAGCAAGGAACTCGGCATCAAGATTAAGAAAAAAACTTTTGATACATGCTTTCTTCCCTGCATCACATATGGCTGTGAAACTTGGGCTTTGACAAAAAATCAAAGAGAAAAACTTGCAATATGTCACCGAGCCATGGAAAGGAGCATACTGGGGCTAAAGTTAAGAGATAGAGTCAGGAATGTAGATATCAGACGCAAAACCAAATTAACAGACATTCTAATACATATTGACCAACTAAAATGGAGATGGACAGGGCATATGCTCCGTTGCAAGCAGGAAAAATGGAGCAAGTAAGTAACTGTCTGGTATCCAAGAGATGGGTCAAGGAGCCGAGGTCGCAAAGCGAAAAGATGGGAAGATGATCTGAAATTAGGTCCCCTTTGGCTAATAATTGCAACCGATATGAAGCAGTGGAAGACGTTGGAGGAGGCCTATGCCGTAAGGCACACCGAACTTAGGGATTTATTATGATTAGTGTACTAGGTTTAATTAGTAGAAAGAAAAAACTGTAAAAATTTCGGAATAAAAGGCTTTATTATTATTATTATTTGTGGAAAGCCTGGAGCCTAAGCTAGATCAAAAGATCTGTATCTTAGCTTTCCAGGCCTCCCAAACTGCAAAAGATTGGTATCATATTCATATTGGTATTAGATAGGTTTATTTGTCAATTTTGTTTTATTGCATACCATACACTTGCTACCCTAAAGCAAACCAAGGGCCCCTTGCTAAAATTTGCAACAGATTTTTTTTTGAAAATTTGCAAAATTTCAACATTTGTCAACTTTTGCGCTGTCTTAATCCGGCAATGCGGACGACCGACAACAGCCACAGGTGGCCAGCGAAAAGCAGTTTCACACGTTTTTCATACATTTTCTTGAAACTCGCCGCATATGTTTGGCCAGCGACGGCTAATCGATACAGCGGTGTCCGCGACTCGCCACTTGTGATCGCTGCGGGCCGGCTCCCATCATTTACGGGGCGGTCATTATGCACGTTACGGCGTGCATGCCTTCAAATCGTACGTGATGGTAATGGTACGGTGCTATAGCGCGCACGTGTGGTGGGTGGGTTATTGTTCCGAGGTGGGTGACGCACGCACGGCACGAGTCGCACGACAGCTTGAGCACCATTGTGTGGATGAATTGTCGATCCACTTTATAAAAGTTATCTGTGATGTTTCGAGACCTGTCACTGTCAAATCATTTTTGATCTGTGCTGTGGCTATCCATAATCAAGTTTTTTTTGGGACAGTTGGGACAAAATGACTGACGTGAAAAAATGTTGAATTTCATAATTTTTGTGAAAAAGGCGGAATATTTTCTTTCATAAATCGTGTGACACGATATTTAATAAGATTTTAGACTAAGTTTTTAGTCAATAGACACATCGCACAGTTCTGGTGCCGAGACATTCAAATAAAAAAATGCAAAAGCCAAAAGTATTCGTATCTCAATGGGTAGATAGAAATAATCGAATCGATCAATGATTAGATAAACAGACGTGTGTAAGTATCAGCTGCAGCTAAAAGCGGCCGATTTTTATGTGTGCCGCTGATTGGTAATGTGCTAGTAAAAGTGGGACGCGCGATGTCAAGCAGTAACAGCAACGAGGATGAAGAGGCATACGCCCTCCACGAGTGTGTGTTTGGCGGCGATGTACGCAAGCTATCGGCACTGCTGCGGCTGCACGACGTGGCGCAAAAAGACAAGCATGGCAACACGCCACTGCACCTCGCCGTTATGCTGGGACGTAAGGAGTGCGTTCAACTGCTCCTAGCGCACGGAGCACCCGTCAAAGTAAAGAACTTTGCTGGGTGGTCGCCGCTCGCCGAGGCCATCAGCTACGGTGATCGCCAGACAATCTCCTCGCTCGTGCGCAAACTCAAGCAGCAAGCCCGAGAACAGATGGAGATAAGGCGACCTGATCTCATAAGAGCCCTCGCTCAAATACAAGATTTCTACTTGGAACTCAAGTGGGACTTCCACTCGTGGGTTCCATTAGTCTCAAGGATATTACCATCTGATGTATGCAAGATCTACAAATCTGGGTCAGGTATTAGGCTGGATACTACTTTAGTAGATTTCACTGATATGAAATGGGAAAGAGGTGACATTTCATTCATATTTCAAGGAGAGAAACCACCCAGTGAGTCGCTAACTGTCCTAGATAATAAGGCTAAAGTTTACCAGCGAGTGAGGTATGAGGAGACTGAAACTGAGATAGAAGATGAAGTAGACATCCTTATGTCAAGTGACATCCTAGCAGCCCAAATGTCAACTAAGGGTATCTCATTCTCAAGGGCTCAGTCTGGCTGGATATTCCGTGAAGATCGCAAAGAGATTGTGGCTGGTATCTATAACAGTGCCATCTATACTATATCAGGACTAGTGCTGGAGTCTCGAAAACGTCGTGAACATCTTTCAACTGACGATCTGCAAAAAAACAAAGCTATCATAGAGAGTCTTACTAAAGGTAATACCCAAAATCTAGATACAAATGGAGAGCCAGCCAGAAGAGCATCTTTGAACCCTCCTCCAGAGAGTGGAGTAGACTGGGCCACCTACAATAGTGCCCCCACAGGGCAGTACTCAGGGCTGGGAAGAGAACTAGTCTACAAAGAATCTTCAAGAAACTTCCGTGCAACTATAGCTATGAGCGATGAGTTCCCTCTCAGTGTGGACATGCTCCTCAATGTTCTTGAAGTGATAGCACCCTTCAAACATTTTGCTAAACTACGAGAATTTGTTGCTATGAAGCTGCCCAGAGGGTTTCCTGTCAAAATTGACATACCAATCTTGCCTACAGTGACAGCGAAGATAACATTTCAGAAATTTGAATTTCGTGAAGACATTCCACCTGACATGTTTAGAATACCAGAAGACTTTGTAGAGGATCCACTGCGGTTCCCAGATTTATGACGATTTGATATTCTAACACTGTTTGAAGTAAGTGAGATGCCAATGAGGTTGTGGGAGGCGCGGCGAGCGCAAGCAAAGAGGGCTCTCTCTTGCCCGGCGGCGGCTGCGCAGTATCTACTCAGCATAGAATTCCCCATGCTGTTTGGCCTAGGTAGCTCCTACTCTAGCCATTGTGTCCTCTTTGTGGAATAGTTCATTTTATTTCATACTTGTAGGCATGTGAAATTTTTGGTGAACTGTCTGTGTGGTTTAGTGTTAGTCTTTGTTCAACAGTGTTAGACTTATATCCTCTTAAATTTGGACATGTTTTGGAGAAAGCACTAGAAAAAGCACAGGAACCTTTATTTATTCACCTTTTTTATTATTAAAGACATTGAAATGTGATTTCATTATTGGTATACCATCAAGAGAAACAAATGTAATGGAAGCTTTGTGTAAATATAGTAACAGTTGCTCATTTAGATTGCGTCCAGATGAAATCGTTTGATTACTTTGTCTTTATTAATTTATTATTTAATGTTATATATATAACATATTTTAACAATAATTATTATCATTATGAAAGTTATGTCTTTGTATCATAATTTATTTATTTTTAGATCAGCTCTCGTTTTCTGTACATTAGGCTTTTAGAAAACAAGTGATACAGATTCAGAGCATAAAAATACTGCCTGCATAATTTGTAAGCCAGAAGGGTGTTCAAAACCAATGAATCAGCGATTTATCGAAATGTTCTTTTAAAATATACAGCATGGTTTATTCAGAGTGGAGACCAATTTTCACGATTGAAGTGTTATAGGTGGTTGGATACAATTGTATTGTAAAGGGCAGCATCTGTGGTAGCTGTGGACAGCCAGGCAAACCTGTGTTTGTGCCTTCAGCATTTCCCATTTGTAGTCCTTTACAGAGAGCACATTTAATTTCAATAGCAGACATTTACACAAAATCATAGAAACATGACCACATTCTAAGTTTTTTATGTCCTAGCAATAGAACGGATAGCGGACACGTGCTGCACGAAACATTATAATAACTTGGATATCGCCCGTTTTCATAACTTAGTAGAGACACACCTTTTGTTAGTTAAATTGATACAACCTGCTATCTACCATCTGAAATGAGCCTTATCCGCGTGACTTGTAAAGCGGTCTATTTTTGTTAGCCTCAGAATGACCCGTCACACTTAAGGCATATAGTCGGCACGAGTTGAAATTGTGACGAATAATTGCTGCCCTATTGCTGCCGCTAAGTAGACAATTATTGCTGCCATCAAATTTTATAAGAAACAAAACATTTAAGGGTGACCCGCCATCAGTGTCTTGTTGGCCGGTCACCTAGCCATGGTACCTAATTTGCGTGGAATCACTGAACTTTTCATTGACCAGCCATTGCTGCCTATTCGCTGCCTTCTAACGATTGAAACTCCGCTCCCTTACCTAATACAATTTTTTGAAAAAATCTGTGAAGAGCGTGTCGGCCACGCGGACATGTGCGTGTCAGGCCACGCGCAGTTTAGTGTTCCTTTGAAGCAGGGTTTTTTTTACTTGCTTCACAGAACTAACAACTTCGTCAAACTAATTTTCAATAGAAGTTTTCCTTTTGGAAGTTGGTCGTCTATTACTCATTAACTTGTGAAGCCTATGTAGCCGTGATAGTTTCCTTTTAAGTTCATTATGTGTGCTACTGCCCTGACTTTTTTCACATTTCTAGAATCTTTCCTTTTCGTTTTCCAAGCTTCCGCCCGCATCCAGCGACTTCCCGCCACCGTAACCAGGTCGTCAGGCCGATTTCGGACACATTCGTCAGATTCCTTTTTCGTCAGAATAAATTATAGGCTGTTTTTTTTCTGACTAAAACGGACTTTTGGTAAGACTCCACTTTCGTCAGAATAAATTTTGGGCTGTTTTATTTCTGACCAAAACGGACCTTTGGAAAGACTCCGCTTTCATTAGAATAAATTATAGGCCGTTTTTTTCCGACAAAAGCGGATCTTAGATTTAGGCAGGTCTTTTTTTATTCGTAGGCCAGTAGGGCCGCTAAGTATATTAAATATATTAACTTTATGGTAGGACCACAGGTACAACACCAATGAGATGGGATTAAGTTCATATGAGAGTATGAGCAAAAAGGTTTAATAGGTATATGTTTATTGACATTGCTGGCCACTTAGTTATATTATCCATTTTGAAGTATAATACTAACTAGACGAATGTAAGCTTATTGTTTGTAAAAATTAACCTAAGTTATTTCTGACAAAATAGGAATTCCTTTTTCGTCAGAAAAAAAAACAGCCTATACTTTATTCTGACGAAAAAGGAATCTGACGAATGTGTCCGAAATCGTCAGCCCATTACCTATACCAAATTTCAGCTTTCTAGTACTGGTCATCTGGATAGACAAACAGACATATGGACGGGCATAGCAAAAATATAAGGGTTCCTTGTTGACTACGGAACTTTAAAAATATATCTATCTACCCACCGTAAGTAGCGCCTGAGCATATTGCCACAGCAATTTCGAGTGTAAGCATTTTTGCTCTTTTCATTCTGTCAGGCACTGGAGGCTAATAAATTAAACTTTATCGATATATTTATTTATAAGATAGCTACGAGAGCGGAGTTTCAATAGCTTGAAGGCAGCAAATGGGCAGTAATGGCTGGTCAAGCAAAAGTTCAGCGATTCCACCCAAATTAGGTACCATGGCTAGGTGACCGGCCAACAAGACATCAGGATGGCCAGTTTTATTGCTTCTAAAATATGATGGCAGGAGCAATTGTTTAAACATTTTCGTCATTCGTCACAATTTCAACTCTAAAGCGCCGTCTATATGCCTAGTGAGGGGTCATTCTGACGCTAACCTATTTTTAAATCTGTTCTGGTGCATTTACTAGTGGATCCTCTTTTGCGGAACTGTACTCCATATCGTAGAGGTACATAGGAAAATCTGCATTGCAAATATTGCGTTATGGGCTGGCCTACTATTTTGGGCTATTTCTATCGACCCACTAACGGATTGATATTAACCGTGCGTAGTCGTGATGTTCGATATTGGCTCTCACAAAATTCCACGTATCTTTAATAGTAGTGTTATTCCCTACTTTATTTCTGTAAAACATATCGGTAGAGATTTTTATTACTTAAGACGAAAAGACACCTCATAGGAAATGTAGATTTATTGGCTTATGTAGATTATGTACCTGCGTGAATAGTTGAATATTTACAGTAGGTTTTTTAATCCTCGACTACTACTAAGGTACACTGAGCTAAATTAATTCGACAATAACAATAAATCCCACCTATACAGATTTATGGAAGTAATCTTGCCAATGTTTTCACTGTTTTTATTATTTGTATATTAAGTATGATCTATTGTATTATTTGAATTTACTTTTGAACTCAAAATTTCTAGTTACATTATAATAAATGAATGAATGGAAACTTGTGCGTGTATCTTTTTGTTGGCAATAAAAGAACAACTTGTACTGCATCAAAATTTATTCAAAAATCACAGAAAGAATACTTTCTGGACATAAATAACTTCATACACCTCAAATAATGACTTAAAAATTAATTAAACATTCTCATAAGTATTCCATAAAAGCACATTCAAGCCATACAGGCAAGTCAATATGGACTCTTGAAGGTACAGTCAACTAGTTGCCACAGATCCCAACCTTTTAATTATAGAATCATTTAGACACCTGATAAACTCAAATTTCACAAAAAAAATTGAAACTGGTCCACAGCCATTTGGCATTCTCAACACGCTAAATTAAATTCCTATTTTACTTACATCACATCACATTGGCGCCATCTGGCGGACCGATCTAATTTCAAAAGTTGACTGCAAGTTGCAGTCTGCAACCCTATATCGTCTATTAAATTCGTCAAGAAAAATGATATGTAAGTCGTTAACGGAAGGACTTGCGCGAGCCCGGCGAGTTCACGGGGAGATTACCGTTGACATTCGAGACCGATTGCCCCAGGCCCAGGGTTACCACGCGCAGGGATACCGTCGATCGCATGGCTGCGGGCAAAATAATAATGTTACACAAAAGGCCGAATGCGACCGAGACGTTGTATAGTCCGCACAGATCTTTTTGGCGGTAACGTGAACATAGTCACAGATCGTTTGGACATCGCTTACGGTCTTTATAATATAAGTGTGAGTAATTGAGGCAGTGTGATGCGTAGTAAATTACTACTAGTTAATTACTAAAGTAGTAAAGTAGTCAATTACTCACACATACACTGTAAACACAGTAAGAAATGTGCAAACGATCTGTGTCTATGTTCACGTTACCGCAAAAAAGATATGTGCGGACCATACTGCGAGATTACATGAGTTCCAGTATACGCATCGAAGTATGCACAAGAGTAGGCGCAGAGTCGAGTCGCAGCGAAGCGTCAAATTAGAATCCGCTGGTCGTTCTTTCACATCGTATCCGACACCTGTCAGAATCCTGACTGAGATTCGCGTATAAATCTAATTTCATAATGGTTTTATGTCTCCCACTACCCATTGTAGGTCGCCGCGACTTTTCTCTTGATAATATAAGTGCTACGTTTTACCAGACCACTCCTTAGCGCGTCACGTGTTTAGTGACGCTCCCAAAGGGACATAAGTGTCCAATTACATTAAAGAAAATGAAATAAAGTTACAAACAAACAGAGCGGTAGAACTCCGGCTTTTCATTCCGGTGGTCGTGGGTTTGAATCCCGGCACGGACGTAGTCTTCAAAGTTACGTACATGTGTTAAGCTCTATAGCAATACCACTCGCTAAAGTGAACAAAAATATCGTGAGGAAAAATGTGTGAGGTGTTCGCATACCTCAGCGCTTGAAATTGCCAATGCGCAGTAGGCCCGCGTGGTTATTAAAGTCCATACTCTCTTTTTGAGAGAAGGCCTGTACCCTACAGCGGGACGTATATAGGCTGCATTATTAAATAAACTTACTGGATTCTTGAATAGCATCAGTCAGCTGGAACAAAAAAGTCACATTAAAAATATAAGATTCGGGTCGATTCCAAGTGCGGGCATATACCTACCTATGACTTTGTTTATTTTTAAAGTTACGTACATCTGCGAATTTGTAGTAGCAACTCCACACGCTTACTGTGAAGGAAAACATCGTGAGGAAACCGCGGCTTGGTTGGCTCCGCACGGTCTTTCCTGTGATGGGCAAGGCCGACTAAGCTATCAGGATGGTATAGGTGCTGGGCAAGCCTACTCCATGTTAAAAACTACGTCCCAGGCACTGCAGCGTCCGAGTGGTCCCTGGACCCATTTAGTGTGTGTGAGTGATGGTGCCACTGGACGCTGCATAAATGATCTCATTACACAGATGCAAAGGCCAAAGTTTAGTCTATATTTAAAACAGTTCACTGAGACTACACTAATAATAGTCACGAAGTGTGTTCCACTCGCGCACGACACGGTTTGGAAATGCTTTCGAGGGTTACTTGCAAACAAAGAACTATTATGGACGTCCTTCGTCTGGCTGGTCGTAGTTGGGAGCAATGTGGTGCAGGTGCCGGTGTGGCCCTTTGTCAGCACGGTAAAACTTACGGCGCGACAGACGGACCACGAACTCCTCCACACTCTCCAAGCATTTGTGATCGAGAAGAGTGCGGATTGCGACTCGTTACAAGAGGACGTCAACTGTGCGTACCAATGGAGTGTAGAGCACAAACTGCTATTCAACCAACAGCAAGTGTTGCGTCAACCCGTTCAGCCGCGCGCCGCTTCTTACCCATGGTCCACCTCCCGAGACCACCTGGGTGAACCGTGGGATTTTTTTTACAACGGTTCACCTCTCTGATAAAACTTTAAAAGGCTCTATTTTTTTTTTGGTGACAGTCCACCTCAGACTTTGAAGAGTTTCGATGTCATGGCGTACGGTGCAAAAAAATATTTCCTGAGGAATACCCAGGTGAACAAAGGTGAACCGTTGTAAAAAAACAATCCCATGGTTCACCCAGGTGGTCTCAGGAGGTGGACCGTGGGTAAGAACAGCCGCGCGCGTGTACCTGTCCCACGCAGTATAAATGCTAGGTGCCGAGTCCTTCACCCGTGTATATTCAGTGAACGATCTGGGTGTCACACGCGTTTTGACACACGCCTTACCTTTCACAACATTAGATCCCTCGCAATAAACTGCAATCGAATATTAGGTTTCGTTATTCGCAATGCCAGGGACTTCAAAGATCGGAGTCTTTAAATTGGTGTACACGGCAAGGTGAGAATTAAACTTGAAGCGGCCTCCATCGTGTGGAATCCGTACGAGGTTACCTACGGTCTGCTTTTGGCAAAGGTTCAAAAAGCCTTTCTAAGATTTTTGTATAAAAAACATATTAAGGTTACTATCTTTTTCTCTACCCCACAATGATTCTTCTTGGAATGTTGGGATTTATTTCCCTCGAAGAATTAAGCGCTAAACAAGAGTAGAGACAAACCAGTACAAGCAATAATTAACAATTACACACAAAATACAAAAATTTTAAAATTACACTCATTTGCAAAAAGCGTCGTAAAAGTTAATAATATCGATATTTTTTTACTTTTTGTCAATCCTTAATGCATTTATACAGGCGCTCGCACACATCAAAAGTTGCGTTGGTGTGACTACTTTCGCGGCCTTCGACTCACGCACACATGTATAAGTCTGCGTGCGTATTGCTTAGATTAGTAGTAGTAAAGATCGGGGTTGAAGTGGCGACAGCGGTTTCCGTACAAAATACGCGCTAGGGCAATTTTAAGAAACCCTCATCAATGACAATATCTATCATTGCCTTAAATACTTTTTTTTTACTACATTTTCATACTTAACACGTCATACTTCATACTTACGTCATACACGTCATACTTAAGTACATTCCAAAAAGTATCTCAAATTATTATATTTTATAGCGGCGATAGCTTTGTAATAAAGTAAAACAAACAGCGTAGTTTCAAATAAAATGCGTTGCGTCTGGTAGAAAAAATATAATTTAGGATGTTAGAAAATGGGTAAAGGGGCCCGAAAGCTTTGCCAAGGGGCCTCGACATTGTTGAACAAGCCCTGGTAACAAGTAAAGCTGATCTTACCGCAGGCTCGGCGATCTTGCTAGCCAACGTCTTCCGGAAGCCAGTAATGCGCCGCGTGTACCCGCTCGCCATACTCAGTCCGCTGTGAGTCGACTCCGAAGACGTGGTGAAGACAGACTCCGCACCGTCGGCTGAGAAGTGATTGAATATTCGGTATTGTACGTATACCAGGTTTCACTAACTCTTGAATAAAACCTAACCATATTCCCATGCTCTAATTGTGAGGATAGGCCCGAGCCTTGCAGAGAGGCCTGCATAATACAGGGACATGATGATTGAACAGCAAAACAAACTTCCAAGTTGAAAGTTCCAACCTTTGCAGCTACTTGAAATGGTCTTAGAAGACAATAACTTTTGGAGCAATTTATAAATATACATACTTATCTGTAAATATTTACAGATTTTGGAATAATGATACAAAAAGCAAGGAAAGTTGCCATTTCATTTCACATAACTCACTGAAAATGTTTTTCGTTCAGACACCCATTGGGGAAACAAGATAAAAAATATGGCCAGTTTTTTGTGATCAGGCGGCAGGAGGGCAATGGGTGGGTCGGGGGGACACCGGGGAGGTTGGCGTGACGGTGGAGAGGCCTATGCCCAACATTGGGCGTTTTTCATGAGCTGTTTAAATATTTTTATTTTATTTTATTTTATTTTATTGAGTCTACAAAACAGAATACAGTCGATTTTTATACAAAATAAACTTAGAAATAAACTATTTGTGTTCTGGACTGTAGTCCAAGGTATGTAAACATAGAAGTTTGCCAAAATGGAAGTGGGATATGCAGTACTTAATCTAAAACTTAAGCCTAAATTGAACATAAAGTAGATAATTTAGAACTGAAGCAGCTTTAATTATTTAATTAATGGGTAAAGCGTTGGACACATATATAACAGTGAACAGTAGGTAGCACGTAAACACTTACTCAGGTAGTCCACGCTTGCCGTACGTTCAGCTCCAGATACGATTCTGTGAAATTAGAAAAATCATCAAATATAATGTAACATGCCAGAATGCGAAATTGCAGAAAGGGAAAATGCTGGTAGCCTCAGTGGGTATATACCTATTGGCGATGATACTTAGGATGCTTTCTGTTTCGCCACTTCGAAGTGAAGATAATCTAAAATCACACTTATATTCCTTCCCATAACTCTTGCTTGCACATTCTAATATTTTAGGGTTCTGTAGTCAGCAAGGAACCCTAATAGTTTCGCAACGTGCGTCCGTCTACCTGTCTGTGCGTCCGCGGCTTATTTGTACTAAAAAGCTAAATTTGGCATACCTAGGTAGAACGGTAGAACAAAATCTTTCAAAAAAATTTAATGAAGTTAAAAGGAAAATTATAACAGCAAAGTAGGCTTCAAAAGTCAAAAGTAAAAAAAAAAAATATTCAAAGTAACACACAGAAACTGTGACTTATTGAACGTTACAAGAAAAACTAGGTGTCCGTTTCAAAATCTAGATCATTTGGAGAAAAAACGGACAAAAAAACTCCAAACTTAGTCTTTTCAAACATATTCCTTAATTAACATATCTTCTACAAGTTTACTTTACGTTGCTTTACAAGTTAACGAGTAATAGTCGACCAGCTTATAGAAGAAAAACTTCGTAGAAATCCACAGATATATCCATCCATTCTATTTTGATGAAGTTCTTAATCAATCAACAACCCTTTCTCCTACGGTACTCTACACTGCGCGTGGCCCGACACGCCAAGTGCTGCGTTTTTATTAATTGTGGTAAAAAGTCACAAAACTGACCGGAGAAAATATAAAATAAAGTATCTGGCATCTTTCACATATTTTTGTAATCTTATACCTACCTGATTGATATACCTATACATACCTACCTGAGTAGACGAATACGTCTACTTAGGACAAACAGTCCAACTAGGCCGGTCCAACTTCGTGAAAGAGGTCAATCGTCGAATCCAACTCGGCTGAGCAGCATTCGGGAAACTTAGAAAAGTCTTTTCGTCTAATATACCTCAATCGCTCAAGACAAAATTATACAACCAGTGTGTGTTACCAGTGATGACTTATGGCACTGAAACGTGGTCTCTTACTATGGTCCTCATAAGAAGGCTCACGCAACGAGCTATGGAAAGGGCTATGCTCGGAATTTCTCTACGAGATCGAATCAGAAATGAAGAGATCCGTAGACGAACGAAAGTAGTCAACATAGCCCAGCGGATTAGTAAGTTGAAGTGGCAGTAGGCGGGGACATAGCACGCAGAACTGATGGCCGATGGGGCCGAAAAGTTCTCGAATGGAGACCACATATCGGCAAGCGTAGCTTAGGACGACCAGCCACAAGATGGACAGATGACCTCATCCAAGTGGCAGGAAGGCGCTGGATGCAGGCCGCTTCCAACCAGTCTTTTTGGAAATCCATGGAGCAGGCCTATGTCCAGCAGTGGATGATGATACCTACCTACCTAATTTTAGCTAAAAAATTGACAAGAAAAATTACGAAACTAAAATAATATGACTAAAATGTCCGTAACTTTTATTTTGCTGTCCGTTTTTTTAAATAATTAAAAATGTTAATTTTAACAAGCGAGATGGAAGTAAAAGTAACTGTGACTTACTTAGAAAATTAAATAAAATGAAAATCTTTATTTCAGGTAGTGAGCAAATACCCATATAAATTTTTGAAACAATGGTGACTTAAAAACTATGTTTGTAATAATAATATTTTTTCCCCGTTCTATGCTATTTTCTGAACATTATTTTACAGACTTCTGTGTCGTATGAGTATTTTTACGATTTTTCTTTATACTTTTAAGATTGTCGTCAGTATTTAGTCGTCTATTTCTGTCAGTAAATAAAGTAATAGATTTAAGTAGGCCTCTTAACTCCATTTTAGTAAATTTTTCAATTGAATGCGGATGGATAGAAGGATAGTAACACAAAAATATTCTTACTTAGACGTGTGTATCGATAAATAATTTACAATAGGTGGTAAAATGTGATCTTTTATTTTCTTGCTAAAGACCATATCAACGTGGTTCCATTTTTCGTCGTTCACCGTTACCATTTCCAGAACATTGGGCAGTTGAGACCTTAACCAGGTGATGTCATCTATGTTAATCAATTGATCATCCATACCGATAAGCAGGACTACCGGCGTACTTACAGTAGTAAGGTCATATACTGGAGGTGATACACTGCCGTAAACAGCCATGTTTCCCTCCGCCGTGCCATAATCGTATTTTCGCATCACCTCAACTGACAAAGCTTGGTACCACTTCGCCATACTTCTAACCGACATACCGACTGGGATGTGAGAGAATATTGTCTGGAATGTTTCATCAGATATGCTTCCTTGGTTATGAGAGTCCAGTGTGTATAGGAAGCGTTTACATACAGTGAAGAGTAGTTCAACTTTTCCTCCCATTTGGCAAGTAAATTCCAGCAACGTTTGCTCAATAGATTGTCGAGATAAAACTTCGTATATGTTCAACGAATCAAATACATTCTCCAGGCTACCATAAATGGTGAATAGAAGCCTCATGAGACGCGACTTGCAGTTGAGGACTCGTGATGCTGGGGCAAGAAGTATAGCGATGTTCGCCTTGTCGCAGTATTCTTGTCTTTCAGTGCACATGATTAAGAAATTGGTTGCACCTTGTGAGTAGCCAATGTAGTTTAAGGCTCCTGAGGAAGTCTCTTCCAGAATGTAGTCAATCATGGCCGGCTGGTCATAGTAGCCCATTTCATCGGTGGAGTAAAGCCAAAACTGCTTATCGATGTCAGGATTAAGAGTTGCGTGTGCCCGACTGTAGTGGTTTCCCCGATTGTTTCCGAGCCACACATCAAAGCAGGCGTCAGCTAGTAAATATGCTAACGCTGCTCCTGGACCTGCGTCCAAAAAGGATTGTGAACACATCATTACTCCATGCATTAACAAGACTGGCGTACCCTTTGCTTTGGGACAATTTTCACGCGACAAGCGGTGCAGAGTCAAAATATAGCCATCTTCAGTAGTCACTGTGTGCGTCTCTGCTTCGTAGCCGTACTTCGTGGCAACTTCAATGAAATCCAGTCTCGTATCTTCGTTGTAACCTAGCTGGGTCCTTTGCGTGGCACTAAGGGGTGCCTGTATCTTGAAGAGGCCTCCGAAGCCCAGGATCGCCTTGATGTTGTAGATGATATCGCCAATGAAGGTCAGCGACGGTGAGATTGCCAAAAGTATGAGGCAGCTAGCCCACAGTAGCTTCGACATTTTGACTGTGATTGAGATACCTACTCGGAATTACAGCTTAGATATTATGCGGCTTCCTACAACATAATATGAAATAGATACATCATTATCAGTTAAGACTTAATTTAAAGATAAACGATAAAATAATAAGACCTTGTAATCTTTACAAAAAATAATTACCTACGATGCCAGAAGGTGAGCCACACGGCCCGTAACGTTTGCCGGAAGTTAGGCTGTTATAGGTGGGACGATTATCTTGTTTTAGTATCGTTTAATTAAACGATACGGTTAAACGATAACAAAAATAATAAAAGAAAATTCACCATAAATGTACGTAAAAAAAATTACATATACGTCCCACTGCAGAGCACAGCCCTGCTCTCAGAGAGCTTAATTAACACGCATGCCCACCGCGGATCGGCAATTTCAAGCGCTGAGGTATATGAACACATCAGAAACTCAGGTTTCCTTACGATGTTTTCCTTCACAGTTAACGAATGGTATTGCTACTACAACTTCACAAACGTAAGTAACTTTAAAAACAAAATCATTGGTACATGCCGGGATTCGAACCCACAACCTTCCGAATGTGACGCCGGCGTTCTGCCACTGCGCCATAATTCCCAAATCATTCAATTTTTTATTGGAAGAGTCCGACCAGTATTAGTTGTTTATTGTCGAGCCAATGGAGAACATGCACAAAAAATGTTTCAATATAATCGGAGAGGCCATATAAAAGAAATACTAGAAATAGACGTAAACTTTCATTCCCAAAATTTAGGCTGGCAAAGGTTAATACATCCTTTATGGGGCATTTGTATACGTTTCTACAATAAGATCCCTGAGGATATAATAAGCTTGCCAGAAACGCGGTTCAAAAAATGTGTAAAGCACACTTTGTGCAAAAAAGCTACTATAACATTCAAGATTATTTAGATGACAATGATGTCTGGAATTAAAGCCAGTTCAATGCATGAGTTTTAGAACATTTATATAACTTGAAAAGACTAAGTTTGGAGTTTTTTTATCCATTTTTTCTCCAAAATGATCTAGATTTTGAAATGGACACCTAGTTTAACTTGTAACGTTCATTAAGTCGCAGTTTCTGTGCTACTTTGAATAAAAAATTTTGATTTTGAAAGACAAATAAACGTGGTTAATTTTTTTCTCTACGACTTATACTTTTCATAACGTGACCTGTCAAAACGCCATTCTAGTCACGTGGTACAAAATGGCGCCATACAAATCGGACTCTAAACTATCCACACCCTTTTAAGAAAAAGTTTAGAATTTAATGAAAAAAAGAAATCTAATATGTTTATCATTATTAGAGTAACTTGATTTTTCGCATTTTTTGAGACCCCGTAAACGCCGAAAAAAATATTTTTCACCTCACTAGCTCGTAAAAGCTCTGTTTATCATTCGAAATCTGCGTGGAAAATCGCACTTTATCCGCTAGCGTGGAAAGTGTTTTTAAAATTCGAATATTTTTATTCAATAAAGGTTTTGTACAATAAATTACATATATATAGAACCTCATTGGTTTCGTAATAGTTTATATTCTCTGCAGCCAGTCCATTGATGATTGAAATGCAAATACTTATTTCATGTCATGCGCCAGCCTCATTTAAAGAATCGCACTGGCCGGCAAATAAATTTGATTTAAAAAAAAAACTTTAAAATTTTCTTCTCTTTATTGAATTCACTTTACTTCCATTATTTTGGTTTGTTTTTTGATAAAATCGAAAGAAATCATAAAATATGAGCGAAGCTAGCAGCGACGAAGATATAAATTAACAGTAATTTAATATTTATTAAAACTGTTTTTCTTGCACCTAACATTTTCCTCGCTTTAGTGAGGTGAAAAGTTGTGTGTTGCGCTCGGCAGCAAAGTTATTTAGCGTCTCGTACCTTTGAAACCCTCGCTACGCTCAGGATTCTATATTTGAACCACTCGCTTCGCTCGTGGCTCAATCCTAGAATCCTTCGCTTGCTCAGGTTTCAATACAAGGTACTCGCGCCAAAAATTAACTTTGCAGCCTTGCATAACAAATAACTATTTATGATTTTATTTTTTCTTAAGTTTTTCCATGTCTTCTATGGTCTTCTCCCTTCTTCTTAACTTCGATGCACCACCGTATGAAAGCCTTCAGGCGGCGTTGGGGCGCAGTGAGCAGAAGTAGACACTAATACCGCCAGCCGCAATTTATGCCGCATTTTGTAGACACATAACCATTTGGTAAAGTCATTAGAAACAATACATAAACGCCTGAATCTCACCACTGTATGAAAGTCTTCAGGCTACGCTGGTATTCTATGTCGGTGGCAATGGCAATACTAGCAGTCACAGCGCCATCTAGCAGAGTCGTTAGGGCCAAAACAAAAACGCCTACAATTCACCGCGGTATGATAATCTTCAGGCGGTGCTGGGGCGCAGCGAGCAGGAGCTCAATGTCGCCGGCAATACCAGCAGTCACAGGGCCATCTAGCAGAGTCGTTAGGGTCAAAACAAAAACGCCTACAAGTCACCGCTGTATGATAATCTCGAGGCGGCGCTGGGGCGCAGTGAGCGGGTACTCGACGTCGCTGGTAATACTAGCAGTCGCAGCACCATCTAGCAGAGTACGTCATAACAGAAACTCCAACAACTCACCGCTGCATGAAAGTCTTCAGGCGATGCTGTGGCGCAGTGAGCAGGAGCTCAATTATGTCGGGAATACTAGCAATCGCAGCACCATCTAGGAGTCATTAGGGTCAAAACAAAAACGCCTACAACTCACTGCTGTAAACGTTTTACGATAGTATTCAGGCGGTGCTGGGGCGCAGTGAGCAGGAGCTCAATGTCGTCGGAAATACCAGCAGTCACAGGGCCATCTAGCAGAGTCGAAAGGGCCAAAACAAAAACGCCTACAAGACACCGCTGCATGAAAGTCTTGAGGCGGCGCTGGGGCGCAGTGAACAGGAGCTCAATGACGCCGGCAACACTAGCAGTCACAGCGCCATCTGGCAGAGTCGTTAGGGCCAATACTCAAATGCCTACAACTCACCGCTGTGTGAGTCTTCAGCCCGCGCTGGGGCGCAGTGAGCAGGTACTCGACGTCGCTGGCAATACTAGCAGTCACAGCGCCATCTAGCAGAGTCGTTAGGACCAAAACAAAAACGCCTACAACCGCCTACAACTCACCGCTGTATGAAAGTCTTGAGGCGGCGCTGGGGCGCAGTCAACAGATGCTCAATGTCTGTTGCGGACACCAGCGCGGCCAATCTCGACGAGGCGTGCGGCGCGCCGTCGCACAACTCGCACAGTTGCCGAAGAGCGTTGTATGCCGCGTCGGCGTAGTCCCGTATCCACAGCGCCATCTGGGGAACCCATCTGGGTGTAGTATGTATCTTCTACGTCTTCTTTCTGGTGCAATCTCCTGTCGGAGGCCGGCTTGAGTATTGGCCACTGTTACACGGCAGTGAAGAATTCGATGGTGCTCATATGAAAACATTCAGCTAGGTTTTGTAACCAGCAGGTTCTTCTACGGCCAGGGCGGCGTTTTATAAAACTACAATTCATAGTTTGTTTCTATTAAAAATCTTTATATGCACAAAACACATATTTGGTACTAAGGCAACTTAATGCTAAGTAGCAATCAGGATTTTTATTATTTAATTGTATTATAACAATTCCATGTACATTGCGTAGCCTACTTATTAATCTGCGGGTTAATCGACTAAGCAAAGTACATCGAATACACATATTATATCAGTTTAGAATCAAATCGAGGTCGTATTTATTACTGCGCATTGTGTGACATAGTACTATACATAAGCGTAGCATTCTAATGACGGATTTCATTACAAACAGAAGTGCATTTGCTGCAGTGTTAGATTAAACAGTATTTTCTTTTGTATTTTTCAATATAGATAAGAAAATCATTAGCAGAAAGTGGCAACATTTCTGCAAAATAGTCCTACCCCGAAAATTTTATTGTACAGACAGAAGTGCTTTTGCAGGAGCTTTAGAACTGCATCTTTAGAGAAAGTCTTTTTTGCTGTTGCCAAAGTCTGGCGGTCTTATTTATAACACTGCTCAGAGGCAGTTTAAATAATCTGTGGTTACGTCTTACCCTTTACCACAGACCAGACTGTCTTCGTCTACCTGAAAAGTCCGCCACTCGTCGACGTTGTCCATGAGTATCCTGGCCCGCTTGAGGCAGTGCCGTACGTGGCCGCGCGCGTTCTCCAGTCGCCCTTGCTGCGTCGAGATACGCTCCCGGGTACACTCCACGTCGTTTTCGGCATCCGCTCTGACGGCAGAGATTAATCTTAAGGCTGCTATTACGTTAGGTATGCTGTCTCTCTTTTAACGATTGCATTAAATAAGTGAGAAACGCAGCGTAAGACGCTCGCTGGAACGACGATCTGAGGCAGATTGCTGGCAGCGGCTGGATAGGGTTAGCCGAGTACAGAAAGAATTGGCGTGCTTGGGTAGGCTTATGTCCAACAGTGTATGAATAATGGCTAATCGATGCATTGAATTGGCGTATCTAGGGATATTTTCCAGGGGGGCATGGCCTTGAAAAGAGATTGCCGGCCACACCGAATTCCAATGGATGTACACACTCAGGTGGGGTGACACTCTTTCTGATCAAATAAAATAGGCGGTGGGTGGCGCTTACGCTGCACATGCATCGACCACACCCCCATCACTAGTTCAAATGTCAAATGGAACGTCATGGGCTAAGCCCGATTGTTCGTGGTACAGTGTAATAACATTAGCAGAAGTTGAAGTGTCAATGGGCTGATGACATATTATAGCAAAGGTTCTCGGGTGGATACCACGAACTGGCAAACGCAGCGTATGACGCCGACCCCGCTCAAAGGACCGACTATCAGATTGCCTGGTTACCATAGCAGGACAAGGATTGTGTTGCGTGGAAGTTATTATTATTGTTAGTTTTCTTATTTTTCTCTCATATTACTATTATTGATGGCAGTGGCCGTGTGAGGATGTCCAATGACAGAAATGGCGTGCCTTGGGGAAGCCTATGTCCAGCAGTGGGAAAAATTAAAACTGAATTTATTAAGTAAATACACAATAGGTTTTATTCAGTTTCGTTTCGTCCTTGTAAAAAATGATTTTTTTTGATTTTTTTTTTGATTGGACGAGTACGGGCCGTGTCAAAGGCGTAACTACACCATCTGAGGCCCGTGGCAAATTCAATGGATGGGGCCCTCCCGTAAAAATAAAAAATATATATATATATGGTCCATAGATATAGTATATATGGCCCAACTTTAATTGATTTGAAGTACTTATATAATATAATAATAATATCTTCCACATAATACAATCGCTTGACCTGGTCCGAAACTAGGGTACCCTGTGCTATGGTAACCAGGCAAGGACGTAAACATTATAATTGTTACAATTTTTTGTTAAAAATGTTAAGTTACTTCTGAGCTCGCGGCCTCATAGTTCGGGGGCCCTCTCAGGTCGGCGGCCCGTGGCCTTTTGCCAACCCCACCACCCTATAGTTACGTCACTGCCGTGTATAGTACGCACAAATCTTTTTGGCGGTAACGTGAACATAGTCGCAGATCGTTTGCACATCGTTTACTGTCTTTACAGTGTATGTACTCTAGTAATTGACTAATAGTAATTTATTACGCATCATATTACGTCAATTACTCACACATACATTGTAAAAGCGAAGCGATGAAAGAAAGCGATGTGCAAACGATCTGCGATTATGTTCACGTTACCGCCAAAAAGATCTGTGCGGACTATAATATGTATGTATATTCTAGTGCTAGAAAGAAATGAGTGCATGCAACGGCTAATGAAAGTTGAGGAAGCGAAAGTGATCTGTCAGGATCGTGGCAATTGGCGGTCCCTGGTCTCCGCCTACCCCTCTGGGATAAAGGCGTGTGAGTCAATGTATAGTCCGCACAAATCTTTTTGGCGTTAACGTGAACACAGTCACAGATCGTTTGCACATCGCTTACTGTCTTTAAAGTGTATGTGTGAGTAATTGACTACTTTACTAATTGTCTAATAGTAATTTACTACGCATCACGTTACGTCAATTACTCATACGTACACTGTAAAGACAGTAAGCGATGTGCAAACGATCTGTGACTACGTTCACGTTACCGCCAAAAAGATCTGTGCGGACTATATACTCACTCGCGCGCGGCGAGGGCGGTGGTCCTGTCGGCGAGCTGTCCGTGCCGCTCCGCGAGTTCGTCGACGCGGCGCTCGAGCTCAGCTTGCGTCGCGAGCTGCCCCTTCAGCGCGTCGCGCAGCTCGTAGTACTGGCTCGTGAGGCTGCGCAGCTCTTGGATCTCCGGCGCTGTGAAGGTCGACGAGTCGAGGCTGTAGTATTTTCTAAGGTTAACACGACCACTAGGCATAATAAAAATTGAATTTGCACGGCTATTTACTCGTTTACTTTTTCATTTTACAATTTTCCGACGTTTCGGTGCCTCTGCGAGTCCCGCGCTCTCGGTAGACTGCACGTAGACTGAAGTGACGGGCGGCTTTTTGTAAGCATTAAATGTTAGTTTACTACCCTCGGGAGAAATTACAAAAAATTATTAAGTTACGTTCCAAAAATATTTTGTCATTAAATTTAACGTGGCAGAACAATTATTTTAAATAAACTCAAAAATATTGAAATAAAAATTTAATCTACAAAACATAGACATGAGTCGAAGGCCGCTTTAGCTTCGGGTATATCATTCAGTAGCACATTCTAGCACGTTTTATGATTGTAAAGACTGAGTACACTAGTGAGTACACAGAAAATTTGGATCAAAGTTACAGTTAGGAGCAATAAGACCATTCTGAAGTGAAGCAATATTCCGGTAGATGTAGTAGAAAGTAGATGAATACTTACTGTCCTCAGCCAGGGGCGTGATCTTCCGCATAAAGTGTTTGTGCGCCGCCTGCATGACGGCGCGCGTCGCCTCCAGCGCGGATATCTGCCGTTCGCAGCGACCGATCTCGGCGTCTAGGGCGGCGCCCTTTTCGCGCAGGTTGGCACGTTCTTCTGCAAACTAGAGTGGAAAGATTTTTTTAAGTTCTAGCGAGTTCCATTGGAGGTTGAAGATCTGCCCTTTTAATTCTCCCCTACTCCTGCATCCATCGTCTGCAATCATCCATTCGCGACGATAAAATTGTTGATATAATATATAGTTTGTGAAAATAGAACAGCAGTTATCTACCTTGATCTTGAAGAAAGACGGGGCGAGAGTTTGACCAGATTCATCTTTGCCGAGGGAGCTGAGGAATATTTCATACCTGAAACAGTCACGCAAATATATTTAAAATCGGTGGTCATATGGTAAAAAATCTTAATATTATGATCCGGTGCTAATAAAATTTATTACGAAAGTGTAAGACATAAATAATAATCACTCCACTCAACGCCAATACAATCCCTTCACCTGGTCCCAAACTAGGATAACCTGTGCTATGGTTAAACCAGGCAAGGACGTCACAAACATGAAAATACACCCAGACTGAGGCCATTTATACAAATGTACGGCGGCTCCCAGTGGGAATCGAACCCCCGACCTCTGTTTTAGCAGCTAAGCGCCTTAACGGCTAGACCAACGAGGCAGTTAATATAACATCTAAGTTAATATAACATACAAGGCAAAGATAACATCTTTCGAGGTACCCACAATAGCTGGGCAGGCGAATTTGCTGATTTGCGATCGTCGTGCTAGTCAATCGTAGCCACTGACTGAAAATCAGCGCTGAGGAATCACTTCCTCAGCACAACGCTGAGTCAGCTGCCTTTTGTGGCAACTTAGATACACCACAGGCTACATCTATGTTCCTGTTTTATTTATTCGTTTTGTCTGCTGTGTACTTAGTTTTCTTTCTGTTGTTGTGCTTATTATGTTACTTATCTGTTTATTTTGTTTCTGTGATGTATCTTGTTGGTATAATAAATGATTTTCTTCTTCTTCTTCATCTTCAATCGCATCGATAATGCGTAAACGATGGCTAAACAAATAAAAATGTGGCATGCACAAAGATACTATAAAGCCCTGCCTGTAAAGAAAAACGTCTTGCACGATGACATGGCCGCCCTCCGCTATTGAGAAGTCTTCGTAGACTTCACTCACCCCCAGTTTCCCAGTTTCTCGTACACTAACACGCTGTTAATCTACTGTTAACAGCTGTCAATTGACTAAAGTGCATACAAAAAAAACCACGAGAAACCGGGAGTCAGTCTCGGTAGACAATAAAGTTGATTGGCTAGCCAATACAACATTCCCGAAGCAGGCGCAGCAATCTAGGGCGTCACATACCGTTTCTTTAGTGTAGACTGCTCAATTTTATAATCGTCTCGATGCGTTAGAACCTATTAGGTACCTATTGGTTCGTTAGGTACATTCAATTCAATAAAATAATTTATTACTATTTCCTACTATTACCCTCTATTTCCCTGAACGTCCCCTTTCCCTGAACCACCTACCTCTTGTTAACTAAACTCTCTCGTCCTCTAGTGCGTGTCGGTTCAGCGCGAACATCTAACGTCACGCCTCTATTTTGTGACACGTGGCGCCATCTAGTGACAAAAACTGGAAACTACGCTCTCATTTCTCGGTGACTCTGCCTAACCGGCGGCTTAACCGTGGATGTGGATCCAAGGAGCCAAAGGAAGCTAGATTAGCATACCGCTTCTTGGGCTGCTCGATGCTACTCTCGTCTAACTTTTCCTGACGAATCCTAGCTAGCCTTGGTTTTCCAAGTAGCTAAAGCGAGTTAGAGAGCGTCTCTTACCCCTTCTCGAACTGCTCGCTGCGTCTCTCATGTACAGTTTCCTGAGGAATCCAATTGGCTAACAAAACCAACAATCATTAAGCAGTCAGAGCAATGTTAAGCGTCTCGTACCGCTTCTCGAGTAGCTGGATGCGGCTCTCGCACTCGCGCAGCTGGCGCACGAGGCGGCCGCAGTCCTCGTACAGCGCGCGCCTGTTCTGCGCGAACACTCGTGCCGGGACTCTATTTTGTGAGACGCGGCGCCATCTAGTATCAAAAACTGGAACCTACGCTCTGGCGAATAATCTCATCAGAGTTTCTGGCTAGCCAACGGTTCTACACGTAGAACCTAGAGCCGAAGCTGGAGTAGCATTTCGCTTCTTGAGCTGCTCAATTCTCCTTTCGCGTACCGTTTCCTGAGGAACCCTGATTGCCCAGCAAATCCGGCATCTCCCTAGCAACCTAGAGTGTCACGTACCGCTTCTTGAGTTGCTCGATGCGGCTCTCCCGCTCGCGCAGCTGGCGCACGAGGCGGCCGCAGTCCTCGTACAGCGCGCGGCGGTTCAGCGCGAACATCTCGCGCCGCGCCTCTATCTCCACCAGACGCTCCTTCAGCGCCTGGGCGGGAAAGAGCACGGTTATTCCCTATGAGGGCACCTCGTGAGGCGATCCCAATGGAAACGTCATGCCGGTATGTAAAAAAACATTACCAGTATGTCAAAAGGACACAAATCGAGGTTGATCGTGGTTAGAATTACCAAAGTTAGACAAAAATAAAACTTGAGCATTGTGAAAACACAGCCTCAGACCAAAATCAATAGGAAACTAATTCTGTGACAATGATTAAAAATATTAGAAAAAAATATTACCACGGATACCACACGCGTCAACAGCCCTAATGACTCAGGTGAAACTTACCGCGTCAAGCCTCGACCGGTGCTGCTCCATCGTGTAGGTGACTTACCGCATCAAACCTCAGCCGCTGCTGCTCCATCGTGTAGGTGACTTACATTGTCAAACCTCAGCCGCTGTTGCTCCAGCGTGTAGGTGACTCACCGTGCCGAGCCCCAGCCACGGCTACTCCAGCCTAAAGTGAATTACCTCACCAAGCCGCAGCCGCTGCTACTCCAGCGTATGTGTCACTCACCGCATCAAGCCTCAACCGCTGCTACTCCAGCGTATGTGTGACTCACCGCATCGAGCCTCAACCGCTGCTACTCCAGCGTATGTGTGACTCACCGCATCGAGCCTCAACCGCTGCTACTCCAGCGTATGTGTGACTCAGCGCATCGAGCCTCAACCGCTGCTACTCCAGCGTATGTGTGACTCACCGCATCGAGCCTCAACCGCTGCTACTCCAGCGTATGTGTGACTCACCGCATCGAGCCTCAACCGCTGCTACTCCAGCGTATGTGTGACTCACCGCATCGAGCCTCAACCGCTGCTACTCCAGCGTATGTGTGACTCACCGCATCGAGCCTCAACCGCTGCTACTCCAGCGTATGTGTGACTCACCGCATCGAGCCTCAACCGCTGCTACTCCAGCGTATGTGTGACTCACCGCATCGAGCCTCAACCGCTGCTACTCCAGCGTATGTGTGACTCACCGCATCGAGCCTCAACCGCTGCTACTCCAGCGTATGTGTGACTCACCGCATCGAGCCTCAACCGCTGCTACTCCAGCGTATGTGTGACTCACCGCATCGAGCCGCAGCCGCTGCTGCTCCAGCGTGTAGCCGGCGTGGTCCAGCCCGCCGAGCGCGCGGCGCGCGTGCGCGACCCGCAGCTTCATGAGCGCCTCGTCCACGCGCATGCGCCGCCAGTGCGCGCGCGACTCCTTCGCCTCCTTCTCGCCGCCCTCCACCGTCAGCATGCTGCTCTTGAGACGGCCTTTCTGTCGCACGAGAAGATACAAAATCAAGAGACAGAAAGCCCCTTTCTCGGCGCCCCACGCGATCAACAAGCTGGTCTCGAGAGGGATTATCTGACCAATAGGAGGATGGATAATCAACAGATAGAACGCCTCCTTCTCACCGTGCTAGTGTTGAGGCGGCTTTTCTGTCAAATAAGAGCCAACCAATGGATAGAAAATTAGTCGTCTAACCGAAACGCCATCATATGCAAAGTGTAACAAAATCCCCGTGAACAAACAAATGGGGGGTTCTACTCGACAAGACGAACAACTTTTTGTCTGGGGAAAACTTCGAAATCGCGACAAAAATGGATTTTGTTGCACCCTGTAGAACTGTTCGATTTTGTTTATTTTGGTTTGATAATACCTGTCCAACAACTAATTCGACTCTTCATAGTTATGTTTAGGTCACGCGATACGCCACGGCGTCCGCTCCTCCATGTTCCCTTGCCGAGTTAGTATGGCGGTACGCACGTAACTCGAAAACTAAATCCGCAGGGCAAAATCCCAAACAACATAGAGAAAGCAAACGAAGAGGATCCGGCCGTAGAAAAAAATTGGGCTCCAGAAACAGAGCGGTTTCATCATTATCATCATCAGCCATTTGACGCCCACTGCAGGACACAGGCCTCCCTCATGGTTTTCATAACCATGGGGGGTTTTGCCATAATCGCCACGCCATGGCTGGCGGGTTGGCAATCACAGTATGTGGTTGGAATCTCAGGAAGACGCTGCTGCCCATCTCCCTGGTAATTTATTTCCTTAGTCGCCTTCTACAGAGCGGTTTAACACGAGTAAAATAGAACCCAGGGAGAAAGAAACCACAATGATGATTCATCTACAATCATCTTGAGATGGGACCGTGAATAATTTTCAACTTCTCTGCTGCATCCAAGATAATAAGCAAACTGCTAAACTAGAATCTAGAATATTTTAACATACCAGCTTAGTACGCGTCGCATTGGCGTACTCCAGATCCCTTACCACGTGGCGCATGTCGTCGTGCAGCTTAGGCCAGCCGCGCCTCGCATGCGTTTAGCTCCGCCTCGTTAGCCTGCCTAGCCCTCGACAACACTACACTACTCTAAAACATGCTTGTAAATAAGTTCCATCCTTAATATATCCTATATTATTATTATTAATACGTTTATTGCACATAAGTAAAAAATACAATGGCATTGTGGCGGACTTAATGCTATAAGCATTTTCTACCAGTCAACCACAGGAGATGCAAGAAATTAACTGGTAGGCATACGAAGTAAACGGATAAAACGAATAACTTTAACTAAAATTACATAAGAAGACGAATACTCAACAATAAATAAGTAAATATTTATACTATAAACATATAATACATAATATAAATAAACATATAATATATATAATATACACATATAAACTGTAGCAACATAAGTAGATATAAATATGTAAGGAAGAAAGATAGTAGTGAGTGAGATTGCAATTACACAGCCGAGATCCTCCTCGCGAGGGCTCAGGGGGGCTCGGGCGGCTCGGGCTCAGTGTCTCGCCGCAAAAAATAGTTCACTTTATTCCAGAATTCAGATTGTAGAACGTTTAATGAACATACGAGCTTGGTATGCGTCGCATTGGCGTGCTCCCAGTCCCTTGCCAGGCGGTGCATATCGTTGTACAGCTTGGCCGAGTACCACTCCAGCAAGGCAAGCCGGTCTGAGTGCCGCGCCAGCACTCTTTTAAGCCGCGCCTCGCATGCGCTCGACATGCTTAGTTGGTTTCTAGCCTAGTCATCGACTACACTACATTGTTTTACTACGCTAAAACAGGCTTTTAAATGAGTTTCATTCTATCTTAACAAATGTTTCAATAGATTCTAGAATGATCGGTCCCAGAGATTAATCAATCTAATAGATGCTAGAATTTTCTATAAAATCAGCAACGCACTTTTGTACACACAACATACCAGCTTGGAATGCGTCGCATTGGCGTGCTCCAAGTCCCTTGCCAGGCGGCGCATGTCGTCGTGCAGCTTGGCCGAGTGCCGCTCCAGCAAGGCCAGCCGCGCCGAGTGCCGCGCCAGCACATCTTTAAGCCGCGCCTCGCACGCGTTCAACTCCGCCTCGTTAGCGGGCTCGCTGCTCGCACCCTCTAGCATCGCGGCGCGCGCGCCGTTGATCTCGGTTCGATACATCTATATATGGGAGTAATAACGTGTTTTTATCTACACTCATATCATAATCTTCAAATTAAGAATTCAAAGGTAAACACATATTGACAGGCTTTAAACAATACATAACTTTAAAGAAAATTAAAAAAAAAGTGTAATATAAAGTTACATTAAAGGTCAGTGGCCTAATTACGCACACCAAATCCTGAGCGATTCCAATCGTCTAACTGTCAAATTAGTATGGAATTTGACAGTTAGACGATTGGAATCGCTCAGGATTTGGTGAGCGTAATATAGGGGCAGATTTTTCACTTTATGTTACAGTTATTTTTTTTAAAGTGTTGCTGTGATCTGATCACGGAACAAAACTTAAGTTTTTTTTTTAATGACAAAAGTTGACTCTATAAAAAACCTAATTTCATTTTCGTGGTACCAAAAGTGCAACAAAAATACCTAAAATTGCGCGCGCAAAACTGAGTGCAGACGATTGAATGTCAAGATACTTTTGTCGAAATTGCGCCATTTTGTTTCAAAAATTTCATTTATTGGATTAAAAATGTCTGTTGAAGATTATGATATGAGTGTAGATAAAGTAGTGTATGAGATTGCACATAACTTGGTATTAAAACACTCGCCAATGCTAATAAAAAACTCGCCAAGGCTCGTTTTTTAAAATCTCGCTCGTGTTTTAATAACCCTCATTATGTGACAGTCACATAAGCTACTATTTTTTGTTTAAGTTGAAAATACACTCCAGGCGTTTTTTCATGTTTGTGATGTCCTTGCTTGGTCCCTAGTTTTGAACGAGGACAAATCGATATATTGTATGGAATATGTTATTTTATTTTTTAAAACAGTTAAACCAGTTTGCCAATAGGTAATAGTTTTTTTGGAATAAAATGTTCGTGAAAGCGTCCAAATGGTTTTAAAGTGGAAGTAAAAAACCAGAAGTGAGAAATCTTAACCAAAAAATCTGGCTTTGGTATTTTAAAAGTAATACATGATACACCGAAGCCGGCGATTAGGACCTAATTCTTATTTTTCGATGTGTGTAATTTTCTAAATGATTATCAGGACGAATTCTTCTTTACAAAAATTCTTTAAAATTTCTTAATTTTCCGAATTTTTCATATTCTTAATTAAGGTTAGGACGAATGTTGTTTTTTTTTTCAATAAAAAGTACAGTTAGCGATTTTGTGAATTGCTAAGTTTGCCTTTCTCGACCTCTTTCTTTACCTTACCGCTCTCCTATGCGGAACTCTTTGCGATAGTTTCGATAATCAGTAAAATGTCAAAATCCTGTCAATATGGCAGATATCTGGAATGTAAACTGTAAACAAACATATCATCGGTTCGTTTGTTCTAAGGTATATATGTAATACATATACCTACGAGAGGACCCAACAGACGTTGTCCTGACTACAGCGCCATCTGCCGGGCTGATTTGTGAATTTAAACCATCCAGGCGCCACCCAAAACACCCAAACGCACACAAAAAAATCATTCAAATAGGTCCAGCCATTTAGGAGGAGTTCAGTGACATACAAACGTACAGCAGAATTATATATATAAAGATATCGCTATGCCGTTTCCCTAGGTAATTGCATTAAAATAATAAACTTCGTGTTTCCATGTTACATTTTAAATTTTATTACCTTTAATTTAATTAATTCGGATTTGGATGATATCAAAAAAGTGCATTTTGCTTGAATGTACTTATTTCGAGAGATGCGAATTCGTCCTAACCATAATTAGGAATATGAGAAATTCGGAAAATTAAGAATTAGAAAAATAAGAATTGGGTCCTAATCGCCGACTTCGATACACCGTGCTTCAGAAAGGTCCCCTAGAACTTAAAAGCATTTTTTGTACTCCTCAATACAAATAATTTAAATCATGAGATCAACTCAACTCTAAGGCCGCGGTAAAAATAATAACACAAATATTACAAAGACTTAAACACTTACAATCCCATAAATGGTTTCCTTTTGAGCTTGTAGATTCTTTTCCGCCACCTTTTGCTTGGAGTCCAGTTTCGTCATCGTCGCCTTTGCGGCTGTAAAACAATAAGTAACAACTCTCGATTTACACATCCGAATGAAAATAACTGATTGTAGACAATACGCAGTTGACTCACAACAAAATTGTTTTTTTTTTTTTCTCAAACAAGCATAGAAGTTTGAGCATTATTTTGACAAACTTCTCCGAGATAAATCGAAATTGCTGTACTGGCCAAATACATGCGAGCAACGGCTGGTGAAAGTTTTACGAATATCCATATCTGTCGTGTTTTAGCGGCCAAATAAATTACATAGTATCACATCATCATCAGCCATTTGACGCCCACTGCAGGACATAGGCCTCCCCCATGGTAACATAAACATTTACATACAGGCACATACATTGCTTCTGGCCCCACACTAGGATACCCTGGGTCGTGGGAACCAACGACATCACAAACATGTAAACATCCAAGACCTGGGGTTTTTTTTTGTTCCCAGCCGGGATTCGAACCCGGGACCTCTCGCACGGTATGCAGATGCACTACCGCTGCGCCATGAGGTCTTCCCGTCTGTTTGATAGATTTAAAAAAATACGGACATTCAAGACGTATTTTTCTTTTCCTGTATCTAGTTTTTAATTGAGAAAATTTCATACCAAAATTAATAATTTTGTGAACCCCTTTTCTTTATCAAAATAAACGGTTAAGTGCATGTTGGGCGGTCTACGCGCAGAGTAGAGTTCCGTAGAAAGAGGGGGTTTTATCTGCTTTACAGAATTAACAACTTCATCAATGTAATTTTCAATGGATTTTGTACGAAGTTTTCCTTTTATATGTTGGTCGCCTATTACTCGTGAACTTGTAAAGCCTACTTAGCTTAGCCAAGATATATTTCCTTTTAAGTTCATTATTGTGCTACTATCCTGATTTTTTTCACGTTTCTACAATCAACCGTTTAGCCAGGAAATGAGGAAAGGGTTTAGCCGTACTATCCTTTTCTCGAAGCAGTTCAGGCCATTTTCGACCCCCCCCCCCCCCCCCTATAACTTCGTTGTGGAACTAGAAGCCTGAATTTTCAGTAACCGCTTGGTAACCAAGCAGGCATTGTATAAACACGGTATATTATTTATAGAATTATAAATAATCAAAGTTTCTTAACTTTGTCACTCACGGCCTGACCAAACCGTACCGTTTTGTCGGCGTGATTAGTATGTACGAGTATGTCTATGCCAAGCTTCAGCTTTCTCGTACTAAATTTGAGATTGATTTAAACAATGTCCCGTGGTCTTGTATAGTAGAACATGAAGATATCGATGATATGGTTAAATCTTTTAACCACTGCATACTAACACTATTTGACAAACACGCACCGATAAAGAAAAAACCCCTAAAAACGACTTGTAAACCCTGGATTACGGACACAGTGAAGCTTATGATGTCCTTGAGGGATAAAGCATTAGAAAAAGCTCAAAAAACAAAAAAAGAATCGGCTGTAGAATATTATAAAAATATCAAAAATCTTGTCACATCAGCAATTGATAGAGAAAAAAGTGCTTACTATCAATATAAATTAAACCAAAATATAAACAATCCAGAAGTTCTTTGGAAAAACATAAAAAATACCACTTTGTTTGACAACCCATGCAAGGTTCCCATACCTGATCACGTAAATGATCCAGACAAAATTAATGCCCACTTTATTAGCGTGCCAAATAGTGACCACGAACTGGACCTAGAATTAGTAAAAACCTACTCTGAAAAAAGAAAGATAACAAGATCGTTTACCCTAAAAACAACAACAGAGGAAGAAGTGGGTAAGATTATAATGGGTATACAAACAAACGCCACGGGTCACGACCTCATAAACGCCGAAATGTTAAAACTAATTATGCCAGAGGCACTCCCGACTATTACTGAGTTGGTTAACAAATCAATTAGAACAAATTACTTTCCAGATAATTATAAGACCGCCTTGGTTACTCCTCTGCCTAAAACAAACGTAGTAGAAAGTGCTAAAGACTTGCGCCCTGTCAGTATTCTTCCAACGATCTCCAAGATTATAGAAAGAGTGGTCCAAAGGCAGCTAGTTGAATACTTGCACTCAGAAAAAATTATACCAGAAGTACAGTCCGGCTTCCGAAGGGTACACGGCACGGAAACAGCTTTGCTAAAAGTGACAGATGATATTATCTCTGAGTCAGACTTAGGTAAGAGTAGTATCTTGGTTCTACTCGACTTCTCACGTGCCTTCGACTGCTTACATCCCTCTATACTTCTTGCTAAATTGGCATACTACGGGTTTTCTACGGAAACATGTAAGTGGTTTGAATCATTTTTAAATAACCGGAAACAGATAGTAGTTGCAGAATGCCCAAATGGGGATAAAAGATATTCAAACCTAGGTAAACTATCCCGAGGAGTTCCTCAAGGGTCCATAATCAGTCCGATCCTTTTCACCATATTTACAGCGGATATAGTGGATGTAATAGAAACAACAAAGTGTCATCTCTATGCAGATGATACACAGATTTATTATTCGTTTGACAGTAATAACACACCCCAAGCAATCGAGAAAATAAATGACGATTTAAATAAAATATTCATATGGTCATGGAAAAACTCATTGATTTTGAATCCATCTAAATCTAAAACATTAATTTTGGGCACAAAAAGGCAAATTGAAAAGGTGAAGGAATTTAACCCTAGGATAGAAATGAATGGCGCCGAAATACCTATAGTCGCGGAAGCTAAAAATTTAGGGTTAATCATAGACAGCGAATTGCGCTTCACGAAACATGTAGAGCAGAAAATTAAAACAGCTTTTTACAAACTAAAGGTTCTATATAGTGTGCGAAAATACCTCTCAGTCGATCTTAGGATGCTCCTTACAGACTTGCTGGTACTCTCGCCACTCAATTACTGTTGTGCAGTATACGGGCCGCGGCTCTATGAAAAAACCGAGCGGGCAATACAAAGGGTACAAAATGCTTGCGCCAGATTCTGCTTTAGAATTCCTAAACGTTCACACGTAACTCCATATCTAAACCAATATGGTATTCTCAATATGAAAGCTAGAAGAGAGCTGCACATCGCTTGTTTAACCAAAAAACTTATTTACAGAAAGAACCCAAAATACCTCTTCGATAAATTATCATGGGTTAAAGACCTTAGCAAATTAAACACGCGATCTAAGTCTACAAATTTACTCGCTATAACCAAACATAAGACCAAAGGATATGAGGGATGTTTCAAATATGCGGCTTCCAAAATTTGGAACAATTTGCCACCGCCATTACGCTCAAAAATTGGACTAGCTTCATTTAAGACCAAATTGAAAATTATCTTCTTGGACAAACAGAAAATAAATGAGAATTTGAGACGTCCCTATAGATAGATACTTTATTTTTACTATCATCACCTCTTGCAATTTACTTCGACACAAAGCACACACTTGCCTCTTAGCAGTACCTGCTACATATACTGAACCCAAGACCTTGTCGCAGGGCTAAGAGGCACGCACCCATTCATACATACATGTACTCACACACTCATACACTCATACATACTCATGCACTCATACACACACACACACACACACACACTTAGCACGTTTCTTGTTTGTTTCTTTTAATTACCCGTAGTCGGGTGACTGCTGATTCTTAGTTAATGCATAATTCTTTTTATTCATTTATTTATATAATTTTTTATTTAACGTGTACCTACCTGGCTTAACTCCTGCTCTAAATGTCAACCTAAGAGCTGGGGAGTGCTGAAAACTGAGTTGGTTACTACCTGGTGGTAGCCGACATGTTAGCTGAGCTCTCTCCAATTACCAAAATGGTTAGACGTGGTCTAAGAAGTAATGTGAATCTGCTATTATTGCTTTTTTAAATTGTTCGTGTTTTGGTAATAAACGATTTCTATTCTATTCTATTCTATTCTAATCGTCTCTGGACCGGGGACAGACAGACTGACAGACGGACAGACGGACGGACATTGCGAAACTACGAGGGTTCCTTATCGACTACGGAACCCTAAAAACTAACTATAGAAAAATAATAATGTATTAAAAATTTCCGTAATTTTATTATTTATGAAACCTTCAGTCCACATTTATCCAAAGTATACCAATTTTATTATAGCCACTAAAGCATGCCCGACATAAAAACAGCCTTCAAAGAAAAAATAAACATCATGATATCATAAGCAGCCTATATACGTCCCACTGTAGGACACAGGTCTTCTCTCAGAGAGAGAGTATGGGCTTAATCACTACGCGTGCCCACCGCGGGTTGGCGATTTCAAGCGCTGAGGTATGTGAATAGCTCAGACACCCAGGTTTCCTCACGAAGTTTTCCTTCGCCGTTAGCGAGTGGTATTGCTACTATAACTTCACAAATGTACATAACTTAGAAAACAAAGTCATAGGTACATGCCCGCACTGGGAATCGAACCTGGGTCTCCCGCTTCCGAGTCCAATGTTCTACCCACTAGGCTACCATCGCTTTATAAACAAATAAACATACATACCTTTTATTTGCATGGTGAAAATCTTATCTTCATTCTTAAGCGCCAGGAGTTTCTGTTGCTCGACGAAGGCGCAATGCATGCCGCGCTGTTGACTCTGCGTCAGCTGGCTGGCGTATTTCTCTTCCTCCTAAAGTCATAGACTCAAACTAAGTAAGTAAATACTAGTAGAAACTTTAAATATGAGTGTAGGTCACACCAGCACCATACGAAAATACGTAGTAGTGGACTGGTGGCTTTTCTACTCTAGAAACAGTGCTTTGCAAACTGCGCTTCCCTTTATCATAATTGCACCCTTCGATACTGAGAAACAGTATCTCTCAATTGCCAATGATATTTTCTCTCTGTGAGACAAGGCCTGGGACCTGCAGTGGGGCCGGTTTGCAGACCCTGCAGCGTTTTTGTCTTTCTTTCTCAAAAAAAAAGCTTGTACCCTTCGGGAACACTACAGTCCTTTTTGCTTGTTTTTCTTAGATAAACATACTGAAGTTTTTTTTAAGATTCATTAAACATCACAAATTTAAGTGAACTAAGCACAGTTTAGTACATACGAACACAAATGTTACAGTAACTCGGCAGACTGTGGCGCCTAAAAAAGTTTTATAATAAAATTTCTATTTATGATGGTACCTAAACATAAACATAAAACATTTACATACAAGCACATACATTGCTTCTGGCTCCACACTAGGATACCCTGTGTCGTGGAAACCAGAAACAACGACATCACAAACATGTAAACATCCAAGACTTGGGTTTTTTTTTTCCCCAGCCGGAATTCGTACCCGGGACCTCTCGCATGGTATGCAGATGCACTACCGCTGCGCCACGAGGTCGTCAAGGATGTTTCTTGTACCTAGGCCCTTTGCCGAGCCCCACACGCGCGCGGGCAGGCCAACAGCAGGGGCGGAAGGGAGAGCGATTCGATTGATAATAATTATTGCTAATTAAAGAATATGGGTAGGTATGGCTAAACAGAAAATTTGCGGCGTAATTAAATTCACTAAAATCAGAATGCTGGCCTGGATCGCGCGTTGACCTACAACAAACTCTCACATTCAATATGTCCTCGAGTTCTTTGGCGCGTTTCTCCGACGACTTCGTCTTGTCCTGGGACTCCAGCACTTTTGCCTTCAACTCCTTGATCTGCGAAAGAGATTGCATTTTCAATACACAGCTTCGAGAAAAATACCAATGAACATTGTCCTAAATATTGACGATAGTTAGAAATCGTACGGAATTATAAAGGTATAAGGTCAATAAATATAGATCATAAATGTACCGAGATGTTGACATCTCAGTATTCCGTAAAAAAAACCGGCCAAGTGCGAGTCGGACTGGCGCACGAAGGGGCCCGTACCATTATCTATACAACATTTGAATATTTCAAGCGTCTAGCTGTTGCCGTTATTAATATCGAGCAAAAAAATCACGTTTGTTGTGTGGTAGACCCTCTTAAATATTTATTTTATTCTGTTTTTATTAATTGTTGTTTTAGCGGAATAATGAATGAATGTGGAGGAAGCGAAAGTAATCTGTCAGGGTCGTGGCAAGTGGCAGTCCCTGGTCTTTGCCTACCCCTCTGGGATACAGGCGTAAGTTTATGTGTGTATGTTAGAGCGGCAGCAGAAATGCATCATCTGTGAAAATTTCAACTGTCTAACTTTCACGGTTCATAAGATACAGCCTGGTGACAGACGGACGGACGGACGGACAGACAGTGGAGTCTTAGTAATAGGGTCCCTTACCCTTTGGGTAAGGAACCCTACAACAACCTCTTCTACATTTGCACAGTCATATTAGGACTATTTTTAGTTTTATTTGTTTCGATGACGTACTTCCATGCATGACGGTTTCGTAGACTAAGTTTTTTTTTTTTTCGTTTTAAAAACTAATTAAAGTAATCAAGCCCAAATCAAAATATTCGGTCCAGGCTTTCAATAGTACCAATTTTCTCAAAAAAATAAAATTAAAACAAAACTTGTTTTATCAGATAATGCCCATTGCACTTCAGCACAAAACCGAGTTAACTGCCTTTTGCAGTAGCAGACACACTGCGACCATTTTGTTGTTTATCTTTTCAAATGATCGATCTTTGAAATGAAAATTGTACTTATGTATATTTTTGTAAGGATTGTGTATTGTTTATTTCTTTGAAACTTTGTGTGTTGGACTGTTGTTGCAAATAAATAAATGTCTTCCTTTTTTTCTTAATTTTTTTTTGTTTATTAGGCCCACAAAACACATATTAGCCAGTACATTATCAATATAACATCAATTACTATGTAAGACCGAAACTAATCTCCAAAACATGTGTACTGTAACACGCTACTTTATTAATACGCGGATTACGGGCAATATATATTTTTATTATAGTCTTTTTCATCGATTCCCCAGCCTAGCTGGGGATCGACTGACATCTAAAACAAAACGTAATGATTCCCTTCAAAATATTCAAAATAAGACGAGAAGGCTCTGCCAGCCAGCTTCTATAAAGAGGAATCATTACAGTACACAGCATGATCACAGTTTAGAAAATTAAACTTGGACGAGTTACTTAGCTAAAATATTATTATGTATTTTTATATTTATATATAGGTAAACGAAGCCAAAAACTAAAGAAACAAAATAATGATTAAAAAGAAGAAGATAAGATTTCTTTCTTTAAGGTACCTTATTGATGAGGGCCTTGATAGCGATGTCCTTCTTGTGCTGCTCCTCCATAATGCGTTTGTTCTCCATGTGCATTTTCTCCAGCATCACCTGCATATTCTGCATCTCGCGCTGCAGCGTTTTGGCCTGCAATAGATCGACCTTTCATCGACTTTTCACTTTCTCTACAACGACCGTCCGATCACAAAGTGTGACCATAGACGGTCCGCCAGGTCGAAAGCCGATTTCCACGAAGAGATCAGTTTTGATTGTTATACCAAACAGCTTCAGCGAAGGGATAAGCTAAATTTGGTAGCAAGATTAAAAACGGTTTCTTACGTGTAGACATCGTAAACATACATGTAGACAAAAGCTAAATGATACAAAACACGATCAACAACTAGTATACAGCTGCCTTTTGTGGCAACTTAGGTACACCACAGGCTACATCTATGGTCCCTTTTTATTTATTCGTTTTGTTTGTTGTGTATTTAGTTTTCTCTCTGTTGCTGTGCAAATTATTATTTAAATATATTTTAAATTTTATACATTATTCGCCGCGTTTGCGCGGCAGTTTATTGGCGAATTAATCGCACTCTAATAACATTTTTTTTAAATAGTACTAGGTTGCAATAAACTAAATTTTTAAATTTTTAAAGTACAGTCGGCAGCGGATCCCCTCCATACGTGACTTATCTGCTTATTTTGTTTCTGTGTTGTATCTTGTTGGTATAATAAATGTCTTTCTTCTTCTTCTTTAGATAAATTATATTTGTTACTCCAGAAAATACATCACTTCATTATCCAAGGTGGCGTTGTCATGGGCGGTCCGTTGGTAGGCTATTCTGGTGTTGGCGAGCCGCTGCGCCAGCGCCGCGTTCTCGCGCTCGGCGTCAGCGTTGTTGCCACGCTGCTGGTCACAGAAAGCCTGCTGCTCGCGGCATTGCTCGGTCACTTTCACTGCCTCCGCTTCCAACACCGCATAGTCCTGGATAATAGGAGATTGAATTTGTAGTAAGATGGATTTTAAGCCCCGTTTGCTCAAATTCGTAGAGATACTTCATTCGAGAACTTTAATATAATCGGAAAGACCATGCTAAATTACAAAGGAACGTGGTTATTTTTCTTTACGACTACATAATACTTTTTAGGTACAAAAACGCGCCATACAAATAGGGCTCAAACTATGACGTCACAACTTCCACGTAATGCCTTATGATGTATGAAGCGTTTATTAATATTTGAGTTATCTCGTAAAATAATGTTTTTATGCATCTACGCCCTTATAAGAAAACGTCTAGAATTCAATGAAAAAACAAAATATAATAAGTTTTTTATTATTGTAATTTTTCGCATTTTTTAGATCACGGAAACCCCGAAATAAAAACCGGCCAAGTGCGTGCTCATGATGAAAATCAATTAAAGAACAATGGAAAGTAATTGGGATGGCCCCTAAACCACTTCATGTTACCTCTCGAATGTGCCTTATGTCGGTGTCCCTCTGCCGTAGGTTCTCAATGGCCTCCGTCCACATTTGCAGCATGTTCTTTCGTTGCTCCATGCCTTCTTTCACCTAAGAATATAGCAGTTAGTTATTGAAATAACGCAAAATCTAAAATCTTTAGTATTGATGATTAAAACACATGCAATAAAAATGCAATAGTTAAAAAAGGAAAATAAATCATGAATTTCAAATGAAAGAGCAGAATATTTATGAATTAAAATGTGGTGCAAAAATATACAGAAAAACAATTTTACTACATTTCAGCGTTTATGAATACTATTAGCAGTTCTGAACAAGATTGATTTTGTAAAAAGAACTGTTTCCCTTAGTCAGGTTACAGTTTTTCGACCTTTGCTTGTTTAACGATCTGAAATCCAGTCATCCTTTTACGGTAGAGTAAACACCTGTGTCTTCTTCTTCTTCCCGTGCCGCTCCAGACATGGAGTTTGGCCGCCAGTACCCCATCATCATTCATCATCAACCCATTATGTCCCCACCGAGGGGCACGGGTCTCTTCCCTGAGGAAGGTAGGTATAGGCCATACTCCACCACGGGGACCAAGTCCGGATAAGAGTACCCCATATTCTTATTCATTTCTTGCAAAGCGAAATTGATCTTTAACGCTCGCTACATAAGTATGTAGCGATGTAAGAAGTCGTGACTCAGAAACACGAGGGAATCTACGGCTAAGCCCTCATGTTATGTTACTTATCTGTTTATTTTTATTATGTGATGTGTTCTTATAATAAACGTCTTTCTTTTATGTTTCTAAGCTACAACTAGGTACAACATCTCATTCTCTTAACAAACCCTTAATTATCTCAATCTTGCCCATATGTGTCTGAATGCACCTATTGTATGTAGAACTGTACATACCTGAAAGGAGATCCTTTCGCAAGCCCTCTCCTCTGCGCTGAGATTGCCCACCAGATGGACGAGGCGTTCGTGCATCTTGTCGTGTTCCACTTTTAGCTTCTGCCGCTTTGTTTCGAGCGCCTGCATGAGTACAAGTAACTTCTTGAACAAGTAGAAAGTCATACGCAGCTTACTCGTGGACACTGAGGACTAGTCTACCGATTCTAGGTCAATCAGCATGCTCCGGGCTATGCTTGAGGTCTCTTTGATGGACCGCATCACAAATGAGATATTTCGCCAAAGGACTAAGATGTCTGATGTAGCCTATAAGATTAGCAAGTTGAAATGGCAGTTGGCTGGTCATATATCACAACGAACGGATAGTCGATTGGGTACATAAGTCTGGAGATTACAAACGACAAACGCAGCTTAGGACGCCCACCAGCTCGCTGAAATGAGGATTTGAGGCAGATTGCTGGCAGTGGCTGGATAGGATAGTCGAGGACGAAGAAACAAAAAAGTGACGTCCCTTGAGGGAGGCCTATGTCCAGCAGTAGAGGTATACGGGCTGTATGATTGAAGTAGAAAGTTGCGGAGCTAAAATTTCTAAGTTACATGCCAGGAGTAGTCTCGACTATTGTCTTATAAACGGGACCGTAATAGTAAAGTTTCGTAGATTAAAAAAAGACACAAGACTGTAAACAAAGACAAAAGCAGAGTCTAGGCTTGTCAACTTAGCCCGAGATAATTATCGGCAAGATAAATGTTCCGAAGGCCTCTGTAGACGGCAGAGAACAGAGCTCTTAGGTACTTACTTATACCGAAATATTTTTTATGTGTTACAGAAAGCTGCATAAACCTTCCAGAAGCGAGGCTCTAGACCACGAAGGGGCTGTGGGCCATTTTTGTCTTCAGTATCTTTTTTACCTAACTGCGAATGCTAAGGAGAGTTATTTTATAATAATGTAAACAAAAGTTTAGTACGCTTCTGCCTTGGAAACAGTCTATGTTGAAATGAGGGCATAAACGCGTCTGAATAAAAAAAACCGGCCAAGTGCGAGTCGCGCACGAAAGGTTCCGTACCATTATCTACACAACATTTGAATATTTCAAGCGTTTACCTGTTGCTAATATCGAGCAAAAAATTACGTTAGTTGCATGGGAGCCCCCTTAAATATTTATTTTATTCTGTTTTTAGTAATTGTTGTTATAGCGGCAACAGAAATACGTCATCTGTGAAAATTTCAACTATCACAGTTCATGAGATACAGCCTGGTGGCAGACGGACGGACGAACAGCGGAGTCTTAGTTATAGGGTCCCTTACCCATGGGGTACGGAACCCTAAAAATCATCGTTTACATTTTTTTTGCAATTCGCCTTTAAGGAGCATAAATTATGTACATCATACAAATTTATTTCTTTTTTGAGGCTTGTGTGCTGCTGCGCCGGCGCATATTTCAGAAATTTATCAAATTATAAGAACTAAAAATAGCTGAGTTGGTAAGAGTCAGCACTCCACATACGGACTAAACCATCTAAGTAACTAAGCGGGTTCGAATCCCGGTTCGGCCCAGAATCTTTATTTCCATGTGGAGGGTTTATCAAACCTAACATAAGTAGTACTTATGACGAAAATTAAACTAAATCCTCTGACAAACCTCGTTCACTTTATCAGCGTTCATTAGTCGCTGGTTTCGGGGACTTTTATTTTATTTGGTGTACAAAACAGATCACAGCCATTACGCGATATAAAAGTAATAATATGACATGAGTACTAAGTTGTGGTCTAAAGCATGCACACACAACATTCATCATCATCAACCCATTATGTCCCCACCGAGGGGCACGGGTCTCTTCCCTGAGGAAGGTATAGGCCATACTCCACCACGGGGGCCAAGTCCGGATTGGTGGAGGCTTGTAGACTAGTGGCACGTCTACTGTCAGAAGTTGTCAAGCCGCCCTAAGCCCTCTGACTTGGCTTAACGACTGCCATCTATCGACGGCAGCCGGCACCAACAGCTTAACGTGCCTTGCGAAGCACGGAACCGCTCGGAAAAATGCCACTAGCGTTAGGCATAGACGGCGACCCATCCATGCACTGAACGCGCCCTGTGTTGCTTAACCTTCGTGATCGTTTAAGATCACTCAGGCAGCCGGGGCTACGACAACATTGCCACATGTAAATTCGAGTATCTTAATAAAGTATCAAATTTTAGGGACAAGCATTTTTTATTAAACCACACAACTCGATGAATTCATCTCGTCTTGCCCTTCGCTAATACATCCCCTATTTGGTATACGTATATTCACCTGAAACGTGCCCTCCACCCTCATTCGCTCGATGTCTATTTTCGTCCAGGAAAATGCCTAATACAAAAATCTGATCTAAATCACCCAGTAAGAATGTCGAAAGTGTCTTATTTATAAAAAAACACTATTTCTTAAAATACTCCTCAGAGTCAGTTTTAATAGTCTGTGGTAAGAGGAAAGACGTAACCACAGATTATACCACAGTATGTGTGGTGTTACTTTAAATGACTGGATACGCAATAGTTTATTAGAGAATGTTGTGGACTGAACGAGGATGTAGTGACTAGAATTGAGAAGGGAATGTTACGTTGGTTTGGAGAGTATGAAGGAAGAAAGATTTACGAAACATATATATCGAACGAATGTTGGTAGAAGGGCCGGTAAGGGACGTCCCAGACGGACATACTTCGACCAAATAGGGGATATATCAGCAAAGCGGAAGATAAAAAGTACCCGAAACCGGCTTGCTTGCATGCAACGAATAATGAATGTGGATGAAGTGAAAGAGATCTGTCAGGATCGTGGCAAGTGGCAGACCCTGGTCTCTGTATACCCCTCTGGGATACGGGCGTGAGTTTATGTTTTTACTAATAAGATCGTAAATATTGCCTTAGCTTTGGAAATGTCCTGCTTCTTGAACTGTTCAATGGCGGTAATGTCGCCGGAGTTCCGATCGAGCTGTGCGCGCCATTCTTGCAACGTGCCCTTTTCGCCACAGATTTCCCCTTTCATGCTGTCCGCCTTCTTCAGAAGTTTACTGATTTCGCCTGCAAGTGTTTATACAAATATACTTGGAGTTTCTGATTTCAACAAGAAATTATAGAAATTTATTGAAACAGGAACGTCAGTATATGCATATAGCTAGGCTGTATATTTAGAATATTATTAGTTAGTGTACCCACCAATATTATGTTACATTGTACCTATATTCTATAAGTACCTTAAGACTTTTGGATGTTTTTGAATCATTTGTACGAAATTTTGCATACAAATTGACCATGATGTCCATACACATAGCATTCTTTCACATTCTCTGTCATCATCTCTTAACTCAGACCTTGCTACGTACAAGGTCTTAACATTGAGTCTAAGTGGGTAAATCTTAGGTCTAATATCTCTCTATAATTCAAGAAGTTCCTACGTTGCAACCGGTCCACGCGAGGTGCCACTTCATCAGTCTGCTTAGCGAGGGCCACCGTCTCCCTGCCAAGCGTCACAGCTTCGTTCTGAGACATTTGCGTCAGCTTCACCTCTTGCTCCATCTGTTGTTTATGGGCAAATAGAAGGCGCTGAAACGTAAAATATAAGGTAAAATAAAGTTTTAACTTCTGAACCAAAAAATATGTATTCAGTGATGTTTCTTTACAGTATTCTCTTGATACTCTGTCTGGACATATTGCTTGTAGTTATTGAGGTCAGCGTTCTTCTCCTCTTGCGTTATGATTGCTTCTTTCAGACGCTGAATCTCATTTTGCCTGGAATTCACATAGAACATTTTTTTTAATTAGGATAGGTTGACTTGACCCCAGTCAGCCTGATGATAAATGAAGATGGGACCTAAGATGTTACGTGATTAACTGTTAAACTCCAGTCTCTGGAAAAACAGACGACGGCAACGCGGTCCACATATTTGCCGTTCTTAATATTCAAGAATTTACGAATCGCTTGGTGCGAATTTGCGGAATGAGGATCATTCAGACATCAAAATATAGGACTTCCAAGTACTAGGTAGGGCGGATGGAGCACAAAAATTGAGGCAATACTATTAATAATTTGAATGACTCAAATCCATCAAGAAATGACAAAGTTAGAGAAGTTTAAACTTAGGCTGTTACAAAACCCGCACGGCGGGCCTTGATTCCTATTGTGGCGTCATAGGATCCGACCGGCCGGCCAGAATGTTTTCCGAGACCCAACTGTGGTACGTGCCCATTTTTATTGCATAAACCGAAAGACTTTTTCAAATAGTAGACGAAAACACCAGAGTGCCAAATATTTTTAGTTAGGGAGGTATAAGTACCTACTTTAAAATCGGACTTTTTTTGTTAAATAGATGCCATTAAGAACATAACTTTTACATAACTTACTAAGAACATAACATAACTATTTATTTATTGAATAAATTAACCGACTTGGTTTGTTTTTTTACAAGTTATGTTTTTAATGGTATCTCATTTATTTTTGTAGATAGGTAGTCCTACTTTTCTTCCTTGACCATTTAACAAGTTACCTTTGAACATAAATATATCTAGGTACCGATCTACACCTATTATTCCATTATATTATACATAATTATGCAGGTACACTGATTCATTTACTGCAAATGTAACTGTGTAATTACATTTACCTATATGGGATTAAGTAAATTTTATACACTAAAAACTAATTGTATTCTAAATTTAAAGCTTCTATGTCTGCTAGAAGCGCCTTAGAGTTTTCATGATTGGTCAGTCAGTGAGTGACAAAATTAAGAAACTTCGTAGTTATAATTCTTAAACTACTGGTTCAATTTAATGAAATTTGAAATATAACGAGTTTATACATTTCCTGCTTGGGGCATGGCCAAAATTTAGCATGTAATTGAAAAATTTATTGGTGTTCTAAAGTGCATACAAAACTTAATTTTTACATGCAAATAGAAACTTCGTACCATCTCCACAATTCCGGTAATTTGAGTTTTTACTTTTTTTTTCTGGAAGATTCTACCTAACCGGCTGATATTTAAATACCAAGATATTGTACATTTTTTCTACTATCGTGATGATTATTTTCCTGTCCAAGCAATTTCGTATTTTTTGTAGGTTTGGTCCACATTAGACCACACCCTGTGGCGCCGGATTAAGAATAGCGTCACTCCATTTCCTTCCGTGGATACATCCAGAAGGCGACTAAGGAAATACATTACCAGGAGATGGGCAGCAGCGTTTTCCTGAGATTCCAACCGCATACTGCTATCGCCAACCCGCCTGCCAAGCGTGGCGATTATGGCAAAACCAATCATGGTTAGGAAAACCATGAGGATTGAGGAAGGCCTACGTCCTGCAGTGGGCGTCAAATGGCTGATGATGAGACCACACACAATATCTAGATATCTCTACCAATATTGCATTTTGTTACATGTTCAAATCCTGTGTTTTAGTATAAAAATGGTTATTTAGTATCAATTTTCATCACCAAAAGATATACCTCGGGAACGTCCTAATCGAACGATCCGGTATTTGGGTGCGATTACTAAAATAAATTAATGGCGCGCGTCCTATTACGGTAGGATTAAGAGAAAAAAAATTAAACCAAAATTACTGGAATTCTGGGAATGGTTCGAAGTTTCTATTTGCACGTAAAAGGGAGGTTATGTATGTCTGTACTTTAGGAGCACAAATCAATTTGCCAACTAACATGCCAACTTTTTACCAAGGAATAATTTTTCTGTTTCACGGGTAGAAAAACGTCCGATTTTCAACTAATTATATCTTCTCAACCAAACATATTAGGCACTCAGGTGTTCTCGTCTAGTATTTGAAATGATAAGTATTTCGGTATAAATAGTAAAATGAGGTCCCCAAACACACCGTTCCGAGGTTAAATATTTCTTTCAAACTTTTTCGCCGTGTGTAACCCGAAAAATGATTTATCGTGCACAGTTACAGACGTATTTCTAGCATATTGACACATTACAATATTTGTATCGCAACATTATCATCTACATAACATTAAAAACGACACGCGTACAACATATCAATTCACTGAGGTACGCGGTACGCGGCAACCAAGCGCGCGTCTATATCGGTTTTATTTTACCTGTGATATCAAGCGTATCGCGTCAACTCGCGCCCGAATTTTCGAACCTGTGCATTAAAATCGCTGTAACTTTGTCATTTCTTACCCGATTTTGACATGTTTTACAAAGAATATATTGTTTTTGATGTCTCTATAAACTGCACGCTTGGTTAAAAACGTGAATGATCCTCATTTCCACCACAAATGTGTGCATATGAGCCAGCCGTCTGGTTGTCCAATGGAAGAAAGGGGATGTAGATATAAGTTCATACAGCCCCTGTGCACACTCTAAAATATATCTTGTAGAAGACTGAAAGGCAAGTGACCTTAGGAGGCCGTAATCTTGCCTTCGTCAATTCCCTAATTAGCTTGATAGCTCGGCACGCCCAAGAGTTCTAAATGGTCAGAGATCTCTATTGATGTATTCTGGAGAGTCAGTCAGAGTGGACTCCATTTAGCAGCAAAGAGGAACACCTGTGTTTTAGTGGCATCAAACTTGACTAGGTTGGACTTTACACAAAGGACAATCTAGTGGTGTATCTACCGAGGGACTAGGCAGTGTCGTGCCACTCAAGGGGCTAGGTGGTGTCGTGCCCCTTACGGGCATATCTTTAACATGTGTATTTATATAATTTGGTTATTCAGATAAGGCTCAAATTTATTTTTCCTCAGGGCTTATGGTGTCTAAGCTACTCCACTGTTACAGTGTCATATGTGAAGAGGAAGAGAAACCGCTGAAGGTTTCAATGTTTACCTCTTGATAAGTTCGGATTCCAAGGCCTGATTGACGGCATTCGCCAAAGGAATCCTGGTGCCTTCGTTCCAGCCAAGCTCTTGAAGCAGCTGAGCCATGAAGCCCGGCACTTCATCATTGCAAACGCATTTATCAGCCATGATTGTTGTGATAAGCCTGTCGTCAGATAAACATAAAATTTATTGTAATTTAATCACTAGTCGGTCAAAATTAAGTAAAACACTTCCAACTAAACGCGATACCTAACTATTGAGTCGATAAGTAAGATCAATCAAACTCGATATCATAGCAACCGACAGCAATAAAAATAAGCTTCGGTGCCGCCATTATTTCAAAAACAAAAACAAACTCAGCTGACCGTCATTTGTCAATTTTGTTAATGAAAAAAACCGGTAAGCACCGATTTTGATCCTACTTTATTTAGATTTTAAATACCTGTTATTATTCTCCGTACATAATATATTTAACAGTAAAGTTTTTTATTATTGTTTGAGTGAAAGAAGAGATAGAAACAGACAAAATTTTACGATCATATACAAATCATAGCTATCTGTCTACTCTTCTGGACTACATGTGTGAGTTTATCTAAGTAGGTAATTATACTGTATGAATATGAAAACATGTGGTGGCCTAACATCTACATACCTAACAAGGGTTATACGGCAATAATTTGATACGGCGCCAAAAAAGCAGCGCGTAGTTTTCCCAAAATAACTCCTAGTCTTAGTTTCTTAGTATCTTTCGATTTTGTGGCTGACGCTGGCCGGGTATATAGTTTGCTTTCTATTTCAAATATTAGTTTTTATAATGAGTGCACATGCAGCGTCACTCAAGTGTCCTATTTGTTTCCATAGTGGCGTTTTTGATTCCGCCGAAACACTTAGAAACAGATTGATATTTGTTTCCACAAACAAAATTCTGTGTCCAGTTTGCCAAGATGAAGTCATTGGACTAGATAAACTGACCATACACTTATTCAGTCATGTTAAAATTATGGTTACGGAAACTTGTACTAATAAAAATAATTCAGATGATGTGAATCCTAAATCTATACAAGAAAAATCAAGTTTGAAAGCAAATCCTTCCTTAAGAAAGAAATCAAAAGCATCCGTGTCTAAAAATAAAACTCCACCCGCAGTGGCCAGTGAACCTGTTAAATTCGTCAAGATTTATCCAAAACTACCTGTGGTATCACTCAATAAAGTGTCTACTATTGATATATCGCAAGTACCCATCAAAGAAAATGTTACCAACAAAGTATTCGTATCAACAATCGAAACGGAGGCACCACAGTCGCAAACAAAATTAAATACGATATGTAACATCTGTGGCCTACAGTTTGTTGACTGCAATATTTTGAAGATGCACAGATGTCTGATACATAACATTGAAGAAAACTCTGCGCAGAATTTTACAAGATACAACTGTCATTTGTGTACCAAGAACTTCAAAATGAGGGGATCCCTGATGGTGCACCTACGCATGGCTCACTACGGCTTTTCTGCCGGAAATTGCTCGGCCAGTTCTAATAATACTTTGAACATCGCAGACGAGGAATCTAACTCCAATGACAAACCTCTGTTAAAAAATGATACTAAACAATGGCAATGCGATGTGTGTAGAAAATGTTTCACGACGAAGTATTTCTTGAAAAAACATAAGCGTCTTCATACAGGTTAAATATTGGTGTTTCTTTTGGAGGTAATTTTACTAACAGAACTATACAAAAACTGATATAGGTAGACGGGATTAATTGCACTTACATTTACCATTTTACCCAGATGATTAGATAAATTAGGTTAAGTCTTATTTAATACCCTATTGAAAAACAAATGCTTTAACACAATACTTACCTATAAATGAATGCTTTTTTACTAAGAAATCATTCCGATTGCTAGTTGCTTAGGCTCAGGAATTGGGTCCAAAACATAGTTTTTTGTTTTTTTAGGGTTCCGTACCTCAAAAGGAAAAACGGAACCATTATAGGATCACTTTGTTGTCCGTCTGTCCGTCCATCTCTCTGTCAAGACCCTTTATCTTGGGAACGCGTGGAGGTAACGAGTTGAAATTGAAACCATATACTCAGGTCTACAGTTACTTGTTTTGAATATAATAATTATGTAGTACCTACTAGCTGGCTCGGAAAAAGTTTTTTTTTGCAATATTAATAAGCCTACGACCTATTTTCAGACCTACCTAATATATACAAAAAAATCATAAAAATCAGTGAAGCCGTTTCAAACGACTTCGATAACAACCACTGTAACACGAGATTTGTATATATTACATAGTATATAACAAAAATATCAAGTAACTAAGTACTTATCTACATAGTATAAATATATTTATACATATTTTTCAGGTGAAACTCCATACTCCTGTGCACAGTGCAACAAAACCTTTACGTTCCAGCAGTCGTATCATAAACATCTTTTGTATCACAATGATGAAAAGCCTCACACCTGCACCTATTGTGGTCGAGCTTTCAAGGAAATTTCAACACTTCACAACCACCAGCGGATTCATACAGGAGAGAAACCGTTTTCTTGTGAAACATGTGGTAAAATCAAGAACAAAATATGGTAAAAAGAACTTATTTCAATTATCAACACAATTTTTTTGTTTTCAGGAAAATGTTTCCGACAAAGAGTCTCTTATTTAGTGCACAGACGTATTCATACAGGGGTTATGCCCTACAAATGTACAGCATGTGAGAAAAGTTTTCGTTACAAGGTAAATAAAAAAACTTAACAAAGTTTGACAGTTCTGAATTTATCTGAGTTTACTCATAATAATTAGTGATAAACTACTTACAGGTTTCTCAGAGAACTCATAAATGTCGTGCACAGCCCCCTGGTACAGTCATACGACAAAGTGGTGATTTGCTCGAAAAACTAAAAATCAAACATTCAAATTCTGACATTAAATCATTAGAAGAACCACACCAACATAAGATAGAAACGAGTGCTGTTTTTATAGAAGTCTCCGAAGCGAACGCGGAATTAGTGAGAAGCAGTGCCAAGTTATCTTTTGAAGATACCGAAACAGAAAACTTTTCTTTGATATCAGATCAGTTTGAAACTGAAATTAAAAACTCAAAAGACTGTGCAAAAGCAAATACAGAGGAAGAACAGATTATTGAAAACAACGAAAGTCTGAACGAATTACTAAACTCCAATTTTGAAGAATTAATAGATTCCATACCACTGGAAGAGAAAAATATGCCATCACCATCAGATATATTGAAAAACTTATGTCTGTCTCAAGAAGACGATAGTTCAGATTTAAAACAACAAGAAAATGGGTTAGAGAATCATGAAATATTTGAAGAATTTATGTGATGTTCTCGAGCAAAGAATAATTTCTATTCATTATTGTAAATCAGAAACCAAAACAGAGACAACAATAAAATTGCAAAAGAGAAAATCATAAAGCTTGTCATAAAGCTTATGATAAAAATGTTGCTGAAGGAAAAAAGAGAGAAGGATAATGGAAAACTTGCACTAAAAATGTTTTAATATAATCGGAGAGACCATGTTAAAAGATAAATAAACCCGGTATTTTTTTTTCTACTACTAATAACGACTTTCGACAGGTTATATTATAAAAATAATATAACCTATCGAAAAGTCAATATAATCACGTGGTACAAAAACGCGCCATACAGATCTGGCTCAAACTATGTCACAACTTGCACGTAACGCTCTATTATGTAAGAAGCATCTATCAATATCTGAGTTATCTCGTAAAATAATGTTTTTATGCAATTATACAAATTGTGCACCCTTATAAGAAAACGTTCAAAATTCAGTGAAGACTTTTTTTTTTGTTATTAGAATAACTTTATTTTTCGCATATTTGTGACCGCAAAAATATAAGAAAAAAATCTTATCTTTTTATTTTAACCCTTTACCGCATGATATTTTATTTTTCGCCAAAAAAAAATTATGTTATAGGGCATTAAAAATAAAAAAACCCGTTTTTTTTTGTTTTTCCATATTTATTATTATATTCGAAAAAAATACAAAAAACCACTTTGGTCCAAATTGTGCACACTATGCAGAAAGGACAGATGTCATATTTGTACCATTATGCAATAAAGGAATAAAAAAAATATTAACTTAGGTGAAACGCGGAGTAACAATTGCCACCATAAAATATTTTTGGATCCATCCTAAAAAAAGTGAAAAAAGATAAAAGGATGCGAAGAAAACCAGCCAAGTTCAAGGCGAACTCGCGCATTGATGGTTCATAAAAATTATATAGGCAATTCAAATTCAGACAGACGGGGTAGGCATAGTAGTGTAGTGTATCTTTGGGCACCATATTACTTACGGAACCCTAAAAAGAAGTAAGATGAAAATGTGTGTGCAACCCAAGGTAATAAAATATTCATTCGCTAGTAAGACTACCGTTTATGCATTTTGGCTCATAAATAGACCACACCCGTAAATGCATATTCTGCATGCCGTGTCAGATTAAGACCAGACCGACGCAAGTATGTTCTGCATTTTTGCATGCTGTTCCAAATGAGGTACACACCGAAAAATCAAATTTGTGATGAAATTTACTAGTAAAAAGTTGAAAACTTACCTGTACGTAGTTGTTTACGTATTCATCTGACGAATCAACTACAATATTTGCAAGGAAACGCTGTAAAACTATTTTATTTTTATTTTCCAAGTACGGCAATCGTCACTGGTACAAATTTCGCTCCAAAGTAAACTTTGAGGTTACATAAGTTCCAAACGTTTGACAACAGATGTCGTTGGTAGAATCAAAATGAAGGGGAGCACGGTACGAATTCGGACAAGTATGCTCTGAGGTCACAATATTTAACTTTTTAAAGAGTTTTTGAGCAAAAACCGGTTTGGTTCGCATTAAGACCACGATGCGGTAAAGGGTTAAAATTTTTCCCAAGTTTTTATACGATTTCTTTGGTATAAAACCAATGTCACTCCTATCTAAGTACTCCAAGTTCCCCATTAGATAGATAGATCTAGAGAACACTTTATTGCACAACCAGAAGAAACAGTTACAAATGGTTTCTTATACCTAAGTAGTGGCATACAATTAGCGGTTAGAACGATAAAATAAATAAGAAACCAATAAAATTCAAGAAAACACCTTACTTATGCCTTTATACCAGTATTTTGTTTCTTTATTATTTTATCTACACTCATATCATAATCTTCAAATTAAGAATTCAAAGGTAAACACATATTGACAGGCTTTAAACAATACATAACTTTAAAGAAAATTAAAAAAAAGTGTAATATAAAGTTACATTAATGGTCAGAATTTTCACTTTATGTTACAGTTATTTTTTTTAAAGTGTTGCTGTGATCACGGAACAAAACTTTAGTTTTTTTTTAATGTCAAAAGTTGACTCTATAAAAAACCTAATTTCATTTTCGTGGTACCAAAAGTGCAACTAAAAATACTTAAAATTGCGCGCGTAAAACTGAGTGCAGACGATTGAATGTCAAGATACTTTTGTCGAAATTGCGCCATTTTGTTTCAAAAATTTCATTATGAGTGTAGATAAAGTAGTGTATGAGACTGCACATAACTTGGTATTAAAACACTCGCGAATGCTATTAAAAAACTCGCTCGTGTTTTAATAACCCTCATTATGTGACAGAAACTACTATTATGTAAGTATTTACTTGTTTTTACTATTTAAAAAAAGTTAAAAGTTTACTACTAGCAGGAAATAGGTTTTCACTTAAATATGTTTTGAAATAATTGTTTTATTGAATAAAAGAATTATTATTATACAGGACGTCCCAAAGTTATGGGCCATGAAGGGAAAGAACCTTAAATATCGTAGATAGGGTATTTTGCGAAGATTTTAAAATTAGGGGTGTTTTTTTTTACATTTAAGTCGGTTCGATTCCCAGACAAGGCAAGTAATTTTTAGAAAATCTTTGAATGCAGAATTACTAACTTTTAAAAATAACATAAAGCCTTCTTTCAGCAAAATACCCTATCTACGATATTTAAGGTACTTTCCCTTCATGGCCCATAACTTTGGGACGCCCTGTATAATGTTGACAGTGCGAAGTTAGATTTATTTTTTGCCTAAACTGTGTGAAGAATTTTCAGTAGTTCGGTTATTAACCGTAAAATGGCGATCAAGTACAGTACAACCTTATTGCTTTTCTGTCGCTCCGGACATCTCAAAATACTTCTAAGCTAAGTAACTCTGCCTAAACACATGCTTGAAAAAAATGTTTTACAAAAAACACCGTTTTTTTATCGTAATCGATTGTTATATTTTTGAATAGAATGGAACGACATAGGTACACCGTTCCGAAGCGTAACATAATATTTCCATTGTTCTGAGATTTCCATCAAGCAGCAAAGTATAAAGGTAGAACGTGAACGAACCTTTTTAGGGTTCCGTAGTCACAAGGAACCCTTATAGTTTCGCCGTGGTCTGTCTGTCTGTCTGTGTATCCACAGCCCAGAGAAGTTTGTAAAGAGGCTCGCAATTTCGCCGATGCCTGTACTTGCCCATTAGCTCAGTTGGGAGAGCGCTGGCACGGTTAGCCAGACGTCGCGGGTTCAGGTCCCGGCATGGGTCGAATTTTTAGCTTCTAGATAGGTTTTTAAGGATGAAAGTTTGTTCAGGGAATTATTGCGATACAAAATAAATGAATAAACTGTGAATAAACTAGAAATTAAGGATTTTGGCTGTATTTTATTTCATCATCATCAACCCATTATGTCCCCACCGAGGGGCACGGGTCTCTTCCCTGAGGAAGGTATAGGCCATACTCCACCACGGGGGCCAAGTCCGGATTGGTGGAGGCTTGTAGACTAGTGGCTCGTCTACTGTCAGAAGTTGTCAAGCCGCCCTAAGGCCTCTGACTTGGCTTAACGACTGCCATCTATCGACGGCAGCCGGCACCAACAGCTTAACGTGCCTTGCGAAGCACGGAACCGCTCGGAAAAATGCCACTAGCGTTAGGCATAGACGGCGACCCATCCATGCACTGAACGCGCCCTGTGTTGCTTAACCTTCGTGATCGTAAGATCACTCAGGCAGCCGGGGCTACGAGCGATTCGCTTATTTGTATTTTGTTTATTCTTAGTCGTTTTTCAAGAAGTGACAGCGTATAAAACAAAGGAAAACTTATCTGACTGACATCATCAACAAAAAGGTTGTTCTAACATAAACCAGCCAAGTTATGTGAGATTTATTGAATGTTATTTAATTTTGTTGTGTAGCAAAAAATAATAATTAAAGATGGTCATTTATATTTTTCGTCATTTTGATGGTCCTCCTGGCTGAATAAGTTCCTCCACGGTAAACTCTTTGAGTCGTGAAGACTCTCGACTCAATTATGCTTGGCTAAACGTGAAAAAAATCATGACTGTAGCACCTGTTTAGCACATATAATGTAGTTAAAAGGAAGACTATCACGGATACTTATCCGTTGGCTTTACAAGTTAAAGCATAATAGTCGACAAAGTTATAAAGGAAAATTTCGCACAAATTCCATTGAAAGTTACTCTGATGAAATTCCTATAATGTGTAAAGCAATCAAGAAAACTCTCTTACTACGGAACCCTACACTGCGGGTGACCCGACACGCACTTTGCTAGTTTTTTATTTTGAGATACAGTCCTCAGAACTCAGAAGAACATTACATTTCGGAACGTCTGTTTATTAGGTTGGTGGCACTGAATAAAAATTCAATATTGATTTGGTATGTTGTTCAACCTGCAGAGAACGTTCCTTCCTATTTTCATTTGCTTGAAGTTCATATTTGTTTGACGCATTTTGATTTGTTATTGGTCGTCATCACTTGAGTGTAGGTATTGTGTCGAGAAAAAAACATGAGCGGCCAGCTGTTTTTGATCACAGTATTTGATCTTCGCAATGTTTGAAATCATCATGGATTAAAATTGAACAGTGTCATTTCGTCTTGATATACGGACATTTTGTGAATTGTGCGTGAACTGCAATCAAATCGCGGAGAATAAGTGCCCTGGAGAAATATCTGTTTGGAATAAAGGTAATGTTGTTTGTTCGTAATTCAGATTACGTCTCATTATTATACAGTGCTAAGGATGAAGTAGTAACTACGCAAAATTATTAATTACGATTGATTTTGCAGCTGAGAATCTGAGAGAATATAGGGTTACATTTGTTACGTGGCTTACACATTTTCACAGCATTACGAAATTACGTCGTAGTATACACGTAGGTACTTATGGTTTTGATGGAAACAAAAATGAGGGTCTTGGCTTAGCTACCTACGTATCCGTGAAGTCAAGGTAGAATAATAATTGTGGGTACCCACATAAAGGCGAAGACAGCCTGTCGATTTTATCTGCCACAATGGCTACCTCAGGCTACCTACCTGCCTTGCCTACTTAAATATTATCATGAAACAAAGGAATGAAGGCATTGACGCGACTTTTTCGGCACCAGTAATAAAATTTTACTATTTGTAAACCTTTGTACTGGCTTTAATTGCATTAGGTACTCTAACTTTTCTTTGTTTCATAGATTTATTCTGAAAATTGAATATCACCATTAATCATCCTTAAAAAATTGATTCAGTGATACCAGTAAGTCTCTCGCGCCTGTAACGTTTGTAATTTTTTATAAATGTGACGCTTTCCTAGGTAATAAAATTTTGGACATTTAATGGGTATGTAGAATGTGGGGCGAGGCTTGAAATACCACTAATACAGCTCTTGATATGCTAATTGGTAAGAATAAAATATCCGAGAGGAAAACACATTCTCAGAGAAAATAACAATAATAGGTTTCACACAATAATTGACCAAAAAAAAAGCCGAAAAAGCAACCCTGTCATAAAAAAAAATCTTCACCCCAGAACCTGTAGTTGTTTAGTGTAGCACTGCTGGCTTTCTGGAGGTTGCAGTAAACTCACAGCTTTGCTATGCACAATGGCCCAACCATGAGGCTAAGTGCGGAAATCTCAAGTAACTAATGTGTAGTTAGCTTATTTAGTTAGGTTGTTTTTCAAGCTTCCCAGTGTGGAATATTCCTTGACAAACATTTAAATTTGAGCGAACAACCCCAAAATCATTAATGTTAAGTTGTACTGATATGAATAACCAAAGTAGATACCAGGAACAAAGAAAAGTCTTTACTTTTTAGCTAACAATTAATTAATAACTATCATCATCATCATCATCAGCCACTTGACGCCCACTGCAGGACATAGGCCTCCTTTGTGGTTTTCATAACCATGAGGGGTTTTGCCATAATCGCCACGCTTGGCAGGCGGGTTGGCGATTGCAGTATGCTGTTGGAATCTCTGGAAGACGCTGCTGCCCGTCTCCTGGTAATTGATTTCCTAAGCCACCATCTACAACATCCACAGAAAGAAATGGCTCTGGAAATTTCCGTGTGACGCCGGATTAATAATAGTGTTACTCCATTTTCTAATACCTATATAGGTAGGTAATTAATGTGACTTCTTAGCAACTATAAAAGCATCATCTTAAATGTAGATAAGGAACCTGTTTTTTTAATTGTTTGGGTGCTAACTTACATATCTGGCTCTCTATTTTAAACTGGTTCTGTTAGCTTGCAGTACTTTGTGCTTCCGTTAGAAATGTAATATTTTAGTGCAGTCTGCATGTTATTTATTCAGCTGTTTATGTAGGGGTAAAGTGAATACTTTGTGTAAGTTATTCAAAAAAACTTTTATTCTGAATCACATGGTTCACTCTGTGATTAAGTGTTTAGAAAAGTTCAATTACAGAGCTATAACAAAACATTGCTCTTTGCTCCCTTTTTACTGAAACCCCTGGTTTCTCATATCTTAACAATCAGTGAACAGTTACCATTTTTTTTTTACACCAAAAGTACCAACTACCAACTGACAACAGTTGTCAACAGTCTGAATATAAAGCTAAGTGCAGAAATCACAGGTCTAACTAACTAGCAGAGAAATTGGAGGTAAGTAATGCAACACAATGATGTATCTGGTTCACTCATTTTATAAAAGATTTGTACTTAAACATTATGTGTCCCATAGCTGCAGATTAATTATCTTCTCTCAGAAAGAGAGAGAAAGAGAAAAAGGGGCAAAGTAGCAACAACATGAGTTCCTACTAAGGGTTAGAGATTTTAACAGCTGAGGTGTGAACACCTCAGACACCTCAGCTTTCTATTGATATACAAATATATGCAACTGGACTACACTATCCGATCCTGGTGGAGGACAAATGAAGAGGCATCATGTGTCCAACAGTGGACAAACAAATGCTGAAGAAGAAGACATAAGAATAGGTACTTATAAGTACTTTTGTCCTACAGGTTGACTGGTAGAAAATGCCATTATCACTAAGTCCACCTTTTGTACACTGTCTTTGCGCAATAAAGAATTACTAATAATAATTAAGTCAGACATGCTGGGATTCAAACCTTGGTTATACTGAGGAGCTGGTCTAAACACTGAGCTACCACCACACTACAAATTAATTTGACAAAGCTTGGCATGTGAACTATGAAATACAATTGGAAATATTTGATAGACCTATGTGTTTAATTGTCTTATTTATTATGCTAAATCTAGGTCAATACTCTTGCAGTTAGAATCATAATAATCCTTATATTTTTGGCTTTAAAAAGTTAGATTTTCACAAAACCAGTGCTTTCTGCAGTGGCTGGCTCTGATTTAACAACTACTGTTTTGGTATTTACCACAGTCTAGTATGTATTTATTGATATTACAGAGGAAATACCTAATTATTTTGCTGAGATGAGATCTACGCCAATGAATAGATTTGAATTCACATATCGTCGCTAAGCAAACAACACTGCACAAGTCATTTTTCCCTACTTTCCGGGAGAGACAAATAACTTTTTACTTTTTTGAACAGTTTCTAAGTTTCTACAGTGTTCCATAGAAAAAAATATTTGTGCGGTGTTCCAATTTTTTTGAATAACGGCCGCTGATTAGTCTGAATGCCTATAGGTCAAGCTATAGGTAAATCGATTCGCGCTTAAAATCTGCACCCAATGTTATTCAAATGTCAAAAACGTCAAATTTCGACTTGAGTTTTTAACTTGCTCTACTGTTTCCTATTTCAACACATGATATTGGCGGAATTTACTGTGCTAGTCACGCACAGTACAAGTGCCATTCAAAACAAGAATAGAATAGAGTTGAGCGGTGTTGTTTGCTAAAGTCGTGAAAATATAAGAAGTCCGTTTTGACAGCTACAAAAACCATAGAATCTAACCTTGTTTGAAATCAAAAACATTAAAAATCTAAACTATGAGTAACTTTCGGGCTACAAAATCTGTTTTTTCTTTCGAGCGTTAAATAATATGTCAGAGTATGTGTCTTTTTTTATTTGTATGAGTAAATCCAAAGTAAAATGCATTTTTGTGTAGCTGTCAAAACGGGCTCTTACATTTCGACAACTATAATCGACGATATTCAAATTTTTGCTCTTGTATTTTTTACCACGGTCAACTGTTTTCTTATGTTTGGCTTTTAATTTAATCAGCTGTTAAAGCACAATACTGATAATACTTTATAGCACCAACCGCTCTTCCATAGGAGGTGATAATCCAATATAATAGACTTCACACAATTTAATGTGAGTAAGGGTTACGGTTTCTGTTTCGATGTGGGTATTTGTGTTACTAGCACTCTCAGTTGGAGGCAATACGTGTCAGAATCGTCAAGAGCGTATTTCTTTTATCATAATAATATCTTATCGTCCTACCTACAGTGTGCGGTGCATGCAGCCATTTTGTTTATTAAATCACCTCTGCGCCACAGCGCGGTTGTTGTGTGGCGAATTACGTAAATAGGCACCTACGAGCCTACGAGGTACAATGCACGTGTCACAATTTTTTTTTATTATTTATCGCATATTGCTAAAGTATGGTAGACATTTAGCATTTTCAATTGCAATGTTGGAAAAGTTCTGTTTAAATTCAGAGGCGGTCATGCCTGCCTGTGTAAAACATAATAAACATGAAGAAAAATTAAGGTCACATGCTGGCATTCATGCGAGAAAAACTCCTTGGTCGAGTGCTTCCAATCCAGCTAGACACTGTAGTGAAGCATAAATCGTCCACTTAGTTACGATTGCTCGGAGCTTAATGCCCTGCTTCTCTTTTGTCTTCCTAATATAGGCGGTTCCGGGCGACGGAGCTCTGCTTATATTACACCGTACACAAAAGTAAATCTAATAGAGGTCCGCTAGATAGCGAGCTCGCAAAATGGTTTACGATACTACTACTCTTCGGGCTATTATTAAATTAAGTCCCGATTCACTTGTGATTTTATCGGTAGAGCCTAACCAGCTTTCGCTCGGATTCGCAAAGCTTTATCAAGGTGAATAGAGACAGAGCCCATCGTATCCAACTCCTATTAAAGACTGTCAAATTTACGTGTAAAAAAGTGCTGTTGTAGCTGACTAGAGTTGAGTCTTCTATATCTTAACTAATATCTAGGCTTTATAGAGACATTCTTACATGTCATAATCTGTTAAGTACGTAAGTAAAACAGACATTGGCAACCAAAATCGCTAATAATTCTACCGGCTCTTTCACCCAATCACCGAAAAATCACGAAATAAGTTTTTATTCGTAAACCAAATTAGCATTAGGCTTTAATAAAAAAGGTAGGTCGGTCTTCTGCGTAGTTGTATTCAACGTCGGTATATACCTAAGGGTCGGTGGCGGGGCCGGGAATATCGATCCGTCGCGGCGGCCCGGGCCTGGAGCCCGACGGCTCGCAGTCGATACTCATATGCAACAACGGGCCTTCAACAGTGCATCCTCTGTCTGACACACCAGCGCTAATCGCCCTATTGCCCAAACGGTCACCTAATTAAAAACGAGGCCGCGTTGCTGACGCGAATCCGCAGGCTTTTAGCACTTTAATAGCGCCGAATGAATTTACGTTTCTAGATAACAAAGGTGCTTTTATGAAGGTACGGTACGGCGTTTGGGATTGGTGTCAACATTATCGCGCCCTATCATTTGACGGCACAGATACAGTGTTAGATGGGATGACAAGGAGAAGCGAATCAAGTGAAAGTCTCTAAATTCTCGAAAACGCAAAGAATAACAATATGTTGCATAAACCAAATGGGATTCATCTACAGTTATGCATGATTATATTATAACAACAAAATATTGATAGTATTAAGGTCGCGCGTGTGCCTACGGAGCGAGTCGGCTCTACCTACTTGGAGTTAAGTAGGTCGAGCAACAAGCCACCTATCTCGGCAGTGGCAGTCGAATTTGTTTATTTATGAAACGCTTCGCCAGCAACGGCAGTGTTCGTCTAATTTTCGCTGGCGGTTTCAAGCAACTTATCGTTTTAGTCATAACATAGGGTCTTAGAGTAACTTGCCTCAATAAACTAAGCCTTGCACATGCCATGCGGCACTAGCAAGTTACGTAACACGACACTACAGTACAGAAATAGAGCAGGCTACCGCCACTATTTTTGTCAGCTGAATATAAAATGCTATTGCTGTTTAAACCAGAAACTCGTGAACTTTCAACACTGTGAATGAATGTGTCCTTATCTTCGGGAATGCAACTGAATAGTGTTCTAGTTTATCCAGAATAACATCCCCACTTACTGATTCAGAATAAGTCTTCTTTTCTGCGAGCAAATACATTTTGAGAGAAGAGATCATACATTTAGCCGTATTTGTTATAAAGAGTAAAACGGCTGCGTGGCCGCCCACTATCATTAGATCATGTGATTCGATTGTAAAATAAAATAAAGATCGGCCAATTATGAGTCCCTCAGCGCAGTACGTTATCGGCCTAGTTGAGCTTGTTGCGTAAACGGCCGTAGACTTGATCTCAATCTCTCGCACGCCAGTTTGGGCTCAGCTCTATCAATTGAAATTCCACATCGACAGGATCCGTTCAATTCGCTGCGCAACCTATGTAACCTTTCGGCCGCCTGTGACCGACATCCCTTTTCTTTGTTCCATTAACATGACCTACTTTTGAAATTAGGGCGGAAAACTCCTTCAGAATATGCGTACAGACCTCCTCCGCTCACTTTCTTTCCGTAGTTTTGTTTCGTATCTGAAACGTGAACCAGTCTCGTGTGGTAAATGTCTCGGAGGCTGCAGCGGAGTGAGCGGTTGCTAGGCCTCATTGTGCAAGCCCGCGGGCTGATGCCGTCACGAAACCTTTTGCCTCGACTGCGGTGTCGTGGTGTTGCGAGTTTGCGACACCACAACTGCTTTCTCCATTCGATCCAAGCCGTCTCGACCGGTGCAGTGGTTAATACGAGCTTTCGCTTTAACGTAACGGAGCTTCTTCATATTATGCGTATTTATAATGAAATGTAATTAATGTAATTTATAAGTAACACACTTGCTTTTGCAATACCTTTTGAAACTAATTAGACAATTATCTTTTGACTTTAATGCACTAAAAATTAGAAAATAAGTAACATTCAGTGGCTAAGTTAAAATTCAAAATGCTTCGCCTAAATTAATTAAAAGTAGGTAGTTATTGAAATTAAATCATGAAATTAATTGAACGATAACAAAAAGCTATTACGCGTTTTGAACTAACCCACTGGTTAATCCAAAAAGCGTAATAACTTTTTGGTAATAAGTAATATTCACTAATATTAGTTACCTATTTTATACTTTTTAGTCTTAATTAAAGTGGTTCTGCACCAGCGAGATCCACCTAATGAGTAACACCTGAAGTAAGTACATGATGTTGCTGCTGTTGAAGTTTACTTAACACTATCTAAGACAGACTAGGAATAGAAACGGAGTGTAAGAATTCCTCTGTCCACTCGTGGCTCTATCTTAAAATCAGGTGAACGATACCAAATTTTAATATTGTCACCCGAACAAAGTGTGCTAAAAAGTATTTTTTATTTTTGAATTATATAAATTTGAGTGGTTGACCAAAAAGGGACCTGGAGGGATTGGAAACCGTTATTTTTTTTATTTGAATTTTTTAATCTGTGGTATTTTAGCTTTTGGTCTAACTAGAATATTTTTAGGTGCCGTAGTTATTTTTTTATGAGTTTTTTTGTGAACCGAGGCAGTGTTGGAAAAATTACACCTTACACACAGCGTACACTAGGTTTTGTGATCGAAACCTGTTTATGCACGAAACTTCAAACGCGATTTTCTCGAAATCAATTATTTTCCCTTGAGGTCCCTTTTTGATCAACCACTCACAAATAGAGGAACTAAGTATGAAGTTAACTATCTGTCTACACATATATATTGGTACACACATTTTAGGATAGATGGCAAAACATCAGCTGGATGATACCAAATTATTGTAGTGGCATCTGAATAACATACACTTGCTATATTTCAAATCGATACGAATTTAATATTAGAAGTAGATCTATGACAGAATTAGTTTGTCAGTTACATACAATTGAAGCTAATAAAAGCGTCTTCAGAGTACAGATACCCGCAAATGAATTCCACCCCCATCGGTTGCGCTGCTATTTCATTGTTCTGCAACCACCTCTACATAATATGTAGCGTTCGCTATTTATTTTCTTTATTTAGGTCACACATGCATGTTGTATGTAAACCCGCTATTTATAAAAGTCTGCTAGGTCAATTGAATGGCGTGGTTAAGATGTCATGTTGAAAAGTTTTGAAAATGGTTTTATCTAGTGACAATGTTTGCCAGTCTACTCATGCGTGATCCGCGATCGCTTCGTCTGGTGCCGAGGCTTTTCACTGCTCCCTCAAGAGTTACAGTGCAATCTGAAGCTCGCGTTAGAGTAGCATTGAAATTCTCACAAAACAAAATTCCTTGAACGGATTTGTGTTGGCGACGAGCGCATTGCAGTTTTATTTCTCGTCTAGATTATGCCCCTGACGTGCCTGTACAGAAATAGTCAGCCATAGCCACTTAGTGCATATGCAGCAGACGCCTGTCCCCGTTAGTACTTCCTGTACATTCAGTAAAAAGCCAACAGCGTATTTGTGAAAATGTCGAGTCGTATTATTTTATTCCGCGGCTCTGCACTCGGAGGCTGTGGCTTTGCCCTTGTTTGAGATCGTACGTTCCTTTGTTAGGCATAAGCTGCCGACGCGAACCGCCACTCGTGAATAATATTGTGTGTATCTTATTCATTGTAGATATGTTTGCCTTCGGATAACAGGTCTGTTGCTGTCGGTTTTGTTTCCATTTTGTGGTTTGTGCGACGACGACGCACAAGTTTTGAGATACTCGGGCAGCATCTGTTAATAATACTATATCAGGATAGAAACAAAATGATTTTGCGAGGTGACCTGTCTAGAACGGGCGTGTAGAGTGATATTGGGGGCTGCGTCGATGGAGGGTCGTGGCAACAAGGCGAGGTTGTTGAACCGGCAGGGCTCCACTGCAGCGAGGTGCGTTTCGGCGCGGGGGAGCACTGGGCCGGTCGTTGACACTAGAGGGTGCACCCCCGGCCAGACGGAGATTGATTTTGTTGCATTGTAAATCACACACCCGACGTTACACTGCTGCTCTATAAGTTTGCACCTTGAATTAAAACTATCGATCCATGATGTGCGAGCCTTTGTCGAAAGATTTCCAGTCTACCGAGACATGTCAGTGATTATTTAGTTAAAAGCTCCCTTCCTACCTGCGCGTTGCCTAAGCCAGAACTTCCTGTGGCATGTCTAATAATAGTATCTGTGTCTGACGAATAGCATTTTCGCGAAGCAATGACGGCCATTATCATTGTAGGTATGACAATGACACGGTGACGCGACTCTTTGTTTATTCAGTTAGGTAGTTCATTACGGAAGGACGAGCACGAAGACTTGTCTTGTGTTACAATTACAATGCACTTATTATTATGTAATTTTTTTTAGTTAGCCAGTCTGAAACCAAATGAAACATGATATTGCAGTTTGCATTTTAGTAGGTCTAGCTAGAGGTTCCAGACTTATTGGTTGACTGTTTAGTTGTGTGACACAGTCAGTCTACAAGGCTTCTATTGCTTTGTTACCGTTCGGCCGCCTACATGCCCTAAGGTATTCTACACATGTCTCAGTAGCAGAAGCTCTTATCGCTTGCGTGACAATAGATAAATACTCGCACCATCCCGCTCTCTCATCCGCTACGAGAACGCAGTATCGGTGATTCTTTGTCTATTGCTCGCGCGCGGGATAAGGGCTTCTGCTGCCGTGGCTGGGCATCAATTTTATTGTTGTGCGGCGTACTACGTAGGTACGACGTACTACACAAAAAATAGGAAGTTCTACCTGCCCCATGGGAGTGAACAGCTGATTGCTTTTGGTCGATCGAAACGAAGTACTTTCTAATGTTAAACAAAGATTTTGTAATTGTGCCGCATTATTTTCTTCGAGATCTCTGGGTACTTTATTGTTCGTGAAAGTATTCCAGTAGGTACATATTTGTTTCGGGTAACAATACCCGGACAGGCAGGTACTTACTGGTCTAAAGATTACCAACACCATGTTGTTTATGGTCAGTTTAGTACGAGTGCTTCGTGTGTCAGGGTGTTCACACTGAAGTCTTCGAGGTGAGCTGGTTTCGCACGTGGCTGGGTTGTCGGTTGTCGGGTTGACGACCCATGGCCTTGGTTTGCAGCCCCTCGCCTAAACATCATCACCGCAAACCAAAACCGACCGTAAGAATGAAACCGTAGAGCTCAGAACAGTGGACGGAGCTACCTACTACTGTTAAAATTCTGCAAAAACTGTTTTAAGCACAAGTTAAATCTTTTCGGTCGGTGTCTGCTTGTGTTGTTTTGGTTCGCTTGTGTTTGTTTGTATACCAGTACCTATCGAAGTGGTTTTTCAGGTGCTTGGGTAATTCGGTAACTGTGACCTTGTTTTACTACCTATATGTTTTGTGGTTTTCGCTGAGCAAAGTTTTATGTTCAATGCCCAAAGCAGTTTTGGTGCAGTTCGTTTCATGGTCTTGTTTGTTGAACTTTATGTTTTATTTACCAATGAGCCCACTATTGCGGGTGTTTTTAAGGATTACGTAGAGGAAATAGAGCTCAATATTGATTGGCACCCAAGTGGTGGTACAGGCGTGTTGTTAAACAACACGCCAGGCGAGTATTCGGCGCTGCGGCGCGGCCCGAGGCGAAGATAAACGTCCGGAGTCAAGGAAGGTCATTACAGTCGAATGGCAATCGGTGTGACGAGCGTGTTATGTTTTCCTCAAGTCTCTAAACTATTGGTTAGCTTCAAAACACGTAAAGATATGACTGGCCAGCAAGGGTTATTGATTCGCGAGGTATGCGCATCTGTCGCTTGGTTGGACTGCAATCAATAGATGCAGTGGTTTCTAGCCAGTATTTAGTCCGGGAGTGTTATAGCTGGCGCTGGCACCTGGCCGCTTCGCGACTCGATTGGGTTTAGTTTTTTGTCCCACAGCAACAGGCTCGAGATCGTTTGAATTGTTACCCAGCAGGTTTTTATTTTTGTAAGGTCGGTCCTCTTTTAGCTACAAAACTTGTATGGCGGTGTGTTTGTTTGTATTGAGGGAATTGAAGCGACACGTCCGATCAAATTTTGTATGACCTTACGTCAGATTTGTATTATCAAAATTTTGTTTTACATAGGTATCAAACCACAGAACACAAAAATTACAACCTTCAGTGTTTTTGGAAAAAATATTACCGTGATAAAACTATTGGTCACGTTCGAACTGAATCGCATTAATTAGTACAGAACTGCGACTTCCATTGCGTCCTGCGTAGCTAGTATATATATTAGGCATGGATGAAAAAATCCTTTGTTTATGTCCCTGGCCGTCTAGTTGGGGTCAAAGTCATTGGATATTCCTGTCGCATGCAGAGTAGGTACTTTACTTTCCTATTCAAGCAGGCCGAGCACTGTTCGCCTTTGTATTAAGTGTATTACTTTACGTAACATCCTTTGACGTGGTACTTACGCTGATTATGATAAGATATCATTGAACCTCATATCTTTGGCCTAATTTATTCGCGTGTTTTCGTCGACACTTTCCAACTGCACTATCGAGTTTTATCAGCGTGTGCCTTCACCGCACTCGGTCGGTCGGTGTAAAACTGGATTTTCGCTCGTGTTCTTATTTTGAAATGGGGTCGTTCGCAATCGCGCTTTACGATGCCAACGGGCGGTGCCGCTGGTTAGTGGACAGACAGGACGGACAGTGAGGCGGGCGCTGCGGTCGTTCACCAGCCCTGGCCCTTTGCCCCGCCTACGGGATCACGATACCGGCCCATATGCACGTTATGGAGAGCCGCAAATCGTGTGCGTACCTAAATAAACCCAGACCAATTCCATGGCAGTTAAACTGAGTGAATGTGACCGTAACATAATAATATGATGATAAAGTTCATCTACTTGCGTCACATAGTACGGTCCACAGTCAAAAAGAAAAGTTAAATAAAAAAAACCCGCCAAGTGCGAGTCGGACTCGCGCATGAAGGGTTCCGTTATTCCGTACCATTATCTATACAACATTAGACATAAACATCGAGAAAAAACGGCAAAAAATCACGTTAGTTGTATGGGAGCCCCCCCTTAAATATTAATTTTATTCTGTTTTTAGTATTTGTTGTTATAGCGACAACAGAAATACATCACCTGTGAAAATTTCAACTGCCTAGCTATCACGGTTCGTGAGATACAGCCTGGTGACAGACAGACAGACGGACAGTGAAGTCTTACTAATAGGGTCCCGTTTGGCACCCTTCGGTGTCAAACGAGAAAAAAAACTCCAGGCAAATCACTTAAAAAGTAAAAAATACGGTTATAAATTATTTTTTGAGTTTTAGATGTCTTGAGAATTCTAAGTATTAAAAAACCGGCCAAGTGCGTGTCGCGCAATGTAGGGTTCCGTAGAATTCTCAACGGATTTTGTACGAAATTTTATTTTTATAAGTTAGTTGCCTATTACTCGTTAACTAATAAATCATACTTAGCCGTGATAGTTTTGCTTTTGAATTTTTTCACGTTTCTACAATCAAGTTTTTGTCAGGAGAGGGGGGGGGGGACGCCCAAGATTATTTTTTCAAGATGTGTTATTAATATAATAATTTTTACTATCTGTTTTAGTGTAATTGTTGTGATTTGGCAAATATTTACGATATGTCAAAACTACCCATAAGTATTCACGTTATTTCATCAATGTTGTTGCACACCTGTTATTGGGTGTTAGGCTGGACTAAACTCCCATTTAGATAAGAACCTTATATTTTTATATGCTTAGCGCAAGTTGGTTGTGTCAATAAAATATAAATAAGAAATAAGTAAATGCGTACCGACGTGAACGTTGATTGGGCGATAGTAAAGGACAGGATAACTTATTATTGGTTTTGGAGGGACGGACATGGCGAAACTATAAGGATTCCTTATCGACTACGGAACCCTAAAAGCCGCATTGGTATCGGTCCATCCGTTTGGGGGCTGTGATGCCACAGACATACAAAACAAACGCACAACGGCCCAATTACGCGCACCAAATCCTGAGCGATTTGTGACGATTGCCAAAGCAAGTCCAGAGAACGGTATTTCGGGTCATGCCAAATGCTCTGGTATTTTAGCGATAGCATTGTGAGAGCTTGCGAGTGGTTTTTGACAGCTAGCGAGAGATTTTTCTATGATAACCGTGAGGTATCGGTGTTACCGACACACAAGTTACCGGCAGCTGGTCGGCAAAGCTCTCCCTTGTTATCTGACAGTTAAGCGATTGCTAAAATGTAGCTCGATTGTTTGCAATTGAAATTATGTAGCAGAACTGTCACAAAACAGACAGACAGACATTTATTATATGTAAAATTTTAACACCCCTTGTTTTTCAAAGTCTCCAGTCGTCTCCCTCCCCGGCTGCCTGCCACAAAGTTTATGTTCGACGTACGTCTGCGTGGTTACGATTCAAACCGCCCGCCTCCATCCTCTCTTGAGCATTGTTGTCGGTAGCTGAGCAGCCTCTCCCAGTGTGTTTGGGTGTCTGAGAAATGACGACCAAAATTGGAATCGGCATTGTTCTAAATATTGACAATAGTTACAAATTATATTTCATTTTAAAGGTTTATGGTCTCTGAATATAATGCTACAATTATAAATTAATAATATTAATTTTTGTGAATAAGTGTGTGACTAATTCGACCTTCTAAAGGTCATCTCACACGTGAATTAAAGTACATACTTAAATATTTGCGAATGAACAACGCCAAGATAATATTAATGAATAACGTCAAGATAACATAATATTGAGATCATGGCATTACGTAAAAAAAACAAATATAATCTATCTTTTACGTTCGCACAAAATATCACTAGAAACTGACAGCTCGTACTTCCGGTTTCGTAGGCCCTGGGTCTTTTTTTGCGCTTTATAAATTAATTAAAGCAGCCCAAATCGAATGATTAAGCCCAGGCTCTCAAAACAACATATTTTCTCGTAAAAAAATATATATATAAAAACAGAACTTATTTTTTTACATTGTCGTTTATTAGATAGCCAATTGGGCTATATGAATGTTCTTTCGGCGACTTTTTGGCCATTTGGGAATTTAATCGTGTCTTTATTTATCGATTTATTAGGGTTCAGTACCCGAAGGGTGCCAAACGGGACCCTATTACTAAGACTTCACCGTCCGTCTATCCGTCTGTCACCAGGGTGTATCTCAAGAACCGTGATAGTTAGAAAGTTAAAATTTTCACAGATGATGTATTTCTGTTGCCGCTATAACAACAAATACTAAAAACAGAATAAAATAAATATTTAAGGGAGGTCCTCCCTGCGTACATACATCATCTGCGAAAATTTCAACTGCCTAGATATCACGGTTCATGATATACAGCCTGGTGACAGACAGACAGACAGACGGACGGACAGCGGAGTCTTAGTAATACGGTCCCTTACCCTTTGGGTAAGGAACCCTAAAAAGCGGTGATTGACCTAAAATTACCTATTTCCATTTTTTTAAGATTATATTGATAATTGTAGCTATATATATTAGTAATTTTAGCGATTGTTTTTCCAAGTTTTGGCGACATTGGCCGCCCAGCGAATGGGAACACTGCGTATTGCTCGCATCGCATCTCGCTCGATATCACGCCGAGTCTGGGTAGCTCAAGTTAGCGAAGCGTTTAAAAAATAACATGAGTTAGGGAAATTATGTTGGCTTGACATATTAGCTGCGTGGACGTTCGTTATTTGGTAATAAATGCCGTGACCCAAATTAACAATTCCGACAACTTATTAGTTTAGGTATTACATGATAACAAGTAGTTGTAAACATACATAGGTAACCTACCTATGTTCATAGTATTTTCTGAGGTTAACACGAGCACTAAACATAATCATCATCAACCCATTATGTCCCCACCGAGGGGCACGGGTCTCTTCCCTGAGGAAGGTATAGGCCATACTCCACCACGGGGGCCAAGTCCGGATTGTAGACTAGTGGCTCGTCTACTGTCAGAAGTTGTCAAGCCGCCCTAAGGCCTCTGACTTGGCTTAACGACTGCCATCTATCGACAGCAGCCGGCACCAACAGCTTAACGTGCCTTGCGAAGCACGGAACCGCTCGGAAAAATGCCACTAGCGTTAGGCATAGACGGCGACCCATCCATGCACTGAACGCGCCCAGTGTTGCTTAACCTTCGTGATCGTTTAAGATCACTCAGGCAGCCGGGGCTACGAGCGATTCACTAAACATAATAAAACTGCATTTTAACGGATATTTACTCGTTTACTTTTCCATTTTACATTTCTCCGATTTCGGTACTTTTGCAAGTGCCGTGGTCTCGGTAGACTGAAATGACAGGCGCTTTTTTGAAAGCATTAACTGTTAGTTTCCTACCCTCGGCCAAAATTATTAAGTTACGTTCCAAAAATATTTTGGCAAATTTTGAAATTGAAATTGACACTAGAATAATTTTATATAAACTCAAAAATACTGATAGTTATTGAAATTAAAATTCAATCTACAAAACAATTATTTTATATAAACTCAAAAATATTGATTATTAGTTATTGAAATTTATACGGCATTTATAACTATGTTCTGTTGAAAATACACAAGGTAAATGTTTATGTCTCTCTAATTAGGAATATGAGACTATTGCGCGCGACTGCGTCGTTGGTTATTTAATAACCGAGATGGAAGTTTTTCTCACGATGTGTTTGCTCTCTAAATGCGGTTTGAACCGCTAACAGTTGACTGCACCGTTACACTAGCTAGCATCCGTAAAGATTTTCCCTTTTCATTCCACCTGGCGGTTGTGGGTAGCTCAGGTAATTATACATGTACATACCGCATTGTAGGGATAAAGCAACCGGAATACGCTACCTACCTTACGCTATTCTCGCTACGGCGCGCGCTATAAAGCTGTCAAAACAGGGAAAGACCGGCAAAGTGCGTGTCGGGCCACGCGCAGTTTAATGTTCCGTAGAAAGAGATACTCAGGTGACCTGAGTCAGGTCTACAAGTTAACGTAAAAAAAAAGATACGACCGTCTGTGCTGCAAAAAAGGTATATTTCGACACTGAAGGGAATCAAAATTTACAGGGTACTTTCCGTGGACCTAGAACTATGTTTGGCAAATAATATTGTCTTATACCACAAGTACATGAAAAATCTGAAAACTATACATTTGTAATTGAATCATAAAAAATGAGTCTGAAGTTCGGGAAAAGTTCGGAAAAAACTGCCAGACTCGATTCCTGAACTATTTATAATATGTAAGTACCTACTGTACGGAAACCTCGACGGGCGAGTACGACTCGCACTTGTCCGGGTTTTTTTTTATTTGTTGGTAAGAAATAGGTAAGTACCTACATGCAGCCTATATACGTCCCACTGTAGGGCACAGACCTTCTCTCGGAAAGAAAGAATGGGCTTAATCACCACGTGTGCCCACCGCGGATTGACACGCAGGTTTCTTCACGATGTTTTTCTTCACCGCTAGCGAGTGGTATTGCTACTATAACTTCACAAATTTACATAACTTAGAAAACAAAGTCATAGGTACATGCCCGCACTGGGAATCGAACCTGGGTCTCTCGCTTCAGAGTCCAATGTTCTACCCAGCAGGCTACCACCACCGCTGTAAGAAGTACGTACCTACGCGCACGTGTAATAAATAATGTTGCCACTTTCGTTTATTTCCAAATAGACGCTTTCCGGTAAAAAAAAAAACACATGGGACCTAAACTAATTAAAAATTAACTTTCACATAAAAATTAATTTGAATAATATTTGTAAAACAGAAATTACTTAGATTAACTATTTGAATAGAATTCCCAAATCTCATTTTTTGTACATTATTGCACAATATTTTATTGTCTTTATGAATCTTTAAAAATTTAAAATCAGAACTGTCAGACTACAAATTTATATTCAATATTTATAGAAATATTGAATATAAATTTTTAAATTAATTTAAATTTTATTTTGGAATACAACATCGGAAGTTGTATTTCATTCAGAACTCATTCATTCAAGTACATCTACAGAAAAAGAAAATACGTCACTAAATATTTTTTTTAAAATCAACTTCTGTGCTCTATGAGATAATATGGCAAAGTTAAGTAAGTGGAAATTGTGGAAAGTGAGTTATCCGAGTTAGTAGTAATTTTAGTTCACTCGATTTGAGCGCATTAAAATCATTAAAACCCGACTTGGTCGCGTTTTCACGATCTTAGTGCATTCGGACCGAGTGCGCTAAAATAGCTATCGTGTAGGTACACCGGCGATCTTAAAATATTTTTATCTTCTTTCTTATCTTAGTACACTCTGATGAAATATAGATCGGAAAATAGGTATCTCTGTCCGAGCGTAGTAAGTTCGTGAAAATGCGGCTTAAAGGTGCACGCAGACCTGGCCGCACCGCACGCGCCGCAGTCGCCGCAGTCATCGCAGTCATCGCTTTTGTTAATGGTCTCGCACACCTGTCCGCGCCGCAGTCACCGCAGTCGTTCCCGTCGCCGCACGTCTCGCACTGGATCAACTAGCGCAGGCCGCAGCGTCCGGCGTGGGCGGGCCAGCGCGGATTGACGAAATCAGCTGCGGCTTGGGGAGTTCGCGGGTGGATGTGCGACGTTGCACAGAACTTCATATTTAAGAATTCGAATGCGGCGCGTGCGGTGCGGCCACGTCTGCGAGGTTGCACAGAACTTAATATTTAAGAATTCGAATGCGGCGACTGCGGCGCGTGCGGTGCAGCAAGTCTGGTGCGGTGCAGCGGTCTGCGTTCACATTTAAGCATTTAAGCGTGGCCTAGGCCGACTAAGCTGTCAGGGTGGTATAGATGTTGGGCAAGCCTACTCCATCTAAAACAGTGTCCCAGGCACTGCAGTGTTCGAGTGGTCCCTTCACCCATCTAAGTGTGAGTGAAGATGCCACTGGACTCATTACTTAGATGCAAAGGCCAAAGTTTATTCTGTTTTCAGTGAATAAAATAAGGTTTTAGATAAAAATGGAATTGAGGGAATGATATAAATAAATAATTCACAGTATTAGCTTAATTATTCGTTTAAAAATATTTAGTTTCTTTAAATAACCATCTTTATTCTGACTACAAATATAACGTAAGGCAAACACCCTACCTCTAATTAATATCTGCTTACCCCATTTGGAATACAGGCGTGATTTTAGTAATATCATATCTGAAAAGAGGACAAGATAAAAACCACGTTTGCTCGTATTTTAAAATGAATGAAATATGAAATATTTCTGTATAATAAAATAACATACATTTACATCATTACAAAAACTCACGCCTGTATCCCGGAGAGGTAGGCAGAGACCAGGGTTTGCTGCTTGCGACGATCCTTAAAACGTCAAAAGTTCAAATAAGTATAGTAAAAATGTAGCTTGGAGTAGTCCATGAAACATGCGAAAAACATGTCTTTATTATGTTGGACAACGGAAATCCGCCCCAGTATCCAATAGTTGGGATCTCCAAAATTCTTCTACAGTAGGATTTATAAACATAGACTGGCAACACTTAGGACTGACATGACAGCCAGCCAGCTGTGTGTGTGTGTGTTGTGTGTGGAAAATAATCTGTAGCCACACACAGAGAAAATAATCACTACGTTTTAAGAGACGGGACTATGAAGGAAAAAAAAATGTATGAAAACTGAAACGTGCATACAGAATCAATACCAACCTAATAAAAAATCCGAAAATAGTTTGACACTCCGGTAGTGCCAACATGAGCATAAAATTGTGGTTGTAGGGTTGGGATACTCCTAGCCTGATATTTTTTATCGATTATTTATGCTTGCTACATAGGTACTGCTTTGGTGACAACTTGAGCAACTGCTCCTAACTCCTCCTGCTGAAGCTTGTAGTGTAACGTGAATTAGATATATGAAATTATAAGCAAAGTACACAAAAATATCTTTATTTAAGTACACCACACTAAATTATAATACACTATTTGTGACTCCAGTTCAATATACAATAACATATAATATTAAGTTACAATGGGTTAACAAGGCCCAATTTTAACAAACAGAAATAAAACCTTATGTTTAACACCACGAAGAAAAAACTGTTTACAAGAAAAACTATTTCGCGAACCAAATAAATTAAATTTTACAAGCTTCAATGACGATAGTTTATTTTCTGGACCAATTCACTAACCTTTATTTTAGACCACTATTAACATGACTGAGAGTTTGTATTCACACTTTTTGCAAATTCGATCTGTAGATATGTATCTTAGCTGGTGAAGCTTTTCAATAGGCACATGGATTAAATCTCTATTTCCTTTTGCTGCTACCCAATGTCTACATCTGAAATAGATAATAGATTTTTAATTTATATCAAGAGAATTTAGGTAAACATTTCATACACACCCAACGGTACCACAAACACACTTGTGGCATGGAAATTCAAACGCAGATCCGAATTACTACATAAAATCAATCAATTTTATATCCTTTGAATAAATTTCAAAATTATCGATAATTGACGCCCAACACTACTGTTTCCCTTTTACCGCCAAGAAATATATGAAAATGAAAATTTGTTATTTAGACCTTAAGTATGAATAGACATGTAATCATAAAGAAAGCAAATAATGTTCTATTCTCACCGATCTTCATTCAGAGGAAATTTTACCATGAAAATACGTTTTGCACTGCCCGTTCGATGTGTTTGTTGATGGCATATTTCGCACTTAATTTTACTCATTTTCTCACTGCACTTCGTTTATCGTCGTAGATATTCCTATTCCTGTAACGTGAAAAACTTTCTCTGCGTAGATATCAAAATAAAACTTACAAAAACATTTTTTTTGTTGTGAAAAGACAAAATGACAAACGACTGACAGGCCAGAAAATAGGTGACAGCTACCCAAATGACGAGACGTATAATACCTCTAAGTTTGAAAGCGGCCAGTTACAATGTGCATACCTGAATTTCCGCGTTCTCCGTATTTGATAGTGTTAAAGCCGCCATTAAATTGCATGCACGTTTCATACAATCACTTTTTTCTAAGAGAGTTGCGCCAGACTGTAGCCACAGACGATAAAGAGATATGCTTGGCTGTGGTGTGCATAGATCGTCGAAAGAAAAAATCTCGAAAAACCCAGAGGCCGTCCTTGATGTGCCACCATTTCAATAAGTGAACCTAACCCAACACGAAACGTGGTAATTTCAGGGAAGACATTGATTTTTCGCGTCATCGGAACGAATGTAGTCTTGAGTCGTACCGCTAAGTGCTGCGGTGGCAGAGTTGTGTCGATGTTTATGTAACGCAACATTGTTCGCATCGCTGAGTGTTTCGTGCCCCGTTGTTGCAGCTCGGAGGAGTGAGTGAATCCTTTTGCCGTGTGGGTGATGTGCCAGTGAGGTGCGGTGGATGCGAGCGCCGCCAGCCGGTACCCCGGGCATGTTGCCGGACAGTTAGCGGGGCGGGCGGGCTGCGCAGGCCCTCACAAGCAGCCGCGAGTGTCACCCAGCGTCGTCTATGGCCGAGCAAAACATTACACCGTCCTCGTCACACTCTGCACTAACGAGGGAGTCCACCAGGTATGTTGGCTTGCCATTGCTTTACGTCTTGCCCAAGGTCATGCAATCTCATTTAGGCGGAAAACATTGCAACGCACAACGGAGTGTGATGAATGGCTGTGGTGGAAAAGTACTAAAGTTTTAATGAAATAAAAAAGCCCTCGCGGAATGGAATGTATAGGTGGCCCATACTAAGTTGGATACAGATATGTGTCGTGGCAGACAAGATAAGTGGTTAAGATTGTATGAAAAATGCAGACCAAAGCGGGATGTGTTGCAGTGGGTTTTCTGCCTGTGGTGCTTTGGACAGTTCGAAGTGATGTACAGTCAAAAACATACAGTGCTGCAAAAACAAACCATTCATGTTCAAGGACTGCTTTTACTGCACTGTCATCTTAACAATTTGAAATTGTTGTTGTCTTTACTCAGGCACTTCTATCAGGAAATGAAATTAACCAGTGCATTTCTCTTCTTTTTCCTTCTTTGAGCAGTTTGTAGTATGAGACAAACTAAAATCATTACATTATTTTGATTATTCCCCGCTATGAATGTGCCTGAAATACTACAAATATCTTTATTAATTTGGTTTTACACAACATGGATCACAGAAGTAACCAAACATTGCAAACATTGTGCTTTAGTTCCATATCTTTACTTCAGATCTATTGTATTTCAAAAACTTAGTAGTCTTTTCCGCTTTGCCTGCCTAGCCCTTTGTTATATTATGTCAAATTATTCAAGATTGTATTATTATCTAACAGTGCCATATTATTATATACACCTATTATTATCTGTCTTTTGTTAGAAATACGAAGTCAATTTTGCCTTTTCCCTCGAAATGTATGGGGCCCTAGCTCATTAACTGTTTTCGTTTCCCTAATCTTTACTTTGTTGTTGTATTGTTGTCTTTACAAATCTGAAACTTTTTCTATACCTGATTGTGAAAGTAAAGTATAATAATTGTTTTATTACTAATATCATAGTGTTGCATATAATGCTTAAAATTTAAAAGTTGTGACTTTCCAGTACATTGTCAAATCTATCGCATTTTAGAGCACCACAAAACGCGGGTTATGCTACCTCTGCTCGGTCATAATTTGTGTGGTGGAAATCAGTTTTATTGCCATAGCATAGATTTCTTTCATGTCAGCAAGGGTACAAACATTCGGATAGAAACAATACAGCGAGTGAATAACAAATATTGTGCAATACTATTTTGCTTTGTCATCATACAATACCAACATTCAGTTGTAGAGCTAAATAATAATATTGTTTAACTTGGAATGGACTTTAAAATACCACAATCAAACCATAATAATAAGCATTGGACTGACGATTTGCTGTTAATAAAATTGGCCCCCTTGTATTAGATATCAGCCTGGATGGGATTGGCTACGGACTTGACTGATTGGCATGAAAAAAGAGGCCTGATTATACCCAGTTACATCTTGTAAATAAAGAGATTGAGTTTTATGAATAGCAAAATGAATAGCTCGCATGTGAATAGCTCAGACACCCAGGTTTCCTCATGATGTTTTCCTTCACCGTTAGCGAGTGGTATTGTTACTATGATTTCACAAATGTACTTAACTTAGAAAACAAAGTCATAGGTACATGCCTATGACTGGGCATGTACCCGTATAACATCCAGCGAGTTAAAATGTGAAAAAGAGGCCATAAATGGACTTGGTACTTCCATTTGTATTCATCCTCATTAGCCACTTGAAGCCCACTGCAGGACATAGGCCTCCCTCATGGTTATCATAAGCATGAGGGGTTTTGCCATAATCGCCACGTTGGGCAGGCGGGTTGGCGATCGCAGTATGCTATTGAAATCTCAGGAAGACGCTGCTGCCCGTCTCCTGGTAATTTATTTGTATGTAATATTCCATATTTGCATATAGTTGCTTAAATTGTAATACCACATTGTCATAAATGGTAACTATCCAGGACGGTAAAAAATAGTACTTAAAAAATAGTAATGGTATCTATTTTACATAGATACCATTTTACACTTCATACTTGATTTATTAAATATAAAACCATTACTTTATGATTCTCTAGCAAATAAAAGTATACTGATCAAAACAATTAGGGGAATATGATTTCAAAGTGTAGTAAAACTTTTTGCTTAGGTTTTTAATTATAACTGGCCACTAAATATTAAAGTGGCATCCTTTACTAAATTAAAAAGAAAAAAAAACATCAGCGTTTTGTTAGTAGTTCTTAATATGGTGGCCATGAGTCGATGTACATCTAAAAAAAGTGACTGCATTGTATTTTCTTGACTTACAAAGATGATTAGAGATGAGATTTCTACTCAGTACTTATCCCCCTGAGAATAAATACTCAATAAATAACAACACTCAGAAGACTTGACCGTCCAAATAAAATGAGGGAACTTTTCAGAAAATTCAATAACGTCACTCTGTTTTTGTTTGGGGTTCTGCCAGTAATGTCTATGACTAAGACTTCACTGTCCGTCTGTCTATCTGTCACCAGGCTGCATCTCATGAACCGTGATAGCTAGGCAGTTCAAATTTTCACAGATTATGTATTTCTGTTGCCGTTATAACAACAACTACTAAAAACAGAATAAAATAAATATTTAAGGGGGGCTCCAATATAACAAACGTTGTCTAAAGACAGCGCTGGCCATCTAGCGGCCATCTATGTAACCTTAACCTTAACCTCTTGTTGGTTTCTATAGATGGCGCATTTCTCAAATTCGATCTTTGTCTAATGTTGTATAGATAATGGTGCGGAACCCTTCGTGTGCGAGTCCTATTCGCACTTGGCCGGTTTTTAGGTGTACATTGGACTCTTGGTCACCATAATTATGGTTTTAATTTCAACTCGATACCTCCACGCGTTCCCGAGATAAAGGGTCTTGCCAGACAGACGGACGGACGAACGCACAATCATCCTCATCATCATCATCAGCCATTTGACGCCCACTGCAGGACTATGCTGCAATGAGGGGTTTTGCCATAATCGCCACGCTTGGCAGGCGGATTGGCGATCGCAGTATGCGGTTGGAATCTCAGGAAGACGTTGCTGCCCGTCTCCTGGTAATTGATTTCCTTAGTCGCCTTCTACGACATCCACGGAAGGAAATGGAGTGACGCTATACTAAATCCGGCGCCACACGGAACGCACAATAAAGTGATCCTATAAGGGTTCCGTTTTTTCATTATGAGGTACGGAACCCAAAAAATAAGAACTTGTTTTATTCCTCTTTTAAATCTTATTCCCCTGATTGTTTTGAACATTATATTTATTTAAATAACCACGAAATATCAAAACCGCCAAACAATTAATTGGGTGGTGTTAGAACTTAAACGACGATGTGTAGAGTATAGGCAGCAGTGTGTAAAATATTCCGTTCCCGCGCAGGTCTTCTCACAGCAGGGTGGTGGGCGGTCGGTGGTCGCGCCAGGTGCGCCGCGCCAGCCCCATCCGCCGAGGCCGACGTCACGCGACGTCGCCGCAGCCGCGCTCCGACACGCACGAGCTGCGCCGCAGCTCCCGGCTCGTCACCAGCCTGCCAAGGTGAGCGCGACTCGCTGGTACTACCAATAAGGCCGGTGGTATTATTCAACGCGGTGGTAGCGCGGGTTTACTGTGACAATTCGATGTAGATACATTACAAAGTCGAGCAACCCACAGATTAACAAGCAGGAAGAGTCGTCTACGTAATGTACATCGAATTGTCATAATAAACTGTGAATTGTAGTTTTATGAAACGGGCACCAGGGACGCGGTTTTAATATAACTATAATTCATAGTTATTATCACAATTTGATGTGCATTACGCACCTGATTAAATATCATAATCAGTCTTCCTATTAGTTATTAATTATTTTTATAATTTACTTACAATGTTTTAAAAATACACATTTTCGTTAGTTAACTTCTTCGTTAAACCATTCCTGGTTTGTCTAGAGAAGCTAGCGTCTTCGGATATTCTTTGAGTTAATCGGCTAACCCGTGGTTTCTCGTACACTAACAATCCATTAATAAATAGTAATAATAGTAATAAAAAACACAATCACTTGGTTTTTCCCAAACAAGGATACCCTGTGCTACAGTAAGCAGGCAAGGACATCACAAACATGGAAATAGACTGACTGAGGTCATTTGTTTACGTCTGTCAGTTGGGCAAAATTCATACAGAAAAAAAAACAACTGTCAACCGTCAACAGTCTGTTAACAGATTGTTATCAAATTATCATAGTAATCCATGAATTGTAGCTATATGAGGAGAGGCCCTGGATTATTTTCTGGCAGTTATAAAGCGATGCTGAAACACAAAATCTTGGGGTGGACTTGTTAAGTCAGTATGCAAATGTACTAGACCAGACCAACAGGGCATTTGTATTATGTTTGGTACTGCATTTCATTCCGGCATGTACCAATGACTTTGTTTTCTAAGTTGCATAAATTTGTGATTTTTAGGGTTCCGCAGTCCGACAAGGAACCCTTATAGTTTCGCCATGTCCGTCTGTCCGTCTGCGGCCTAGCGCAAAGACCGGTGTTACTAGAAAGCTGTAATTCGGTATGTGTACCTATACATATTTATCACGCCGAACAAGTTAAAGAATAAAATGTTGAAAAAAAAAATTCTTACTGTACCTCCCCCCTAACATGAAAGTGTCTTGAAATCATGAAAGTCTACCCCATCATGTGGAGCATCGTTGGAAATATTGTGGGCGTAGGAAGACCGTTTTTTGATTTAGGGTTCCGTTTGCGAAATATTAAGCTTTAAAGCGCTAATTTTTGTCCGAGTAGGGCGTCCCCCCCTGTCCTGGCTAAACGGTTGATTGTAGAAACGCGAAAAAATTCAGGGTACTAGCACATATAATGAACTTAAAAGGAAAAGTATCACGGTTATGTAGGCGTTACTAGTTAACGAGTAAATAGAGGCAACCAACTTAATTTCGTACAAAATCCACTGAAAATGACTTCGATGAAGTTGTTAGTTCTGTGAAGCAGATAAAAAAAGACATCTTTCTACGGAACCCTACATTGCGCGTGGCCCGACACGCACTTGGCCGGTTTTTTAGTGGAATACCACTTACTAATAGTGAAGGAAAACTTCGAGAAGCATCTGACGTATTCAAATACCTCAGCACTTGCTATGTGGCCCAACTATGAGGCTAAATGAAGAAATATCAGGTCTAACTATTAGACATTGTTCGGTCACTGGTGTTACTTTTTATCCGGCTAGCAGTTGACGCTACAGCAACTAAATGCGATGGTCGTTCCACTGAACCGGATTCATTGTTACTGCTGTTGACAATACATATTATAGAGTGTATTAGATGGAGGGGGAGGCATGTGTGATCCTAAGTCTGTCGGTCGGAGTCAACGGCAGGCAGCAGCAACCAGCATGGGTAGTACGATGGCACATTTTGACAATTAATGTACGGGAAAGTCGCAACTTTTCACATTTAAAACGCGCGACTCGCGTCGGCGTTCTACCCTTGCAGTTGGTTTGCTAGGCTGCGCAGTCTTGTCACTTCTAAGACGCAGCCAGCTAAGCCGACTCGCCGCTGCCGCCTGCGGTTGCCACCCGCTTCGGAAACTTCGGGATCGTACCTTGAGCCTGTTGATACGTCGAGCATGCTGTCTCGCTTGAACAATACATTTTTTAGTGATTGTAATAAAACGAGTACACTTTTGATAAATGTGGTCTGAGTGTTTGATAGATACTAACTAATAATATTGCGGACATTCAAGACATATTTTTATTATACTGTACCTAGTTTTTGATTGAAAACATTCGATTCCAAAATTTATGACTAGGTACTAATAAGAAAACAAAAATGGGTTTAAAATGTCCATAATATAATTTATCTTTCAAACCCTCAGACCATACTTATCAAACGTATACTCATTTTACTACAATCACCGAAAATGTTAGATCCTGCGAGCGAGACAGCAAGCTCGACGTAACAGCAGCCTTAACGTTGTCCGAACGCTAGGTCCGACTACTCGCTCACCGAGCGCTGGTCCTACGGCGCCGACGTCACCTACGAGACGCGCTGCGACGCCGCTCACGACCGGAGCGGCGACGACCAGCACCCCAGCCTCAAGCGCGCGCAGACCTCCTCGCATGACCGCAAGAAACACAAGAGTCACTCCCTCTCCAGCTTGAGCGCTTCCGAGGACTGCATCGCGCACTGCACGCGCTCACGGACCGCTCTTAAATACTGTGAGAGCACCTGTGAGACACCCAAAGACTTGAAGCCCCACACAATCGATACACAGCCGAGCCAGCATCCGAGTCAAGCCGAGGGCGGACTCCTACCACTTGACGAGAGGGACTACGCCTATTCGCCCTTCAGCTCGTCCACGGTCACGGAACTAGTAGAGTCGGACTACTCCGTGTATAGTCCGACCACGCACAGAAGCAAAGGCAAGAAGAGGAAGCGGTCCGCACACCGCTCCCTGTCCGCCCGAAAGAGCCACTCGTTCTTGAACCTAGACGGGTGCAGTAAAAAGTTTAAAATAGATTTACACAAAGAGCCAGCCGAACCGAATAAAGAAGGCTGCACGGATTGGAAGCCGACAAAATACGACAGTGAGCACAGGGGTGAAGCGTCGGCGCTGTCTGGCTCCCAAGCATCGTGTACATATCCGCTGAGGAGCAGACACAATCGCGATCTTGGACCCCCCACGTCGACCGTTACTAGAGACAACTCAGGTAAATAAACTATACTTGCCCCAATTTGCTAATAACTCCCGCTACAGTACGTACACGTTCAACTAAATTAGGCGTCATAAATTAGATAGTCTCTTGAACCTAGTGGACTTATAATGGCATTGAATGCATGGCTTATCTGAGCGGGTGTTATCGCGCGCATCAAGTGCAGGCATTCAACTGCAGATAACCATACGTATGTATTTAATGTTGTTATTGCAGCGAGCCCGTCGAGGAGCGACGCGCATCGCAAGAGCTCTGCAGACACGCGCGTCAGAAATACCACACCGCCGCCTAAAGACTTGCAAGGTAATTACTTACTTGATTCCTAATTAACAATCATCTTCGTTACGTGATTGAGGTCGTTATCTAAGTGAGCACGTTAGACTCGCACTTTGTGTTTGAATCGCGTCGCATTAACGCTGTAAACGTTGTGATGTCCATTTCAGAAGCGGGCTCATCAAAGGCGCACAGTTCTGGGAGCAAACTCCTCATTGTTCCGCGCGATCTTCCGTACTTGCGTCAGACTAACGCTCGAAGGGTAAGTGCACTCGAAACTCGATTATTTTGTGATGTTGTAAACTTTCCTTTTTCGTTGATTGTTATTGCAAAGCAAGCATCTCGTTCTCTTGTGTTTGATATCTAATGTCCTGCTATCTTGTTTTCTGAACCCCTTTTCTCAGAATAGGTAGTTATTTTATTAATTACAAGTAATTATTACTTAACTAACCAATATCTCGGGAACTAGTTAGATCAGCGGTTCCCAAAGTGTACGCAGCGTTGCCTTTTGGGGCTCCACGGAGAGTGAACAGATACGCCTTTTGTTTTATCTTCTCCTTAAACTAAATTTACTTGTATTCGCCTGCGCTCTAGTCTATAAATACAGAAAATATGTAAAACAGTTTTCATGTTTTAACTGCGCGCCACGACTAAATAAAGAAACAACAAGTTTGAACCTTTGAGTTAGTACACACATACATGAAGCGTCGATTTAATTCTTGCTATGTGGTTCCCGACTTTGCCAATGACGTGCTTCGGACTAGAATCGTCACTTTATACAAAAGCATACTCACTGACGAATGCATGACAAGTCATATTGTGACGTTTGCACGTCCGTCGTGATTTCTCGCGCCGTCACGCGCAGGCCCTGTCAGAAAATTCTTATAATAACCTGTAACAATACTCTGAGACAGCGGCCTATTTGCCATAACAAGCAGTGAGACCACCTTAGCCATTAATATTTTGTTTTGCATGTGTTTCCAAATCGTGTTAAGCTCAATTGTAATTTTTCATGTCTAAAATATTTCTTTATCTTTTCTTGTTCGTGCAGAGTATAGCAGCTGCGACGGGTGCGACCCTGGGTGCTTGCCTGACGAGAGGAGCGAGCACCTCGCAGCGACAGAGGCAGGAAACTGCTTCTAAGAGACAGGTAAATCACTTTGTTACCATCCTATGTGTTACTAAAACGCCCAGTGATCATTCGGAGGCGCGAAAGTCGTTCTACTCATGAACAGAAAATATACCGTGCCGCAAGGGACAAACATGAAATCGTGCGGTGGTTTTAGCGTTTTCCAAGTTTGCGGTGTCCAGACCTGGGGCGCTAGTACGTAATTTCTCCACTGTAAGGAATTAACCTCGATTTATCGTCAGATTTAACCTAATCCGGACTGTCAAATACATATATATATATATTTTGACACTTCGGAAAAGGATAACCCAATACCTACTGTATTATGAGCAAAATAGTGGAATAGACTACTTACAGTAAGCAAAGGTCAGGACCAACATACAATATTATTTGATGTTTGTTTTCTTGTGTTCAATAAACACGGTGTTATCTTTTAATTGTTCGTGATTTCGGTTTTCCCCTTAAATAAGAGATCGCTTTTAGCGATAAGATCGCCAATTGTATACGGCAAAACTTAGATGTGTAAGCCTTCTAATGTATTTTGTTTTCTGGTGTGTGCAATAAACAGTTCTAATCTAATCTTATAACACTCATTTGTATTTAAGTATGATAGAATCATCACCTCATATCACGGCTTCTGTGGCCAAGAATTCACCATATTTAGTTTGAAATATTGACACATCTCTCCGAAAGTTTAACAATTTTGTCCTTTCTGTAGTAATTTTAGTAGGTAGGTAAACAGCGCTAGAAAATTCAAGACCGCTATGTATAGAAATTGAATGCAGTGGCTTACGCCCAGGCACTAAAGACCAATTCAGCTTAGCTTAGTTGTGGCGCAGCTAGCGATTAGGACCCCAGTCGGGCTAATGTGGCTGACGAAGACTCAGCTTTTGTCTACGCTTAAAGAAATAAAGAAAATAAATTTATTTGAACAGCAAGACTCATCACAGGAACAAACTAAAAAATAGACAGATAACATAATATTAACAATTAAACAAAACAAAAAATATGAACAATTACAGAATGAAATTATGATTTCATATAGGCCTTACAGACCTGTGTCTCTTTCTAGCCTATGAAACTTTACCTCCTGTTTTCCGTACACTAGCAATCTGTGAATCTACTTTCAAGAACCACTTTTTATGTAAAAATCTTTTTGTAAAACATTGTAGAACTAAGTTTTAACTCAATAATTTCTTTTATAAAAAAAATGCTATCAGCTTCTACATTACTCGCACTAAATCCTGAACGATTTTAATCTCGAATTCTTATTGTGTAACTATCGAATTCCATACTAATTGCTATCGCAAAAGTCCACGTAATTAGGCAACTAAAAAAACAATTAACAGTATATTATCCTTTAGTATGCGTGAAACCAAGGGTTACTCTATTTAGGGTTCCGTATCCAAAGAGTAACGGACCCTATTACTAAGACTCCACTGTCCGTCTGTCTGTCTGTCACCGGCTGTATCGTGAACAAACTTGATTTTTTTAACGGTATTTGCTCGATATTATGAACGGCAACACGTAGACGCTTGAAATATCCACAGAATATATAGTTGGACATATACACTGTAAACATAAATAATTTAATTAAAATAAAATGAATATTTAAGACTAAGAGTAAGAAATGTAAAAAACGGGGGCTCCCATACAAATAACGTGACTTTTTTGCCGTGTTTTGCTCGATATTAATAACGGCAACAGGTAGACGCTTGAAATATTCAAATGTTGTATAGATAATGGTACGACTCGCACTCGGCCGGGTTTTTACTTACTCAGGCCTATTGGACCCGCAAGGTAACCCTGACCGTCCAGCAGGTGGCGAGCGGCGAGAGCCCCGCGCAGGCGGCGGGCGGGCGTCGGGCGCGCGCGCGCGACATGCCCCAGCCGCAGCCGGCCTCCACGCGCCGCGACAAGCGAGGCAAGAGCAGTCTGGGTTCCTGCGCCAGCGCCTCCACGCGGGCCCACCCACAACCCCTAACAACGGTGAGTGACCCATGACGTCAAAATGAGGGTGTACTGACTGTTACTCCCGCACAACATCTTGTAGGGAGAAGGCAGTGGCTGAAAGCCAGTGCCGCCCGGCACTAACCCGTGTCAGCACCAGCTGAGCCGCTACCTTTCGCTTTACCGTTATAATGTCATAACCTACTGTTAAGTATTATTTTGTTTAAATTTTTCTTCTCATGAGGCAATAAATACTTTTTTATCTTTATCTTTTATTAGAAGAAACTTTGGCCTTATACATCTATTCGTAGCGACTAGAGTCAGCCGCTATTAACACGCGAATATAGCGTCTGGGACATGTGATATGACCAATCTGAGAATGGAGTCTCTGATCTAGGACATATTTTTAGAAACAATATGCTGCGTTTAGTTCACAGGAAATACTTTGAAATACTTACCACGTGGATCGGTGGTAGCCTAGTGGGTAGAACATTGGACTCGGAAGCGAAAGACCCAGGTTCGATTCCCATTGCGGGCATGTAGCTTTCTAACATTTATGTACATTTGTGAAGTTATAGTAGAAATGCCACTCGCTAACGGTGAAGGAAAACATCGTGAGGAAACCTGAGTGTGTGAGCTATTTACATACCTCAGCACTTGAAATCGCCAATCAGCGGTGGGCACGCGTGATGATTAAGCCCATACCCGCTCCCTGAGAGAAGACCTGTGTCTACAGTGGGACGTATATAAGCCGCTTATGCTATGTACGTACCACGTGACTAGAATTACATTTCAAACGGTATATTATTATTAATTCTTGTACGAAAGAAAGTCTACAAAAGATGTACTTCATGCTAATTGCCTTTTCTACCAGTCATCTCGCAGGAGGTACAGAAGAGGCAAAAATAAAAAATGAAATATTACATACATCTTATTCATGATTTATTCATCTTGTTACATGGCCTCTCTGTTGAAACCACATTCTTTTGCACCTTGTCTATTTGTCGTCACGTAGTAACGCGTGTATGTGTTGCGTGTGCGCAGGGTGCGGTAGCGTCCACGTCGTCCACTCCGGCGGCCTCCGCCACCGCCTCGATGCCGGACAACGCCGCAAGCGATGCCAAGCCTAAGGGCAAAGGTAATAATCATTCTTTTTAAGGCTGTCTAGCATGCTGTCTTGCTCGCACAATATAACATTTTTAGTGATTGTAAAAAAATTAGTACACCTTTGATAAATGTGGTCCGAGGGTTTGATAGATAATAAAATTGCGGACATTCAAGACATATTTTTACAGGTACAGGTGTACCTGGTTTTTGACTAGGTTTTTGACTTTTGAATTTTGAAAACAGCATGCTCGACGTAACAGCAGCCTTAATTGACTTCAATAGCAAGTGATTACTTTTTAAGTATGTTCATCAATAATTCTCTATCTCTTTGTCCGATTTCATTGATTCTTTTTTGTTGTTGGGGGATTTCATAAAACTACAATTGTTATGACAATCCCATGTTCATTGCGTAGGAGTCTTCCTACTTGTTAATCTGTAGAATAATCGGTTGTGCAATTTACATCGAATTGTCATAGTAATTAATCAATAAATTGTAGTTCTATGATATTGATGGTCCATATATATATATGGTCGAGATCGGTTGATGAGATCCATGAGAAAGTCATCGACCTCTTCCTTTTAATGTGTGTCTTTCTTCAAGTCTGATTTTGTTTTTGTTAAAAAAGTATCATTGGTTAGCTGGGATCTCCAGAAGGGATAGGACCGCAACCTGCAGTGATATCAGAGCAGTGCTGACCTTCTGGAAAGAGATAGGCTGGCTGGAGTGATCTCACATCTTTTACTGCGTACAATGGCCAGACTATGAGGCCATTGTATGTAACATACATAAGATAACACTTTCGCTGCTGGCCAAAATAGCTTACGCCCCTGACCCTGTCTGTGGCGCATCTCGAATCATTTGTACAAACTCTCACAGCGGTGTAAACGTGTGAATTCTGTTTGTAGCGTCGTCGTCAGCCGAAGAATGCGCGGCGGGCGGCGGCGGGTCGGGCGGCATCGGCGGGGCCGCGGGTGCCGCTGAGGAGTCCTCCTCGGAAGAAGGTGAAGTGGGCCGCCTCCAGGCTTTGCTGGAGGCTCGCGGTCTCCCGCCCCACTTGCTCGGCGCCCTCGGCCCGCGCATGCAGCATCTGCTGCACAGGACCGTCACTGCCAACTCGGGTGAGTCTAGCGCTGGCATACAGTTTGACCTTTTAATTGAGTGTATCAAAATCATAGATACCACAATACTTCTGATCCTCGCACTGCTTAACAAATACCTGCATTAGTTACGCTAGACATTGCAGATTGAAACAACTTTATTCGGAGTATGGGCGTAAGTTTTTTTTACATTAAGGTCGCTATGTGACAGAAAATTTAGTTTGCAAAAGTGATTTTTTACCACGTTTGCAGACCTCGGCTTAGACTGAGCTGGATGGAACGCAACATTCTTTCGAGCCATTACAGATTTGTTGTCTATTCATGAGATGCTAACTCGTATCGTCCTGAAAAAATCTCTTCTTCCAGCCGCATCCAAAGCCGCGCAGCTGCTCGCCGGGCTGCAGGCCACAGGGGACGAGGGCCAGCAGCTGCAGGCCGTCATAGAGATGTGCCAGCTGCTAGTGATGGGCAACGAAGACACTCTGGCTGGCTTCCCGGTGCGCCAGGTCGTGCCGGCGCTTATAAATCTACTGGCCGCTGAACATAACTTCGACATGGTGAGTCACAGTATTCTGTGTTCCTCAGAGATTCCTTTTGACTGTGCAGCAGTATTACGACACAAGATAACTAGCCTTGCGGTCACCAACCGGCTTGTATAGAGAGGGCTAAACTCTTTCTGTTTATGTTATTAATATATTTTAATTTAACTTATTAAGTTGTATAGGACTTGCTGGAAATTAATAATTTATTATTATTTATTAAGCCTAGCTTAGTAATGTTATAATGTAATAGGCAGCATATCTTGCCTTCTTGACTTCGCACAGTGGGAGAATTTGGAGTTCTAGCTGTACTTAATTATTTATGTTAGTGAATTAATTATAGACGTGCTAAATGATTAGAAAAACATATTATTATTTATTTATTGTTATTATAGTGTATGTAGATTGTAAAAAATAAAAAATATATATTAATAGAATTAATTATTATCCGAACCATGGTTTTCCTGTGGAGCTGGTTCATTTGTGGGTGGCAAGGCAAGCAGGCTCAATACTTCTGGCTCTAGGAAGCTATGTTTTTTTTTAGGGACACGTCGTAAGCTTGCAAGAAAAGGATCCGATGAAATTAACAATCGGTTGAGAAGATCAGTATTGGTGTCAATCCTTGATGTTTTACGGGTAAAATGTTCCCTGTATCTTCTCACATCCTTATTTCGTGCTTCCTGCGCCTCTTCAGATAGTTGACCGATTGGAAGAATGCAAGATGCTACAACATCCTTGCCATGATACAACACCTTATGTACACTAACTGGCATGTTGTACCAGTAGTACTCCCTTAGGTACAGTTCTCTGGTCTCTCTCGCATAGTCCTCAAAGGCTTTCGAGTCGATAGAAAACCCACAACCAAGAGTTTCCAAAATAATATGAAATTTTTTTATGAGTTCCAAGTTTAAACCAGTTATTTCGGAAGTTTTCTCAGCATTCCTAAAAAATCTCCTTGCCGTATTGCCGTCATTTGTATTACCTGCTTGCTGTGTAGGCATGTCAATAAGTAAACCTAACTCATTTCTAAAGTCATGTTGAATTCTTTCCTTTCTTAATTTAACTTTTTCTTTATTATCTTTACCTCTGGCTTGCCACACTTTTATGTCTAGCCGATAAGAAATATGAAGCAAGCATTCCATAAAGCGAATCCAGGAATGCAGAGGTGAAAGACCGAATTTCATCGAGGCAATATCTACAGGTTTACTTAGAATAAGAGCTGGTTTATTCATTTCAGAAGGTTTAGCTCCACATATATAACACGTTTGTGATGAAGTAGTAACGGTCGACAAGGCAGTGCAAATTTTACCGTCAATCATGGTGAGCATAAATACTGGTTTGACAAAAACGTGAAAATGTTCTTCATGCAGTTCGATTGGACGAAGCATATCAATTTCCTTCTGAATAGAATTTACCTCCTTATTTATCAATTCTGTCGTCTCTTTCGTAAAATTAAGTTTGATCGGTCGACAATACCTTGTCGAAGCTGGTGCTGGATTTTGCCAAATGATAATTTTTTTGCCCTCTGCAGCAGTATCAAAACTCATTTGGATTGGTACCATGCAGGTGCTAAATAAATTTTCATCAGATTCATTTGATGTGGTGAATTTTTGCTTGTAATTCTTTTGCTGAGCTCCATCACAGCCCCATTTAATTAATAACGACAACTCTTTGATTTCACCCTTCAGTTCTTCTATAGAATTGAAGACTTCTTTCTGGGCTTCAATTAATCGCTTTATTGTGTGGTCAACCAAGGACTGTACATCACAAGCAGCCACTGTCTCTGTCACGGTTTTAACTAATGGGTAACATTCGATTTTCTTTAGTTTTATTTTATCATATGTTGGCAACAGATTTGTAACATATTTATTGATCTTTTGACGTACAGTTTCATATTGATTTCTAGACAAATCAGCATCTTGTATCATACATAGAGCTTCAACATCAGGTACGGAAATAACACATTTGTTTCTGCTTCGCGCATTTTTAATCTGCGTTCCTATGTCAGATGGACTTGTCGTTAGTTCCTTAACAATAGCCGCTGAATCTCGTTTTCCTGCTTTACGCAGATTTACCTCACTTGCTATTGCAATTTCTTCAGCAGTAGTCGAATCAATAAGAGCTCGGATCTTCCTTCTTTTGGTTCTATCAGAACATTCATCAAAGTTTTTTTGCGGTCGCCCAGCTTGGTGAGAAGATGTAGAGGGAAGTTCTTTTAAAATATTGTCGGATAGGCAAAAAGCACCATTCAACCAATGAAAATTGTTAGACAAGAAGCGTTTATGATGGCGATTGCATTTATTCCACTTGTTATTAAATGTAAAGCAAAGGTTTTTTAATAAAGTCTTAATTTTCTTAAATAAGTTATTTGGAATCGTTTGAAGTTGATAAGACTCCATTACAAAGGCACATACAGCATCCAGTCGCTTATCTTTATCAGTTTTAAACCAAATTTCAAAAATTTGTAATTTGGTTAACTCGGTACTCATTCTGAAAATAAAAAAAAAATGTATGGGCGTGGCAAAAACGCGCAAGAAATGTAAATGGGATCTGAATACTAATACTTCAATTTCATAATCCTGAAAGTTTCATAACCAAACTCCACGAAACTCTCTAACTTTTACTCATACAAACTCAGAAGATTACTCAAAACCAATGCACAAAAACCCATTGACATACGTAGGACGGTAAGACTACACATTTAAGTGAATTTGAATACAAATTATGTTCAACTTACCTCAAAGAGTATAAGAACACAATGTACAAAACAAAAAACACTCTGGTTAAGAATATTCGCTAAGAAACGATCGTAAGTTGGGGCAATTTTACTGTTCGTCGAAAAGTGAATACGCGATTATGACAAACTACCCACTTTGAGATTTTTTCTTTGAAGATACGTGTTACCAGCGGATAAATTTAGTATGCCACGATTTGTGGTAGGTATTAAGGATATAAAAATATTTTTTTATAACAGGATTGGGATAAGTTCTATTTGGGAATTAAATACAGCTAGATCTTAATATTCTCCCTATGTGCTTCGCAAAGCCACTAACTAGCTTGAGGTTTTAAAAAACATGTTTTAGGCTTAGTAAGTGTTCTCTATCTATCTGTGTAAGTTAATGCATAAACCTGGTTAGTTACAATTTATCAATTGTCTTACATGTCTGGGCTAAGACTAGCTGCTTAAAAGATATGTACGACATGAGGTTTTCCTGAACAAAACATAACCCTTCCTCTTTCTCCACAGATGAACCACGCCTGCCGCGCACTCACATACATGCTGGAAGCGCTGCCACGAAGCAGCGGGGCAGTCGTTATCGCGGTGCCAGCCTTCCTGGACAAGCTGCAAGCAATAACCTGCATGGACGTCGCCGAACAGAGCTTGACCGCACTGGACATGCTCTCCCGTCGCCACGCCAAAACTATATTACAGACTGTAAGTACACATTGCTTGTCTCTGCAAAATTCTAGCTAGAAGCTTTGAACCAGCGCAGTTGAGATAGCTGCTCTGGCTTTCTTAGATAAGCTGTAAGTAATAACGTCTATGGACGTCGCTGAACAGAGCTTGATCGCTCTAGACATGCTCTCGCGTCGCGCGCTATTTGCTACGTGCAATGGCCAATCTATGAGGCTAAGAGCGGAATTATGTCGAGGTATATACCTCGTTTATTGAAAGAATGCTGATGACAGTTCAAAAAATAATAGAACATAACTTTCCAAAGCTACGGACAAAGAATTTCTAGCTTCACTTTCCATTTAACTATAATTTTTTAATTGTTTTTTTTTTTAAATATTAATGAAACTTCAACTGACTGAGCTGCAACTAGGCACCAATTCCATTGAGAATTTCACCGGCTAACCAACTTTCCCCGCCCTCAGCGCGGCGTTTCGGCCTGCCTCACCTACCTGGACTTCTTCTCGATCAACGCGCAGCGCGCGGCGCTCTCCATCACCGCCAACTGTTGCCAGAACCTCACTCCCGACGAGTTCCACTTCGTCCGGGACTCGCTGCAGCTGCTGGCCAACAGGTGAGTTAGCCCTACGGACAGATAACATTTATTTATTTTACTTTATTGGTGTGTAAAACAGGTAACAAACAGTAACATGCAGAATAGTTACATTGAACAGTTCTTCCATATGACTTTCGTGAAAAATCAAGTGACGTTAGGCATGTGTAGACGGATCGTTTGTTTGAAACGGATATCGTTTTAGCGACGGTGTATCATTTTAATGTATTGTAACATGTTTTAAAGTGATACACCATCCACTAACATCGGCAAAGAGAACACGTTAAAATTATACACGGTTATGTAAAATGTTATATACTGGCGTTTAATGTTGCACATAACTGTGGAATCGCCGGTTGCACACGTTTTTTTCAATTCAGAACAACAAAAGTACCAACCAAGATGAAGCCACCGGGATCCCTTCAGCTATGAAGTCAAAGTCACTCGAATATCTCTTCTGTGAATTTCCGTTAGTCAAAAAATTTTATGTCACGTAGAATGGAAAGCCACTTATATTTTCGAACTCAGTTCAAAACTAACGTAATTAAATAGAGTAAATACTGTTCACTTACCCACAAAGCTCAGTCTCCTCAGACAGCCCAATAACCTCTCTCCTTTCCCAGGCTAACGCAGCAAGATAAGAAGTCCGTAGAGTGCGTGTGCCTGGCGTTCTCACGTCTGGTGGACAGCTTCCAGCACGACCCAGCGCGCTTGCAGGAGATCGCCACTCCGGAGCTGCTGACCAATTTGCAGCAGCTTGTAAGTATGACGGTGCTGTATCGTGAAACCGGCATGAAGTCGGAGGATTGCGTGTGTCTGTCCGTGATGATGTCCTTGCCTGGGTACCATAGCACAGGGTAGCCTAGCTTGGGACCAGGGCAAGTGATTTTGTGTTGTGAGGAAGTTACTATTATTATACTTGGAAACCATACTTTTCCTGTGTGCTTAATCATCAGCCATTTGACGCCCACAGCAGGACATAGGCCTCCCTCATGGTTGTCCAAGCTTCCCGGTCTTGTGCCCCCCGCATCCAGCGACTCCCCGCCACCGTAACCAGGTCGTCCGACCATCTGGTGGGGGGCCTGCCCACACTGCATCGTCCGGTACTGTGTACTTCATCATCAGCCACTCGACGCTCACTGCAGGAAATAGGCCTCCTTCGTGCTTTTCATAACCATGAGGGGTTGTTCCATAATCGCCACGCTTGGCAGGCGGGTTGGCGATCGCAGTATGCGGTTGGAATCTCAGGGATACGCTGCTGCCGTTTTCCTGGTAATTGATTTCCTTAGTCGCCTTCTACGACATCCACGGAAGGAAATGGAGTGACGCTATTCTTAATCCGGCGCCACACGGATAACTCTCACTGTGTAATTACTTAGTCATATTTGTCTATCGCAGCTCGTGGTCCAGCCGCCGCTGATATCGGGCGCGACTTTCATCACGGTGCTGCGCCTACTGTGGGTCATGTGCGGCGCGTGCCCGCAGTTGGCCCTTGCTCTACATCAGCGCTCCATCGCCGACACTCTGCTGTGCCTGCTCACCGGATCCACTGTTCAGCACGAGGCTAGTAACACTAGAACATACATACATAGACTCACGCCTGTGTCCCAGAGGAATAGGCAGAGACCGGGGACTGCCTCTTGTTACGATCCTGACATCACTTTCGCTTCCTCGTCATTAATTAGTCGTTGCGTGCACGCACGCCGGTTTCGGGTACTTTTTATCTTGCCCTTTGCTATAATACATTCCCTATTTGGTCGGAGAATGTTCGCTTGGGACACTAGAAAGCTGGACTAAATAAGTACGGCCTTACGCATTTGTCGTGGAAATTCCGCCATTAGCACTGAACGATTCAGAAATTAGTTTATAATAAGAAGCACCTCAGCGTTTTAAATTTACAATCGACGGTGGGTACGCGTGGTAATGAAGGCCATACTCTTTCTATGAGAGATGGCCTGCGCCATATAGTGGGACGCACATAGGTTTCATAAAAAAAAGAACGGCAGAGATATGGAACGCGTTGCTGTCGTCTGTTTTTCCTGAGACATATCCCTGGACATATGTCTCAGGACATATCCAGGTTATTAGTAACTATGTTTAAAACTAGAGTTAACGTTCAAGCACGTAACATTAGAACATTTCTTAGAACCCGTCTTTGTTTACCATTGGTACCATACAGTGACTGAAGTCAAGTGTTTAGATAGATTAATACTCTAATTTATTGCACACCATACATCATTAGATACACAAATTACCTGTAAATTTACAATATTTTACCTGCCCGAATAAAATAAAAGGAAATTGAGTGTAACTTATACTCAAACGAAATAAAAACTCCATATCCGTACAAAAAATCATTCAATAATATTAAGTCAAACTTAAACTAGATGAAACTTAATTCCGCATTTTATTTCCAAAATTTATGTCCCAAATAGGTAGGCAAAGATCGGTTTCGTCGTTGTTTGCAGCCTGCCGTTGACCATACTTTGTTCACTGGATCCACTATTCGGTATGAAGTGGGTTTATACTAGATAGCTGGAGTAAACAAACGAGGTCTATATCACAGCGTAGGTAGGTGCTCTGTCTGCTATGAAGATAAGGAAGGCAGAAGCAGTATATATTAAAGTAGTAAATATTATTATGACAGTATAAAATTACAATAAAACAAGTTGTGTCCATCATTGACTGGTGAAAATTTTAAGTTGGAAAGTTGCTGCAACTTTATAATAACTTTCCTTCGCGATTGCAACTCCAACGGGGTTCCTAATTTTGAAGAAATCTATAAAGAAACAGTCTTTAGAAACTTTTAAAAAAGCGATTCTTTAAAACCCACCTCAGATGCAGTTTACTCTGTGGTAGAGGGGAAATAATTTAAATAATTTAAAATCCTCCAAATAAAAACAATGAAAGTAGATCCCGAAGAAATGCTAGAGTAGAAGTCAAAGCAGTTAAAACCACATTTGCTAAAAGATTCTCAGCCTTTCTCCACCCCTATCTATACAATAAACTCTTCCTTACCTGCAATATCAGACAGCGCAACCTTCGTGAATTCAAAATGAAAGTTAAGAACTGGCTTCTGGAGATTTCGTACGATGCCACGGAGGAACTAGTAAAGGTCATATCGTAAAACATACAAATCGTCACTTGCATACGGCACACGCACACACACACACACACACACACACACACACACACACACACACACACACACACACACACACACACACACAAACACACACACATTACTTCAGTTTAATTCTTGGTAATATTTTAAGTACCTATATATGTATGCTTATAGGCTGGACGTGTTCTGCAATACTACCTGCAATTTATTGAGTTAGCTCCATAAATCTATCCTGCCACTCGAACCACTATGCTCATCTCTAGTATGGTACCCACGATACAGGCTTGCCTAGTGTGGGGCCGCAGTGTAAAATTGTATCGTTGAATATTGTTAACTTTAAGATTGTTCACATACATATAGATACTTTCATGTCTCACTTATAGTAAATAAAGATTTATTTATTTATTTATTCTATGTTCGGCCTTGCTCACCCAGCCGCTGCCAGCGGTCTGCGTCAGTTCGTCGGTCCAGCGAGCTGGTGGGCGTCCTCCGCTGCATTTGCCAATTCGTGGTCTACATTCGAGAACCTTTATACCCCGTCAACAAATTGGTTTTTCGCCAGATTTTATCGTATGGCAATTAAAATTGGTCTTGTAACTCGATACAATGCATTTATAATTACGAATAATTTAGCGAAATCAATGGATTTAGGTTAAAATTTACAATTATTAAGGTAACGACCACCTTGTGGCACCCACTCGGTGGCAAGTATCGCCCACCTATCCGTGTGCATTCTTCTGATATGCCCTGCCCAGCTCCACTTCAACCTGGCCGTCTGGACACCCACATCAACTATGCGTGTTTAGGTAGGCCAAGAAGACGTTGGCGAGACGACCTCGATCGACACTGCCGGAGTGGTCTGAGGTGGCACAAGACATAAACATCTGGTCTGAGTTTGGGGGAGGCCTTTGCCCAGCAGTGGGACACAAACGAGGCTATGTAAAAAAAAAAGGCAACGAATATTGTATGGAATCAGGCGTTACTTTGCGGAAATCCATAATAGCATTAAAATATGAAAATTACTTTGCTAAATTCCGCCAAAATCCCACAAGCACCATGCGGTTAGTACAGCACAGCCCTTCTGCTTGAAAAAGTAGGCGCAGTTTAGCAAAGTAATTTTCACATTTTAAGGTAACGAATAGGTAGGTAGTCGAATAAATAATAATAAAAATAAAAATCGGTTTATTGAACAGAATCGCCGGAGTTGTTTTTGAAATCATCTTTCAGCCTATCCAGACGCGACCAGGCAGATTAACCAGGCAGATGTAACCAACCAAATGTAACCAACCAACTGCCACTGACACTTTCTACCTTATGAAAAGTTACTTAATGAACTTACTTAATGAATTCAAAAATTTTCTACCTTATAAAAACTTACTTAATGAACGTCCCAGCTGTTAGTCTCAGTTCCACATTAATTCCTTTCAAAACACGTTTTAACTTAAACACCGAGTTATCAACTTAAAGCTATCAGGTACTAATGAATGTGTCGAACACTAATCTCGCTTCAACTTGCTAATCTTCTTTGGCATCTAACCTCTAAACACTACCCGCAGCAAGTGGAGCTGATCCCGCGCTCCCCGCAAGAGCTATACGAGATCACGTGCCTCATCGGCGAGCTGATGCCGCGGCTGCCCACGGACGGGATCTTCAGTGTGGACGCGCACCTGGAGCGGCCCTGGTCGGCGCCCGCCGAGCGGGCCGCGCACTGGCAGTGGCGGGACGACAGGGGTGAGCTGATCTTTTTTCCAACGAATAAAAGAACCGTAGAAGAAGATAGGTAGTGTCAGATAACAAACGAAACAAAGCGAAATCGGACCAATCAGGGGCAACACTCCCACCCCAACCCTCTCTCTCCTGTGAACCGCAAATATGTCTACCGCTTAAAATATTTTTCACACCTGCTATTCAGAAAAGATCCCTTGATTCCCTCAAATGAGGGATCAAAGTTGTACATTTCTTCGCTGATATTCTAGTTTTTTTTTATTGCCCTCAGCATGATCCGTGTGCAGATTTTCACAAAATGTAATTCCAACTCGATTTTTATTTTGTTGCAATCGATCATAATTGTCTTCCACACTTCTTTCGATATCTTAATTGTGTTTGATTTAAATTTTCCTTATAGCAGGTGTGAAAAGCAGTGTGTCACTCGGTAGCAAAATTATTTTCGTCTTGGGCGTAAACACTTGAATCCCTCGCTACGCTCAAGATTCTACTTTAGAATCCCTCGCTACGCTCGGCATTCTATTGTAGAATCTTTCGCTTCACTCAGGATTCAATATACCGCCCTCGCCGTAAATATATCATTTTGCTCCATTGAGACACAATCTACTATTCTCGCACAAAATATTGTAAAGCGTTGTAAAACCCCTTTTACTCTAACATCAGATAGATAGATACATAGAGAACACTTTATTGCACAACCAGGTGAAAGATGTTACAAATAGTTTCTTATATCTAAGTAGTGGTATACAATTGGCGGTCTTATCGCTTAGAGCGATGTCTTCCAGACAACCTTTGGATGGAGTGGATTGCAGAAAGAATGTAGTCTGTGACAAATATTACAAGAATTATAAATAATACACGCATCCTTAGATGTTGTCTGTCTACCCGTCTATCGAGACGCCTTTTCATAGGAATGGATAGAGCTATCAAGTTAAAATGCGTTCAATATTAAAACTTATACGGCACTTCCTGTTGACTTAGATTGGCAAGATGCAAAAGCTCACAATGCAAGTAAAAGAAACATTCTATAATACAATTGTAGTTTTTTCACGATTACAAACTTGCCGGAGCTAACTGCTCCGCCAGGTTTATTCGGATCCAAACGGACGCGCATTCCCACTTATTCGGTTTGAATATGTGAAATATAGAACATCGTCCAGTATTTTTTACAACTGTACAAATTCTCGGTAAAAAACCCGCAGGCGTGTGGCGCTCCTACTCGTGGGCCGAGAGCCGAGCGCTCGAGGCGGGTGCGGCCGCCGGCGAGGAGGAGGTCTGTCTGACCACGCTGGGCCGCTCCTACACCGTCGACCTCACCGCCATGCAGCAGTTAAACGACCACACGGGGACGGCCCGGCCCGTGCAGCGCGTGGCCCCCGCCCCTCAGCCCGACCAGCAGCCGTCAGCTAGTTCGCCAGGTAAGCTGGGGTCTGTCCGACCACACTCTGCACCTACACGGTTGATCTAGCACTTGCAGGAGCATGGTTCATCTCATTGTCATCTAGCAGTTATCGATTAGACAGGGCCAGACAGATTTGTGCAGCGCGTTTCTGTTTGACCACACTCTTCTGGCAGCTGAAACAAGTTTTTGTGAAGCCACTGTAAAAAAAAAAACGATTTATCATTCTGTGGAGCTACCCACTACCACCACCCTCTAATCATCCACTCTATTTTTTATTCAGCGACTTGTATTCAAATATTGGTATGTTGCAATAGCTTGGTAAATGATTAGGAGTGACAATACAGCAATCCAATTTCCGTAGATGGTTTGAGTGAGCTTCATAATGGACCTGCCACCCATACGTAAACAACGGATTCGATCTCAGTTACGGCGTAAGAGCTTGATCTGGCGAACATTACACTGACGATCACACATTTACAGTTAGTTAAGGCGGCCGAGATTGCACACCAGGACCCTATTTCATAGAAATACCAAGTTCATGGTTTACTATGACAATTCAACGTACATTGCATAGTCGATTAACCCACAGATTAACAAGAAGGAAGGAACGCTGTCATAATGAACTGTGAATTGTGGTTTTATGACACACGGCCCAGAAGGATTTCGCACTAAAGCCTGTCCCCCACACAGACCCGCGCATCGCGATGGTCCGCGAGAACCCGGAGCTGGTGCGCTCGCTGCTGGCCGTGCTGCACGAGGTGTACTGGAGCTCGGCGGGGCCGGCGGTGCGCTCGCAGGCGCTGAAGGCCATCCTGCGCTGCGTCTACTACGCCGACGCGCCGCTGCTGCGGCAGGTGCTCAAGATGCAGGTGTGTACCGAGCATTATGGCTCTGGAGAAAGTAATAAAGTATTTGAAATAACTATTTATACTGGAGCCGCAATCGCCATTTGGAAACAACGAGTTGTGTTATTGCCAAATAAATTCTTGAGCTCAAAAGCCTATTCTATTCACAATTTGGTCCTGCGCAGGTGATCTCCTCCCACATCGCCGGCATGATGGCGTCGAGCGACGTCCGCATCGTGGTGGGCTCGCTGCAGCTGGCCCAGGTGCTGATGCAGCGGCTGCCGGACGAAATGGGCGCGCAGTTCCGGCGCGAGGGCGTGCTGCACCAGCTGGCGCAGCTCGACCGGCCCGCGCACCCGCTCAAGGTGAGACTGCCGGCGCGGCTACTGTCGCAGCGTATGCCGGACGAGATGGGTTCTGATACCCGCTCAAGGTGAGACTGCCGGCGCGGCTACTGTCGCAGCGTATGCCGGACGAGATGGGTTCTGATACCCGCTCAAGGTGAGACTGCCGGCGCGGCTACTGTCGCAGCGTATGCCGGACGAGATGGGTTCTGATACCCGCTCAAGGTGAGACTGCCGGCGTGGCTACTTGTCGCAGCGTATGCCGGACGAGATAGGTTCTGATACCCGCTCAAGGTGAGACTGCCGGCGCGGCTACTGTCGCAGCGTATGCCGGACGAGATGGGTTCTGATACCCGCTCAAGGTGAGACTGCCGGCGTGGCTACTTGTCGCAGCGTATGCCGGACGAGATGGGTTCTGATACCCGCTCAAGGTGAGACTGCCGGCGCGGCTACTTGTCGCAGCGTATGCCGGACGAGATGGGTTCTGATACCCGCTCAAGGTGAGACTGCCGGCGCGGCTACTTGTCGCAGCGTATGCCGGACGAGATGGGTTCTGATACCCGCTCAAGGTGAGACTGCCGGCGCGGCTACTGTCGCAGCGTATGCCGGACGAGATGGGTTCTGATACCCGCTCAAGGTGAGACTGCCGGCGCGGCTACTGTCGCAGCGTATGCCGGACGAGATGGGTTCTGATACCCGCTCAAGGTGAGACTGCCGGCGCGGCTACTGTCGCAGCGTATGCCGGACGAGATGGGTTCTGATACCCGCTCAAGGTGAGACTGCCGGCGCGGCTACTGTCGCAGCGTATGCCGGACGAGATGGGTTCTGATACCCGCTCAAGGTGAGACTGCCGACGCGGCTACTGTCGCAGCGTATGCCGGACGAGATGGGTTCTGATAACCGAGGTGAGACTGCCGGCGCGGCTACTGTCGCAGCGGATGCCGGACGAGATGGGTTCTGGTGTCTGCTCTAGGTGAGACTGGCGGTGCAGTTCCTGACTCCCGCTCGAGATCGTCAGAGATGGATGAAAAGATCGTCAGAGTGGAGTTTTTATTTCCTGATTTTTTTTTCAACTACAACTACGGTCCGAAGACAGCGGCTTACATTGTATATTGACATTCAGCAAACAGAATATAAATTCTTTGCGTTGAAATAAAATTTTTGGTTCGATGAGACTAGCTGCGTAGCTCCTGACGCAGCGGCGGTCGGATGACAAGGTTTTGGTACCCCTCAAGGAGAGACTATCCTATCCTGAAAATTTTGAGGATGATACATTTATAAATTTAATTTAAAATAGTAATGAAACTTTGATTTTTGATTTCTCCCCCTGAAGTATTTTATGGTATAATTTTATGCACTACCCGTAGTTGCTTGAAGATAGATTAATTACATTGATATCTTTTTTCAAAAAAACAAGGTTGAGTGGTACGAAATACTATCTAGCAACTACGCCCTAAACCAGATAGCTTTACCTTGTGTACAACAAAGTTATTTTCAACAAACCTAGCAACCAACTCGCTTCAAGTCCCTTTGTACCATTGAGTAAACGCTCAGTTGTCCCCCCAGCAATCGCCGAGCGCTGCAAGCGCGCGCTCCAGCAGCGGGTGTTCCCCGCCGGCGTCCACGTCGGCCACATCGGCCACATCGGCCACGGCGCTGGACCAGAGCAAGCTCACGGTGGCCTTCTCGGCCTCGGGCTCCTTCGTTGCGACCACGCTGCGTGAGTTGATATGTACTGGTCGCCGTCTTACTTACTTACCTTGCTTATAATTACCATTTGTAATTATTGCTTCTGGCAGTGCAATAACGTCTTCCCTATCTGTCTACTTTAGCCCGGGCTTACAGTACTAAAAAGCGAGCTCGAGCTTACTTACCAATTCACGCAATCACGCTACGTGACTTGATATGTCTATCTCACATATTATATGGTTTTATTGTAGAAACGAGAAGCAAATATTGGTCCGGTCCCCTTGATTGACAGTGTTATACTTAGCTTATTTTACTCTTGGCCTGGCTTTCAATACTAAAATGGTCGCGTCTTACTTACTTAACTTACTTAGCCCTGCTTACATTGCTAAAGAGCGAGCGCTTTAGTTGCCCGTAGAGATGGGCCGTGGAGCATGTTATCGCATGAAGTAACCTTATACATTGAAAAATGATGGATGTGTTCGTTCAATCAAAATACGCTTAGCTATTCCTTGTAATCCACAAATATTCTGAGTTTACTGTTAATTATTTCAAATAAGAAAATTCAAACTTTTTTTCATTTTTAAGTTCTCGTCACAAGTTGAGTTAAAATGGCGAGTGTATTTGGTAGAAGTAACGACTATGACGAGTTCGCGTAGTGAAGAAAAAGCCAGCAAAGAAATGTCAAGTTAGTTGTGTTTGTACCTTAGTACAAATATCTCCTTTTGCGCTTTATGAGCGACCCAAAATGAATGTTGGCCTTCACATCTAGAAGACGTCATCTCTTTCTATCTTAAGCCATCTCCCTCCCGCTTTCGTGTTACTTAGTAACTTGTAAGATGTTGATCTAATGGAGGATTTACTACAGCAGCCGCTGGCAGCGACGGTCTCGCAGCGGAAGCCGGCACAGCCTCCGCCTCCACAAATCTTCACGCTACTTCCTCAGTGCACAGGTAACTGATCATCATCATCAGCCATTTGACGCCCACTGCAAGACGTAGGCCTCCCTCATGGTTTTCCAAGTTCCCGCATCCAGCGACTCCCCGCCACCGTAACCAGGTCGTCAGACCATCTGGTGGGGGGCCTTCCCACGCTGCGTCGTCCGGTCAGCGGTCGCCAGGTCAGAACTTTTTCGCCCCAACGGCCATCAGTTCTTCGAGCTATGTGCCCCGCTCATTGCCACTTCAACTGAGCAATTCTAACTGAACTGATCACTGATTTTATGTTTTTAATTTCTTTACGTTGACATAAAACTTACCCAGACGCAATCAGTGGGAAGATATCACAGTTTTCTGAGACATTCTTAAATTACTTTAGCAGCGCAATGTGTTTTTAATTTTTATATTTTATTAAATTTCGGCAAATTTTTTATAATTGTGGTACATAGTCCTAATGGATTATACAACATAGGTAACATATTCAATATATCCCGCCCCTCTATGCGCTATGGAAAACCGAGAGCTGAATAAACGACGGTGGTAGCCTATTGGGTAGAACATTGGGCTCGGAAGCGAGAGACCCAGGTTGATTCCCAGTGCGGGCATGTTCCTATGACTGTTTTCTAAGTTATGTACATTTGTGAAGTTATAGTAGCAAGACCGCTCGCTAACCGAGAAGGAAAACATCGTGAAGAAGTCCGAGTGTCTGAGCTATTCGCATACCTCACACAAGCCTACAAGCCTACACCCACTTTTTTAACTCGTGTTGTAGCCTCTAATCTGTAAGTATTTGAGGATTACTTTATTTACTGACACTTATTATTTCACTTGCATTAAAAAAAGACGTACAATGCGGCGGACTTATTGCCATAAGCATTTTCTACCGATCAAACGCAGGAGGGTAGAGGAAAGACTTTAGTTTGTATCGTTGCGCTCGCACGTCCCTGGCTCGTGGTGTTAAGTGACAAGTATCGCCATCGCCAGGTCGGGCAGCCCGCTGCAGCTGTCGGAGATGCTGAAGCGCAAGCGCGCCGTGAAGCGGTCCGGCGCCGCGCCGCAGCGGCACGCGCGCCGCCGCGACGACGCCGCGCCCGCCCCGCCCGCTGCGCACGCGCCGCCCGCCGCCGCCGCCGCCGCCACCGCCACCGCCGCCACTGCCGCCGCGTCGCCTAAGGACCAGAGACCAGGTTCGGAAGCCCATAAACAGAGCCCACTGCCGGGCATAGATCTCTTCTCTTTCACTCCAACCGGATGGGTTGGATGGCCCTTTGCTAGTCTCGCCCTATATTTCTGTATTTATTAACTTAATTCCAGATTCGCATACTTAGTTTTTTGTCGGAAGAGTCCGACCAGGTTTCGCTTTAATTCGCAGAGATTCCTATAGCTATTCCTTAGCTTCCCTATTTACGTTGAAATACCATTCCAATCCATTATAAAAGTTGGTCGTGGACACGAATTAAGCTGCAGACACTAAAATATCAAGGATGGGGGGGGGGGGGCTCCCATAAAACAGACGCGATATTTTTGCCGTTTTTTTGCTCGATATTAATATCGGCAACAGGTAGACGCCTGAAATATTCAAATGCTGTATAGATAGTGGTGGAACCCTTCGTGCGCGAGTCCGACCCGCACTTGGCTGGTTTGAGTGTGCCTTGAACTTAACTTGATTTAAAACTGTTTTTACGTGGCGCATGCTGTCTCGCTCGCACAATTTAATTTTTTTTAATATTGTTATTGACTGTCGGTATATCGAGGTGCTGAAGTGCTTGTACAACAACGCCACCATGTCGGTCCGAGTACAGGAGCAGAATTCGGAGGCAATTCCATTGAGAAGAGGCGTGAGACAGGGAGACGTTATCTCCGAAACTGTTCACGAACGGACTGGAAGATACCTTCAAGCTTCTGGAATGGCAGGGACGCGTCATCAATATCAATGGCGAGTACATCACGCGCCTTCGATTTGCCGACGATATAGTAGTCATGGCTGAAACGACCTCGGCATAATGCTCGAATACCTCAGTCGAGTTTCCCAACGTGTGGGCCATAAATGAATATGGAAAAAACGAAGGCCATGTCGAACGCCCGTGTTGTGCCCACTCCAATAACATTGGGGAACTAGACTCGAAGTTGTAGACGAATACGTCTAACTAGGCCGGTCCAACTTCGTGAAAGAGGTCAATCGTCGAGTCCAACTCGGCTGGGCAGCATTTGGGAAACTAAGAAAAGTCTTTTCATCTAATATACCTCAATCGCTCAAGACAAAATTATACAACCAGTGTGTGTTACCAGTGATGACTTATGGCACTGAAACGTGGTCTCTCACTAGGGGCCTCAAAAGAAAGCTAAAGGTCACGCAACGAGCTATGGAAAGGGTTATGCTCGGAATTTCTCTACGAGATCGAATCAGAAATGATGAGATTCGTAGACGAACGAAAGTCGTCGACATAGCGGATTAGTAAGTTGAAGTGGCAGTGGGCGGGGCACATAGCACGCAGAACTGATGGCCGATGGTGCCGAAAAGTTCTCGAATAGAGACCACATATCGGCACGCGCAGCGTAGGACGACCAGACACAAGATGGACCTCATCCAAGTGGCAACCGGTCTTTTTGGAAATCCATGGAGGAGGTCTATGTCCAGCAGTGGACTTCTTGTGGCTGAATGATGATGATGTTATAATATGAGTAAAGTTTTGATAAGTGTGCCCTGAGGGTTGATGCATATTTTGTTTTCCCGTAGGTAGTTTTTAAAAAGGACAGTTGTTTCCAAAACCATCGATTTTGGAATCAAATTTTCTTAATCGAGAAATTTGTACAGGATAACAAACATTCGCCTGGAATGTTCGCAATTTAATTGTCTATCAAAACCTCAGAACACATTTATGAAAAGTATACTAATTATGGTGGTAATATACTATGTGTGGTGTGCAATAATAGTAGATTGTTCACCAAGGGCGCAAACAAAATTTTTGCGTCGAGGTTGTGAAATTGAATCCAGAGCGAACTGAGGCGAGCTGAAGGAGCGAGGGATTCAACACTAACGAAACCAAAAATGATTTGCGCCCGTGTAGAACACTGCTTTTCACTACCATCTGAGAGGAATGAAATAAAAGATAACACTTACATACCACTCAAATGTAACTTCTGGCAGGAGGTTTTGAATTGCTTGTGTTGCCTGTTTTTTTAATATATTTTGGTGATAAGAAGACACTATCATCATCGCTTGACGACGTTTTTCCGAGAAAATAAGTGAAAATAGACAAAAAAAGCGCGCCAATTTGATTTTTTGCATAGAAAAAAAAACTTGCGTTCCAATTTTAAATATTTGACAAGTAGGTACTTAAAAGTTTTGCAGCAAAGAGTTTGGTAGTTCAGTAAGTAGTTCCAAACTCGGTTTTAAAACTTATTGCTTGGGTTGTAGCGAAATAGATATAGGACGAATCCTCAAGAGTGAAAGATAAGTCTGACTTCTTAGTAAATTAGTGCATTAGTATATAAATTCAAAATTGGATTTTGAGTCTATTTACTTAAAGGTACCTAAAGGTAAATAGATTCAAAACCCAATTTTGAGTATATTTACTTTGATGCATCTTAGCTTGAACAAGAATAGCGTGTTTTGGGTCCTAAATTTGGGCATCAAAATGCATCATTTCGAGCAGATGGAGTGAAAAGAGTATTAATCTAATCTAATTTTATTACAATCACTGTAATTATTAAATTGAGCGAGCGAGACAGCATGTTTCCACGTGAGAACTGCCTGTGTCTGGTGTTATTTAATGTATTAAGGGGATCCGTGACTGCTGTTATATCCGACATAATTTTATTATCAATTATTAAACTCAATGAATGAGCGACACTGATGCTAGACGTAACAGCAGCCGTAATCATTATTGTGAACTCTTCGCTTAAATAAATTATCTTATGTTATCCATCCTTTACAAAGTACGCTAACTCCGACCCCCTCCCCAGCAGCGGCGGGCGCGCCGCCGGCATCGGCGCCCGCGGGCCGGTCGAGCTCGCGCGCGGGCGGCGCTAGCAAGACGTCGTCGTTCCTGTCCTCGCTGCACCCCTCGCGCTGGGGACGCGCGCCGCCGCACAAGGACGCCGCGGCCCACCACGCGCCGCACGCGCCCGCGCTCTCCGTGCAGAACAAGTGAGTACACGGCCGCCGCACGCGCTCTCCGTGCAGAACAAGTGAGTACACGGCCGCCGCACGCGCTCTCCGTGCAGAACAAGTGAGTACACGGCCGCCGCACGCGCTCTCCGTGCAGAACAAGTGAGTACACGGCCGCCGCACGCGCTCTCCGTGCAGAACAAGTGAGTACACGGCCGCCGCACGCGCTCTCCGTGCAGAACAAGTGAGTACACGGCCGCCGCACGCGCTCTCCGTGCAGAACAAGTGAGTACACGGCCGCCGCACGCGCTCTCCGTGCAGAACAAGTGAGTACACGGCCGCCGCACGCGCTCTCCGTGCAGAACAAGTGAGTACACGGCCGCCGCACGCGCTCTCCGTGCAGAACAAGTGAGTACACGGCCGCCGCACGCGCTCTCCGTGCAGAACAAGTGAGTACACGCCCACCATGTTTATGCTTGGACCTCGACTTTGCGCTAGTTCTTTCCTTGCAGAATAAGTGAGTGCACACATGTGGTGAAGCACAGGCCGGGGCCGCGTACCAGGTGACTAAACGACTTTCCGACAGGTTATTTTACCGGATCTTTCAGTATCACGCCGCATGCACATGAATGTTATGGGGAAAAACCTGCAATGTCAATTTTGTGAAATTTTCGTAATTACATTTTTAATTTTAAAGACCACATAAATTTTTGTCTACAGTAGTAATTAGTTTGACGGAATGAACTAAAAAGTGTCTGTTTATAAATATGTAAGGGAAAATGTATGTGTTACTAATAAGCATATTCTGTCGCACTAAGTAGGCGTGTTCGCACCCTCAGGGAGAAGGTCCGCTCGTGGATCGTGTGGACGGCGGGGCGGCTGCAGCGCGAGTGGGGCGCGCTGGGCGGCGGCGGCGGCGCGCTGCAGCAGCTGGGCGCGCTGGCCGCCGCGCTGCCTCACGCGCCGCGGCAGCGTGCCGCTCTGCAGCAGCTGCGGGACACGCTCGCCGCGCACGACCTGTCGCCCTTCGAGGTTCCTAGCCGTTTTTGCTTTTGCTCTTTATTGTAGATGCTAACAGTTTTTACGGTTCCGTACCCAAGGAGGTAAGGGACCCTATTACTAAGACTCCCCTGTCCGTCTGTCTGTGTGTCTGGCTGTCTGTCACCAGGCTGCATCCCGTGAATTGTGATAGCCAGGCAGTTGAAATTTTCACAGATGATGTATTTCTGTTGCCGCTATGACAACAAATACTAAAAACAGAATAAAATAAATATTTAATGGGGAGCTCCCGTACAACAAACGTATTTTTTTGCCGTTTTTTGCTCGATATTAATAACGGCAATAGGTAGGCGCTTGAAATATTCACAGAATATTTAGTTCTATATTCGCTTCAAAAAGAAATAATTAAATTAAAATAAATATTTAACGGGGGCTCCCATACAACAAACATGATTTTTGGACGTTTTTTCTCGATCTTAGTGTCTAATGTTATATAGATAATGGTACCGAACCCTTGTGCACGAGTCGAACTAGCACTTGGTCGGTTTTTTCATGGTCTCTTTATTCAGGAATGTGAAGATACCAACAGTTGTTTTTACTGACTAATCGTTAACGTCAAAAAAACAAAAAATAACTTGCACATAAACTGTAAAGACAGTAAGCGATGTGCAATCGATCTGTGACTATGTTCACGTTACCACCAAAAACATCTGTGCAGACTGTAGTTTATCTCTTCATAGCGGTTGTTTGTTAACTTCACAGAAGTATACTGTTTTAGTAATTAAAGTAGTGTATGTGGGTACAGACTAGCAAGCGGTAACACAGTGTTCGACAATGCGTTGTATGCACACGCAGTGATGCACGGTGCTTGGCCCTTATACGTTGTACTCTAGTTGTACCCAACCTTACTTTGTGGATACTAGCTGTTTACTGAACAAAAAAAGGAAAACTGCTCAAAGCAAACAAAAAAACCCCATTACAAAATTCAGCATCTGCAATTTTTGTCGATATTCAATTGATTATAAAATAAAATATATATAAAGTTGCTTACATAAACAAACTGCAAAAAAGTTACTACTAAACCATGAGATCAGTAATATTATCAAAAAATAATAACATTTTTGCATGTTGTCCGCATAAAAAAATTGAATTATTGAAATATCCGCGCTCCACCAGCGGCGGGACACACTAAATAAATGAATTATTTAATATTAAATTACTTATTCACTTAATAATAATAATTTCCACCTGACGAACGTACCTTCCTTCCAGGTGAACCACTCCGGGGTGCTTGGCGCCTTGCTCCAATTCCTGACGGGTGCGGAGGCCGAGGGCGAGGCCCCGGCGGAGGGCGAGCGCGACCTGGAGGCCGAGCAGGCGGCGTGTGAACAGCGGCTGCGGCTCTTCCTGCACGTGTTCGCTGACATGCCGCTCGTGCCAGAGTGAGTCAATCAATCAGTCGGCCCGTACTCGTCCACTGCGTAGATTAAATTAGATTAGAACTCTTTATTACACATTTATAAAAGGCTCATGAAATTTCTTAAAAACCTAAAAAAAAAATTCATGTAGTCCCAACTGAAAATCAGTTATGCGGGTGTAAAGGATGATACAAACCAACGCGGTGGCGGTCCATACGTAAATCATTTACTGCGGTAGTATTTTGTGTGGACCGCCGCCGCCGCCACGTTGGTGTGTTTGATTCTTTATGCTATCCATAGCACACACTAGTAAAGTATGCTGAGTTGGAGCCCTTTTTTGTTATCACGAAAGCGCCTGAAGCGTTTGGAGTCGGAGGTGGCAGGGTGCCATACATTATTATATGGTACCCGGCTGCCTTCCCCGAATGTTCTCTTCACGATTGTTTTGTTGACTTTCGTGTATTTTGTTGACCTACTTTTCTATTCTGTGTTTCTGTGACAATTTGAATTTCTTTCATCTAAGTTACGTAGTATACAACTGGTAGTCTTATCGAATAGTGTTTCGGAGTCGGTTTTTACTTTTTATTTAATTTTTTTTATTTTTACTGGGGGAGCGGGAGAAAAATAAAGAAGTCCCTTATAACCATAATTTACCGTACTTAATTCGTTGCTTTAAAATTTGATGTTCTCAATTTCCATCTCCGAAAGTCTTCACCAGAACATCACCAACTTAACTTTTAACTACTTTTACGCTATTTTATGAAACATACGGATATTACTAAAGGATGGGCCTCACTAGGCCTTATTTACTGCTGTCCATTGAAGAGTTCCGTTCTCTATCTCTGAAAGTCTTCATCAGATCTTCACGAAATTAAGGTGGGACCAATGGGACGTTATATCTATTCGAACAATAAAAGAATTTTCGAAATCGGTTAAGATTTTATTCTTTTTGTTGCACTAACCCATGCTGAGGACAATTTTTAAGATTTGACGGAGTTATGCGAAAACATAGCAAAAAATATATATATATACGCGTCGAATTGATAACCTCCTTCTTTTTTTGAAGTCGGTCACCTTAGTCTTATAAGCTGTGTCAGTCACCTTAGTTCTTTGATGAATTGTCTCATTTCTGATGTGCCAGAATGAGCAGCGAGATTAACCTTAGAGAACATTTTATGTCTGTTGATATTGTTTTGTTAGGCTTCCAATATTTTACAATACGCTTCGATAACGTGGTTTAGTTTGCCATTCTTATTATAGTATACTAGCTGTTGCCCGCGACTTCGTTCGTGTGGTAATTTTAATGTATATTTTTCCGGGATAAAAAATAGCCTCTGTGCTAATCCAGACTATAATCTATCTCTGTGCGAAATTTCATCCGAATTCGTGCAGCCGTTTTTGCTTGAAAGAGTAACAAACATCCATCCATACATACAAACTTTCGCGTTTATAATATTAGTAAGGATTTAGCTTCTTTCACTACTCAAAGCTAAACTTAAAACGAAAGGCTTAGGACAGACAAGAGTAAATGCCAGCGAAATATTACTGTTGCTGCTTTGTACCACTATGGGTTGTTTTTGCAAATAAGAAGCCATATCTAAACAAGGTAGCGGCTCAGCGGCATTGTTAACAAGGTGTGGGTGTTTGTCCGTCAGCTGCAGCGAGTGGGTGGCCGGCGGCGGGTGGGCGGGCTCGGCGTGCACGGCGCTAGCGGCGCTGGTGGGCAAGGTGAACGCGTGCGTGTCGCAGCTGGAGCAGTTCCCCGTGCGCGTGCACGACCTGCCCGCGCGGCCCGCCACCAGCGCGCTCAAGTTCTTCAACACCCACCAGCTCATGGTAACTACTCGATACTCTTACCCCCCAGTGTCTCGTACACTAACACGTTGTTAATCTACTGTAAACAGCTGTCAATTGACCAAAGTACATACAAAAAAAAAAACACTGACGGCTGTTAACAGTAGATTAACAGCTTGTTAATGTACGAGAAACCGGGGGTTAATCTAGCCTATACTATACTATAGTTAATTTGCACAAGTGTTGCTATAGTCAGGCTAGTGCGGTTGTTATCGATATTTTAAAAATACGGCTTTTGTCGATGGCCTAATGAAATTAATTTAAAAAGTGCCATGTATGTACCACGGGGAGGCGTGGCTAAAGTGGAAGTTAAAAAGCTTAATTGTGAGGATTAATTTTATAAGATTCGCCAAGTTTTACAACTTAGCAAACCACATAGTTTAGTCGATATTGATTATCGATGTCGACTACGTTACTATTTAATTTTGTCTAACCCTGGTAACCCTTTTTCTGTCACTTTGTTATCAAACTAGTCTCTCGGTTTATGGTTTTTAGTGTAAGCTATTGTCTGTGCCTGTCGGGCACAGCAAAAACATAACTGAATTCTTAGAACATCTTGTAACTAAAGTGGTGACATTATTAATCAGAAAATGTATCAAACTTTGCTCTTTGTTGATATTATCTCGTTTGATATAAACGTACCTAGTTACAAACAATTAAACTGTAGTTAATTTAGGAAGGTGTCTTCTCTGTTGGTTTTGCCAGATGAAGATTTGACTCTTTATTACATCTATTTGGCTAACTTAAGTCGATTTTCTACGAACTGTGAGATATTTATCGGTGACAACAATGGGAACCACTAATTTGCGTTTATTTGTTTCAGTGTGATCTCAAACGTCATCCAAACTGCACCAATCTCAAACAGTGGAAAGGCGGTGTAGTGCGGATAGACCCCTTAGCTTTAGTGCAAGCCATAGAAAGGTAAGAACCATCATCTCGAGTCTTTAGCCTGTGCCTAGCCATTCTACTCATTGCACAATACAATTTTTACTGAAAATTTTTTCTATTCTATTAAATTATATTTGGTCGTCGTGGGTGATAACTTTAGAATGGAACAGCTGATAGTTGTTTCTTTGGATGTTGTCGACTGATCGCTATAATGAAAATCAAGAAGATAACGGGTCTTCATAAAGAACATTGTAACCTTGGTTGGTCCCATAATAGTAATAAAAAGCCCATTGATAAGTAGAATGATATAAAGAATAGTCCTTCACAAGCGCACACCAGTTCAATAAACCATTTTTGAAACGTTCATTCACATTCAGACGTTCTCTTTGAGAGAGACAGTATGGGGTTAATCACCAAGAAACGTTCATCACTACTACTCTGTTCACATAATCACACAGAAAAACAACCCATGCACACCATCGATAACAGACAAATTCCTCGACAGATATTTAGCTCAGCGTGGTTACGCCACGACTCGATCTCGCGACGGCTCGTCGGCGGCGATACACTCGGACGAGGAAGCCGCTTCCGACGACGATGTAGAGGACGCTTTGGCCACGATGCCTCAACACCAGCCGACCGAGTGAGTAAACTATCCTACTAGGTATAGGGTGGGGAATTGTATATTGCATGCCATTCAGATTTTGGGTATAAATAATTTATTGAGTAGTATAAAAGTCAAAATTTTATAATGATATTTCTTGAATGAATGACCTAGGACGAGCAAACTTAGACATCATTGCTTTACGTATATTAATGATTTCTATCAACAGTGTGTTTACATGTAGACAAAAGCTGAATGAAGTGAAATAAGTTTCAATTTACGAAAAATGTGACGAAGTGATAAATCCTATGAATAAAAAAAAACATAGAAAGTATTTCTTCCTAAAAAATTCACACTCAAAAACGGCCCCAGTCCTCTCGATTAGTCTTTACCAATTAAATGAGCGTAAGATGTTCTGCATAGTAAATCACTCTATGATTGGTTTATTCAGTGCGCCATGCGCTAGTTAGACATCTATGTTTATAACTATCACTTAATAGATCATTATATCGAACTCACTGCTTGGTAAAGCCGCGTTGACATATAAAAAATAGGCATGGACCAAGTAGTTTTGTTACATCCAGACTCACGCCTGTATCCCGGAGGTATAGATAAAGACCAGAATTTGTTACTCGCCACGAGTGAGCCAGACAAGCCTCTTTCGCTTCAACATTTATTACTCACTGCATGCATGCACGTCGGTTACGGGTACTTTTAAGCTTACCCCTCACTGATGAATGAAATGAAATATACCTGCGTTTCTTTCTCTCCCAATCAATCTTTATAATAATAATAATAACTTGCACTTGCAACTGATTGTGTTTGTCCTGGCTCCAAACTAGGATACCCTGTGCTATGGTAACCAGGCAAGGACATCTTTCCCACTCTAACTTCGCGACGCCGTAATTGTAACACTGGTAATTCCCATTGGCAGTGCGGAACACAAGCTGGAGTTCCTGATCGGCGAGACGGTGCTGCCTTACAACATGACTGTGTACCAGGCCGTGCGGCAGTTCGGCGAGCAGGCCGATGCTGACACCGATACCGAGACCCCGCTAGGTAAACTAACACACCTTGAGATGAAACTGTTGGTAAAACAAATCAGTCCAATTGTTGTTCTATTATTAGGCGGGTCCACACATAGCGACCAACCTCGCGAGGCATTTGCCGCGCGAGGTAACTGTCCCCGAATGAGTTTGGCGGCCTCAGTATCATCGCGAGGCTGCTGCGTGCGGCATGGCCGAGCCATTTGCTAGTTCGTTCAGATGAGAGTTAAGACATCATGGCACCACACCTACTTCTATCCTTATAAGATTATAAAAGTGAGAAGACAAAAGAAAATAAACGAAGACAAAATTGGAGTCAGATGTTATACAAAAACAGATTAAATAATGGAAACTGACTGTACCAAGATTTGATTGATGTTTGTATAATTAGGATCACTTGCGTTCCATAGCCAGGTGTAAGGACTATAGAGAGATTATATTCTTTTTGTTGCACTAACCCGTGCTGAGGACAATAAATAGGTTTTTACCATAGAGAGATATTAATTTCAAAAGATATGATCGAGAGCGCCACGAAACAAAACGCGTGCGTCTAGAGTGCGTGCGCCAAACGACTGAGAAAAACAAAAAGCCAACTCTGGGTAACTCGGTCGCTCGGGCGCTCGCCCGCGGCGGCGCGCGCACTTGCCTCGGCCGAGGCACGTCTGTGTGGACCCGCCTATCGAACAACTAAAATCTGAACCTATTGCTTTGAAGTCCAGGGCCTCGATTCTGTTAGTGCATTGTAGTATAATGACGGGTACACTGTCGGATCACGTGACGTGTTTTTTCGTACCATTGACGCCTAGAAGGTTTGATGGGTGTACCCGCGTAGACTTAAAGCAGCCATGAAATGAAAACCGCCATGTTCATGCAGTTGTCATGTTACTACAATGCATTAACAGAATCTAGGCCCTGGTGTACTGTTATTTATACAAACAAACACTATTCCGAAAATCTCCTCTAATGCAGTTCCTCAATAGTGTGTAGTATACGGAAAGACTTTACCAAAGAACAGCGATTCAGGAGTGTACTCGTAATAGAGGAATCGTGTTTTTTTAAATAACACCATTACACTGTAACGAACGAAACTAAGACATTCAGATGTCATGTTGCACCAATTAATTCCTGCATATGTTAGGTAATAACTAATATAATACAATAAACAAATTAATGAATGAACGGTCCCCCGTACAGCGAACGCGGGGATCTGGGTGCAGACGCACACGATATACTACCGCGCGGTGGAGGCCGGCGAGCCGCCGCGCGCCGAGGCGGGCGCCTCCCGTAAGGGCAAGGGCCAGCCCACCAAGGTGTCGGCGCGCCGCAAGCCCGACCAGCTCTGGAATGGTACGTGCTGCACGATCTACCCTCTACACTGCACCGACGTTTAATTTCAATTAAAATAGAACCCGTAAAAATTGCGAGTTAAATGGAAAAACTAGACATGTGTTGAGTGGAAACTTTTTAGAAAAGTATTTTCATTGTCTTCGGCATTCTTTCAGTGATGTCAACCTGGATAAAAGTAGTTCTTCCTTTAGTACTGTCCGCTCTAATTTAGCTGGCTAGAGTGGATCAGTATGATTCGTTCTTCCTTTCCTTTAATCCTGTACACCTTGACTTAGCTCGTAAAGATGCGGTAGCTGGTTGGAGTGATTTCATAGCCGTATGTTGCATGGCAACATATCAATGGCCTTACTACGAGTTCAAGGCTAAGTGCAGAGATCTCAGGACTAACTAACTATCCTTAGGCTGTTGAATACAGTTATTCTATCAACTAGAGCATGATTTCAAGTTACACAGACTTAATGTGCTGTCCATTCCCAATCTGTGATATTTTTTTATGCCCTTTAACTGGCATAATCCAACACGTCTATTTATAATTTGTTCAGATTATTAAGAATTCTTTATTTATAATTTGTACATTGGTACAACACGTCTAATTTTGCTATGTTTTACTAACTTCCATACAACGCAATTACTTGTCCTAAAGCTACACTAGGATGTACTATGATAACCAGGTATCACAAACGTGGAAAAACACCCAGATCAAGGCCATTTAGGATTTTATATCAGGAGTTGGCCTAAAAATACGCTGGCTGACGTCGTAGGATACATAATCAGGTATCCTACGATGTCCACCGGCGTATTTTTAAGTGTTTTATTTTTTTATTGAGTTTTTTTACAAGAAGCCTCTTCCGTCCCCAGAGGGCATATTCCCGGTCCGCGAGTCGCCGCTCGTGTCAGTGCTGCGCTCGCCGCTACTGCCGCCCAACGGAGGGGAGATCAAGGACGCGTCCCTTCCCGCTCTGGGGGTGCTCAGGGCCCTACACGCGATCTCGCGCCACTGGCACACCCTGTACCGCGCCGTGTGTCTGCCTGACCAGCGACCGCTCATACACAACGCCGACTTCATCAACGCCAAAGTGAGTGGACCCCCTCTATCGACTCCTGAAATCTAGGACGTGTCATCTGACCTGTGGCTGCAGACATGGCGGCAGAATCTCGTCTATTATCAGGCGTTTAGTTTCTATTGTTCTGTGTTAAGAATAATGAGCCGAAAAAATAGATCGCGTCAAAGTCGACGATGTTTCATATTTCTCGCCTGCATCTGGATTTAACCGCGCTGAAATATTTTAGGCCATTGTGATATCGTAATCTGATTTCGTCTGGGAATAGGGCTCCTACATTTTTTCAGCGATTCCTCCTTTACCGCACGGGTCGGTAAGCAGGGATGTCATACAAAGAATGTTATAATTTACGTTCTAATTTAATTAAGCTTAATTCTTTACGGATATTTGAAACCCGGCGGCAACTGATAAACAGTGTAATCTGCCCACAACCTAACCCTATCTCCTCTCTTCCAGCTGGCCGCCAAAGCTAGTCGTCAACTGCAAGACCCTCTCGTCATAATGACGGGCAACCTTCCGCCGTGGCTCAAGCGGATCGCCTACGCGTGCCCGTTCATATTCCCCTTCGAGTGCCGGCACCTTCTCTTCTACGTGGTGTCCTTCGACCGCGACCGCGCGCTGCAGCGGCTCATAGAGACGGGAGGGGAGAGGGGGGGTGCGGCGGGCGGCGCGGGCGCGGGCGGCGCCGACTCGGAGCGAGTGGCTCCGCGCCTCGACCGGCGCAAGCGCACCGTACAGCGACATAACGTCCTCCGCCAAGCCGAACACGTCATGCACGAGTTCGCACACTCCAAAGCTTTACTAGAAATACAGTACGAGAACGAGGTCGGCACCGGCCTCGGGCCCACGCTCGAATTTTACGCGCTGGTCTCGCAGGAGCTTCAGCGCGCCGACCTGGATCTCTGGCACGGGAGCGAGAATTTCAAGCAGAAGCCCACGTCGTTTGGCGGGGAAATAGTCAAGAGTCAACCGGTCGTCGCGGACCCGTCCGACGCGACCGCGCGGCTCGCCTCGTCCGTCCGCGACGCGTTGAACCTGAACGAAGACCGGAGCGCTGAGCCGTCCGAGCTAGAAAAAGAAACCTCGATACCGTCGCCGGCGCCTGATGCTACTTACGTCACGTGGCCGTGCGGTCTGTTCCCGCAGGCCATCGGCAGGAACGCGCGCGCCTCGCATCTGTCGCGGGTCAAGGCCAAGTTCCGCTTCCTTGGCAAGTTCATGGCTAAGGCTGTGATGGACTCGAGGATGGTGAGTTGCGATTTGAACCTTGTTGCGTTTGTCAATCTATCTATCCAGTGCGATGCTGGATATAGGCCTCTTCTCTGCCCGAGGTCGAAATGTTGTTCAAGGCAGAGTTGCGAAGTAATTGGTTGGAGCAAAAATGGACAAAAAGCTCTGCTTGTAATTTCTAGACGGTGATTCGAAAAAAAATCGTTCCAATAGTAAAAAAAATGGCAACATTTTGGATCTTCAAGAAAAAAAAAGTAAATTTCTGGGGATGGTACGAAGTTTCTATATGCACGTAAAAATTAATCAATTTTAATACAAATAAACTTGTGAACTAACATGTTCACACGTTATTCGATCAAGGTATAATTTGTCTCGACAAATTCTTGCCGGGAGTGGTCAGACGTGGCAGATGACCGAAAATCTTGGTTTAAAAGGAGGGAGGCCTTAGCTCTGTAGTGGGACATCCATATTACCTTTTTCCGTGCCTTTCTTTAAATAGCAGTGCCATAACAAGCCCCAGGTTTACCGTATTCCGAGCAGTTACACAAGTGTGGCTCCCGTCCCGCAGGTGGACATCCCGGTGTCGGTGGCGATGTACCGCTGGATGGTGAGCGAGGCGCGCTGGCTGTCGCTGAGCGATGTGCGGCACGTGTCGCCCGAGCTGTGGCGCTCGCTGTGCCGCCTGCACGCCGTCGCCGAGCGCGCCAGGGCCATCGCCGCCGACGCGCGGCACACGCCCGAGCAGCGAGCGCTGCTGGTAAGTCCTGCGGACATCCCGGTGTGTCGGTAGCTATGTACTAGGTGGGTGGTGAGAGAGGCGCGCTCGCTGTGCCCTCTGCACGGCCTGCTATAGCGCCGGGGCCATCGCCGCCACGACGCCCGAGCAGCGGGCGCTGCTGGTAAGTTCTGCGGACATCCCGGTGCGGGTTTACAGTCGACAGCACATCAACCTTTACACGCGTGCACTCTGTTCATTTACTTTACGGGCGAGTTTGCAACAAAAATCGACATGCTGTCGACTGTACCGTTGGTGTGTACGTCGGTCGCCGAGCGCGCGCGGGCCATAGCCGCTGACGCGCGGGTGTGGCTGCAGCGGGCGCTGCTGGTAAGTCCTTCTTCACTTCTCTTCTTCACACCAAGTTGCTTCGCGAGGCTGATTGGTCTGTGGTTACTCGTCGTCTGTGCGGACTAAGCTGCCCCCCAGACATGCCACTTGTTTCTGTCCTCGGCCATGCTAATTCAGACGGCAGCAAAACAATCTACTGTTAACAGGTGTATTATTTTTATTGCACTTTGGCTAATTGATAGCTGACTTTTCTTTACCAACCACTAAATATCAAATACTAAAAGACCAAACACACAAACATACATTTAAAATATTCATAATTTCATTGCTGACACCACATGTCCTCTGAGGCTTTGCTAAGGAAAAGTTGCTACTAAAGTTATTTGTAACAAATTTTCCGTTCTGTTCTATGCGCCATGCATGACATGAGCATGTGAGTGATATCACAAAAAATATTTTACTATAAATTGTTGTATGATGATTCCGAGTGGAAACTGATTCTCATGGCTTTTGCGTGAGTTGTACTGGTATTTATACGCCATTTCACTGCACATTAGGCATATTTCAGCATTTTTGGCAATTTCCAAAATATATACTTTTTTACTTTAATGGACAACCCATCGGAAATAGGCCAGAAACATTAACTTAGCAACCACTTACTTATGTTCAATTGAAAAGGCATTCGACTCTAACTCGGTTGCTTCTCCGCAGATCTCCGGGCTGGAGCTAGACGGGTGCCCGATCGAAGAGCTAGGGCTGGACTTCATCCTGCCGGGCGACGGCTGCACGGAGCTGCGCCGCGGCGGCCGCGACCTGCCCGTCACCGCTCACAATCTGCACAACTACATCGGGCTCGTCACACACTGGCTGCTCTATGAAGGTATCATTCTATCAGCTTCTACTTTCGTAAAGTCGATTTTGGTCGAAATCTGAGTGTCTGGTGGCAACACCTGTGAGTTGGCAATTTAATGTGTCATAGTTGTGACAGCATTGTAATTTTTTTCGTTCTCTGTGTTCATCATTAAGCTGTAAGAATATTGGTTCAAGTCCCGGCATGGGACATAACAGTGAACATAGTGTTATAAGTTATATTGTTCTTACATAGTGTTATATTATAACATACATTATCTACACTGTCTTGTGTAGATACACTGTAAGTTCGTCAGGCTAAGACAACATTTACAACCTTGATAATGTTTGTTCTCACAGGTGTAAGCAGACAAATGGAGGCATTCAGGGAAGGGTTCGAGTCTGTGTTCCCACTGGCCAACCTCAAAATATTCTACCCGGAGGAGTTGGAGCAAGTTTTCTGCGGCAGCCCTTCAGGTAAACATTTATATCTTCTTTATAAGACATACATCTTATATGTAGGCGTTTTCACGAACTCCAAGACTGACTGATATGTTCTTGCTTTCGTATATCCAGGTGTGTTTATCTTGTTTACCTCTCTAAATGTCATTCACCTAGCATTCAACGAGTATGAAAATAACCCATGAACTGAACTTACTTATAAAAGCAAACAAACAAGCATATTTTAATCTTGCTGTTCACATAAAGTATCCAATCCACACCTCCCAGAAGTACAGCCGACAGCACCCCGATCGATCTTTTAATTTTTGTTGCAGTCATCCATAATGTAATTGAGTATACTACCTACCTACATGCATGACATGCATGTAAAGGTCAACGAACTATCGATTGTACACTCTCGTGAGAGTGGACGGAGCGTGAACATGACCAAATTAACGTGACCCCTCTCCCTAGGCGGGCGCGAGCAGCGCTGGGACCCGCGCATGCTGGCCGAGGCCATCCGGCCCGACCACGGCTTCACGGCGGAGTCGCGCGCCATCCGCATGCTCATCGACATCCTTGCTTCCTACTCGCGCGAGGAGCAACGGCTGTTCCTACAGTTTGTCACTGGCAGCCCGCGCTTGCCCACCGGAGGTAGGTTTGATGTTAAAACTAGTAGCAATAAGGTATAATGCAATAGAATGTGACTTAATAAAGAGATAAATATTAGCATAAGCATAGCATAATCAGCGTATATGCGTCCCACTGTAGGGCACAGGCCTTCTCTCAAGGAGAGAGTAACGCGCGCCCACCGCGGATTGGCGATTTCAAGCGCTGAGATAAATATTATTATTATTTATTTCTAATCACGATACTAGTTTAAAAAATGTATTAAGCATACTCTGTGCAAAAATGCCTATTATAACATTAAGGATTATTTGGAAGACAAGGATGTCTGGTATTTAAATAATGTTAACAGGAACGATTGTATCTAGTGTAAGTTTAAGTTGAAAACTTTGTTAATTAAGCAAACCTGTTTTGAAAAGAATAAATGTGGAGTTTCTTTGTTAGCTTCTTCTCCGCATAATCTATTAATTGTGAAACTAACAGCTTTGACGTATAGGTGGCCCATACTAAGTTGGACACAGATCTGTGTCGCGGCGGACGAGTCGTTAAGTAAACATTTTGTTTTTATAGTGAATAAAAATATTTGACTGACTTAAATATTTTGTAAATTCGAAGCCAAGCTGCTTCTAAAAAGCTGGAAATCGAGATCAATGTGCTTACAACTTATGGTTGTTCAGCATTCTATAAATATGGTATGCAACCTATGCAATAATAAGCTCATAATTGTCGAGATGCAAGTACATTGAAAAATACCGCTACTGTTGGAGGCTAACATTGTCTACTTCCCTGCAGGCTTCAAGTCCCTGAACCCGCCGCTGACGGTGGTGCGCAAGTCGCTGGAGTCGTCGCTCGACCCCGACGAATACCTTCCCTCTGTGATGACGTGCGTCAACTACCTGAAGCTTCCCGACTACAGCGCGCCCGAAGTAATGCGCGCCAAACTGCGCCTGGCCGCTTCAGAGGGCCAGCACTCCTTCCACCTTTCGTGAGCGCATCCCGCGACGGCCCCAGCCCTCTATGTGCAATCAGTTAGTGATTTTTATCTCTGTGACGCGATGGACACTCAAAGTGCTGAGCGTTGCTCCAATACCTTTCGTTTTGGAATTTTTAGATTACATGAATATGTTTATATACTGTTTTTGTGTTAATTTAATGTGATAGCTTTGTATATTTCTTTATCGGTATCTCTAGAGACATGTAGACTATCAATAGTTTATGTATTGCGTCGTTAGTGTCGTGACGACCCCGCCATGCGAGTGATCCACTGGTCGGCACGGCCGATTGTGCCAGCGTACTCATACATCGATACATCTGTTCGAAGGACCATTGATGAGTCTGGCTCGAGAGCCCTATGAGTTATGATTAGCATTTATTACCAAAAGGTGTATGTTTTCATTAACATCTAAGTATCATTAATGAGTAAAATAAAAGTGCAAAATTATAATGTATGTAACAGTTTCAATAAAACCATGTAAACTATCTTGGATCACTTGTGCATTTTCATTATCCCCTGACTGCAGGTTTAGAGATAATTGCAACTAAATATGACTCTGTATTCATTTTAACACAAGATATCCCGGTCATCAGCCTGTGCGAGATTAGAATGGCCCTGAAGCAGCTCAAGAATTAGAAGGCAACAGGAAAGGACGGACTTACATCAGAGCTCCCGAAAGCGGGTGGAACACCGGTACTTAAAGTTCTGCAGAAGCTCTTCAATTCCGTCGTGCTCGAAGGAAAAACGCCAGAAGCATGAAACAGAAGCGTGGTGACGCTGTTCTTCAAGAAAGGGAATAACACTTTGTTGAAGAACTACCGACCCATCTCGCTTCTGAGCCATATAAGCTGTTTTCGAGGGTCCTCACGAATCGTCTAGCGTTGTCGAACGCCCGTGTTGTACCCACCCCAATAACAGTGGAGAACTCTACTCTCGAAGTTGTAAACGAATATGTCTACTTAGGACAAACAATCCAACTAGGCCTTCTTGCGGCTGAATGATGATGATGATGATTAATTTTAAAAGTAGTATGTATGTAAAAATAGGTTGAACACGTTTAAAAATAATTGCAAAAATGTTTTTATAGTGGCAAAATTGTTGCACCCCAGATAATTGTATCCATCAATTCTGTATCAGCCTGTAGGTTGAAACTGCAGCAGTTGGAATATAGAATCACATAGGCAAATCAAACTATACATTGTGTCATATTAAATATCTAATAAAAATCTGATACAAGTAATTATACAAGTAAATTCATGGCTGAATTGGCACTAATAATACAACTTGAATTTAGAGGAATTAAATTTTCACTTATGTATACCCTCCTCAGTCCTGACCTTGAAAATAACAAGTTTTCAATTGTTATTTTCAAGGTCAGGACTGAAGAGGATACGGTTCTGTTTTAACATAAATACAATATCTCTATTTGATAAACCATCAAAGTCTTTAGCTTACATAGAAATAATTATTGTAGCACTATTTAATATAAACTAATTACACCAAAGCCAAAGTACTAAACAAGTAAATTAGGTTTACATAACTGTTTTTGCAGTTACAGCCTTACTTACATCTAGGTACAATACAAACACAAATTACATTACCATAGAAAAAAATGGATTATGAACCATGACAAGTGCCAATTTTTTTGTAAGCATTAACCATATAAGTTTTCTACAAAAACATTGTCAACGCTACAGTTTACTCCACATCCGAGATCAAATTCAACATAAGAGGTTACTGAAAGTATCTGGACATAAAGATTTGTATGGTAGGTACAGTGAATTTAGAGTACCATGGCGAGCCAGCCAAGGATGAGACAAGAGCCGCCGATGGGTGCAAGGTGTCTCAGCCCACGGTCACCAGTCAGAGCTCTGTAGTAACATGTCCCGCAAAACAACCCCATGCCAGCAATGAAGAATGAACCAGCCTGCAATAAAATAGAACTTAATTAATCAAAGCAGAGAAAGTGTTATTCAGACTATTGTGACGGTTAGCAATTCATGTAAAAGGTAGATTGATTGACAATTGTGATTATATTAATCTCCTTCCATCAAGAACACTTGCTAGTGAGCTATTGCATCGGGATACCGCCGTTTAGCCAAAGTATTTTTCGCCAAATTTTACTTCCCAATAAACTTATGGCATCAGTTTCATTTCCCAAATGAAACTTTAGCAAGTTTTCATTTCGCATTTTATTCATTTGGTCAAATTATCATTTCGCATAATTTTACTGCGTCAAGTTTTATTAAGACAAATGTTTAATATATTTAATTTAAGACAACGTTTTATTTTGGCAAGTGTTATATAGCAAATAATTGTTTGATTAAAAAATAGGTTCGAAGTTCCAGGATGGAGCGGAGCGCAGCGACGCTCCATCCTGAAACTTCGGGTGTTAGTTCTTTTTTTTTATATAAAAGCGAAAAAAAATATTTCACTAAAAAACTTAGTTTTGAGTCAAACAAAAAAATTTTTGTTCTAGTTTACATTTCGCATTTTATTCATTTGGTCAAATTATACTTTTGACTGAATAATGCTTGGTAAAATGAATTTTGACCAAGTATTTATTTGGTAAACAATAACTTGCTATAATAACTTTTGCTAACTGTTTATTTGCTTTAGTTGTTTTGAGAAATGTTTTTTTGCCAAGTGATAATTTGCGGAAAATAGTTTGGGAAGTAATACTTTGGGAAACGATTTTTGGCAATACATTAGTAAACCATTGCATCAAATACTAGACACCCTATCGAGCCATTGTTGCTGCAGATGGTTGCAGATTAAGTTGATTGCCTAGGACTTATGATCTGCCAGCATTTTTGCAATGAGAGGTGAATCGAAATGTAGCCAGTTATTGATTTTTTTATAATAGGTTAGTATTTTTATAGGTCACTTTCACACAAAGATAAAAAATTGTTTACTCACAATAAGTGGCCGTTTGCACAATGGTACTGTTACAAGGGCCAGTGTGTGGAGGAAATGAAATCTGTTGGCTGTTTCAAAAATTCTCTTCAAGTCTTCTTTGGAGTCTGTTTCTGGGAACTTGCGATGCGCTCCCATGGCCCCTAGGACCACGGCGGAGGCGCCACTGAGCCCCGCCAGCCTTACGTAGGGGCCGGCTTCCTGCGCGAGCTGCCACAGCGGCATCCTGACCATCACTTGGGTTGGCGGTTGTATGTTAGCCGGATTTGACGCCTTGAAAACTCCCTGCAAATATATCGACAAGTCAGACACTGCGTGGACAAAGGTCACGCGATAAGAAATGTAAATTAGGCAATACTTTTATCAATTCTTTCACAGTCATGATGCCGTCGAAAACTTACGATCTTCCGTAATAAATTCATCGTGCCATCCGCCACCGTATTGATCATGAGCGTGTCCATTAGATTGACCATACCTGTTTATATTTTTGTTCTACTTTTAGAGTGAAAAATGTCAAGGAAAGTTAAGGAAATCCGACAAAAACAACGATAAAGCTGCAAAGATAGTCTTGATTTGATTAATTTCGTCTGTGAATAATATCTGTGATAATGACAGGCCGATTCGATCGATTTTTGGTGATTTTGACAGTTTGAGTAGTAATCTGTGAGCTTACGTTCCGTTTTATGAAAAGCCTTCTTTCCTTTCTGACACATAAAACGATATGAGCCAAACCAAAAGTAGACTAACCCCCGGTTTCTCGTACACTAACTAGCTGTTAATCTACTGTTAACAGCTGCCAGTGATTTTTTTTCTATTCACTTTGCTCAATTGACAGCTGTTAACAGTAGATTAACAGCGGGTTAGTGTACGAGAAACTGGGGGTAAGTCTTTATGTGACTGTGACACTACGCTAACTATCACTGACTGACAACAGAAAAGTCTTCACTGACCGCATCTTCATGGACCAGCCTTGCATTTTCACAGACGATATAGGGATACTACGTATTGCAACGTTGAGGCCTCCACTGAAATGAAGTCCATTGAGTTAAGACATTTTCGTCCTTATTTCTTTCTATGCAGTGATCAGTGATACTGACCGTGAGAGAGGGGGAAAAAAATCTTGCCATCTCCACAAACCTGACATTGGCAGAATCCTAGGGGTGCCATAAAAAATAATTAAATTGAGGACCTTTGTGGCAATCATGGAATCTTATCATATAGGCTCTGATGTATTAAGTTTAAGATGATTTGAGAAAAGATGGTCAGAGTGGAGTTGTTTCCCCGCTGCCTTTTTCTCCACTATACTAATACGGCCCGAAGACACCGGCTAACATAGTGTAGGTAGGTACATTGACATTATATTCTCTGTGTTGACATTCAGCAAAAACGTAAATTCTTGACGTTGAAATAAATGATTGATTTCTGATTATGGTGTCTCGCACATTTTCCAGGTGTACTAGTGAAGTTAAAAATACCCGCTTAATTCTTTTTATTTCACATGTTGACATTTAATATTTAATTGTTCCATAATTACTTTTAATTTTCATTTATACTTAGGTAATTATTTATTTATTTTTCGTTTCTCATAAGTTCATAGATACAATTTGTTATTTTATAATATTTACTTTAATTTATTTGCCTTATGTGTTTTTTAAGACATAAAGGATATTAAAATTTGTCTGCAGCCCAAATATTAGGGGTTAAAGTATGAAATTGCCGTTTTATTGCAATAGGTTCTTTGAATTGACATAGAATCTTCATGGTTTGAGGTTTTCGAATGAAACTTTTTTTCAAATGGTTTCTTCTATGATGTTCTTTTTTTAAAAAATGTGAAACATTTGAATATCGACTTTCAATTGTTTTTGTTATTCAATTTAGACAAGAAAGATGGATACTGCGAAAATTCGAGGCACCCATTTTTCGTATTTTTTTATTTTATTGATTTGACGCAAGTGAGTCAATATTGTGGGTAAGGTAACGTTAAACCATGCCGCTAATTCCTGGGTAGTTTGACTAGGATCGGCTTCCACTATCTCTCTTAATTCATCGTTATTCACCTGTGTGGGCGGCCTTCCTCGTGGCTCGTTCTTAAAGTCGAAATTTCCATCACGAAAGCGTTTAAACCAAAATCGCACGGTGCGTTCATTAGTAGACCCCTCTCCAAACGCAGCATTGATATTGCGGGCTGTTTCTGCCGCGTTAGTTCCGCGTCGGAACTCATATTAAAAAATCACTCGAATTTTCGCAGTATCCATCTTTCTTGTCTAAATTTTATAACAAAAACAATTGAAAGTCGATATTCAAATGTTTCACATTTTTTAAAAAAAGAACATCATAGAAACCATTTGAAAAAAGTTTAATTCGAAAACCTCAAACCATGAAGATTCTATGTCAATTCAAAGAACCTATTGCAATAAAACGGCAATTTCATACTTTAACCCCTATTATCAATGTCGTAAGATTTTAAAAAAATAAAGGGGCGGGAAACAGCTCTTGTTTTTTCGTGCGTTTATTATTTCTTCAATTTGCTAAATTATACTACTTTTTTATTTCCTCGCAATCGAAGTGAAAAGCAGAGTTTATAACTCGTCCACAAAACCATTTTATCCTCGACATTACTATCAGCCCTCGCCTTCGGCTCGGGCGCTAAGTCTCGGATAAAAATGGTTCGTTTTGTGCACTTGTTGTAAAATGTACTATTTTCTTACCTATACCTTAGTAGGTATATGGACAGTTATACTTATATAAAAATACTTATAATTTATTCTAATATTTCCAGCGTGACATTACATTATTTAATTTGGCCACCTCACCTCAGGTCTCTTGGCGCTACATATCGCTCACACCGGGTACCGGCAGAATATCAGCGCTGAAGTCCCCGACTTTCAGCACATGCTGAGTCGAAGCCCATTTACATTTGCCACACCTACGTTGGTCACTCTTGTACGGTAGTGTACCGTGTATGATTTATTACCAGCGTGTTTTTGCTTTTTTTATGTATGTAGTAATTTATTGCTTTGTTACCATGCTTTCTTCGTAAGTGCTGTGACTTTTAAATGGATTTGTATTGCTTTGGTTTGTATACGTGTGTGTGTCTTATGTGAATGAATTATTTATCTAAATATCCGAGGTTTATCACAAAGTTTACTAAGGTAAATTTACTCTAACAGTATTTACTTAGGTAAATTTATCATGTTTATCCTACCTACTAAAGTTTTCAGTATAGTATATTACAACGTTATTTTTATAATACAGCATTAATTAAACACGTCAAATAGTTCAATGAATTTTTCTCAGATTAATACTTTTCGAAATATTAATTACGACAACTCAGCGAAGTGAAGGTGCCACCAAGGTGCCACTGGACGCTGAACAAATCATCTCATTACGTAGATGCAAAGCCCAAAGTTGACTGAACAAAAATAAAATAAAATAGGTAATTCTTTGTAATAGGTAATTTATTTGACAGTGTGAAAAAAATTATTAATTGTATATGTTCGCATAAATTATGAGTTTTAAAATCGATTTAAGGCATTTTAACTAAAAAAATGGATCATTTATCCGAAAAAACCAGGATAGAACTTGATAATTTTGTATCTGTAGCCATTTTATTGAAAACTCCCTGGATTGGTCGAATCTATGACGACGTCAGAGGTCAGTAAATATAGCTGTAAAGTTTAGAAACACCAAAATTCTCAAATTTTTCAAGGAACTTATAGTACCTAGTAAACCTACACGCTTTTCCGCGCCCTAATACTAAGTTCCCGCTATGGCGGCATACACTAGATGGCGTTAAAATAAATTTTAGTATCCCATTTTTTTGTAGTAGGTAGTATAATTGAATTTGAATTTAATGGTAGTATGATATTGTTTTGTGGAGTTGACGTTTGTTTGCTTACTGACCAGTGACGTGATTTCAGTGATCAGTGATTTCTGTGCGACGACATATTGCCCAATATAGCGTTTTGGTGGCTTATTGGTTTTTAAAAGTGAATTTTGATTGCTTTTTTTACAAGAAATACTCGAAAGAATTTAAAATTACCACTTTCTGACCACTCGATGAACACCAATAAAAAAATCCGAGATGTTTTTCAGAAACCTGTGAAACATAGTGCAAGAAATAGGCGTTTTCACATTATTGTAAAATTTGCGTTTTTAGTGCAAAATCAATGTCAGAGTCTCAGGTAAATTATCCTACAAAGAAGTATTTAAAACATACATATAATTTATGAATAATGTTTCATGTTTTATTGATGCCAATTGCATATTGCAGTACCATCACAAAGGCGCCTTTAAATCAGCGCGCCCGAAAAATTTGCAATTTGTGTATGAACTGGCAGCATTTTTCTATAAGGATTAAACTGACCAAAGTTCTCCAAGGGGGTCGAAGGGTGTTATGTTTCCCGAGCTGAATTATGTAGTCTAGCAGCACCTCGACCCTTATAAACTGCCAATCGCCACCCTGGCTGGTCCTTCTCTTTCGCGTTAAGGCTACATAAGAATAAGTTTTATAGGCTGTGGATTACAGACATAAGACTTGACCGAAATATACATAATATTTGGTAATTAATGACTGACGGTGCCACTACAAAGCTAAAAAATCGTAAAACGGTAAAACCAAATAAAAGGACAACTTTAATTGTAATTTTTCAGGAATTTCGTGTTTTAAAAATTAAACCGTAGGACAGAACGGGTGTTAGAAAAGCTCATTCCTATACCGCTCATATTAATTTGTTGATTCCACAATACCGCAATATCACAAAACCTTATAAGTATAAACGAGGCTTTTAGAAGATAAAGGCGCGCGAGAGCGCGCCCATAAACTCTACAATTCGAGAATGAATTCGCATTTTCGAAGATCTCCAAGAGTGCCGCTGCTTATATCAACCGTTTAGATCGGTAATGAATGGCGCTACAACCCTATGTGGGTCTTGGTCTCCTCTACAATCATCTGCCATGTGTCGCAGGATCTCAACTATCTACTCCAGAGCGTATATTTTCCCATCCCATCTCATCTCTTTTCCTGAGATGCTTTTCTAAACAGTCACTCGAACCAACAAAATTAATAAAAAGTCAGACCCGGTCTAATCCGCGGAGCAAGCTTATGCTAAGCGTGTTAGGTTTGAGTAGTAAATAATAGAAAGCATTAAGTTGACACTACATTTAATGGAACTGATTTTTTATTACAAAATTGAAAATAGGTACATTAGAAATCTCACTTCACAATAAAGTAATTGGCACATCAAAATAGCGCTTTCTTACAGCACCTAGAGGAATAATTTAGATCAGAATCTCGTGTTTGTCATGATAACCCAAAAGATTTCAGTATTTCTCGTCACTAACACTAAGGTTCTACCTAAGGGATGAGAAGTAGTTCTGCCTCGAGTACCTATCACGACTGCTGTACGATACTGGCCTTCGGACAGCAAACTCCCGCGAATCTGTAAGAGATAAACAAATATTATTCGGAGCCAGACGTTGAACATTGAATGTCGAGTTCCTTGTCCCGTGATGGGCTATTTTGTCTTTTTAGTTCCTTCGAGGCTTTTATTTGTTGACTGGATAGAAGGTTTCTGTTTTTCTTGTGCTCCGAGTCCGAATCTATAGAACGAAGTGGGATGGTGACCTTAAGAAATTAATAAATACCATGAAGTTAACCACGCATTTGAATCCCTCTTATGAAGCCGTTCAGCTGGTCTAATGAATGTTAATTTTAGATTTAACTTTTAAGCTTACGATGTTCGATTTTTTTGGATTTGTCTCCGCCCAGAACAGCAGCAAACTATTGAAATATGGTAAAATTAATGATAAAATGTTTATAAATTCTGAGGCGTTACTAGTGAAGAAAGGCCTCGAGCCTTTTAAGCCTTTTTTTTATCAAGGCTAGCCTCATTTTTGGGGACTCGAGCCTAGAATAAGGCTCGAGGCTTGCGGTTTTTATTATAAAGCTAGAGATCCGTAAGAAAAGACTCACGCCTTAAGCCTTTTCTTAAACGACTCGCGAATGAAGCGTGAACCTCATAGGATTGAAGGTTAAGCCTTTTATGGTTTATGATACCTTTATTATTATTCCCTATACTAGCTACGTAAGAATAACAAAAATCTTCTTTTATTTATTTATTTTATTTTATTATATACTTTTATTCTTTTATCCTTACACAACTTGCGTCTTATAAATCAATATATCGAATCGCCGGTAGCGGCTTGATAGCTTAGCTACTGCAAATTCAAAGTATTATTTTATTCATTCATTGGGTGATTCCCTCATGTTCCTTGACTTACTCATGTGGAATTCGGAAAACGCGGCAAACTTAGTAAGTTTAAAAAACTTAGTAAGTGTAAATCGATGTAAACTCATAAATCCGTCGCCTCGGCCGCGATTTGGCAGCCATGTACGCCTCTCGGCTCAGAGCTCCTGAGGCGACTCGATTCTAAAAAGCTCAAGTCTTTTTCTTTAGCCTGAGTCTTTAATAAAGGTAAAAAGGTAAGCTAAAAGACTCAAAGGCTAAATGCATAAAAGCCTCCTCAAAAGACTAAAGGCTGTTAAAAGGCTAACAGCCTTAGTCTCTTGAGGGCTAAAAGACTCGATTTATTCTTGAGGCGTGAAAATTGGGGCGAGTCTCTCTTAAAAAGCTTGAAAGACTCGAGTCCTTTCATCACTAGGCCTTACCCACGAAATTTGCCGGGCCAGGTAGTACCTATATAAACAAAATAAAAGCCCCCGTCACACTCACCCGCCATCAACCTTGCAGTAGGTGTCAGCGTAGAGCGCCGGCGTGAGCGCACGCGCCGCGTCGCAGCGCGTCAGGTACACGCAGAGGCCGGCCGCGCCGTCCGTTGCACGCGCGCACTCCGGCGCGGCGGCTGAAGACAGATCCTGGGAAGAGACAGGGGGTGGTAGAACACGGTCAGAATATCTCTCCATCAGCATGGGTCTTGCGATGACACGAGTCACACGTTTTGTGGCAATGAAATTTGACAATAATTAATGTACTGGAAAGTCGCGACGTTTGACGTTTAAAACGCGCGACTAACGTCGCCGTACTACCCATGCTGGCTCGATGACGTAACATCGGCGCATTGGTATGGTGGGCAAAATAATCCAAATTATCTAGACTAGACGCGTATCGGCAACGAAGGTATGCATCAAAGGTGCGGCGTAAGGTTTGCAATTTAGCACAAAGACGGGCCGATCGCGTCGTGGTGACTGGGGAGGTGCACAAACAAGGCGGATTTAGAGGGCAGGTGGGGCCTCCGCAAGAGAAAGGTCCCCACAATAGAGCAATATTATCATTAAACGCTAATCTTTTGTAAGTAAATTAACGTCTGTTCATTGAAATTTGAAAAAACAAATTCATTCATAATTTGCATAATTCATTTTTGTTTTCATGTTTCGCATTTTTTATTCGGAAAATAATTAGGGGCCACCGCTCCCTCGTTGCCCTAGGGTTTCCAGACCTCCAAATCCGGCCCTGTGCACAGATATTGTGACGGTGTTATAAGGTGAATCACACAATTCACTTTTCACTTTAATGTTTCATTCGGCAACAATGTTGAAACGATTAGATTGTTTGCTTTCACACAAAATGAGCCTAAATTCAGATTTCACCATGAAAGAAAACATCGTAAGGAAACCTGAGTGTCTGAGTTATTCTGAATGCAAGTCTCTCTCTCTCTCTCTCTCTTTTTCTCTCTCTGAGAGTAAGCCCGTGCCCTGCAGAGGGAAGTAAAGGCACTCCACAAGGCTTTTTTTACAAACATAATTTTTTGCAACACCCGTCAAATGCAGTCTATAGGGAACTACATACCATTTTACCTAAGACTATTTAAACTTAATTTGAGGAGTGCTTTTGAGGGATTGTGTCTTTATAAATAACACCGTACCTTTTTAGACGTAGCGACACTGAAAAGAATAGATCACACGAGTATCAGAGCGAAATTTTAAACCAAACTCACATTCTGCTCGCTCAACTTGAGCGCCACCAAAGTGCCGTTAGCTGGCAGGTTGAGCACGCCAGCCACGGCGTCAATCAGGCTCGCGGTCCAGGCAAACTGCTGCAGCTGGTAGCGAGCCAGGGGAGAAGGCTTCTGCGTTGTCAAGATGAATGGTGGCGGCGGCGTCGACCCGGCTGCGGGGACGTACGAAAAGACGTTGTAAAAACATGGTTCCACTTGCCCTGCTCACTGACGACTTTGGAAGTAGTTATCTATGGATAACTACTATAAATGTGTAAACGACGCATAGATCGGTTTCATAGGCCACTACGATTAATGTAAGGTACGAGTAGATATATTCATATTACATCGGGACGGGGTCGTGCGGGGGCAACGATATCAGACTATTTTAGATTGAAATCGTTGCCCGGGCCCATCCCGAGACGGGCTTTGCCCGTCGTCGTATAGTTGCGCTCGGCCCGTTGTAATGTAGATAGACCTCTAGTGTCTGACTAAAATTGGACAAAAAGTGCGAATGATTGACGTTTCGGACACAAATTGACGTAGAAATAACGGGGTTATAGTGTAAATAAAATATATATTCATGAACTTAACGAAACGTAACAGTCAAAATGCTTTTTTTTTTCAACTTTGAATCTGTATTCTGAAGCTTAACAGATGCACCAACTTAATTAAAGAATGCTACAAGAATAGCAGCCAGGGAACTAATGAGCTACTAATACAAAAACAGTTTGAATTTTGAAATGATATTCTACTTTCTACAATTAAGTTGGTAGAACTGTACATTACGATTGTGATATGAAAACCATATTCGGCCGTTTTTATTTCTTCCTTAAGCACCCTATTTTAAACTTGATATTCAATTGAATTACCTTAAAACCCCATAACAGTTTTTTTGAGTGAAAATGTTTTCATATCTTCATCACAAAATCAAGCATAATATGGCATCTATAAGCTTACACTTATTTTATAAACACTTGGCGATAGCACGTTTATTTTCAATATAGCGAATACTGTCAGTGACAATCAAAATTACCGCACGGTGCGTGGCTTTATTGTGTAGGGCAGAAGAGCCAGTATCAAGGTATAACTGAAGAAGAAGAAAGAAGAAAAAAATATATTATGAAAACAGTACACACGCCACAATAACAAAACAAAACCAAAAATAAATACCTATTACTAACATAACAATCGATCATAATCATACAAATATAAAAAAGAAGGAAAACAAAGGTCCCGGCGTGTCGCTGCTATTATAAATGGCAGCTGACTCAGCAGTATGCTGATGGGCATGGCAAGCCTTCAGCGCTGATTTTCAGTCAGTCCCAAGAGATACCCCGCGAGCGTCACAGACCGCGGTGTGGTACAACTATGAAACAATACGATATAGAAATATGATACTTCTACTTAGTTTACCAGTAGCTGGTATCCATTGTAAGTACCAACGGAGGTACATTATTTACAAACCGAAGATACATTACCAATATCGAGGGTCGGAACAAAACCAAAGTGGGGATCGTAGACCCCGTGGCGCCAAGGACCTAGGAATAGAGAAATTGGACGCATTTAAAATACAATGCAATATGTTAAGGTCTTAGAAAATCAAAGCGATTTCGCCGGATCCCTATTCGGCTATACGCGATTAGGGAAAACTCTATCTTTGTTAAAAAGTGGTGATCAAAGATTGCAATACCTATAAAGGTGTGACCTAAGGAATTGATAATTTGAAAAAAGGTCCTGTAGAAAGATCGAAAGATAGAAAGATAAATCTTTTGAATTATAAATTACCACTTCTAATTAGCAAAAGTTTACAATTGTCAATTTACTTAATTTTTTAATTTATGATACTACTTGATAACATAAATAAAACAGACAATTTAATCAGGACCGGTGTCGGCAAATGCTATCTAGTCCCAGAATAGTTAGACGCTTTTTGCAAAAAATATATGTAAAAAAGATGTTTCTTTTTGGCGCTATTGAACTTAAGAAGCAGCCTATTTTCAAGTATGTACAAGTCTTCTCAGATAGAGAGAGAGCATGCTGTGTCTCCTGTAGTTGTTCTGTTGTAGTTTATAGATATTAGAGTAAAATGGAGGTTTTATTTGTATAAGATTACCATCAGCTAAATTACGGACCCAGGACAAGAACTCCAAAAACCGGGACATTTAGGTGGAAAAAAAAAATCCCCGGACTCCTAAAAAAAATACAATTAAATAAAAACATAGTTAAATCAATTTAAACCTCATGAATTCTGGTAACAAACATAATTAGGAAATCTTCTTTTTGCCATCAATGAAATTATAAATTATTAAAAACAAATTATAAACTGAGCGGAGCGGAGCGACTAGGGAGACACGTCACGTCACAAGTATGTTTGCCGCACCGAATTTTTAACTATGAAATGCCATAATTTATTGTACGCTCCCTCGACGCCCTCCAAACTAGGAAAAATCCGGTCCACCCGGACGGATGGCAACCCTATATTTGTACTAACCCTTGGCTTTACAATATTTATTTGCACGAGGCTTCTGCGGATAACAAGAGAGGTTTGAGTTGAACGTTGACCTTGTTTGACCCGATATGTGCTGGCGTTGCGTTTCGATAGCTATCAATATGAAAAATAAAATGAAAATGTTGAAAATAGTTAATATTGGCTTTTTGGGAGTGGTTTAATCATCCATACTGAAGATACGCCAGTATATCTGACATTACACCAACATAAAAAAATAATACTGTTTGTGGGTAAATTTAACACCTTATAACGGTTGGGATGATTTGGCCATTTTTTTAATATTCAGAATCGTCCAAATAGGATTTTTAGGGAAATGAAAATTAGAATAGTTGCCAAAAAAAACCAGAAGGAAATCACAAATTTATTAAAATCTCATCATATTTGCGTCCGTTACGGACGGTTTAAGCAGTGGCTGAGAGTTTGAAACTTTTTCGAATGAAGGATAAAACAAACCAACGCGGTGGCGGTGGCGGTTGCGGTGTATACATAAATCATTTACTGCAGTATTACTTTGCAAGGACCGCCACCTCCACCGCCACCGTGTTGGTGTGATTTATCCTTCTAAAAAGTCCGATTCGAGAGCGACAGGCTCTACTGCATGTAGGTAAAGGCCGGAGTTTTGTCGGTACGGATTTGGTGCCTCGTTTTCAGGTTGCTGTGGACAAAGACGCCTGAAGAGAGTTTCGAAAGGGCCACAAGACCTGCGACGAAGTATGGTCGACGACGACGAAGCTCGGCACTGGATTGAAATCTACCTACTTTTGTTTAAATTAAATATGTTTTATGTGCGCAATAAAATAATGTTGGGATACCATCAGCGATATGGGCGTACGCGTACGTAAGCAACGTAAGTAAAAATTATTATCTAAGAAAAATACCTGATGGAGGTGGTGGACCACCAAAGAGAGGATCCAGTTGGCCAAGACCTGATGGAAAAAGAAATGTAGTTATTAAGCAACTCTATTTAAACTTGAAGAATTTAGTTATAAGTTTTTTCATTCAATAATGTGGTTTAATTATCGATACCGGAGAACGGTTTTCAAGTGTTGTGTTATTTTAATAACATGTTAAGAGTTAATCTTGATATTGAAATAATATATAGAATATTAAGACCACAAAGAGTAAGGGATTCTCATTTTCTCGTGTGAACATAAGCAGCCTATCCCACTGCAGGGCATATGCTTAGTATGGGCTCAAGCGCCAGCGTGCCCACTGCCGAATTGCGATTTAATGCGCGGTAAGAAGACGGGCACCAAACGCTTCATTGAAAAGAAAAGAGGTATTTAAGATTTTGTAGTTCTTCTTAGTAGTTCCTAGTCTTGTTAGTAGTTCATAGTTCACTATCGTTCAGCAGCTGATCAGCTCCTATATTACGCGCACCAAATCCTGAACGATTCCATCGTCTGTCAAATTTGTATGGAATTTGACAGACGTATGGAAACGCTCAGGATTTGGTGCGCATAATTAGGAACAAGCTCACGTTTTGTTACAGCTCTCGTATCTTTCGACTCATAGAACCCGCTCCTCTTTTGAGATTCGCGTTATTAGTGAACGACCCCTAACTTAGACAACCAAGTCATTGGTACATGCCGGAATCGAATCCAGGACCTCTCAAATGTGAGGCACAGGTTCTACAGACTGTGCTACCACCAATCTTGTCTGAATAGCGCTAACGATTTAAGATCAGTCACCACACACTGAGGCAGCGTCTTGTGGATGTCCATGTAGGCGTAAGATTTTTTTTTTCATTATCTAATAATATATAAAAATCTCGTATCAGGGTGTCTGTTATCGAACTGCACCGAAACGGCTTCACCGAATTTTATGATTTTTTTATGAATATTTGGTAAGTCTGAGAATAGGTCGTAGGCTAATGAATATGGCAAAACAACATGGCCTATGCCCTACAGTGGGACGTATAGGTACCTATAGGCTGCTTATGTTATGTTAACAAAAATGTATACAAAATAACTTTAACGGATCTAATAATTTTCAATCCAATTCAGAACAAAATAAACGTTAAACTAGAGCCGCAAGCTACCGTTGATTCTGTGCGCGAATCCTATGTTAAATTAAATTGTATTTCGCCATGAACCATGGAAAATTGTAAGATTTACTTATGTTGCCTGTTGTTTTGTAGGCATTTATGTATCGGGTGATTATTATTTGACACTAAACAATCAAGCAAAAAAAAAACATAACTTGCTGCAAGTATGTAAAATTTTGATACAACAGAACATAGCAATAAAGATTGTTAATTTACTACGTATTATCTGCACCACTACATTTTTTTTCCAAGGAAGTATGCTTTTATCAAACTCCACCGGAACGGCTTCACCGACTTTTATGAAATTTTTGTGTATATTTGGTAAGTCTGAGAATAGGTCGTAGGTTAATTAATATGGCAAAACAACGTGCCAGCTAGTAGGTAAAAAATAGTAGATTGTTAACCAAGGGCTGTATGACATCAATTGCATACGAGGTTTTTGGCGCCCGAGCGCAGCGAGGGCGCTAATTAGCCCGAGTATGCAATTGATGCTTACACCCGAGGTAAACACTCTGCTTTACATATCGATTGTGAGGTAAGTAAAAAAACAAGAAAGCAGGACTTTTGAGAAAGAACTCCAAAACACGAAAAAAAATTACTTTCGCGCCTAGCTGGTCGACTGACTTTTTTACTCTTCACGATTTTATGGCACGCAAGCGCGACAAATCGTGCTGGCCAGTTTGATTTTTAAATCGATTTCAATTAACATACGATGTGACTGCGAAACAAATAGTTCGAAATTTAAAATAAAATCTTCATAAATTCTAATATAAATTGTCTCGATTCCAATTCGAGTAAATAATCGATACCGAGAAAAAAAATATTAGGGGTTAAAGTATGAAATTGCCGTTTTATTGCAATAGGTTCTTTGAATTGACATAGAATCTTCATGGTTTGAGGTTTTTTTGAGGTAGATTGTATGTCAATTCAAAGAACCTATTGCAATAAAACGGCAATTTCATACTTTAACCCCTATTATTAACTTTTTAAAAATATTCTTCTTGCAGTATGAGTATGACAGTTCTTTTTTCAAATTCCAAAACCTATGCTGTAATGTTAACATTACATGGTATGTTTTGAAACCTATGCTGTAATGATATCCATACACCCCGGCATTCAGGGAAGTAAGTGACTACTTACAGAGCAAGAGATATGTAATAGTACATTACTTCAGAGGGAAGAAAGTGACAGTTCCATACCGAGATTATGGCATTTGCGCCACGAGCTTGCGAGGGGCGCAAACCATTTGAGGTATGGAACTGTACTTTATCCTGAGGTATGTATAGTGCTTTTTATTACACCTACGAGGAAAATTATCACAAAGATAAATGCTAAATCAATCGAAGTTTTTGCGAAAATGCGCGGGCTTTTCCTTTTTTTATTCGCCCGTTTCTGGAGTAGGCTAAGATCATAAGGTCATGCAGCCACTTCTTCCGTGATTCCGCGCGTTTTATATACAAAAATAATTTCGTTTTTAATTTTCTGTAGGTATGCACCAAGGAGGTTGGTAACTGGTAAAAAAAAACTGTATGTGGCCAGTAACAATTTACTTGAAATTTAATTAGTAGACAGTTAAAGTCTCTTTGCAGTATGACTGCTGACAAGTTAAAAAAAAAACCGGGTATGTAATGGAATTTCATACATACTTCCCACCCTTGGGTCGGAAGGATTTTCATACAAACTTCCATACCTTGGGATGAAAGGATTTGAAGGGCGGGATAAAGGCGTTTCTTCCCTCTAATTGGTATAATTAGTATGTATTTTCAGAGCAGGTGTGATAAAAAAAATTTTAATTACCTTGAGCACGTAGACCAGAAAATCCAACATCCATAGGATCTGGCAGACGAGAGTAGGACGAGCCTAATGGAAAGGAAACAAAAGCATGTTTGTATGTTCGTAAAGTGGCCCTAAGTTTTTAAGGAAAGTTCTTAAGTCACAGAAAATGGGAGCCAATCTGGGCACGTTTGGCGCAGCAAAATGCGACGCGATCCCACAATAATAAAACTAAAAAATAAGTAATCTACCTCTACTACCACCGAAGACGTAGCTGCTACGATCGCCAACAATAAGGGCATCATTATAGTCAACATCGGCGACAGCTCCTAAGGAAGAGGCGAAATTCTAATGTAGGCGTGGAGCCTCAATAACATCGATAAAAAAGGTTTTATTTATCGATGCTCAATAACGCGAATCTTGACCAGCACAGATAGCATGACGGCGCGAGTGGCTTGTCGACCGATCAGCCTGGCGGTCCTACTCGCGCCCTTAACCAAATTAAGTAGTAAGTATAACAAAATTCTAAGGTAGGCGTAGAGCCTCAATCAATAACGCGAATCCTGACCAGCACAGATAGCATGACGGCGCGAGTGGCGAGAGTCGACCAGATCAGCCTGGCGGTCCTAGTCGCGCCCTTAAACAATCAACAGTAGCTACTTTCCAGGCGCGACCTGCGCCGTCACGCTACCTTTGCTGCACAGATATGTTACGTTAACAAAAATACTCTCTAAAATTACTCTCTCCCTGAGAGAAGGCCTATGCCCTACAGTGCGACGTATATAGGCTGCTTATGTTAACAAAAATGTATACAAAATAACGAGCCACATTAGTGGATCTAATAATTTTCAATCCAATTCAGAACAAAGTAAACGTTAAACTGAAGCCGCAGGCTTTCGTTGATTCTGTGCGCGAATTATATGTTAAATTAAATTGTAATTCGGCATGAACCATGGAAAATTGTAAGATTTACTTATATGGCCCGTTGTTTTGTATGCATTTATGGATCGGTTGATTATTGTTTGACACTAAACAATCAAGACAAAAAAACATAACTTGCTGCAAGTGAGTAAAATTTTGATACAACAGAACTAGCAATAAAGATTGTTAATTTACTACGTAGATATTATCTGCATCACTACATTGTTTTTCCAAGGAACTATGCTTGGGAAATCCACAGCATAGGAGTTAGGTATTAAGGTTCTAAATGTCACAGTTTTTTTTTTATTTTTGCATAACTGCTTCTAGTATTAAATACCGATCATTTTTCTTAACGGGATCCAGTGGGCTAACTAGCGCCAACAATGAAAAAATCATATCTGCTTTTTTTCATTTAGTTTCATACAGGCACAAAGTAAACTTAAATAACTTATTCTACCAGCGGATACAGATCGTATTTGCAAATAGACACTATTTAGCATAATCTCTCAATCATGTTAACGGTGATTTTTAGGACCCAAGGTTGTGAACCTAAGGCAATAAACCTAGGACTAGATAGCATTGACGACAAGAACGGCCGTTTTTCGCATAAATGCTATCCAGTCCCAGGCCCCATGATCCTAAGTCTTCGGTCGTGGGTCCTAAATAGTAGGTATATTTCATTACGAGTGCGGAAAGCCTGTCATTGCAAAGAGTTCCGACAAATGTCTACCCGAGCCGAGGCGCAGCCGAAGGTGAGGGTTGACAGTCGGAACAATTTGCAATGACGGTTCCGCACGTGTACTGAACAACTATTTTTAATAAAGTTGCGAAAATATGAAGCAATTTAATACAGAAACTTTTTGGAAATTGGCGCCAACCGTAAAAAATTCTACTGAAGACTATGAATTTTTTTTAGTAAAAACTTCGTGGTTGGTTTTTTCTTTTTAATAGACATTATTTTGACAGTTGGGGAAGAGAACGGACGAGTTCGGAAATGGTAAAGAAAAAGATCCAGTATGTAATAGCCATTAACATAATTGAGATATTATACACAAACTATTTGCAAATACGATATGTAAAAAATGATATGATTTTTCCTCTTGGTGGCGCTACTGTTACTTTATTCCATTGGAACCTTCCCCAAATTTTGAAGTGTTCTTGATGGAAAAGAATTCGAAATTTCAACGGGCAATGTATATGTCGCCGCCAACTAATCAAATCAACCGTCTAATTTAACGCCTAACTTAACGTCTCATTGTAATAAAGCTCTGTCTAAAACGTTTGACTACTTGGCTGATCGAAATCTAGCCTCTTTATTAAAAGGCTGATAGTAAATTAATTTTTTAAATAAACAATTTGTATATTTTGCTGCAGTTCAGATTATACAGATTACATTCTTACCTATGATTTGTTATTATAGGTAAGAAGGTTTGTTATAGGTTAAGCAACTGTTATTATATAAAGGTGATTTGCTATAAGTGATATGTCTCCTAACAGTTCAGTTTCAAATCACTTGCGTAGTTATACATTTAACGGGACTGATCTAATTATTTATTAGCTTAATTTACCACGTTTCGGCGATGATGCAGTTGTCGTCGTGGTCATAGGTTAACTGAAGTAGCGAATACTATATTTTGGTCACCCTATGAAAGCAGACGGCGCCGTCTATTATAGTAATAATCACTTGGCTAGCCACCATGAGCCAGGTTATGTTTCGTTCAATCACAAGCCTGAATGACCTTCAGCCCTTTAATTGGATGCCATCGCCTAATGAACGGCCTAGGCAGTTAATTCGACAGCTATTTTTTCCAGTTGGCGGTGACATATTCAAAACTATTCATTTAAATTCTTAATGAATCTCAAACAAGCGTAGCGCTGGCATACTGTATAGGTAAGTACTTATAAACTTACGCTTTATAACGTAAGATCGCTGAAACACATCAACATTGACATTTTAGTTGCAGTCGGCCGTAATGCAACGGAATACAGCGCATGGATGTATAGGATGATGTTCTACCGACTGTACTATAATTTTAGATATTATATTAACCCGAAAATTGATTTCTTAGCAAAATTTTATAGACAAAGTAGTTTGTTATGGTCTCTAACACTATGAATTTTATTAGTAGGTACAAGAAGACATTTTTTTCAGCCCAAATGTAATAAATTATTAATCACATACTCATTCAATTAAACATGACTTTACTGGCACCAACAACACAAATAAACCAGTTGTTAGATTAGGTTAGAGATTGGACACACTCCGGCACCTTAGAAAAAGGGCCGTCCGACGGTAGGTAGGTACCGTAGACTTCATGCAATAGGAACATATTAGAAAATCAAAAGAATTACCTGAATAAGCCATTGGTCTAGACATCGAACTCAAGCGAAACCCAGGAGATGCTACGGACAAAAGATGTGTGATGTAATAAGAAAAAATGTAAAACCGAGTACTGTTTATGAATAACCTATAGAAACACACTGTGTGTTATACATAGTATATAGACAATTTTATTGTTTTTTTACCTGTTTACCATGCGACGGTAGCGGAGCGATAGAATGCCAGCTTCTCATTCGGAAGGTCGTTGGTTCGAATCCCGCCATATACAAGTGACTTTGTTTTCTAAGTTGTGAATGAAAACATCATGAGGGAACCTAAGCGTCCGAGGTGTTACCATGCCTCAGCGCTTGAAATTGCCAATCCGCGGTGGGCACGCGTGGTGATTAAGCCCATACTCTCACTGAGAGAAGGCATGTGCCCTGCATTGGGACGAATATAGGATACATAAATTGCCTGTTTTCAGATAGCACTGGCCACGAAAGTGCTACTGTGCAAACTTTTATACCAATGCGCTGTCATACGCCGTGTTCTTACCATAACTTAAAGTTATACGGCCTATTTTTATTAATAAATAAAAATACGATTCCTCTAAAGTTAAATAAACGTCTAATTCCTTAGACGTTTATTTCATCTGTGGATACGTAATTTCCTTGTAAAATCTCCATCACAGACTATTTTAATCGGCGTTAATCGAGTGCTTTAAGGAATCGTGTTTTTATAAATAAGACCGTTGGTCACCAAATAAACACCAAAATCTTTGTTCGCGAATATATAATGTTGTGATTAAAATCGCATCAACACTCAGAAGACTTGAAAGGAAACATAAAACAAGAGAAAATTCTCTGATTTTATGGAAACATACAATGAGAGAATTTTCTAAATACTTAAATGATAAATATCTGTAGGAAATTAAAAATTAAGAAAATTCCATGACCACTTTTTTTTTACTCTTGACCCACCATATTAAGAACTGCTAACAAAAACGCTGATGTTCTTTCGTTTTTAGGGTTCCGTACCCTAAGGGTGCCAAACGGGACAAAGGGACAAAGGGTGCCAGACTTCACTGTCTGTCTGTCTGTCTGTTGTCTGTCACCAGGCTGTATCTCATGAAAAGTGATAGCTAGGCAGTTGAAATTTTCACGGATGATGTATTTCTGTTGCCGCTATAACAAAAAAAGAATGAAATAAATATTTAAGGGGGGCTCCCGTACAACAAACGTAATTTTTTGTCGTTTTTTTGCTCGATATTAGTGCCGGCAACAGGTAGACGCTTGAAATATTTACAGATTATTATTTAGTTCTATATTCGCTTCAAAAATAAATAATTAAATTAAAATAAAATAAATATTTAAGGGGGGGCTCCCATACAACAAACGTGTTTTTTTGCCGTTTTTTATCGATCGATGTGGCTAATGTTGTATAGATAATGGTATGGAACCCTTCGTGGGCGTTTTTTATTTTCATGAACAATCTCACTATAATATTTGGTGGGCAGTTATAATTAAATGAAAACCGGACAAGTGCGAATAGTTCAGGAATCGAGTCTCGCAGTTTTTTCCGAGCTATTTCCGAACTTTAAGGCGACAATTTTTTTTATTATTTAATAACAAATATATAGTTACCAGATGTTTTCCCTATTCAAATCAACCTGGAGACTATTATTTAAATGCAATGAAATACGTATCACACGTAATTACTGCATTCTTAATGACTATCATCGATCTCATATGATCAATCTCTACCCCCTAATATTTCAGAAACGTGACACTTTAGGGTACCATATGACCACAAGTTTTTTGTTTGTATAAGTATCTTCTACCCACATTTAACACCTTCATCGTGCCCGGAAACTTTGAAAAAAAAAAATCAAAATGACGGCGGGTGGACTCAACTTCCGTAGAAAAATGCACAAACCCCTTTCATAGTTCTAGATCAACGGAAAGTACCCTATAAATTTTAATTCCCATGAGTGTCATAATATAAGTTTTTGCGGCATAAACGGCCGTATCTTTTTTTAGGGTTCCGTTATCCGACAAGAACCCCTTATAGTTTCCCCGTGTCCGTCTGTATGTCTGTCTGTCTGTCAGTCCGCGGCCTAGCGCAAATACCGGTGGTACTAGAAAGCTGTAATTTGGTAAGTGTACATATTTATCACGCCGACAAAGTTAAAGAATAAAATGTTGGAAAAACAAAATTTTTACTGTACCTAGGGGAGGTACATGAAAAGTGGGGATGATTTTTTTTCTCGTCTACCCCATCATGTGGGGCATCGTTGGATTGGTCGTTGAAAAATAATTATGGGTGGATAAAAAAATCCTCTTTCTACGCAACCCTACATTGCGCGTGGCCCGAAACGCACTTGGTCGGTTTTCTTACGTTAACTTAGAAGTTTGATTTTTTCACAGCTTCATGGGACTTTAGACCTGAGTATATGGTTTTAATTTCAAACTCCATACCTCCACGCGTTCCCGAGATAACGGGTCTTGACAGACATACGGACGGACCGACAACAAGGTAATCCTATAGGGTTCCGTTTTTTCCTTTTGAGGTACGGAACCCTAAAGAAGTAATAGTACGAATTACCTTGATGAAACGCTGAGCTAGCTAGCGAGAATCTCTGTGGCCCAGGACCTACGGACAAAACATACAAGGTGTAATAAGAAATAAAAATGTAACGCCGAGAATTCTAGAAGTCCAGAGAAGAGTAAGAAAAGAAAAAGAAAGAGTTGAAAAACACGTTTATTAATGAATTTTCTTTGAGCGGACTATTAAGAATGCCTTTTTTAAGGTTCCGTAGTCGACAAGGAACCCTTATAGTTTCGCAATTTCCGCCCTCCTTCCACTTTGATCCACAGTGGCGCTCCACATGTGGATCCTTTGAAACTAATTGTTCCTCTTAAATCCACATGTGGATCCTTTGAAACTAATTGTTCCTCTTAAATCCACATGTGCATCCTTCGTCCGTCTGTCTGTCTGTCCGCGGCCTAGCTCAGAGACGATTAGTACGAGAAAGCTGAAATTTAATACATATTAATCACGAAAACAAAACGGTACAATAATTTTTTTAAAAATTTACCCTCTACATTTAAATTAGGGATGCAATTTTTTTTTTCGCCCACACAATAGTTGAGGTATTGTTGGATTGGTCGTTAAAAATATTGTGGGTGTAGGAAGATCATTTTTTGATTAGGGTTCCGTTTGTGAAATATAAGGCTTTAAAGCGCAATTTTTTGTCTGAGTAGGGCGTCCCCCTCTCCCTCTCCTGGCTAAACGGTTAATTGTAGAAACGTGAAAGGGTAGGGTAGTAGCAAATATAATAAACTTATCACGGCTAAGTAGGCATTGCGAGTTAACGAGTAATAGGCGACCAATTTATAGAAAGAAAATTTCATACAAAATCCATTGAAAGTTACGTTGATGAAGTTGTAAGTTCTGTAAAGCACATAAACCCCCTCTTTCTACGGAGCCATACACATTGCGTTGCCCGACACGCACTTGGCCGGTTTTCAACATTGCACCAAGTTATTGTTAACTAACAACAAGGTTTGGTTTTTAGGGTTCAGTACCCGAAGGGTACCAAACGGGACCCTATCACTAAGACTTCACTGTCCGTCTGTCTGTCTGTCACCAGGCTGTATCTCATGAACCGTGATAGCCAGGCAGTTGAAATTTTCACAGATGATGTATTTCTGTTGCCAACAAATGTATATTTTTGCCGTTTTTTGCTCGATAATAATAACGGCAATAGGTAGACGCTTGAAATATTCACAGAATATTTATTTCTACATTCGCTTCCAAAATAAATAACTAAATTAAAATAAAACATATATTTAAGGGAGGCTCCCATACAACAAACGTGATTTTTTGGCGTTTTTTTTATCTTTGTGTCTAATGTTGTGTAGATAATGGTCTCGCACTTGGCCGGTTTTTTATATCGCTTGTTAGATTTTCTCACATAAATATATGGATAGAGGGTCTACTAGTTATCGATACGGTCGATTATCACTATATACAGCTTTTTAAAATAAAGGGTGTCCCAAAATTAACACAAGGAATTTTTTTGATACTCGTAGAATTACATCTTGTATAATTTAAAATTCTTTTTTTTACTGATTAGTATGAGTTAAATTATAAGAAAAAGAAGACAGTGCCGGTACGAAACGTTCTCTAGATAATTTTAGTACCTATCCGACCTTATTAAGTAAAACATAAACATTAAACATAGACATTTACATACAGGCACATACATTGCTTCTGGCCCCACACTAGGATACCCTGTGTCGTGGGAACCAGAAACAACGACATCACAAACATGTAAACATCCAAGACCTGGGGTTTTTTAAGTAAAACTATGTAAATCAATATTCATATTTGCACCGACTACCCGTCTTACTTTTCCTTAAGCAACTCTCCATCGTCGTTTGGAAGAAATTGCTATAAGCAATAAGGCCGCCAATTGTACTGTATTTTTGTAAATATTTTATGTTTCCCTTTTTCCTGGTACAATAAAAAATATTCTTACCTTATGTTATCTATTTTACACATAGAGTAAAAAGTTGTTTCATTTGCCATGTTCTACTGATAAGTTGACAACACGTAAAAAATCTACCAATAGATGTAAAGAAAGAAGAAAAATAGATAGTTTATTCTGGCTATACATCCAGCCCATTAAGGCTGGGTTCTCTGACATTACCCCTAAATCAGGTGTTTTAAAATACACTGTATTCTCTAATGGTTAGTATTTAAAATCTGAAAAAATGTATATTATTTTTCAATTATCCTTATCTAGGGCCGTCGGCCATTATTTTTATGATTTTTGAAACCTTATAGCATCAAAAAAAATCGCGAACATGAGTCTCAATTATAACTAGATATGGTTTTATTTGGGCTGTACTGAGTTTTGGATAGTAAAAATATACCAAAATTACTATTATTATATGACGTCGGTATTAATAGCATTTGTATTTCAGTAATTTCAAAAATGCCTACTTTTCCCCCGACTATTTGCTCGCGCAGCGCAATAAGTCCCATGAAAATCAGTGCGCTCGGAGAACCCGGCCTTAATGATAGAGTTTAATTAGAATAAAATTAATTACCCAGTGTCAAGCAAGTCCCGTGGTGTCAAGCGATGGATCATGATGATGCTTTCACCTGTAATAAATATGCTGTAACCCGTATGGGAATTATGGTAATAACCACACACTAAAACTGAAACCCTAATGAAAACGTGCTATCGCCAGGATTAAACATATTTTTATGGATTTGACAAAGCCCGATCGCTTCAGTAAAAAGACTTGTTCTTTCCAAATTAAGGACCAAATGATCTTATGAGACCCACCACCAATGATATTAGGTAGTAATAATCATATCATTGGAGACCACAAACATAACTCATATAAAAACTTATTTCGATCGGGCCGAATCAAAAGTCAGTGTAAATCTAGAGAACATATAAGCATTTCTTTCTCTACTTGTGCTTTCAAGCTTCAGACCACGTGATCGGGTGCTGGTCCGATACTGATAGTGGAAACTTTAAAACCCTTTCGGCCGCTACCGCAACTGAGTTTCGTAACCAGGTGCGAAAGAAGAATGAAAACTCCTTGTTCGCAACCAGTTGCGAAAGAATACCTTTTATTCTTCGTTCGCAACTATAGGCATAATGCATTTGTTTTTCGCAACCAGTAGCGGTGCAGGATTTTCTGTTCTTTATTCGCAACCTCATACTTTTTCGAGTGCGTAGGTACTTAGTACTAGTTGAAATAAATGGTTGTTATCTAATCTTGACAATTCTGCCATAATGACTTATAATTTATGTTGTGCATCACTGTTGTGCTATGCATCATTTAAATGTAATAATGTCTTCATCTAATATTTTTCCGACCTCAAGCAAATTAGATTTTATATCAACTAAACGAGGAGGAACAAAACTGCTATACGACGGGCACCGGTTCCACCGTAAGAAAATTTATGTAAACGGGGACTCATTTTGGAAGTGTTGTAATGAAACGATTTGCAAAGGGAACTTAACATTGAATCAGCGAAATGAGATTAAAAAAATTAAAGAACATGATGCAAACTGTACGGCCAGCCATGCCAAAAACATAGTACTAAAAGAATACGATCAACTGAAACAGATAAGCAGCTGTAATTTTCAATCAATACAACAGCAATACGACAAAGTGGTCAAGCAAATAAACGATAGCGGTATCCAACTTCTAGAAGAAGTACCAAAATACAGTAGTGAACGTAACAAAATATTAGGTGCTCCTAAAGTACGGTTTGTAAACCCAAGCGACGTTGTTGTACCTGCAAAGTATACTGAGTTTTTATTGGCGGATTATGACGATGATTCCCAAAGAATAATTGTGTTTTGTAGCAAAGAAAATAGAGAGCAAATTAGAAAGTATCATCATTTTTTTGCCGACGGCACGTTTAAAAGTTGTCCAAAAGGATTTAAACAATTATATACTATACATGGGTATAATGAACAAAACAAGTGTGTAACGCCACTATTATTTTGTCTGATGTGCGATAAGAAAATGAAAAGTTACGAAATACTGTTCAACTTGATAAAGACCACATTATCCACATGGGTACCGAAAAAAATTACGATGGATTTTGAACTTGCTGCTATTCATGCCATCAGAAGAGTATTCTCAACAATTGTTTTTCGTGGATGTTACTATCATTTTAACCGATGCCTCTGGAGGAAGGCTAAGGCTCTCAATATCAATACAAGACCTAAGAAGAGGCACGTCGCTAGATGTATAGGACTAGCTCGCTTACCGCAAAATTTCATAAATACAGGATATCGATATGTTATGGCAAGGAGTCCAGTATGTATAGAAATAAATAAATTTAATGCCTACTTTAAGAAGCAATGGGTTTCAAAAGATAAAATAGAGAAAGAATGTTGCTGTCATGATGAAGCTATTAGAACTAATAATAATATAGAAGGTTGGCATGCAAAAATTAATAAATACGTTGGCCGCAAAAATCCCACTCTGGCTCATTTGCTTCACGTTTTGGAGACTGAGTCTACGTCCTTTGACCTCAGAAAAGTTAGCAAGAAGAAAAACAAAGAGTACGAGGAAATTGATAAAGAAATAACCTCGGCAATAGAAGAGTTGAAGAGCGGAATAATAAGTGTCGGTCATTGTATCGAAATAATTTGCCCATATGTAATATGGTAGTTCGATACCATGACCGACGCTTATTATTAATCCACTAAGGCCTGCCGGCCTGCGTCTAAGATTGATAATATAAAAATAAAGTCTCATTATTATTTGATTGTTTTTCTTGATTGTGCTAAGCTACTCGTAGTATTGGTGTTCCACACTTAAACTTAAAAAATCTTAGTAAATCCACTTGTAACTAATAAGTAGAGCCATTTAACATGTAATATTACTGATATTGGTTGCGAATTAGGACTACGCTTTTCTTTTTTCTCAACCACATATTTGCAAAGTCCTTTTTCGAAACCAAGTTGCGAAAGAAGAATAAAAGGTATTCTTTCGCAACTGGTTGCGAACAAGGAGTTTTCATTCTTCTTTCGCACCTGGTTACGAAACTCAGTTGCGGTAGCGGCCGAAAGGTTTAAAACAGCTCAGAATCACTTGCAGGTTGCCTACAATACAGGCACACTAATATACTCTGTGGTCCATTCTGATCCAATATTGTGACTTATAGCACTGTTAGTACGAGAAAGGGACTGGATAAATATTTAGATACAATTACTTATTAGGTAAACTATAAAATAACTAACTAATAAATAACTATTAGCCTCTATCTCACACAATAAGGATGGGTTTATTGTTAAAGCGAGAAGCAAATAGTTGTTCAGTCCCTTTCTTTTATTGACAAAGTTACATCAATATTTGCTGCTCAATATCAGATTAGAATAAAACTTCAATTACACTTCAATTGCACCTCAGGTCCGCTCAGCTCACGAGTTTGTAAGTTCCTTGTAATAGTTTACCAGTCATACCCGCAATATCTACTGTTACTCGTTCAGATGCCCATAAAAAAAGCTTCCAATCGGTCACAATGAAACGCGATGTGACCGAATTATCCTAACATCAGGTACGTATGGTTGAGAGTTTGAGATACCCACTCCATAGCTTGCGAAAGGAAAGCGCAGCGCTTAAAAACGTAAGGGTTTACGTAAAAATACGTGCTGATCACCTATAGAATTTTTTTCGCCCTTATACATTTGTAAGAACGATTTGTTTGCATTTTTTTGTTGATGAACAAGTATTTATTTTCCTAATCATTACTTTCCAAGATCAAACATTTATTTTGCTAATAAGTTTACAAAACATAATGATGCGGTCGCTTTGAAGTCTTTTGTTTTTTGTTTTGAAGTCTTTTGATGTGGAGCCACCTCCCGCAACCACGGTGTCTGACCGCAACTAGTCATTCGCAAGCAGTGTGAGAAGTTTAAATGTACAAGATTAAGGCAAAATCACACGGTTCACTTTTTATATCAGTACAAGTAACAACCACCAAGCAGTGACATTACACACAGGAAAAATAACCATTTCATTACTTTTAATAATTTTTCGTTCATTTCTGTCTTTCATTCCGCTTCATACACTCGGAATAAATCATGTTAACGTCTAATTAATTCCTGATTCGACCACGCAGTGAAACTCCTAGCATAGCCTCTCCATTGCTCGTTGGGCTACCTTAAGCCTTCTTATGAGGCCCGTAGTCAGCGACCAGGTCTAACATCCATAAGTCATCACTGGCAACACACATTGGTTATATACACCTTTGTCTTATATACGCGAAAATGTGCATTAGTTTCCCGAACGCTGCGAGTTGGATTCGACGAGTGACCTCTTTCTCGAAGTTGGCCTTACCTAACTGGACTGTATGTCCCAGGTTATACATAGTGGTTCGAGGTACTTCGAGGTCAGAATCGCTAACGCTGATTGGGTGCTACATGGGAGTTTGACATTTTCTTAGTCTTGTCCATGGTCATTTTAAGACCCTCTCTGTTAGAAGCTCTGTTCAGGTCATTGCTTCGCTTGCCCAACTTGGCGTCAAAGCCCCAATCACAAATGTATAGTGAGTTTTAGAGATGTAGAGGGCTTTTAGAGGGCTTTAGAAATGTTCTCATACATTAACTCCTCTTCCTCGTCTGGATGTTTCGAGGTCGGAGCGTAAACCTGGATCACCTGCAACGAATACCGTTTGGTAACTCTGAGTCTAATACACTACCCTGCTCGAAACGGTCTCGATCTTGATAATGCTGTTGATGAGGGACTTGTGGACGATAAACCATCGACGCCTGTGGTCGCCTTCCCGATGGTACAGCAAGCTGCCGGATTTAAGGATAATCGTGTCGTCGCCCTCTCTATGAACTTCTGACAATATACCAACGCAACTTGCCGATTTCCTCTTTCAGCTCCTCCAATTTTGCGTCAGTCCTCAATGCCTTCGTGTTGTATGTAACCAGGTCCCGTCGTCGTTTTTGGTAGTCGGATCTCTGCCGGGGATTCTTCTTACCCCTTAGCCCGCCGTTACCATGACCGCTACCGTAGCCAGGAATAGCGGGGCCGCCGGGGACTGGGGGGCTGGGTATTTTAGACCTAACCATGAAGGGTTTTGCCATAATCGCCACGCTTGGCAGGGGGGGTTGGCGATCGCAGTATGCGGTTGGAATCTCAGGAAGACGCTGCTGCCCGTCTCATGGTAATTTATTTCCTTAGTCGCCTTCTCCGACATCCACGGAATGAAATGGAGTAACGCTATTCTTAATCCGGCGCCACACGGAGCAACAACACCAAATTCGGTTTACGTAATTGCATTTTGCCTTCTGTATTGTATACAGTATAACGCAGAAACCGACTAGTGGTTCTGCCTCTTGCTCGAAATGTACGGAAATATGTGTGAGCAAGCGGCAATTAGCTGCTGAAACTTTTTTCATTTGTCCGCGCTACAAAAATGAACGATATATTCTTTTTGTTCCACTAACCCGTGCTGAGGACAATTTTAAAAACCTATTTAGAGGCTAAAAATTCCACCTATTCCGGGACTTACAAACTTCTCTGTATTACAACTCGAGGCTCTTTACATTATGTAAAGAGGCTCGAAAGTTCGCCGATGCCTGCACTTGCCCATTAGCTTGGGAGAGCGCTGGCACGGTTGGCTAACCGCTGGCTAAAGGTCGCGGGTTCATTTTTAGCCTCTAAATAGGTTTTTAAAAATGAACATAATTTTGGCCATGTCGTGTGATCGAGGAATGAAACGGAAAGTGAACGATGACTCGAGTAAACATTCATCTGATTGAATCGTCTGATTTTGCCTTTACGGTTTGACTTGGGAACAAACGCTCGCGAGCTGAGTTGAGTACGAGCGCAGCACTGGACCCCTCACGTAATTCGACGAGCTCGTCCTCCTCTTGTGCATACGCTTCTTCTAACGACACCAGATCCGAAGGCCCCGACTGCGGCAGGTCGAAAGACGCTGATACGGCCGAGCCTGCGCGGTTTAAGGCACCCTCTGAGCGGCAGACCATGCAAGGGTTGTTGTTTTTATAGCGGATGTTATGACCTGAGTTGACACTGGCGCTCTTTACAACTTATTGGCTTTAATAGCCATTGACTTTATTCAGGATAGTTCGGATTTCTGGTAATGGATCCATTACCCTGAAATTCGAATTATCCTGAATTTGAGGTCCGTTGTTTTGGTTTAAGGGTTTGTATGAGGTGGGCTGGGCTCAGGTTTAGGGCCATTCACTATATAGAGTGTCTGGAACTACCATATGAGGACGCCAATAACGTTTTAAAGACCGCTAGTATGTGAAGGGACATCATGCAAAAAAAATATCTCATCGGAGTGTTGGAAGATTAATAATACCTACAGTTACAAAGATTTTTCTCTGCTACTAATACTTTTCAAACGAGTATAAACTGTCGAAGAGTAATCTTAGTCACATAGTACAAAAACGGTACATACAAATTAGGCACAAAGAAGTTGCTAGCGACGCCTTGTGAAGTATTTACCAATATACAGAGCTATGTCGCAAGTTGTCCATTGCGTAGACCGGAGTATCAATTTGGCGCATTTTAGTATTGCCAGAGGCTTTAAATTATAGCTGTAAATTTAACAATAAGTGATTTACGGATAGTAGCGGAATCGAACTTTCTGGACGTAATACCATTAATGGGATGTAAGTAAACTAATTTAGGCAAAAATGAACCATAATGTGCGTTAGATCATGCACATGGAGACGTAAGTTTTTGAGTGTTGATCAAGATGATATCGCGTATCACATGCAAACTTGCAGCTAAATATTGACAAAATCCGTTTCAATACTAATGGTCTACAACTCACGTTCTATTTTTCTATCTGTATTTGTTAAAACAAACTTTGAGCTCAGCAATAGTGAAGACAGTAATGTCAGTCAAGGGAATGCGAGGAGGGAACTTACTATGATGCCCCGAGAACTGCGCGGCGAGGAAGTTGGATGAGAGTCCTGGTGCGCCGTAGTTCGCCACCAGAGCTGCCGAAAATAGTGACATTCAGCCATACTTCCACTAGTGGGAGGGAGCAGGGGACGAGTCTATTTAATGCACAGTTCTTACTATGTAGAGTGATATTAGCTCGAGCATGGTTGTTTTATTCTGGATACTATGGTCTTCTAAAATACCTATACTTCAAAACACTACAGCACTAAAAAGTTAGAAATAATTTAAAGGTATTTCTTAAATTATTTCTAACTTTTTAGTGCTGTAGTGTTTTGAAGTTGGTTTTAATTTTTTATTTAAAATTTTTACACTTGCAACCTATGTATCGACTACACGCTGAAGACTTTGAACGCCCTGCGCGTTCAATATAATAATGCGCTGAGAAACATTCTCAACTGGGGCTGTCAAGACTTCAGGGGTGTTTGGAGACGCGCAGACAAATGGCTTTCACGCGATCTTCAGGAGCAGGACAGCGTTTCTGTTGCTCAGGGACCATGGCGTTCCTTTTCTGAGACATTGGATGAAAATGCATGTTTCAAAAACATTAGTATTTTAAGTCTGAATTATTTTATGTTAAACTAATATCTAACACAGGTTAAGCTTGTACTAACAATTATGGATCTTTGGTCGGGAATAAACATACATTATTGTTATCATTGAATTTTAAGTAGGGCACTTTAAAATATAGTATGTTATTATATATTTTAAAGTGCCTACGCTATGTGTCCACGCTGTTTTTCTATTATACTCACGCGTGGCGAAAGACAGCGGCCTTGCTGCGGACAAGAGAAAATACATGTTAATGTAATCCACACACAAGTATACAATATATGTAAAGGACTTGAAAAGGCTAAGTTTCGAGTTTTATTTGTCCATTTTTTCTCCAAAATGATCTAGATTTTGAAAAGAACGCCTAGTTTAACTTGTAACGTTCACTAAGTCGCAGGTTATGTGCTACTGTCAATAAAAAAAATTTATTTGATTTTGACCTTTGCCCTGCAGTGGGACACCCGTATTATGGATGCTACAAAAAAAACATAAGCTGTAAGTACAAGAACATATTTTATACAAAATTATGTTTTACCAAATTATTAAAAGTGCTTATACTGGATATGACTTTAGATCAAGTTTATTTATATGATGCAACAATCTTTTCTCCTTTTTGCCGGCTGCTTTTCATACCACGTTTTCTAAAAACCTCGCTATTACCAAAACTCGCAGAGTTCGTAGGGAACTTAGGAAAGCCACACATAAAGCATTTATTGATTGATTAAATGGTTAACTAAAGAGAGACCACATAGAGTGACCAACTATGCGACTCTCACAATAATAATAATTTTTATTTGTACAATCTACAATTTTAAAAACCTATTAACCACTTTACCAAAGGCCCGTGCTGAAAATCAGTGCTGTGGGCAAAACCGCAGTGTATACTGAGCTCGAGGCCATTTTACCGCTGCATAGACATACCCTGGGTCCCTTATTGTTTTGGGATTATTTTTGTTTTTTTTTTTTCATATTCAATTGTTTGTCCGTTTTAATCATTGTAAAATGTATGTCTTTGTGGTGTTAAATAAATGTTTTTCTTCTTCTTCTTCTTCTTCTTCTTCTTCTTCTTCTTCACTTGCCATAAGCTCAGTTGGGAGAGCGCTGGCACGGTTAGCCAGAGGTCGTGGGTTGAAGTCCCGGCATGGGTGGAATTTTTAGCTTCTAAATAGGTTTCTGAACTTGTCCTAAGCACGGATTAGTGCAACATAGAATACAATCTACAATTTTTACGCGTGGTAATTAAGTCCATACTCTCTCTCTTAGAGAAGACCTGTGCCCCGCAGTGTGACTTAAATATGCTACACAAAAAAAACACTACAATTTTTATCCTAAAGTTGTATACATTGTCATGATACAAGAAGACGAACTTCTGACCCTAAAACCAGCAAAAGAACCTGTTTGCTTAGCATGCGCGTTTTGACTCTCTCTCGACGTCGAGTGAGAGACTTAGAAGTACTTGCCATGTCGAAAGTGCGAGCGTGGTAGCCGAGACTCGAGATAGTCAATAGAGTGCGGTCTTGTCTACCAAAAAGTAGTTATTGCCATATTAAATAAAAGTGTTGTATTTCTGCCTGGCAACCCTGTAAAAATTGTTATCAGTTTTTTCCGACAGTGGAACTTCACTAGAAAGTTACGAATTGCGTTTCGTTCCTACGCCAGCAATGAGTCAAAACCATTAATTTTTATTTGATTTTTTTAATGAGCACGCTTTACAATAGTAGTAACAAAACGCATTCCTGTAATTTTCCGTGGTTTTCTTGTTTTTCTTTGCTTGAACTGGGTTCTTTTTAAAAGATTAATAGTTCTATGCACTAAGTATGGAAAAAATTAAGAAACGAACATCAAAAGGAAAGTATAATACAGCAAGAACACAAAAAACATTTCTGTTAAAAACGTTTCTGTTGAATTATATGGTCTCGAAGCCTTGTCTTCACCTCCGGGGGTACTAGACATGTCTCGGTCGTATATGTCAAAATTAGTGTCTAACTCGGCCGAAATTATCTCGGCAATGCCGCCATGTTACCAGTTGTAGACAAGTCTCGGTCGTCTCCATCTCGGTCGCGGTCGCCATGCTAACGTCGAGACATCTCGGGCTCGACAGATAAATTGACAGATTTGCATAGAGAAGGGCATTTCTCGAGCGTGGCATGCTAAGCGTACTGGATCGTTAGGTCTCTATCAGATATTGGTTGACAACTGTATTTTGAGACTATGTATAGTCCGCACAGAACTTTTTGACGGTAACGTGAACACAGTCACAGATCGTCTGCACATCGCTTACTGTCTTTACGGTAACCGCCAAAAAGATTTGTGCTGACTATAATAGCGCGTAAAATAAAATAAAGAAGAATGTCGATTATCCGAACGACCGCTTAACCGAACTGGCTATACAAACCACGCGCCTCGATTCTCCCCACTACCTTTTTCAAAGAAGAGGAAGTGGATCAGGGCACCAAATATTATGAATAGTTAAATTGTACACCTCGTGACTGACAAAACTGACGGATGGGCTTGCTTCGGCAGGCGCAGATTAAATATTTCTTTAAGCGTTAATAGTACCTAATGTGATTGAAATTATTATATAAATATGGCTTTTCTTGGTGAGTTGGTACGATTATCCGAATAAACTGATTTTCCGAACACCCGTGTCCCCGAATTACTTCGGATAATCGACGTTCTACCGTAATAACAAACAACACTCACTGTTCTGGCTTTTGTCGACCGACTCTGCGTCGACCGCGTCAGTGGCGTTCGGCTTGACGACCACCAGTGACGTCAGCGGGGTTACGAACTCGTACTGCGGACGGAACGAATGATTAGCTGCTGACCACGGTTGGGTTTCGTGACAGGTTTTTCTTTCATTCCACTACGCCTAGCAGTTACCCGCATTTAGGGTTCCGTATCCAAAGGGTAAGGGACCCTATTACTAAGACTCCGCCGTCCGTCCATCTCATGAACCGTGATAGTTAGACAGTTGAAATATTCACAGATGATGTAGGTATTTCTGTTGCCGCTATAACAATACACACTAAAGACAGAATAAAATGAATATTTAAGGGGAGCTCCCATACAACAAACGTGATTTTTTTTCCCGTTTTTTGCTCGATATTAATAACGGCAAAAGGTAGACGCTTGAAAAATTCAAATGTTGTAGAGAAAGATAATGGTACGGAACCCTTCGTGCGCGAGTCCGACTCGCACTTGGCCGGTTTTTTTATGTAAGTGCAATAAAAGTACCAATAAATAAATAAATAATGCTAAGCTTTCGTAAGCTAGAAGGAGACTCAAGATAGTATCCCAATAAGGCCGCCTATTGTACTGTGTTTCTTAGCAAATGTTAATCCCATGAGCTCTGGTGTACAATGAGGAATATTCTTATCTTATCCCAAAAACATAGTACAATCACCTTGAGAGCCAGCTCCAGGGCTCTCTTCTCCGGCGTTTCCTTCTTCTCCTTATCCCCAGCTGGTTTGGCGTCGGCCGGAGGTGCCTCAGTCGGAGTATCCTTGTCCTCAGCAGCATCACGCTCGTCCAGAAGCTGCTTAATGGTGAGGTAGACCCAGAGCCTCTCCAGAGGGAGATAGACGTCCTTCGCGCGGGGCACCGGGATCTTCGGGAAGATCTCGTAGCGTTTCTGGAGAATGAAACACGTATTTGGGAAAAAGAAGGCGGAGGGTCGGCCTCGATTCATTTCTGACGGAATCTCTTTCTGACTATTCGTAAGATTATTTTGGTGATGAGAGTAGGGAGACAAATGTTTTAATCGCATCGTAGAAGCCATGTTACAAGATAATGTTGATAAATATTTTTTTCTACGACTAATAATTTTAGGAATATATAGATATAACTCGCATAGTATAAGAAAGAGACTGAATAACTAACAGGTACTTTATTAAACGTTTCACAGGTCAGATCGTGATTATTTATAACGTAAAATACTCTCTCTCTCACACTCGTCCATATTGGACGGCACTATGTCAAGAGCGAGAAGCAAACTGGACTGGAGTACTTTCTCTAATTACCAGTGATATAAGAAATCTTACCCTCGTGAACCCATCGTCGACGCCGCAGAAGGCATGCACTTGAGGGGTCAGCTCACTAGCGGTGTCGAGCAAACGACCGGCCACAACCTCTTCAGATCCCAAGTAGAAGGTGCGGAACTTGTGCTTGGTCAGCGAACTTTCCTTCACCTGTTGACAGGGTACAAAACAATGGGGATGGTGTGCGATAAAGTGGTATAAATAATAATAATAATAATAATGATAATAATGGAGAACTTGCAATAAATATGTTTTAATACAAAAACGTGGTAATTTTTAGGGTTCCGTACCCAAAGGGTAAGGGACCCTATTACTAAGACTCTGCTGTCCATCCGTCGGTCCGTCCGTATGTCACCAGGCTGTATCTCTATTCTATTCTATTCTTGTTTTGTATGGCACTTGTACTGTGCGTGACTAGGACAGTAAATTCCGCCAATATCATGTGTTGAAATAGGAAACAGTAGAGCAAGTTAAAATGTACGGTGGTATTTATGACTCTACATTCAAAATAATCGCGTACCTTGGCTTGATGAAGTTTTTAACACATACTAATGTTACATTTATTATAGTTATAGTTTTATTATGTTAGTTTTAATAAATCTACTTAGAATATTTACAAGAGGAGTATTTACATGGGTTAGGAGGAAGTTAGTATTAACCGGACGAGGAAAGGAAGGGGGCAACATGTCGTATAAGGAGAGCTGATGATTGGGACATTGGAGTAAGATATGGTCAGCAGAACCCTCATCGAGTCCACATTCACATAGGGAGTTATAGGCTGTATCTCATGAACCGGGATAGTTAGACAGATGAAATTATCACAGATGATGTATTTCTGTTGCCGCTATACAACAAATACTAAAAACAGAATAAAACCTTAAATCGTCAAGGATAAAATTCTGAAATAAATACAGGAACATAAAGAACATGTAAGGATTATGATTATTAAAAAGTATATTTAAAAAACTTAACCCTGAAAAACCCCAAAAATATATGTTGATGGTTTTATTATTATTTTTTCTTGAGTTTTATGTGTCTTTCTATGGTTTTTTTTTCGGCTGGCAACCCCAGACCGAACAGCTGACTTCAAAAGCAGCTCAGGAGTTTTATTTCAAATATTTAGTGTATTTAGAGTCCAAATAAACGTAAATTCATTTAACAGTACATAATAGAGCAGTTACAATAAAATTCAATAGTGAAAATCAGACAAATACAAGACAAACGTACTATAATTGTACCGGGCCGCCGAACTGTCAAACGGTTCGAATTGCAGCGACTAAACCGGGGAAGTATTGTTTTAATCCTGTATCTTGCACCTCATACTACACTCCTTACTGCTTATTGATTGATTATAAAACCAATGTCACTCGTATGTTCTACCCACTAGGCTACCGCCGCTATAAACTAATAATAATAATAATAATGTGTAGTGCTTAAGAACAATTGTCATTACGGGTCACTGTTATTTATAAAAACACTATTCTCGGATACTCCTCAGAGGCAGTTCAAATAATCTCTGGTTACGTCGTTCCCTTTGTTACAGACTATTTAATCTGACCCTGAGGAGTGTTTTAGAGGAACCCTGTTTTTGTAAATAAGACTTACTTACGGCCTTATTTACAAAAACATGATTCCTCTAAACCCAATCTAAAACTCCGTTTATTTAATCTGTGGCTGCATCTTTTCCTTGTAAAATCACCACCACAGACAATTTTAATCGAAGTTTTTGAAGTGTTTTAAGGAATCGAGTTTTTATAAATAAGTCCCTAGTATTTAAGACTGTTCTTACGTGAAGCATGCTGTTTCGCTAGCACCATTTAATATTGTTTAATCAATGTAAACTTTGAATGATAATTGAGTAAACTTTTGATAAATATGGTCCGAGGGTTTGATACATAATATCAGGTGCTTACTGACCTGGTCAGCGGGGTATGTGAACCGGACGTCGGCGATATAAGACGTAGTTTTTAAGTATCAGGTGTTTACTGATCTGGTCAGCGGGATACGTGAACCGGACGTCGGCGAGATAAGACGTAGGTCTTAAGTATCAGGTTCGGTTCCAACCTGGTCAGCGGGGTCCGTGAACCGAACGTCGGCGAGATAAGACGTAGTTTTTAAGTACCTGGTCAGGGGGGTACCTGAACCGGACGTCGGCGAGATAAGACGTAGTTTTTAATTATCAGATGGTTCCTGACCTGGTCAGCGGGGTACGTGAACCGGACGTCGGCGAGCAGCGGCGAGGCCACCTGCCGGTAGAAGTCGCGCAGCTGTAGCGCCGCGTCCGCCGCCTCGTAGATGTGCCGCATGAATCCGTTGTTGCGAAGAGACAGCTTGCGTAGGAACGAGCGGTCCGCATCCTCCCCTGCAGGGCATAATGACTCCTATTTACGCTGCTTTATGAGTAAACTCGCCAAAGAACTAAGGTGACTGACACAGCGAAGCTAAAGTGGCAGTGGGCTGGTCACATATACTGAGAAGCGATGGTCGATGGGCTGCAAAGGTTCTCGAGTAGAAACCACGAACTGACAAACGCAGCGTGGGACAACCAGCTTGCTGGACCGACGTTAGGAGGCAAATTGCTGGTGGCGGCTGGATGCAGATGTCCAAGGACAACAACCGGTGCGCCTTGGGGGTGGCCTATATCCAGCAGTGGACAAGTTTACAGGTCTTTAGGGCTTGTACCACCTCCTGCTAAAAAAACACTCCCCGGGGGACCCCTAGTTCGCTGTGACTCCGGCGGCGAAGGTTGTTAGAGGAGCCCTGGAGCATGGGCTGCGAACAATGTTCGGGCGAGACGGATATTTCTTTCGGAGTGGTGGACGGGTAGAGAACTGCCTTCCTATTCCAGAAGGCTCTAAACAAACGGGCTCCATTTCAAACTCAGAAGTTTGCAGTCGGAAAGCAGTTTAAATGCAGCCCATCTGTTTAGAGCCTAACTGTTAACGGTTAAATCAGACTAGTCCATACAGTGGCGAAGTTACTTAGTCCCTTGAAGACTAAAAGGCCTCCTCTTTGCCCAACGTGGGACACGAAATGGACAACACAGAAAAAAATATTAGGTGCATAAGAGGGCATACATAAATTATAAGTTAAGAGGTAGGGAGGGGTCAACGAAGTGTGACATTGTCATGACGTCACACGTTCGACTCTAACAAAAAAATTAAAATAATACCATGTACACAAAGCTTAAAGATTTTAAATACAAATAATTTTGGAAGTGCTGTTTTTATAATTTCTAAAATATATGAAGTCACAGCACTTGTCACAAGGACGAGCAGGGGTCCGAAAATTATAAAATTCTTGTGACGCATACACATGAATGAATGAATGAATGAATGAATAACCATTTATTGCCAATAAGAAAGATGCGTTACACTTAACTTACAGACTAATTATTGCTTAGATGTTACTTTAAACAAGTTCTAAGGTAGAAAAACTTGGGAATCGGACAGACGCTCAGCCTGAGCTGCGGGATGCAGGGGATCCTACAGCGCTGATTTTCAGCGAAGGCCCCCAAGCGGAAAATAAACTATGAAGTCACTAAAGCAACTCACCGAAAGCTAGGGAGAAGATGGTAGCCTTGTTGTCTCCATAGTTCTTCTCGGAGAGCCGCGAGATGATGCGGCGCGGGTCGGTCTCGCCCACAGTCGGGTCGCCGTCCGTCAGGAAGATTATGATCGGCTCCAGGACTTGGCTCTCTGTGGAATACCACGTTGTAATTCGCGCAGGTTGTAACTGCGTACGCAATAGATTGCCTCGTTAGTCTAGCGGTATTCGACGACCTCCGGCATGGTGATCAGACGCACGCCGGAGGTCGTGGGTTCGATTTCCACTGGGGACCGCCGTATATTTGTACAAATGGGCTCAGTCTGGGTATATTTCTATGGTTGTGGTGTCCTTGTATGGTAATAGGGTATCCTAGTTTGGGACCGGACAAGTGATTGTGTTGTGTGGAAGTTAACTATTTATTATTTGAAAATATGAAAAAATATGTCTTGAATGTCCGTAATTTTATTATCTATCAAACCATCATACCCCTTTTATAAAAGGTATACTCATTTTATTGCAATCACCAAAATTATAAAATTGTGCGAGCGAACAGCAGCCATAACCTCCTCAGTCCTGACCTTGAAAATAACAATGGTTTTCAATTGTTATTTTCAAGGTCAGGACTGAGGAGGTTAAGGCTGTTTTTAATTGGAGCATGCTGTCTCGCTCGCACAATTTGTCTTGAGGCACAACCTCAGACAGTTGTGGCGATTATTCCATACATACCGTTCTTGGGGCTGGGTTCAGCGAGCTCTCTCTTCAGCAGCTTCTTGTCGGGGTCGACGCTAGCGTTGGCCGCGGTCCAGCCCACGCCCTTGTGGATCAGATCCAGCGCCACCGTCAGGGCCTGGTAGATGTTGGTGCCTGCGTGGAAGCCAAGTTCCAGATTAAAAACATAACAACCTTATTTATAAAAACACGATTCCTCTAAAGCACTACTCAGAGGCAGTTAATTTTATTTGTGGTTACGTCTTTTCTGTGTGAAATCTCCAACACAGACTATTTAAGGAATCGTATTTTTTATGAAAAAGACCGTAAGTCATGAAGAGCGTCCTACTAGTAAATAGCGGTATTTGTAACAAATGGCAAATTTTAGCTATCTCACCGGGCAGCACCGAGTCTGCGCCTTAAGTACGCTGATTTTCTATACATTATATCAAAACTGTATTTCAACAATCTGTAATCTGTGTAGATAAAAATAAGCAAATTGCAGCTATCACACCTCCGTCAGCGTTGAGTCTGCTGAGAAGCGCTTGCGCTTTCTTGTGTGTGGCACGGCAGATTGGCGACGTGACGGTATAGTTATATTAATACTGCATGTCAACACTAGATGTCGCTATCTATTTCTTAAATCGCGATATTTAGTTACAATCCCTTCTCTCGACGGAGGAGCTCCCGCTATATAGTATCAAAAAAGTTTTTGTTTCGTTTTAAAGACAGTTTAGGAGGATGGACTTCACTCTGCACCAACCACGCACCACAGAGATGCAGTAGGAGCCCAAACAGTTTGTTTATTGTAGTTGGAAGGCTCACCAAAGGTACACCAAATAACTATCAGTGACAAATAAAAAAAATGTTAATCTATTCATATCTCCGTCGGCATTAAGTCTGCTGATAAAAGCTTGGGGCTTCTTTACGTTCTCACGGATGGCGCGGTAGAGTGGCGACGGGTCTACACGCTATGGTTACATATATTATAATATATAGATAGATATAGAACCTTAATGCTAAGTAGCATTAAGCTCGCCTATGTGCAAAACGATGTGTATACAATAAAGAATTTTAATAATAATAATAACCTTTATTGCAAAGAAAAAAGAAAGGTTATATTAAAACTGTCAACACCAGGTGGCGCTGTCAGTTTTTTAGAACACGCTATTTGGTATCGCGTGTGACGTGGTAGAGTGGCGACGTGTCTAAAAGTTATTGTTAAGACTGTATTTCAACACTGGGTGGCTAGATGGTGCTGTCTGTTTTTTAGATCGCGCTATTTGTTTCACTCTATTCTCACCTCCGTCGGCGTTAAGTCTGCTGATGACAGCCTGGGCCTTCTGCACGTTTTCGCTCGTGGCGCGGTAGGGCGGCACCAGTACGGTCGGCGTCTCCTCGCGGTTCCAGTAGCCGTTTACCGGCGTCTCGGGCGCCTTTTCGTCCAGGTCATGCACCTGCAGGTGATAATAGCTTGTAAATATGTGCGTGGTTCTAAAATACTCTTCTACTAGAACCGGCATAATTGATGACGCGCCAGAAATTCATGAAGCGCATGACAAGCCATACAAAACCGCTGGACTATTGGAAGGCTGGGATACCTTCTGGAGCACATCAGTGATTTTCTATTTTATTAAGGATCGGATAATGTTACACAAAATGACATAGTAAAAAAATTTATTCTTGAAAGCCATGTGCACTCTTACTTATAGGAAATCACAACATGCGTTAGTAATGAAAATTACAGTAATAATTTATGTACCTTAACCTGAAGGGGTAACATTTAAGTGTATTCTTTGGCTTTTATTAACTATAGAATTGGCAAGAACTTTACTAATGTAATATTTTCTACAAAGAGATAGGGCGGACTGGAGTCACTTAACACCCTGGCTACATAGGTACAAAAACCAAATCCTGTGGCTAAATGCGAAAACCTAAAGTATGGTTACTTTGGAAGAATTGTTGGTAACCATTCTATGGTAACCATATTCCACAAATTAGATTTGACGGCGTACTAATTCCATATAGTGAGAAGGTGAAGAACTTGGGGATCATCATTGACAGGTGTTTGTCCTGGGCACCACAGCTAGCGGAGGTGAGCCGGAAAATATTCGCTTCAGCGGCTTCTCTGAGAAGGTTACGGAATTTCCTGCCAACTTCGACCAAGATTGCGATTGCCCAGTCTCTCTTACTTCCTATCCTCGACTATGCTGATGCCAGCTATCTTGACCTTACCGAAGAGCAACTAAATAAGCTTGAGCGCCTCCAAAATTTCTCTATCCGGTTCATATTTGGCTTGCGAAAATATGACCATATCTCCGAATATCGCGTCAAACTCAAGTGGCTCCCTATCCGCCTCCGTAGGAATGCTCACATTCTTTCAATTCTCTATTCGGAACTGTTCAATCCAACCACACCTCTGTATCTCAAAAATCGCTTTGAGTTTTTGAGTGATACGCACGGCCGGACTTTGCGATCTGCTCATAATCGATTGCTGAAGACACCGAGTCATTCGACAAGGTTCTTCAGCAATTCCTTTACTATCACAGCTGTCCGCCTGTGGAATGATCTGCCTTTAGCCGTAAGATTTTCACCGTCCCTAACAATATTTAAAAGCAGGGTTCAAAAATATTACTTTGCCTTAGTTTAACTTTGTTTTTTTTATTTATTTATTTATTTTTTCTTTTTGGTGAAATCTATTCCTAGTAGTATGTAGGTATATTTTTTTGTTCATCTCCTCCCTTCATATGATAATTTTTATTTATGTATGTTTATTCTATATTTATCTTATATTTATGTACCGTTTATGTATGTGTATTAAATATATAAATATCTTTCTTAGTATTGTTTAGTTGCACCGACTACCCGTCATTTAGCTTCTCTTTTTTTTTCCGTCAATGGTTGTCTGGAAGAAATTACTTTTAGTAATAAGGCCGCCAATTGTACTGTACTATGTTATTGTTAAATTCTCATATGTAATTCCTGCGGGGGGAGCATGAGATTCTTATCCTATCTAGATAGATAGGTTAAAATTTTAAAACATTACGATATTATATCCCACCCGCGAGCATGACTTCTCTTCGATATACATATCTTCCTTAGATAAGAGATAAGATAAACTTTTGTTTTATCTACTTGTTGGTATGACAACACTGAATCGGCAAATAGCGATGTCACGAAATCACTATTTCATTCGTTCAATTTGCGTTTTTTGACAGATTGAAATCCGATCTGTCTGTGATCTTTCCTTTACTTAGTCTGTGCTAGGTATCAAATAAAATGTAAATAAACAAACAAATAACGGATAATAGATGCTTAGATGCCGAAAATGAAGTAAGTACAAACTTTATAGCCATTGCAGTTAATTTATACAATACTACAATAGTTGGAGATCCTTCCTACAAGCTCATACGGACATCACATCATATACAAGACACTCATCGGCAAGAACTATAATATTTTTCTGTTTTAGAGGGCGCAGTAAACAAAATCAACTGGGGTTCGTTCGAGTATATGACGCTACACAGTAATTTAGCCAACAATGAGTTTTCTGGCCCCATGGGTAGCGAAAGGTTGTTGAAAGAGTGGGGCGCGTTGAGCCTTGTCGACGGAGCATGGTCCCGACACGACTGGAGCAGTGGCGGAATGTAAGTGTTGATAGTACTTATTATCTAGTGATATATTAAATTAAGTTCAATACTTGACTCACCATCACCAACCGAGTACAATAGGTAAATAATATGCTTGTCAAACTAATGCAAATGTGTACCTAGGCAATGCTCAGTGAATACCTACAGTATTTGGATAGATAGACCATAGTGGTCTATCCAGTATAGCGTCAATTTTTGCTCTTAAGGGCATCTAAAATAATTTTCGTAACATGTCTTACCTTTTTTCTTTTCGTCTTAAGCTATTACATCATATTGGAATGTTTTGGACTCCTTTTTAATTATGCTCTTTATTTGTTACAGGATATTTTGAATGCGCTGACTACAATCATATTTGGTCTATGCTACAATCAATCAAATCTTACAAATAAATCAAATATTAAAACAAAGGAATATGTATGTACGAATTGAATATATTTTAAATTTAGCAGTAAAAAAGTCACAGCCCACCCTATTTTTTCAAAATAGTAACTCAAAATTGGATGCTTAATTACCCAAGTTCCACTATAGTTTTTTTATATTACATGCACAGGGGCATTCATTCAAGGGTTAAATATAATTTTGAACTATAGCAGCTCGTTGGGCTGTTGCCTAGCATAGGGAATGTTCCATTGAGCTGGCCATTCCTCCTCTACTGGGTTTCGGGCTCCACAATGGCAATGTGTGTACCGAGCCTCGGGAGTCTACTCGGCCTCTCCTCTGATGGGCGTCATCAGCCAAGGCAGGCTCAAGGGCATATCCAGAGTCTCCTAGGAAATGCATTACATTTTTTTTTACTTCTTATTTTTTTGTTACAGATTACATCAAAGGTGAAGAACATATTAATTTGTTATTTGTTTGGTAACAATTTCCCGTTTTCAGAAGAAAACATATCATGCTTCTTTTCTCCATTGGGTACCCAGTTATGTATTAAACCACCTATTTCATTGTTTAAAGTTACAAAATAAATATTAGATTTACTTATAACCAAAAGCATTTTATTATTAACGGACTTCAAAAATGGAGGAGTCTGTGTCAAGCTTTTTCCAGAAAACTTCCTAGAAACCATATATTTGTAGAAAATACACCATACATACTTAGGTACTTAGTAGAAGTTAGGTATGATTTGTGGGGTTGGTCAGTGAGCAGAAACAGAGGAAGGGCACGAATGGGATGCGTAGGTGGCGCGAAGAGGCACCAGTGGACAAATCATGACAAATGTGATGATTTTATTCGTAGAATGACTGACAGAAACGCTAGATATAAGTTTATATGCCCCTCTCAAAAGTGGGATAAGTTTAAATGAAAAATCTGTCAAAAGTCGATAACATATCTTTTTATGTTGTCCTCATGCTCGCATTTGCGATAGGGTTTATCTTATAGTGACAGATGTTTTTTTATCTCACGGCACTGGGATAAAAACGACGCATTGTGCTCGCGACGATTAGTTAACCTACGATAGACGTCAAAACTCGTTAAAACGGCCATTTTTTGTAGATAAACCGCCTCGATAAAATCTCATGCTCCCCCCGCTGGTGTACATACAATAAAGAATATTCTATCTATCTATCTATCTATCTATCATTCTGAGAATACGGGACTCTCAGATCAGGCCTCGGTGAGTATAATTGAGTCTTGCTGCCTTAACATAGGTGGAGAGCTCGATAATTAGATTATTGAAGCAGACGTCAGATCAAGTTCGCTCCTCAGAACAATGGCTTCACCATGGAGCCCGAAGTATCAAGCATAGCGTGCGGGAAGCTCGCTGCGCGCACTAAAAACTTCCTGTGTTCGCACAACCTTTCATTGCCTGAATAGGTCACATAACGCTAGGCAAGCACGCTGTGCTCTATGAATCCTTTGCTTCGTTTGAATGTAGCTATGCTAGCTCGAGGTTTCCACATTTTGACTTCATCGTACGTGCAATTTATATGTAATTTTTGACAGCATAATTACAAGGTTATTTGAGAAAATTTGAGCAAAACTTTGCGAAACAAATTGTGACTTTGATTCAAACGTCAAGCACGCTGTGCTCTATGAATCCTTTGCTTCGTTTGAATGTAGCTACGCTAGCTCGAGGTTTCCACATTTTGACTTCATCGTACGTGCAATTTATATGTAATTTTTGACAGCATAATTACAAGGTTTTTTAGGAACATTTGAGCAAAACTTTGCGAAACAAATTGTGACTTTGATGTTTGAACCTCAATATTACCTAAGCCAGGGCAGGCGGAACTTTATTGGAGTATGGACACAAATTTATTTATTAAAAAAAATGTTATATGACCAAGGATTACCCCAGGCATAAAATTTTTCTCTTTCGGAAGAAATATTCGTTATTCCTTACACGGCAGTCATAGTTTCCACACCTAGTATGATATACTTTAAGCGTGGGCCACACAGAAAGGACTTGGGGCGAGGGCGCGGACAAGACGCGAGGGCGCGGACATGACGCGAGGGCGCGGACAAGACGCGATGCCGAGTCACAGACCACAGAAAGAGGACTGTGGTCTTACGTCCTTTCTGGCCCACGACTTAGAATTCAATTCTTTCCTATGGAACCCCTAGGATTCTGCCAATGTCAGGTTTATGAAAATACATTTCCGCAATAGCTTACCTTCACATAGGAGGAGAACTCGACGATGCTGAAGTAGTCGCCAGGGTTGAGGTTGCCCAGTATGGAAGTCATGGCCTCGCGCAGCTGCTGGATTTTGCGCTCCATCATGGAGCCCGAGGTGTCAAGCACGAACACGGCGTGTTTACTGAGCGGCGTCAGCGCAGGCGGGGCGAAGAAGTGAACGAAGTAGCCGTCGTTTACCTGGCGAGAGGTAATAAGGTTGTTATTTGCGAGTGTTTTACTGGTTTAACCTACTAATTCCTGTAAATATCAATGGTTTTCGATTGTTATTTTGAAGGTCAGGACTTGCCTGACAGATAACTGCTAGAAAATGCCATTAGCATTAAGTCCACCTATTGTACACTATCTTTGTGCAATAAGAAAATAATAATAATTTGCATTAAAATCTGCGCAGTCGGGTTGAGTTTGCGATAGACACGAAGAATTTACTAAACTAAGAATTTATTATTTATTTTATTACAATTCTAAGTCACATCCCGCGTCCCTCGCGAATGAGACCCGAAATAGGTACGTCTATGCGAAGTAAAGGTACTTTTTCGGACATTACAACTTCCGTACAGTGCAATCAAGGCAAGTGTGGAATGGGTGGAATGGGTGAGGTATCTGTGGTGCGACAATACCTCGCACATATGAATGTGTTACATACTTAGATGACTATGAAGTCATATAAGTACGTAATGCAACATGCTCTCTTCTCGGCGGCAATAAGATACCAAACGTATACCTACGGCTTGCAGCAGTTTGGACCCAACCGAAAATCAGCGTTGCGACAGATCACTCTGTTACAACATTATGCTGAGTTGTGCCCATTTTAGGGGCTTAATACTTAAAACCTCCCAATACGTCTGGCACACTTTTTACCGATTTGTATTTTTCGTGTTGTAGCTATTTTTACTGTTGCCCACATTTTTTGCGTTTTCTCCTAACTGTAGTGTTTTGTGTGTTATAACGATTGTGTTTTTCAGTATTGAGTCGTCAAATAATAGTACATTGTACACCGAGGGGAGAAAACGATTTATTTCTGTTCGAGAGTATGTTTTAGCCCGACGCGTTTAAGGTTACCGGAGAACAGAAGTAGAACTTTCTCCCGAGTTATACATAATGCTTTATTCTACACCTACGAGGAAAATAAAATTATTTAGAATAATGAAAAGTGTACTGTTAAATGTATAAATTTAGTAAAAAAACAAAATTTTACAATAGTTATTTGTTATGCAAGGCTGCAAAGTTAATTTTTGGCGCGAGTACCTTGTATTGAAACCTGAGCAAGCGAAAGATTCTAGGATTGAGCCACGAGCGAAGCGAGTGGTTCAAATATAGAATCCTGAGCGTAGCGAGGGTTTCAAAGGTACGAGACGCTAAATAACTTTGCTGCCGAGCGCAACACACAACTTTTCACCTCACTAAAGCGAGGAAAATGTTAGGTGCAAGAAAAACAGTTTTAATAAATATTAAATTACTGTTAATTTATATCTTCGTCGCTGCTAGCTTCGCTCATATTTTATGATTTCTTTCGATTTTATCAAAAAACAAACCAAAATAATGGAAGTAAAGTGAATTCAATAAAGAGAAGAAAATTTTAAAGTTTTTTTTTTTTAAATCAAATTTTCTTGCCGGCCAGTGCGATTCTTTAAATGAGGCTGGCGCATGACATGAAATAAGTATTTGCATTTCAATCATCAATGGACTGGCTGCAGAGAATATAAACTTTTACGAAACCAATGAGGTTCTATATATATGTAATTTATTGTACGAAACCTTTATTGAATAAAAATATTCGAATTTTAAAAACACTTTCCACGCTAGCGGATAAAGTGCGATTTTCCACGCAGATTTCGAATGATAAACAGAGATTTTACGAGCTAGTGAGGTGAAAAATAAATTGCCGCGCTTGCCTTTTTTTCATAGTGCAGAAAAAGGCCAGCCTCCGTACAAAACAAAATTCCCATCTCTTTTTCTAATTGTTTGATATAAAACCTTTTTGAGATTTGACGTTTGTTTTTTATGTTCGTTGCTAAAAAAAACAAAAGAACGCTAGTAGGGCAGGAATGGACTTTCAAACAACATTCCTGCCCTGCTACGGAGGGCAGGAATGATATTCCATATAACTTTTCCCGCCGCCTATTTATAAGGGAGAAATGACGAACTTTGTAACCCATTTATGAACGAGCAACGAGACACTTTCTGAATGGGTGTGGTATAAATTAATTGTCTTTTTATTCTTTTTCTTCTAGAACCTCATCACAAACTGCAGCGTAACGTACCAATATCTCGCCTTCTTTGGGACGATCGACGTCATATTGCACCACAAACTGGCCGAGCGCGCCCTCAGATTCCGTGTCAGGTTCCTGATGCGAGTACCATGGCCGGTGCGTGTGCAGTTTTGACTCCTTGGCCTTCTCCTGTGAATGGATGAGGAGTGAGGAAGATTCACTTAGTAAGGGGTAAATATTCCAATAAAAATTCAAAAATAAGTAAAAAAATCAAAAAAAAGAACCCGTTTGCGCCAAAAGCGCGAAGAAACATTTTGGTATGACAAATTTGTATAAAAATCTTTGAAAATGTAAGCTTTACTTGACGGGAATTAAATACACTCAAGTTTAAATCGAGGCCATTTCGAGCATTTTTGGCCTCTGCCAAGACTTAACAAGTATTTACAATGCTACGATTTTGCCAGTAGCAAAATCCATACATAAAGCGGAAAACAAACATTCTCTATCTAGATTGAAGCACTGAAAAACTCACATAATAAACCGCGACCAATCGTTTCTGCTCCTCTACATCAGGCTCGAATGTAACCGTCGCTTCCTTCTCATCTGCCGATTTGGTGATTACTGCCTTTGTGTTCTCTGCAAAATTTATTCGATTTTAAACTTCTTCTAATTCAAACGTACTTTAAGTATGGCTCTCCGCGGGTTTTTTACTGCATCTAACCACCATCACTACTGCTAGATCTCACCATCTAATACTACAGCTATATCTACTCGACTACTGACTAGCCATATGTAACTCCAGCTACATCCCATCAGCTGACGCTACAGCTATTATATATACAGCTACATCACATCATCCGACGCTACAGCAATACCTCTATGACTACATGTAGCCATATGTAACTACAGCTACAACCCACCAACTGACACTATAGCTACATCTTCAACCAGACACTTACGCTCATCGTCTTCAGTGGCGTCCACCTCATTGCCAGTCCGCACACGCGGCACACGCAGTTTGGTCAACTTCTGACCCTCCTTGATGTGGACGGTGACCTTCAAGTTAGGGACGACGACCCCCGGATGCAGGTTGATGGCTTGGTTGTAAAGGCCGTTGCGACGCGTCAGCAGCTCTTCGTACGTCAGGTTGAAGACAGCTTCGGTATTGGGCTCCACGTTTACTGAGACGGTGAAGTGGTTCGAGTCGCGCGCTCTGGGTGTGAAAGTTAGAGAGTGGTTGCTTCACAGATTCAAAGTGAACTTTTGTGGTTTTTCAGGTGGCGTGAAAGGTCCACCAAGGTATCGCTTGGTGACTCTACGGGGGATTAAAAAAACTGACGCCCGACCCGAAAGGTACGCATACTGGAAACAGAAGGACACTACTTTATGCATGAAATTTTGCTGGTAATCAATAAGTGTCGGGTTATTAAAACAATAACAAAAATAGTACGCCGCGAACGTTCAACTTTCAACGTTTCATGGTACCTAGTGTAAGTAGTATAAACTTGTTTGAACACATTGCGCGTTGAAATACCTAGTTGGTTTTGAAAAAAAACGTTTCATAATTTCGATGTGGTTCCTTGGGAAGAAAATTTAAATTTAAGAAAATTTAATGTTCGGCATTACCGATATTACGAAGTTTTCCCCGTAGCAAAAGTTGTTCAGATTTATATAGGGATTTGTTACAGCCTGTATGAGGAAGTTTTAAGGAAGTCTTACGGCCTTATTTATAAAAACATAATTCCTATAAATCACTCCTCAGAGGCAATCTGAAGTTACGTGTTTTCCTTGTAAAATCTCCACCACGGACTATTTTATTAATCGTGTTTTTATAAATATTACTTGGTAGCGATGTGGGCGGCCCCAAAGCCCTGCGAGACGGCCTGGTTGTAGATCTGCTTGGCCTCCTCCTTCTCTTTCACGTAGGCCTTGTACGCTTTGCCGTTCAGGGTCCTGCAATCAGCCGATATAGATTAGATTAGAACTCTTTATTGTACACACCGCTAACGGTGAAGGAAAACATCGTGAGGAAACCTGAGTGTCTGAGCTATTCACATACCTCAGCGCTTGAAATCGCCAATCCGCGGTGGGCACGCGTGGTGATTAAGCCCATACTCTCTCCCTGAGAGAAGGCCTGTGCCCTACAGTGGGACGTATATAAAGCCTTGCATATCTAAATTTTTCAATTCAATTGGCGGATATAAATGAGAATGCCGAATATTAACAATAACACGGTGTTGTAAGGAAAATTGGCGGACCTCATTTTCTAGCTTAAAAGTGGACACCGCTTTCAAGCTGGAATGTTACGTCCCTTTCATTCATTATTATTCATCATCAGCCATTTGACGCCCACTGCAGGACATAGGCCTCCCTCATAGTTTTCATGAGGGGTTTTGCCATAATCGCCACGCTTGGCAGGCGGGTTGGCGATCGCAGTATGCGGTTGGAATCTCAGGAAGACGCTTCTGCCCGTCTCCTGGTAATTTATTACCTTAGTCGCCTTCTACGACATCCACGGGAGGAAATGAAGTGACGCTATTCTTAATCCGGCGCCACACGGATTCATTATCATTATTATACGTCAAATAAATTGTCACTTTTGTGAGGAATTGGCACCGATTGCTGTAAGACAGGTTTTTAACCTAGCACAGCGTCAGAGGCTAATCGTTAATTTTGTGTGAAGCATTTAAGTAACATATTACTGTAAAAGCCCTGTCCTAATGTAATTGCCCAATAAATATTCTATTCGACACATTACAAGGCGTTACTGAGTACCTTGTGACGTCATAGTTTACGCCCGATTTGTACCGCGCGACTAAAGTTATTTTTCGACAGGTTTTATTATGAAAAGTATCAGCCGTAGAAAAAAAATTTTATCACAATTATTTATCTTTCAACAAGGCTTCCAATGATATCACCATCATCGTCATCCTCAACGTCATCATCAGCCCACTGCCAGGTATAGGACTTTCCCCATCACGCCATCTTTCGCGGTCTCTCGCCATTCGCATCCACGGGCCACATCGTCCGACCATCGGGTTGCTCTACCGACCGACCGCCGCCCGGTTCTTGGCCGCCACTCTGTTACTTCCCTGGCCCACCTGTCGTCTTCCTGCCTCGTCCAATGATATCAAAACATGTTTTTTCCAAGTTCTCCATTACTGTACTTACATGACAAACCCGCTAATGAAGGCCGTCTCGGGCAGCAGCACCCTGAAGGTGGCCTCCTGCGGCCTGCCCGCGGGGTTCCGCACCTTGGTGACGATGGCAGTGCGCGCGTAGCGGTGAGCCACCTCTGACGTCACGTCCATGGACGTCAGCTTGATCGGAGCGGGCGGAGCGCCGGTTGTCGGCCCAGACACGCCGGTGGACGCTGAGCTTGATGACTAGGGGACATAGGACATGCATAATAATAACTAGTAGTGCTCGCGACTACGTCCGCGTGGTAAACGGATTAGCCTAAAGCCTAAGTCTTTAGGATTTTTTGAAATCGGATAAGTACTTTCGGTCATTATCCCCCACAAACAAACTTAAAAACTTACACTTTCATCTTTATAATATTAGTGTAAATAGTATAGTTTAGTATAAAAAAACTTCTGCCGCGTACACTCGCGATTAACCGTCGTTACCAGTTATTTTATTTTATTGCTCATTGGTATGTAAGTAATCGTGTTTAGTAATTATTGTCAATATGTATGTACGTATTTTTGTTGTTATTTATTTATTTATATTTATTTATGTACTATCATTTATGTAGGTTTATAATAATTTCTATTATCCTCTAACTCCGGAACCAGTACCTATACCGCAGATCCTGTGGAGCTGGTGTACTCCGGGATCTGATAAGTGTCACACGGTAGGACTGGGTTGGCCTGTAGGGGAATAGGGAGGGCCACCATAGGAACCACTAGGTTCCGCCTGATACCAAGTAACTGGTAAGCTTGAACGAGATAAACAAGGGGAATGGACCTGTAATCAGTAGAACAGACCCTCCGTCAAGTAAATAGTTAAATAATCATGTTTGTCGGTCTCTCTAGTCTTGGCAAGTGAAAGTATATTACTAATGACACTCAGATCCTATATTTGTCATCATATTAACTATTCATGTTGAATCTAGGTAGGCATTTTGACATTAGCACCATTAAACTTGATGACAACTTCCACACAACACAATCCCTTGTCCTGGTCCCAAACTAAGATCCCCTGTGCTGTCATAACCAGGCAAGGACATCACAAACATGGAAATACACCCAAACCGATGCCATTTGTACAAATGTACGACGGCGTACAGGGGGAATCGAACCCGTGACCTCCGCAGACGTGATACCGCTAGATCAACGAGGCAGTAGAAGGTAAGATAACACTGACAATTAAAGAGAGGGACTGAACAACTATTTACTTCACGTTTTTTTAGGGTTCCGTAGTCGACAAGGAACCCTTATAGTTTCGCCATGTCTGTCTGTCTGTCTGTCCGTCCGTCTGTCTGTCCGCGGCCTAGCTCAGAGACGATTAGTAGTAGAAAGCTGTAATTTTGCATAGAGTATGTCTATCACGCCGACAAAACGGTGCAACAAATCTTAAAATTTTGTTGTTTTTTTTTTAACCCCCCTACGCCCAGATTAGCGATGCAATTTTTTTTCTCGCCTACACCATAGTGTGGGATTGGTAGTTTAAAAATATTGTGGGTGTAGGATGACCATTTTTCGATTTAGGATTCCGTTTGCGAAATATTAAGCGTTAAAGCTCAAAATTTTGTCCGAGTAGGGCGTTCATTGTTGTATAGATAATGGTACGGAACCCCTCGTGCGCGAGTCCGACTCGTACCTGTTTACAATAAAGCCGTCCTTATTGTGTGAGATAGAGGCCATTAGTTATTCGATAATAACAATAATAATTTAATAGTATACCTAATAAATCGACTTCGCAATGTACCCTAATATTCTAACTATCTTTGCATACAAATCGATTCTGTAAATGCAGCAGTATATTGATAATTAGGTATGTTCAGTTTGATAAGAAAACATAATCTTGGTTATTATTACTGAAGATTCTAAGGTTATCTCAACAGAACTTAAGTCCGGTAGCTATGTGTACGCTTATTGATCATTTAAAATAACTCATGAAATTTAACTGTTTCGAATAGTATGAGGTGCCTTGGGCTGGATACTTATTTATATACTACTGGTCAAAACAAACTAGGGGCCACTATTTAATTTATAACTTATACGTATTTTATTTAAAAAAACGAATTGATAAGTAGCTAATATTGTTACGAATATTTGAGTGATGTTTGAGACCAGATGCTGGCCATAATATTCAGTAAACTTTAAATTTGAACTTTAGTATGGATTTCGGATTTAGCTGGGAATTATTTTAGCATTTCAGCAAGTAATTGTATTTTTTTTTGTGTTATTATCTTTTCAAGTGAAAAATGCTAAGAGTACGAAAGCATTTGGACACGACTACTGCAACCAGAGCCATTACATTGATTCAAGACAATTCACAGCGTTCTGTGGGGTTGCAGCTGGGTTGCAGCTGCGGGGTTGCGGCTGTGGGGTTGCAGATGTAGGGTTGCAGCTGTGGGGTTGCAGCTGGGTTTGTCTACTATCTTAAATGCTTGGAATCGTTTCCAAGAGACAGGCACTGTTGCCAGAAGAGCTGGTTCGGGTAGACTTCGGGCTTAGACTTCGGGCTATAATTGCTTCAGAGGACCAATACATACACTTGAGTTCCCGTCGAACTCGAACAACGACGGCTCGAAAATTACAAACCCTTCGGCTGACAGCGGGTACCGGGTCAGTGACCAAACTATTCGAAATCGGTTGCATGAAGATCATCAAAGATCAAGACGACGAGTAATTCGAATTCCTTTGACCAGGGCTTAACGTGCAAACCGTTTAACGTTCTCTCGTCAATATTTGGACTGGGGTAGCCAGTGGGGTAGTGGGGAGCTCTTTACGGACGAGTGCATCGACGTATTAGGGTGCGGAGTGGAGACGATCTGGCGAGCGATTTACAGATGACTAAGTCACGTAGTCCCAATTCAATTATTTACAGTGGGATTAGCTAACACGGCAAAACTGAGCTCGCCATTCTTAATTAAGGTAGCGTAACACAGCGATACATCGGAGATGTCATCAGACCCCATGTATCCCATGTGCACAGCGAGTGAGTCCTGGGTTTTTTCTGATGCAAGGCAATGCCCGTACACACACAGCTCGAGCAACCCATTCTGTACAAGAAGACTCTCATATTCAAGTGTTACCGTGGCCAGCAAATAGTCCGGACTTAAATCCAATAGAGCATATGTGAGGTCACTTGAAACGAAATGTCAGAGAGAGTGAGCAAAAGATCCACAACCAGCAGCAGCTGCATTAAAAACGGCCTGGGAAGACATTCCAGTTGAAAACATCCTAGGAAGACATTCCAGCTGAAAACGTGACGCATTTGAGCATGCAATCCAGGCTTAGGGAGTGCACAGCTAAAAGAGGAGGGAGAACTAAAAGTTATGATAAGTGCAGATTTTTGAAATTTTTCAGTCACTTTCCACTGTTTGTTTTTTATAAAAATTATACTTTTTTGCTTTATTTTTTTTTAAATGGGGATTATTTTAAATAATCATTAGCGTTTATAAGAACCATGAATTTTTTTTACTGTTACCTAAATAAAAGTTGTTATTAATTGTGTTGTTTTTATGCCATATCAAAAATTTACTCAGGGCCCCCTATTTTGTTTAGACTAGTATAGTACTTAAGCATAAAATAATACACCGATAATTAAAAATACAATTTATCATTATAAAGAATTAAAGCCTCTATTAAGGCGTTGATAACAGTTTAGCCTTACTTAAACAAGTTTTTAGAAAAGTCTGGTTAGGTTAGATTCTTGACAATGATTCTGATCCACATTACAATCAAAATTCCTCGATTGAATAATATTCAAATTTACTTGAAAATTCTAAAATAAAAATCTCTTTTATTTATTTAACTTTATCGATAAAATTAAAGGAACCAACTCATCATATTACTTTCAAACATTGTTGATTTATATTTTCAACTAGATGACCTCTTGGAATTCGTATCACCTACAGCTATCTTTTTTTTGTCCTCACCATTTACACTTTCCCTGGACTTCGCCAAATATCAGGTCTACTAATCGGTATTCGCCAAATACCTATGAAATTGCCGTTTTATATGAAAAAATTTAAACGAATTATTTTCATTTATTTTTTATCTGTATTAATCGAAGTAATCACCCATGCAATCAATGCATCTTTGCCAACGCAGTGGCAGTTTATTGGTGCCCTTCTTAAAGAAATCAGCTGGACGGGAGGCAACAAATTCTTCAAAGGCATTTTGTACTGCCTCTCGGGTATTGAATTTTTTTCCCGCCAAGAAGTTATCCAAATTCTGGAAAAAGTAGTAGTCGGTAGGCGCAAGGTCTGGTGAGTAGGGCGGATGACGGAGAGCTTCCAACCCCAGTTCTTGCAACTTGGAGACCGTCTGCTGTGCAGTATGAGGTCGCGCGTTGTCGTGCAGGAGCAGCGGAGACGAGCGATTGACCAATGCTGGTTGGAGATGTGCCAGCTTCTTCATCATCGTGTTCAGTTCTTCACAGTACACATCTGCAGTAATGCTCACCCCGTTTGGTAAGAAGCTGTGATGAATCACACCAGCGCTAGACCACCAAACAGTGACCATCACTTTTCTAGGGGTAATTTTTCGTTTAAGGCGATGTTTAGGTGCTGAACCAGGATCCAACCAACTTGCTGAGCGCTTGCCAGCCAATTAGCAGCAGCTTTTGACAATTGTAAATAAATACCTAGGCTTGTATGTTTTTAAAATTATTTTATATCAGAGAATTATTAATTAAATTAATTATTTTTGCTATGCTGTTATACAGTAAAATTACACAGTGCAATATTTTTTATATCATACCATCTCTACGACTGTAATTTATGGCAATAAACTATTGAACTTGAACTTGAACTTGATTGTGTATCATCAGCTTCCACAATCGCCTTTAATTCGTAATTGTCGACCAGTCTTCGGACGACCGCGAGGTTCATTTTTCAGGTCGAAATTACCAGAACGGAAGCGAGCAAACCAATAACAGGTGGTGCGTTGGTTTGTAGTGTTAGCTCCGTAAACGTCGTTGATGTTGCGTGCCGCTTGTGCCGCGCTGCTGCCACGACGGTACTCATATTCCATAATTACTCGAATTTTTAACGTATCCATGATGACGAAAAAGATTGAAATGCGATGAAAATGTAACACTAATCAATAAACACATGACTACTTTTGGAAAAAGAATTTCATGTTTTTAAAATAAAATTAATTTGAAATTAGAATTCTTAGCCAAACAAAAATTATTTTGATTTGACATGGTCAGTACTGCAGAACGGCAATTTCATAGGTAAAGAACTATTATTTAAAAAAATTAGGCAAATCGGTACAGCCGTCCTCGAGTTTTAGCGAAACTAACGAACAACAATTAATTTTTGTCTATATTGATTAATATACTACTTTTTCGTAATTTTATTTTCAAAGTATGCTTTATTACAAATTTTGTGTAATGTATTGTATTTGTTGCAATTTTCGTGTAATGTTAACTTCATTCACAAAACATCTAGGTAAAGGGATATATTTTTTTCCAATTCTTCACTTAATTTCAGTGGCGTGCCGTCTTTCTTCTCGTTCATTCGAATCTTGAAAGATGAAGAGGTTAATTTGTAAGAAAAATCTGTATCCTGTCTTACCTTTTGGTTCTACCTTATCTTGCTTTTTTTACTACTGATGTGATCGCGCATACATTTTGCGAGACTAATCTCGGTTGAAAATTTTGCGGGATCCCACTGGACTGGCGGGATTACAAAGAAGCGTAGATCATACTCTGCGCGCCGGCGGCGGTGTGTGCTTGTCAATTTGATAATTGTGATGTTTAAGTGACTACATGGCAATTTATGTTTCTGATGTTTACAATGCGTGATTATGTAATTGTCAATTAGTTTGCTGATGTTTATGATGTTATATCAATATCTTACGGTCTTATTTATAAAAACACGATTCCTTAAAACGCCGATTAAAATTTTCTATGGTGGACATTTTACAAGCAAAAGTCGTAACCACATATTAAATAAACTGCATCTTAGGAGTGCTTTAGAGGAATTGTGTTTTTATAAATAAGGCCGTGAATCAAGTCCAAAAGTATTAATAAACGATTTCTAATGGACCAAAAAAGTTATTTGATTTTGGTTAAATTTAAAACCAGAAAATCGAGGTCTATTAGTTCTTTATTATGATTGACTTCAGAGGACTAACTCCAACCTGCTGTGCTGTCTAAGCAATGCATTCCATCCCGCAAATAACTTGATTGAAATTTTCTTGCGGAATTGCATTCCCTAGTCGTATTGCTACAATAAATACCTTTGTCTTGTTTCGTTCTCTCTTTAATTCTCTCTTCGGTCTTTTTCTTTCTTTAAAACAAACCGTAACTCACAGCGTCATCGTCCCTCGCGACGACGAGCGTGTCCGTGGTAGCGGAGGGGACAGCGGCCGGTAGCACGGCCGAGGCCGCGCACAGCAGCGCCAGGGCGAGCCACATAGGCTCCATGCTTCCTGGGGGCGAGGTGGTAACGTTACAACTGTGCCACTAAACCAGCAAGCAGGGGTGCGACCACGTATGTCCTCCACTGTATGGAGTTGTCTGATTTAGCCTACACCGAACTGTGGAATACATACATATTTTGACACGTTGGAGTCGTCTAACTGCTTAATTACGTGATACTAGTACAAGGGCAGGGCCGCGTTTCATAAAACTACAATTATTATTATTATTATTATTAAAATCCTTTATTGCATTTAAACACACAATTTTGCACATAGGCGAGCTTAATGCAATTAGCGTTATCTACGAGCTAACCTACGTTATGAAGAAAAAATTAACAGGTATTGCAACTTACTCGTTACAATTCATAATTTATTATGACAATTAGATGTACATTGCGTAGCAATCTTTCTGCATATTAATCTGTGGGTTAATCGACTAAGCCGTGAATTGTAGTTTTATGAAATAGACCCCTCATGGGTAGTACGATGGCGCGAGTGACGCGTTTTGCGAGTTTGTGAGAGTATCGTTGTATAATAAATTAAATAAAATAACCTACTATTATTATTCATGTGGTTCCGGAATTAATTTAAGAATTAATATCATAATAAAATAAGTAATAAACAGTATCATATGTGATGTGTATGTTACACATGTTATTACTTTAAACGACCAAATCTTGCAAATAATTAAATACATTTTGTATTCCTTCATTTAGTTATTTGACTATACTAATGATAGAGAAATGGTAATTTATACTATATTTTTTCGTCCCTAGTCTAACAACAAAATATGTCGCTAGCTACACGACATTCGTAGGTGTTTAGAAAAAAAGTAAACGGGCGGAGCTCGATCGCCCAGCCCTCCTCGACTCTATCGGGTTTACCATTTTAACGATTCTAAAGTGTCTAAATATGTATGTATTCGACAGTTTGGAGTATGTTTAATCGGATCACTACATACAGTGGAGAACTTACGTAGTAGCGCCCCAGGTAGGTATAAAGTAAAATTAGGTGCAAAGACTCCTTCCCGGTATATATTGTTGACAAACGCAAGTAGGTACGCACGGACGGAGGATTGGTCGATAAACAGACTTGTTATGATTAATTTTATTGTTCCTTCGAATACATTTGCTTCTCGGAACTCATGGTTAAACTGACAAATAACAATAACTTCCACACAACACAATCACTTGCCCTGGGGCCTAATTGTCTATCTTTTGAATCTATCGCGATCCCTTTCAATTTGACGTTTGAAAGGTGCAGACGAAATTCAGACTGCATTTATTTGACACGAGCTGTCATTGAAAGTGATAGAGATAGGTTTAATGCAGTCTGAAGTTCGTCAGCACCCTTTCAATTTGACATTTGAAAGGGATCGCGATAGATTCAAAAGATAGACAATTAGGCGCCTGGTCCGAAACTAGGATACCCTGGGCTATGGTAGCCAGGGGCTTAATTATGCGCAACAAATCCTAACGGAATCCTGACGTTTGCGATAGCAATTAGTATGGACAGTTAGACGATTGGAATCGTTCAGGATTTGGTGCGTATACATAGGGCCAGGCAAGGATATCACCAACACATCAAATAGCAAAGCACGTTGCTCGCTATTATCCTCAGTCTTGAGAGGTGCGATGCGTGCTACCAATCTACGCGAAGACAAGTCGCGAAGGTCAAGTCCGTTGCCTACAGGATAATGTTTGTGGCGTGCGTGGCCCGTTATGCAAATTGTGACGAGTGCGCACTTCTGTGGAGTTATTCGCGATCTGATACAGAACGACCTCAATATTTATCCTATTCTAATATTATACAGAGGAAAAGTTTGTAAGTTTGAATGCAGGGGGTAATCTCCGGAAGTACTTAACCGATTTCAAAAATTCTTTCACCAGTATTTACAATTGAAGAATAGGCTATAGGCCGTTTACCACGCAGCCGCGGGCACTGCTAGTCTGATATAGAACGCTCCGTTCTGTGTTGGTAAAATTGAGCGATAGCGCAAAGTAGCCAAAATTTTGTATACAGGTGAGCTTGATACGAGAATTACATAAAATATAGTATTGTACTTTGACTTTGAACTGAAGTTATTGCGAAAATTGTTAGAAGTATTTTTTTATATAAGTATTAATACTTTTATTGCACTTCAATTATTTAATGTACAACACGTCGGACCTACGTTGAAATAAATATCTTATCATGACATACAATATTTTTTAGGGTTCCGTGGTCGACAAGGAAACCTTATAGTTTCGCCATGTCCGTCCGTATGTCTGCCTGTCCGTCTGTCTGTCCGCGGCCTAGCTCAAATACGATTAGTACGAGAACGCTGAAATTTGGCTTAAACATACATATTAATCACGCCGACAAAACGGTAGAATTTTTTTTTTTTTTTTTTTGCGGTACCCCCTACCCTACACCTAAATTGGGAATGCAATTTTTTTTCTCGCCTGCACCATAGTGTGGGGTATCTTTAGATTGGTCGTTGAAAAATTATTGTGGGTGCAGGATAAACATTTTTTATTTAGGGTTCCGTTTGCGAAGTATTGAGCTAGAGCAAATTTTGTCCGAATAGGGTGTCCCCCCCACCCTCTCCTGGCTAAACGGCTGATTGTAGAAACGTGAAAAAATTCAGGTAGTGAACTTAAAAGCAAAACTATCACGGCTAAGTAGGCTTTACAAGTTTTAATTTTAATTTTAATTTTAATTTTAATTTTAATTTTAATTTTAATTTTAATTTTAATTTTAATTTTAATTTTAATTTTAATTTTAATTTTAATTTTAATTTTAATTTTAATTTTAATTTTAATTTTAATTTTAATTTTAATTTTAATTTTAATTTTAATTTTAATTTTAATTTTAATTTTAATTTTAATTTTAATTTTAATTTTAATTTTAATTTTAATTTTAATTTTAATTTTAATTTTAATTTTAATTTTAATTTTAATTTTAATTTTAATTTTAATTTTAATTTTAATTTTAATTTTAATTTTAATTTTAATTTTAATTTTAATTTTAATTTTAATTTTAATTTTAATTTTAATTTTAATTTTAATTTTAATTTTAATTTTAATTTTAATTTTAATTTTAATTTTAATTTTAATTTTAATTTTAATTTTAATTTTAATTTTAATTTTAATTTTAATTTTAATTTTAATTTAATTTTAATTTTAATTTTAATTTTAATTTTAATTTTAATTTTAATTTTAATTTTAATTTTAATTTTAATTTTAATTTTAATTTTAATTTTAATTTTAATTTTAATTTTAATTTTAATTTTAATTTTAATTTTAATTTTAATTTTAATTTTAATTTTAATTTTAATTTTAATTTTAATTTTAATTTTAATTTTAATTTTAATTTTAATTTTAATTTTAATTTTAATTTTAATTTTAATTTTAACAAACAATTATACATTGAGTGGTAACAGCAACTTAGGTAACAATTGAGTATTTTAAGTAATTGTACAATTAACGCGTAATAGGCGACCAACTTATAAAAGGGAAACTTCGTACATTGAAAATTTAGTTAATTGAAAATTAAGTAATTACTTTGCTGAAGTTGTTAGTTCTGTAAAGCAGATAAAACCCCCTCTTTCAATGGAAACCTACACTGCGCGTGGCCCGACATGCACCGCCGGTTTTTTATTATTATGTAGTCAATTGTTGTCGCCGACCATTTGGTCGTATTTGGGGTAAATACCCCTATTTGGTGGTGGTGATGCCACCGCCGTGCGTGCATGCAGAAACTAATGGATGCTGATGAAGCGAAGGCGGTTTGCCAGGATCGTGACAAGGGGATAACCCTGGTCACTGCCTACTTTTCCAGGATACAGCTGGGATACAGGCGTCGGTTTATCTAAGTAATTGTAGTCCGGTGTGTCAGGCAGGTCATGTCATGAAGTTATGTGTAGTCGTAGAATAGTAGTTTATGCAACTGTCATATAAGAGATTCTTAGAATACGAGTGTGGGTTTGTGATTATTCTAATATAGTTTTATATGTAGCTGCATACACTACTTTATCTTCACTCATTTATAAATTTAACTAAAGTAAACAAGAAAGGCAATTATTTACAATTTTTTAGCCGCATAGAAAAAATTGTTAACTAATAATGGCGATAAAACAAATCCAACCCGCGCAGGTCCGCTTTCTTTTTTAGGGTTCCGTACCCGAAGGGTGCCAAACGGGACCCTATTACTAGTCTTTACTGTCCGTCTGTCTGTCTGTCTGTCTGTCACCAGGCTGTATCTCATGAACAGGCAGCTAGGCAGTTGAAATTTTAACAGATGGTGTATTTCTGTTGCCGCTATAACCGAAAACACTAAAAAACAGAATAAAATAAATATTTAAGGGGGGCTCCCATACAACAAACGTATTTTTTTTGCCGTTTTTAGCTCGATATTAATAACGGCAACAGGTAGACGCTTGAAATATTCACAGAATATTTAGTTCTATATTCGTTTCAAAAATAATTAAAATAAAATAGATATTAAAGGGGGACTTCCATACAACAAACGTGACTTTTTCTCGATCTTACCTACATACAGCCTACATGTCCTGTGTGGCTGAATCAGACCAAAAATTCACAGAAAAGTTTACTGCGACGAGAATTTTAACCGGAAGTGTATCAGCAAGGAGAATTTTACAGGGAAAAAAGTTATTTTTCAACACACTTGCTCCTAAAATGGCTCTAATTTTGAGACGTTTTCAGAACAAATTCACAAAGCAATTCATAGATGGCGCTTACAGGCGTGGCCATAGAAGAACCGGAATACGGCTGTCAAAATTAATCTGCGCTAAGCAAAATTTGACAGACGTGTCCCTGTTCTTGTATGTGCACGCCTATAAGCGCCATCTATGAAGTGCTTTGTGAATTTGTGCTGAAAACGGCTCTAATGACACCAGTAATCAAACTGTGACTTTTTCATTGCTATTATTCACAAGTGAGTTATAGGGTTTTTCTTTGTCATTAGTTGAGTTGCTTTGTTCTTAAAAAAGTTTCGATACAAAAAAGATCGTGTTCAATAGTACAAATAAATTAATGTATCTATCTAATCTATTGCTTGGTCATTTCATGCAACTTCGTATTTAAATAGATGATTTGAACTTGTACGTTTTTAATAAAAAAAACTTTCACTCAAATATAACTTTTGTTTTCTTTATAATAAAGAAAACTTTGAATTCCCCATTTTGCACGTGGCTAAAACGCTATCCGCGAAAAGCCAAAAAAAGAAACCTCATTCTTTTAGCCTAAAAAACTTAAAATATCTTACAATGCTAGTAGTACCACGGGTAGATTTTTTTCCCGTAGTACTAGGGGAAGACAATTTTGCCCGTGGTACTACTGGTAATACCACTGGTAGTACCACGGGCCAGAAAGGGGCCGATCACCGTTGTTTGATGCGCGCGCATAGGAAAACTGATTAATTTTTCCCGCCATTGCGAAAAATTTTTCACAACTCGTTTTCACCGTTGAAATTATAGTTATTTATTAATTAAAATGTCTACAAGTACTAATTATGAAGAAAATTTTTTTTAGTATTATTTTCCACCCAAGTGTGTTAAAAAACGTCGTATGATACACGTGTGTATTGATGATTACCGTACTCAGCTCGCCACCTAACGGCTCTGGTCTCAATGGGGCGCCTCAGCGTTAATCACCAACATTACACACTTGTACCATAATGTACTGTTACGATACAGGTTGGCAGAAATTCTTATACATTTTTGTATCCTAATTTAATTTTTAAATTTTTACAGTTCCAGTTTTTCCAGAAAGTATCTAACTACAATAGTTCTTTTAGGTAATTACCTACCTACCACAAAAATTTGCAAAAACTATCCCTAAATATGTACCAAAAAGAGAGGAAGAAAAGACACCATTTTCAATCTTTAAAGTTTGAAACAAACGTTAAGGCTGGGTTCTCCGAGCGGTGAATCTGTATGAGTATTATTGCGCTGCGCGAGCAAAAAGTTAGGGGAAAAGTAGGCATTTTTGAAATTACAGAAATACAAATAAATCCTATTACTTAATACAATTTCGACGATCGACGCCATTAACACATTCAGTTATAGTCATTTTGGTGTATTTTTTTGTTGTAGATAGTGAATACTAATCTCGTTATTGTAGACTACCTATTTTTAAGTTAAACTCTTTTTATACTGACGTGTTCTGTATGTTTAATTTTTTGATTTATGTACATAATCTTTTCTCCTTAGTTACCTTACTTGATTATAAACACTTCAACAGACAACATCTTTTTACTGAATATCCCAATACTTAATTAGAACATAATACTTGTAAATTCCCCGCGCCTCCAACATTTTTAATATCCAAAACTCAGTACAGTTCAAATAAAACCATATCTAGTCATATGCTATAAAACATCATAAAAATGATTGAGGGCCCTAGATAGGACATTAATTGGTCTGCTCGTGAATCCCTTGAAATCGCAGGCTATTATTTTTGGGAGCAGACCTCTGAGAGACAGCCTGTCTCTTGAACACCTTCCGCCCATCTGTTACGATAATGTCCCCATTGCTTTTACTGATAGGGTTAAGAACCTTGGCCTTATCATGGACTACAACTTGTCGTGGCATGCTCATGTGAACGACGTTAGTAGGCGAATGCATTTTTCTTTTCAGTCACTCAGAAGACTTCAAAATTTTCTGCCATTCAAAACTAAGGTTCACTTGGCACAGACACTGCTGTTGCCGCTCCTGGACTATGCTGACGTCTGCTTTATGGATGCGACTGAGGCTCTTGTAAATAAGCTCGAGCGCCTCCAAAATCTCGCGATTAGATTTATATTCGGATTAAAAAAATATGATCATGTGTCCAAATTCAGACGGCAGCTAAAGTAGCTCCCTATACGTATGCGGCGCAATGTTCACATGCTTTCCCTCTTATATAATTAACTGAGAAATCCCAGTGCCCCACAGTACTTGCGGGAAAGATTCTCGCTGAGTTCCTGCCTGCAACTCACAGTTTTACTTTAAGGCACTTCCTTTTTTCACTATCGCAATAGGTTTATCTAGTTTATTTATTTACTTAGGTATTTATGTATTGGGTTAACATATAGTACGTAATAATTATTGTACACTTTCCTCCCTTGTCGTATCACCACATCAAGGGTTGGCTGGAAGAGATTTCTGCTGAAATAAGCTCGCTATGTACACTTTTTAATTCTGTAAATGTTTTGTTTTATTCATGTAATTTTATGTGTGCAATAAAGTATAAAGTATTATTTTCAGATTTTATATAGTAACCATTAAGGAATTAAGGCCGAATTGCACCACTTCTGAAATGTGGCTTAAACAGCATTTAAAGAAACTTCTTCATACAATAGTCGATTTAAATGGCGACTTAAATGACATTTAAGAGGTACAAGTCGGCCTAAATGTATTTTATAACACCTGATTTAGGGGTAATGTCGGAGGACCCAGCCTTAACTAAGCACATCGGGCGTTCGCCGGCCTTGTCTGAGAGAAATTACAACATGATTTATGTTTGGTTAGGTGAATTACCAAAGAATAAATTGTAAAGAGTTACAACCGTATCAAAGCAAATATGTCGTTCTATGACAGCTCTTATTTAGGTCATACATAATTACCATAAACTTAGAAGGTAGGTAGAAAGTTTCACAATGCCATGTTGTAGCCTCACAGCCTATAGCGGGTACATACATCATAATATAGTGCCTTAAGAATTACAAAAAAATCTAACAACAAGAATTTGCGTTACAGGATCTTCAATATTCATCAAGTTGAACCGGCTTACATTTTTCTTTAATGTTTTATTGAACAGTTCTTAGCTTTCGCAGCCAGGTAAAAAGAAAATTAATACATCAACCTTTACATTTTAGTTGATGTTCATTTTAGTTAAAGGTGCTGTCGACTTTACCGTGCTGTTTAGAGTTTCTGTAGTTATAATCTTCATTTAATTAAGGGGTATCCAGTGAGCTAGCTGAGAGATTGTACTGACACTTTTACAAATTTGATCTATAAAAAAAAGATATGTTTTTTTTTCTTCGGTGGCGCTAGTGTTACCCCGTGGAGCCCCTAAAGTAGGTACATAGTTCAAGTTCAGTCTCTTTCTACACAAAGAAAAGTGTTGGATTGCGAAAAAATTAACAAACGAATTCATCTTAACGCAAATGCATGGAGTTGAATTCAAATTGACAGCGTAAAATTCAATGTGCTGTCTTCAAACTTTCTTGGCTGTTTTACAACTTAAACTTTCGTAAGCACTGCACATTTTATATACTAGTCGGCTATCCCGACGTTAATAAAAGTAAGTGAAACAATATAGGTACATTAGTGTGGCGAATGGCAAAGCTTTGTGCAACATCCTTATCAAACAAATGGAAAAGTTGAATAGATGCAATGCACGTTAAATAATAGATCGTTAGTGGCACTAGACGGAGGACCCAAACCAGTTTATCTGGATTCTCTACATCATAAACGGTGTATACTTTGTTTTCCTGTTGCTATGCTAACTACGTCGGACGCCAAACAGGTTCTTTGATACTAATAACTTAAGAGTTTGCTGCTAAGTTTACCTTGTATAAGATCAGATATTGTTGGTTGGCCAAAGTGCATACGAAAAAAACCACTGACAGCTGTTAACAGTAGATTAACAGCTTGTTAGTGTACGAGAAACTGGGGGTAAAGGGACGGTTTCTGAATTGAGAAATTCACTAAGGAAATATTTAAGTAAGGTTCTGTCACGCTCTTTACTGAAAAATTCGAAGAGACAGCACTAAAGTTAACTATTTACTTAGCGAAATTTTCAATTCAGAAACTGGCCCTAACAGTCAGTAGTTTTCTTCTGGTTTCGTAAACTTTTCCCTTACCAGAATAGGCCCCCTGACATTTTTCTACGCTGTTACAATGTCTTGTAATGCAATTAAGCAAGTACAGTCGACACCACATCAACCCTCACATTTTAATTGAAATGTCGCCCGTAACGTAAACGAGAAGATTATACGGACGTAGCTAATGGTTGATGTAGGTACGGTCGACTGTATAAGGAAACAATGGAGATTGAAATATGTTTTCGAAATCCCATAAACACTACCTACTTCGCGTATTACGCCGTATCACGCTATCGACTGGGTAGAACCAGAGAGCCATGCTTACCAATTGATTCCACATAAACATAAGATAAGATAAGAATATTCTTTATTGTACCAGGAAAAACACAAACATGAAATATTAACAAAAATGCAGTACAATTGGCGGCCTTATTGCTTATAGCCATTTTTTTCCAGGCAACCGCCGAAGGTCTCTGTTTGATGGCTGGTGGTTCTGTATAACTCTTTGGTAAACAGCGTACAGCGCTAACGGAGCTGGGTCGTTGCTTGCTCGCATTTCTGTATAGGATTGGCAATCACATCTAACTAGCGGTAACCAATCACTAACTTGAATCCAAGCCTAGGCATAAGTAGATCGAACCATGACTGAAGCTATGGCGAATCTTGCGCAGATAGTGGCCTGCCTAGGCTGCATGCTGCGTGTCTGTTTTGACGAGAACCCTTTTATCACTTTTGTTGTTTGATTAAATGATTACGATATCTAATACAAATAAATAAATTTGGACTTATGATGAAGCTGGACTAGACCGGGACTGATCGCGTCATAAGAGAGATATATTATTTATTTACTGATACTTTTATTGCACTTAAAAAAAAATCGTACAATCGTATTATGGGCTGCTTGCTTCCAGAACTTATTGAAACTAAATGAGTACCTAACCGCCGGTTTCTCAATTGAAACTGTCACTAAGCAAATTTTTAAGTAAGTATTAATACTATCTGTCTGGTTTATTTTTTTAAAACTAGTACTTAACATTATTTCCTTTGAAATTCTCAATTCAGAAACCGGCAATGTCTGATTTCAATGTTGTTGAGGGTATCCATTTCTTATCTGATGTTACCTACTTACTTAGTATAATTTTGTAAAACTCGATAGTTCTTAAAACTAATAACTTTGGAAGGGATGAGTAACTTAGATTCATCCAAGGCAACGAAACGAGTAATACCTGTTCCAACAGCAGCACAATCTATCTAGGCAGACAAACAAAAACAAGACAATTTATTGACTAGAGGCTACCGGCTTACTAATCCACATGCAAATCTAGCCACCCGGCCTTACGCAAATCAACGTACGTACATATAGAGGACTAGACTCACTTGCTGGTTTGTTTATTCTCAATAAGATGATTGCAAAAATTGCTTCTCAGGCACCGTTCCGAAGTCGGTGTGGGGCAGGCGTGCTCTCGTTGCGGTCGCGCACACTGTACTGGTTTTACCGAGTGGTCGTCTCGACTTGGACGCTATATTATGCCAGCCACGGAGTCCATTGTGAGGGAATCTGAGGACACCAGTGTTGCTAAGCCTGCCACACTAAAAAGCACCAAACGGTAATAAAAACCCGGACAATTGCGAGTAGGACTCCCGCCCCGAGGGTTCCGAACGTTGAAAATAACAGTCCACATTTACATACATAAATAGCAAAATTTACATGCGGACGTAAACTTACGCATGTATTCCAGAGAGGTAGGCATAGAGAGGTTTGGCATTTGCTACGATCCTCACAAAACTTTATCGCTTCATCGCTGAATGATGCTCAAACCCCACCAAAATATCCTGGTAGAGGTATAATTGTTAAAGAACGAAGAACCAGTACACACCAAGCCAATGTTAACAGCTATGCAATGCTAGCACTCTTTGTTCCGGTTATTCGACTAAGGCCTTGCACCACTACTTAAATGTCACTTAGTCACCATTTGTATGAAGAATTAAATGCTGTAGCCGAAATTAACAAAGTGGTGCAAGTCGGCCTAAGACTTTGTAGTTACTGTGAATTTGTGACCACTAAATATTTCCAACAAACTAGTGACCTTTAAATCTCACGTTATTGCTTAACTTATATATAAGTAAGGATTACTACTATTTGCTATGTATTATGACATTTTTAAGCTAAGTAGTTATATTTTATACATTTAAAAACGTTCAAATATATCGCGATATCAAGAGATTTTTAAATGTTGTTTAGGGTTTTGAGATATGGCGCAAAAATTACAAAGAACCGTATAAATATTGACCAAGACTGAAAACGGGGACGTCTTGGTAAAAACTGTACATCTACAGTTAAAAAAGTAGAGCTGGCAACACTGCGGAACACGTACTTTCCACGTGCGGGGCGGGGTCAGAGGGGCAGCGGCTCTCAAATTATGGAGGTCTGCTGCCTAGCTCTACCCGCGACTTCGTTCGCGTAGAGTTCGAATAAGAAAATCATATGAATTATAGCACTATTTCATACCTAGGACTTACTTAAACAACGACGAAGCGTAGAGTAGTGTAGAATATTATTTTTTGTACATTACATATATGAAGCTGTCTATCTGAGAGATATGTATGAACTTCCAAATTCGTTCGGCAGTTTAAACATAAACATTTACATACAGGCACATAAATTGCTTCTGGCCTCACACTAGGCTACCCTGTGTCGTGGGAACCAGAAACAACGACATCACAAACATGTAAACGTCCAAGACCTGGGGTTTTTTTTGTCCCCTGCCGGGATTCGAACCCGGGACCTCCCGCATGGTATGCAGATGCATTACCGCTGCGCCACGAGGTCGTCGAGTTTATGCGTGAATTGCGTACCTACATAACAAAGACCTGACGTTCAAAAAATCTGTTTTTTTTCGCTTTACAGTGGAATAGTGAAGTGGTTCAAGAAAAGATTCATTTCAGGACGCGGTAACGGTAACCAAGAGAGGTTTTTCCATGCACGCTTCCATATAAGAACAATTAACAATCAGACAGATGCACATTCCTGCTGCATTTTATAACTTCAAGTTTGAACATCAAATAAGCATTAGGTGGTAACAAAAAACTGGCAGACATCGATTTGGGAAACCCGATAAGTGCGGTTAAGATAAAACTGGATTGTTTTTGGCTCGGCGGTAATGGGTTTTTAAGAGATTTTAGAGTCATGACATGGGGTAGAAATCATACATATCTATAGATCATGAGTTCTAGGTTTTAGAATATAGTTTTAGATTATGTAAACTCTGTTAATAAAGAATTTGAAAAGACTTATCCCCGGTTACTCGTACACTAACAAGCTGTTAATCTACTGTTAACAGCTGTCAGTGGTTTTTTTTGTATGCACTTTGGTCAATTTACAGCTGTTAACAGCGTGTTAGTGAACGAAAAACTGGGGGTAACGGTCTTATTTATAAAAAACACGATTCCTTAAAACGCCGATTAAAATAGTCTGTGGTAGAATTTTTACCAGAAAAAATCGTAACCAAAGATTAAATAAAGTGACTCGTGCTTAAGAGGAATCGTGTTTTTATAAATAAGGCCGTAAGTTTGGAGTTTTTTGGCCATTTTTTCTCCAAAATTATCTAGATTTTGAAATGGACACCCAGTTTAACGTAACTTAAGTCACAGTTTTTGTGTTACTTTGAATAAAAACAATTTTGGGGCTTAGTCCTAACCCTGGATACTATGGTATTATATGTATGGTATTTTTTAGTGGCTGTGTCATTATCCACATTGATTTTCTTGTAGATATTACTTTTGGTACCTAGATGTAATCACAATCAAGGTTTCTCTTTTTAATCTAATTATTTATTTTTTTTTTTTATTATAATATAAAAACTTACATTACAAATGAAATAAACACAGAGAGCCAATGACAAGTTTTCACTGGTAGAAATATTATAGTAGAAAAGAAAACGCTAGGATTAATCTTTTTGACGTATTGTAAAAAAGTAAAATTGACTACCCACAGAGACAGACGTGAGCGCCGAAGCCACATGGGCGGCGGCGTGAGGACAACAGTCCGTCGGTAACGGCAGCGCAATCGCCGTGTAAGGCATGTATGTAGCTCAACAGACTTACCCCCAGTTTCTCGTAAACTAACACGCTGTTAATCTACTGTTAACAGCTGTCAATCGACCAAAGTGCATAAAAAAAACACTGACAGCTGTTAACAGTAGATTAACAGCTTGTTAGTGTACGAGAAACTAGGGGTTAGAGAACTTTTTACAAAAAATGTGCAAGTTATTCGTCGATTTCTGTAATCGATTTCTGTAATAAAGTCGCGCTGATTTTAAGCAGACAGGAAGATTGGCGGCGGCGGCGTGACCAAAACCACCAGCGACGGTGGCGGCGCGGCGCGCCGGACTACTACCTACTCAGCTTGGTGGCCCAGTTTGGGAGTCAGAGATCGTAAGCGCTTCGTAAATCCCCTTAACCGAGGATGTAAAGTTCATAGCTGATAAGACGTCATAATAATTTGGTTGCAAAGTTGCCGATAACAGAAGTAACTGAGCAGGCGCTTGTAAAGGTCTATACACATTACACTCGCCGGCATGTGGGCACAAATATAAGGTAGAAAGAGACTACCCGGTGAAGCCCGGCGATGAATGGCCAGCCCGTCGACTGAGCCGGGACCGTACTTCAATTTGCTCTCGTATTGTATACCTTGTCAGTATACAGGGTTACCTAAACACATCAATCAGAGTTTGCTAGTTCCACCAATGACTTTCTAAAAAAAATTTATTTTTTTTGTTAATTCCTTTTTTCAATATATTTTTTTATCTGAATTTGCATGATTGGTAATGCTTAAAGCCCTAGGAGACAGCATGGGAATTCTTCTATGGAGAACACAACAAAAACTAAATTTTTTTGAAGTGAGTCTGTATATAAGTATTTTTTTCTTGATTGATATTCTTGCACTTGCACAGCTGCTGCCAGATTTACCTTCTTGTATCGCCTACAGTGCCATTCGTTTCAACAAGCTTCACATAGGGCTCGAACAAAAACTAGGTAGCCTCTTAGGTAAACAGTCTCTACACCAAAAAAAAACAAGAAGTTGATCCCTTGCTCTGTTAAAGAAGGACAAACCAACCTTAATTTAATTAATTTATGTGCAAAAACATGCCAACCTACAACATACAAGGAAATTGTATGTGTCTGTTATCTATATTTTCTTGGAAAATATTAAGACCAGATGAATATAAATGATTTCATCCACCAATCACAGAATTACAATTCTTGAACTATAAACATCACAATATTTTCATGCTTATTCTGATAACAGTGTGCCTATGTAATTACCTACTTGTGAAAACAGAACGTAGCTAGGTAAAGTGTTATAATACCAACTCAAGTGCCTGGATATACAATTATAGCAACTACTTCATTCATAGGTAAAATTTGAAATTGCTATTGAATAGAAATGGGGGTTTGCTATTATTGTTCTCTGGTGTACAATAAAGAATATTCTTATCTTATCTTTGGTGAGCTGTGTGTCTGCATTGGTATCAAGTTTGTGGCGAGCACATGTCAACTCTGCGCGCGCACTATAAACTCCAACATTCCTACATCGCGCAAGCAAAATGTTTCACATGAAATACCATAAATATAACGTCCGACGAACATCAGTCGGACCGGCCGTCCCCAGGCATACGATCTGCCTGGCGGGAAATTTCCCTTTATAGTGGAAGAGCACGATCACCCGCTCTTCCCTATAAGTTCAACATATGTAATGCATGTTATAGACAGAAGTTCCTCTAAGTTTTACGCTCTCAGTACATTCAGGGTGCAGCATAAAGAAGGAAGAATCTGACAACAGTTTTTTCAGTATCAATAATTTGACCACTTCCAACAAGCAAAAGGCATTTTTTTTAATCTATCACGTTGAACATGTTAAGTTTCAACATAGTATGAACAGAAAAGTTGAAAACTTTGCTTGTCTGATATTTTGTCAAGGTTTAACCCTTCTTACAAACAGCTTCAAAGCTTCCAAATACATAAATAGTATTTGGATACTTTAGAAAAATGTAGATATTGGCAAATCCCACCTACATTCACACACATAGCTCTTATGAATGTAGTTGACTGGCCTTGCCTTGCCTGTAGTTGACCTATAACATCCACTCCCATGTTTTTTTTTTCTCAACAGAAAGAAAAGGTGGGTTTTTGGTAATGTTTTAATGTTTATAATGTTGGTAATGTTTCAATTGCTAATTGGTTATTTGTCCCAGCAGAGACCAAGACACAATATTTGGCAGAGAATATTTGTCACACTGTAGTTTTTGTTTATTGTATAGTAAGTTATTCTGCTAAACTTACCAGAAAGCTTCAAAATCTGACAAAGGGCATCCATCCTCTGCATGTTTGACTTCCACATAAGCATTTCTTTTTTTCACTGTCATTTGCAGAAATCCCTATGCCCAAGCTATGAGGGCCATAGTCAAATGTTATCTCAGTACTAGGAGGAATATCTAGACACGCAAATATGGCCAACTTAGGTATGGGCGAGTCAACTCGTACCGGTATGATCTGGGCATTTGGCTCACAACTGTGGTTAATGTAACGGCCAATATTGCCAAACTCAGTTGGGTCTATGATTGTCCGAGTTATGTTCCCACTGCTATGCTCGTTTAGGCAAAAGATATAGTTCATTTTGGCTGTCTCCACATTCCTCTGCTGTCGTCGCATAGCACAATTCCTTGTTAATATTTCACCAGCATATTCACATAAAAATGTGCCTGCAGGAATATATTTGGACGAGAAAAGGCCTAGTCCTTTACCTTTGCTTTCTTCGCAGTTCTTTATTTTGAGGCCATCCACGGGGCCATGTTGTACGACACGGTTGGGACAGTTATTGCTGCATTTGCAAAAGCTATTACATTCAAATACAGGATACGTAATTTTGCTACCCATTTTCGCCGGATTCATTCTGTAGCGGCAGTTTTCTTGTGGAATATAATTTGTCATGCCTGATATAGTTATGCAAGCGCAATTAGATTTGCAATGTTGTTCACACTTACAGTAACTTGATAACTGAGAGTTGTAGTCTTCTAGCAAAATTCTATATTCATTAGTCTCTTCTGCCGGCCCGGGAATGTTTTCCAAAATGTAGACTACAGTTTCGTCGATGTGGTTATAGTTATCCATTTAATCCACTAAGTTCGGCTTACAGTGCAATGAGCTAATTCTTTACACAAAGAAGGCTAAGCTACCTAACTGACGAAATAATCAGTAAGAATAGCAAATAAATTAGAATTTGCCAAAGTAATAATGCTTCAATTCAATTCTTAATTATGATTATTCAATTCTATAATTATTATATATTTATTCAATTCTGTGCTACTAATGCTTGTGTTCGTAATAAACATTGTTCAATCTGTCTAAAAAAAATGTCAACAAAGTTACCTTTTTATTTAACACAGACTATACAGACAGAATTAGAGAATATAGTAGAACAGTGTTGCCAATAAAAGATTTTAAGCCGCCGTGTAAGTTCGATAAAAAAGTTGAAGTAACAGCTTAGACCTTGCTTAGAGCTAAAGTAATAGATAAGCGATCGACCGCAGCACGAATTAAACTGAAAACTCCCTAGAGCTTGAAAAAAAGAAGTACTTGAAAAAGTCTATTTGCATAAATCAACGTAAGTAGAAGCAGATCTGTCAGGATCATTGCAAGTGGCTAACCCTGGTCTATGCCTACTCCTTCGGAACAGAGCCGCGAGTTTATGTATTGTAATAAAACATCTATGTTTTGTCGTTTCTTGTTTTGTCTATTGTGTAAGTATTATAAGTTTTCTTTTTTGTTGATTATATTATGTGACTGTTTATTTTTCTATGATGTATCTTATTATAATAAATGTCGTTCTTGAAGTAAAACTTTCGTAAGCCCTACACATTATTAGCTTAATTCAAGTCTCCGATATTTTTTTTTGTTCAGATACAAATAATTGATCGATGCGCTTCTTGTATTAATCAACATCATGTTGATTAACGTCCATTCCTGAAAATTACTGGCTACAAAATTTTGAAAATAAAGCGTCCGTCCGTCTGTCTGACCCAGAATTATGAAATTTGGCAAGAAGTAATAAATAAATAACCTCCAGACAACACAATCACTAGTCCCGGTCCCAAACTATCAATGAATAGTAATTCCTCAGCGCGGGTTAGTGCAACAAAAAGAATATATTCTTATAGCACAGTAAAGGGAAAAATCAACAAACCGTGGTAACAACAAGTGATAACGCAGTTAGCCTCGCAAAGTTCTGGGCTGCAACTGTTTATTAAATATTTCAATAAAATTTGCCTGCTATCGACACGCTAAGAAGAAGAATGAACCTCAAAGTACTTAAATCACAAAAAATATATATTTTAATAAAAAATCAACGAGACATGATTCCCGTTATTATATTTACATACCTACAAGTTTATACAAAACCCTCGGTCCACGAGTCCAACTCGCAATTGGCCGATTTTCATAATACAGCCAGTTACTCTTTAGACTGTTACTTCTAAATTCGATGTACATCGCGTAGCAGTCTTCCTACTTGTTAAGCTATGAGTTAATCAACTTTGCAATGTTCAACGAATTTTCATGGTAAACCATGAATTAATTGTAGTTATATGAAACAGGCCCCTGATGACTGAGTCACCTGTACTGAATCAAACTGTTCAATTAATTAAACAAGTAAACGATATAAATATTAAAGCTAAAACTATTACCAAACACATTTTTTTGTTAAAACGTGTATGGAATTTAAGCTATTAAGTACTTAAAATGACCCAAATCATGTCCACAAATAAAATTAATTTCATGAAGCCATATTTTAGTTTAACACATCGTGAAATCGCTGGAGAAGCAGGGATGTTCGTGATTTAGCGTCAAGTATTCATTTATTTTTGTAAATTAATATTGTAGGTACTATTGTACCTCTCCACATGCACCCGTCCCCTACGATAAAGGCTGTACCTAGTATGTAACTTAATTCCTATATAGATTGTAACCATCATTTACTGGTGTTGACAGCATTCATAAAATGCTTTTTTCATTTTAATTATTCTCGTCAAACTGGGTTAGCTGGAATAAAATACTATCTAATAGTAGCTTGCCGTTTTATAAAAAATTGTTTTAGTGCAATAAAGAATTTTTCAGTCATTTTCATTAATTCTATTTGTATTTTATTTTTCGGAATAAATGTTTTCTGGAATAAATATTATTTTCTGAAATAAATATTTTGTATTTGTTCCCATGGGAATTTCATAACGCATTGCTCGAGAAGCCCCTAGAATTGGATTATGCACATGCAATGATATATTTTATTTACCTATCAAGAACATGATTAGATACCTCAACCTTACCAAGAACCACAGAATTTGGCCGTTAGTACTTTTTGGGTCTGAATGCCGTAGAACACGGCAATTACTATAGTATTAGCAACACTGAACTAGAGAATAGACCATAGACAATAACCTTTGTCATAGATTACACACAGTATTTCTGCTGAACCTACAGAACAAAAGTGAATTGAATGAAAAGGTTGACTGATCGAAGAACGATTGAACATGTGTACTCGGCTTCACGTAAAAAAAATTCAAAAACAAAAACCCGACTGCTAAAAACTTAATCACACACCCGGCAGCCCACGTCGTCTCTTCCTCGTCTGTTCCCATAAGGCATGCTACTTTATAGTTAGCTCAAGGTCAACACTCGCATCGTTGAATCGATGAAGGTGGGTTGAGGTACACTCTTGCGAGTACACAGTGGCAGACACATCGTTATCAACTATCACGTCAGCAGCTTTGTGCAGTATATTTTCACTAGCATTGAGACAGCTGACATCAACTATTTGGGTGTGGTTTTTTTGTAACGTCATGTTATGCTCATTCATACTCGCATCGTCAATACCATTAATTTAGCCATTCATTTGAATTGGCTATAAATAGATTCTTACCTGATTTTATTTTAATTATTAAATTAGTGCTCCCTGCACTAAAATTAAAATTAAAATCAGGTTATCGGTTTATTGGGCTTCAGATTTTTTTTCCTCACTCCCACGATTCTTTTCTCTTTTATTAAAGTATATCCGATCCTATGGTCCACCATAACTCCTTAACCAAGGGTTAGATTTTGACAAATGAAATCTTAATAAATTTTTCATGCTTGTGAGTATCATAGGTTGTATGAAATCAAAATAAATTCAAAAAAGTAGTATTAACTACAAAGCCGGCCCGGTCTAAATTCAACAATGTAACTCCTTGCGAGGTATCGAGGTTGGTCCCACCTGCTAGCAGTTAATGCTCAGCAGTCAGGTTGTTGGCTATTTTTATTGCAGTTTTTTTCACGTTTGTGGCGTCTTTTCTTGGTTACCATAGTTGCGGCTTTCCTAATTTGGGACCAGGAAATGTGACAGTGTTGTGTGGAAATTATTTACATATTTTAATTAATAGGATCTTAAATAGGATATAAAAAACTGGTCACGCAGAGTCAAAACGTCAAAAATCACGACTTTCCAGTACATTAACAGTCAAATTTTGGCATTTCAGCGCCGCAAAACGCTTGACTCGCGCCATCGTACTACTCATGCTACATTTTTTGTTGTTGTTGTCACACTTTCAGTCACGTAGTTTTATATCTACCCATTACCCACGACATGCGGCATCAAAGTGGTTCTCCTAACCACAAGAGACAGTTGTTTTTTTTTTCAGTTTACTTGAATATGAATTTGCGAATAGTCTAAATTATCTGTTAACATTACTCACTATTAAATAATATAAATATGGTAAGTATGGCAATTTACTGTATATAGATAGATAGATAGAGAACACTATTGCACAAGCAGAAAAAAGAATTAGTCACCTTATTTTACTTTCGCAGTGGGGTAAAAAAGTGTTTCTCGGTGGTAAAAATGTTGGCAGCACTGTTCACTGTTCCTCATTCAATCACTGACTCGTTCATTCATTTCATTCCGCGCAGGCGCTAGTTTGTGACGTGACGTAATTGTTCATTCATACTTTTTGTTCATTTCATTGAAGAAAAGATTCTGAATAACATAGTCGTTTGCCTATATTGATAAATAGTAATTCAAATTGCGTACCTATGTACGACTGATAAGCAGTGATAGTGATAATACAAAACGATTGTGTGTAAGTGCATGCTTAGCATGTTATATTGAGCACGATGTGCAATGTGATTCTTGAAGGCTCACCCGGAGCTAAAACTTGTGAGTGCTGCAAAATGTGGACAAGTTAGTGCGTTGATTTCTATTGGCCTGCCTACTCGTTGAAAACAGGCTCAGCAGAACATTACGACACTCCGGAAGTGGCGGGACAAGCCGGCCGAGCTCCGAAAGAGATAACAGCGGATGAAAGAGATAAATAGTTATGGATTTAACATGGCGGACGATACGCGTAAAGTGCGAGTTGAAGAAAGATTGAAAATAAAGATTGGTATGTATTGGTTTTTGTTGCTTTGCATGGTTTATTTGCGTTATGACAATAGTTTTTCGCGTAGGCACATAGTCTGGAGCTCGGGAGTTGGCTCTGGGCGCGGCAAGCACTGAAGTCGTTGGGTTGCTGTGATGAACAGGTGGTAGAGATTTTGGACTTTTCCTTCCCTACTTGCCCAAGTATTGGGACAGAGGTGTACTGCGATCGAAACAGTAATGTTTCTGAACTCAATTTAGGGTAGACGCCCCTGGGAGACTTCAGTGTCTTTGTTGTTTGTGTGTGGATTGTGCTTTGACAGTTCATGTAGGTAAATAATATTTATGAATGAAGTCTCGTGCACGCGATCCGCACTTGAGTCAGAATCAATTAGCAGCATGCTCGCGCTAGCTAACAAAGGTAATATGTGAATATTCATCATATCAGTTTATCAGCCCGTACAGTGTAGCATTTACTAGGTTGGAAACTGTTTGTTCCTCTGGTAAAGCACCTTACTGGCACTTAAGGAGTCTTCCTAGGAAAGGCCCAGCTGAGAAGTTTGTGGAGAAAGTAGATACAAAAATCAATGCAAAACTTAGAAATGTAGTTCAGCCTTTTAGCTAGATGGTTGGTCCAAGGTTGGTTAAGATAGAAACTTACAGTGTTTATGAAATCCTTAATGTTGAAACATTAATTTTCAACAGTCCGTCCCTGTCTCCAGCCCATGAATAAGATGACAATAATAATTACGTAAATTGCAATTAATAAATGATGGTTCTACATAAATACTTCCTTTCAGTAGTGCGAACTAAAATCCATATGTTTTATTTACACAAAACAAAATATGTATAATTTTTTTTCATGGAAAAAACGTTTTAATTTTTTGACGTCTATTAATCCAATAGATATTGGCTACAAAACACTCAAATAAAATATAATTGTTAAGGCCTCAAACAGCAGATAATATTTAAAATGGTGATTGAAGTTTTTAAAAATTGTATTCACATTCAATATACAAAATATTATATTAGTATTCTATCTATACTAGCCCATAAACAGAGCCAACTCTTTGTATTGTTACAATTTTAAGTGAATGTTTGTTCTGTAAGAATTGACAAACCAGTTTTAGAATTTAAAGAAAACTTTTTTTTAAGATAAATTTTTGAATAAAAATCTTTGTAAACACTGGACAATATAACTGTTATCCCAGGTTCACTTAAAAATAAAATTGTGAAACAAAATTAGAAATTAATTAAAATTATGATTTATTAGAAATTATAATTACTTGTAGAAAAATGATAAATTATTGAAATGACAATTGTTAGAATATTTAGTTCTTTCAAAATCCACCCACACAAACTCCACATATGAGGCATAGTGGAAACAAAAACAAGCATCTAGCCCCATTGCAATATGGCTCAATTTATGTGTGATATGTCACAGTAGACAGGCGATGGAGATGATTGATTTGTCAGCACATAAATCCAGCCGATAACACGAAGTGTGTCTTGCGATAAGGATGGCGCGGCTTCCGGTCGCGACCGGCGACCCGTGACCCACAGGGTGCTTGCTATCGCATCCTAAGAGCTTCTGAGTGGCCAGGGAGCTTCAACATTGGCTTGTTGTAGAGTCAGTATTGTAACAACAAAACAAGATATTTATGTCGTTAATACGTCTTGCTGAACTGGCTGAGTTGGCGACTGACGACCCGTGACCAACAGGGTGCTCGATATCGCGTCCTGAGAGCTTCTGAGTGGCCAGGGAGCTTCATTCAACATTGTCTTGTTGTAGAGTCAGTGTTGTTACAACAGAACAACTCATGTATGTCGTTACGTCTCTTACTGAATAGGCTGAGCTGGCGCGACCGGCGACCCGTGACCCACAGGGTGCTCGATATTACGTCCTATGAGCTTTTGAGTGGCCAGGGAGCTTCAACATTGTCTTGAACAAGACGTTTATGTTGGTAATGGGTCTTGCTGACCAAGCTGTTGCCGCGATTTCGATCGCGTGGGATGCTGAAATGAAAACCAAACTCGACAACTGCTTAACTTGGTGTATGTAATAGGACACTTGATAAATATAAATTGGCACTTTTTAATGGTTACATTATTAATGTGACTTTTTTCTTCTCGAAAAACTGTGATTTATCTAAACATCATATGACATATACAACATATTTATTGGTACTCTAAGTAAATAATAGGGGTTAAAGTATGAAATTGCCGTTTTATTGCAATAGGTTCTTTGAATTGACATAGAATCTTCATGGTTTGAGGTTTTCGAATGAAACTTTCTTCAAATGGTTTCTATGATGTTCTTTTTTTAAAAAATGTGAAACATTTGAATATCGACTTTCAATTGTTTTTGTTATTCAATTTAGACAAGAAAGATGGATACTGCGAAAATTCGAGTGATTTTTGAATACTGTTGTGGCATTTGACCTGGGGTCAGCCATTGCATTTTTCTTTTCCGGTTATCATAAAGAATCCACTTTTCATCACATGTTACAATTCGATCCAATATTCCTGTACCGGTTCAACAAGGCAACACAAGTTTCAACACGCGTTTCTTTCTGCAGATCAGTCAAATCATGAGGCACCCATTTTTCGTATTTTTTTATTTTATTGATTTGACGCAAGTGAGTCAATATTGTGGGTAAGGTAACGTTAAACCATGCCGCTAATTCCTGGGTAGTTTGACTAGGGTCGGCTTCCACTATCTCTCTTAATTCATCGTTATTCACCTGTGTGGGCGGTCTTCCTCGTGGCTCGTTCTTTAAGTCGAAATTTCCATCACGAAAGCGTTTAAACCAAAATCGCACGGTGCGTTCATTAGTAGACCCCTCTCCAAACGCAGCATTGATATTGCGAGCTGTTTCTGCCGCGTTAGTTCCGCGTCGGAACTCGTATTCAAAAATCACTCGAATTTTCGCAGTATCCATCTTTCTTGTCTAAATTGAATAACAAAAACAATTGAAAGTCGATATTCAAATGTTTCACATTTTTTAAAAAAAGAACATCATAGAAACTATTTGAAAAAAGTTTCATTCGAAAACCTCAAACCATGGAGATTCTATGTCAATTCAAAGAACCTATTGCAATAAAACGGCAATTTCATACTTTAACCCCTAATATTAAGTGGGACTCCATTAGATACAAACCCTAAGGATGGGTTTTAACCAAACAATCATATTCAATGTGCAAACGTTTTATCGTTTACCTTTCTATGACATACAATGTATCAGTTACTGTATACTATGAAATTCATTGATAATAGAGGATATTGTGAATAGTTTATAATCTGATTATTTGTTTAAAAACGAGATCCTAGCATCTCACAGTCGGCCACCTTTTACTCAATAAATGTAAGATTTACACCTTCCTACTGTCAATAAAAGTAAAGCATTTCCTATGGATGCGGCTTTACTTTTTGCTTTACTTCAAAACTTATAAGGGACCGTCCAATCAACACTAGTCTTTATCTCACTCGGATTAGAGTTTAGAAAGAGTGAGGTAACAGCGCGTGGGCCGAGCCTACGATAAAGCGGCGACGCTAGGCTTATGGCCACTTCCGTCGCAGCGGTTTTCTGCGCGCGCGCACGCACCTTTGTTCTCCCGCACTTAGTCAGAGGTCGCCGGCAGAGGCTAATCGAATCCTTAATGTGCTAAGGCACGCATGCATTTATTATGACCTTACTGTAGACCTATGTACATAAGAACAGTAAGTCAAGATACACCTATAAATAAAATAATAATATGCATAAAGTGCTCTCTATCTATCTATTTATAACAATTCTGCCCACGACTTCGTCGGCGTGGACTTCAGAATTGTGTCCAGAGGGACGTTGCAATTACAAATTCCCAAATGAACATAATAATTTAGAAAATAAGTCGTCGCTGGAATTCAAAACCATAATCTCTAGAATGATAAGTATCCTATATTCAGATTCAGAGAAAATATTCAGCTGTGTATGATTGACTGACAAAATCGACTCTATGCCTTTTTAGGGTTCCGTGGTCAACAAATTACCCTTATAGTTTCGCCATGTCCGTCCGTCTGTCTGTCCGCGGGTTAGGACAGATACTATTATTTTATTTTATTTTAGTTTCTGGGAAGACTAACAGCTCTTACAAGGTTATAATACATAGAAAAATGGTTGATTGTAGAAACGTGAGAAAATTAATTTAAGTAGCACATATATTGAACTTAAAAGGAAAACTATCACAGCTAAGTAGGCTTTAAAAGTTAACATGTAATAGGCGATCAACTTAAAAGGGAAACTTCGTTTAAAATCCATTGAAAATTACTTTTATGAAGTTGTTAGCAGATACAAAACCCCTCTTTCTATTGAACCCTACACTGTGCGTGGCCAGACACGGACTTGTCGGTTTTCTTTAATACTATCAAAGTTATGAAACTGATAATAGGGATTGATATTTCTTGAATTAATGAGATGAATGATTGACCCAGGTTGGGCAAGCAACTTCGTAGACATTCATAGTTATTGATTATTAATCATCGAATTATTAGAATCCTAAAAACATTAAGTAGGCATTTGAAGAAAAAGTTTGAATTCCCTAACTCAGTTATTGTTAAACCAGTTAAACAATTGAATTGTGTTCTAAAATAAAATAAAAAAGGAGCTTTTATTTGTAAATTGAAATTTTGAAATTTTTTATTTATAGATTGCTCTAAAACCCTCCTCAGAAGCAGTTTAAATGATGTGTGGCTATGTTTTTTGCTTTACTGCAGACTATATTTTAAACTGCCTCCCAGGAGTGTTTTAAGGAATCGAGTTTTTATAAATAAGACTGTAGGTATTTAAATTGAATTTTGTTTTAACAGATTGTATTGTATTAAACTCATGCAATATGAACAGAATTTCTGAGTAGTGAGTTATCAATAATGACTTGTAGAGACAAGTTTGTTCGTGTTTATTTGTGATAGGGAGCTAAAGATAGAAGTTTAGTAAGTAATATTACGAGATAGGTAGAGAATTTAAGATCACATGGGATGTCATGTTTGAAATAAAGTTTATGATTATTTTGGTTAGAATTTTGTGCAAAGCATTTTAGTTGAGTGCTACTAAAGCCACACCTAAGAAAGTGGTGTTCCTAAGTGTGCCCCAATGAAGGTTACAATATTATTATTAGTTATTATGATATTTTTCAAGTACCAACACTAAGATGTCATAATAACTAATACTCTTTTCTTTATGTACCTGCTTTATTATTTTAATTATTAGCACATAATTAAAGTTCTGTTTAATATGTGTAGTAAAGATAAGCACATGTAGTTTCTTGTTTTATTTTTCGTGTGCAACAAAGTAAAATAACCATATTTGGAATTGCATACTTACCAAAACCCCAAGGAAATCTGTCTTAAATTCAATACCAGGGGTCCATTTAATAAACATGACAATTCGTAAATTTTGTCACTTTTTAACTGTCTTAAATTCAATACCAGGGGCCTATTTAATAAACGTGACAATCCGTCAATTTTGTCACTTTTTGACAAATAAGTCGGGTTGTCACGAAAACTGTTTAATAAAGATCAGATTACAATAATTCTATACAACACACTGACATAGTTGTCAGACTAAAACCTGTTTAATATATTCGACAACTGTCGGATTCCACCTGTCGAAAATATTCTCTGACTTATTTGTCAGTGGTAATTGACAATGTCGCTTTTTCGACATATTTATCACAACACAATATTGGGGCATACTTTACCAATGTTACTTTTGTTTTTGTATTCTGCTTTTGTTTGCTACAATGGACGCCCAATGGACGTGTTAATAAACCAAGAATTAACTTTTCTTTGAAATAAACTTTAACTACTAGTTTAAATGGTTTACTACTACTATTATCTGTGGACAACGTTACACCATTTTTTAAATAATTACATATCTGCTGAAGTGCCTTGGCATTGGGTTAGGATGCCTGTTGTAAATCTCTAACAAGTCGACCAATATGTCCACCCTGTCATGACAATATAGTGTTTAACGTAACAAATTTGACAAGTTTTTCCAGACAAATTGTCACCTGTCAAAAAAAATGGTACACGTTTATAGCTGCTTGTGTATTAATGAATAATAATTAATAAACAAAAATATGTCAAATTGTCGCGACAAATCGACATATTCGTAGATTTTCCGCCATGACAAATTTGTCGGTGATAATCCTTAGATTTAGATTATGACCTTAAAAAGAACAATTAAAAACCCTTGTTGGCTCAATCGGGTCCTTTAGAATTCTACAGATTACACACTAAATTGTCGGATTGTCACTTGTCGCCTGTCACCTGTCATTGTCGCGTTGGTTTGGCAAACAATGGTTTTGAATTGTTCTTTTCAAGGTCATAATCTAACAGGTTAAACAGGCCCCAGGTGGAGGGACCACCTTCGCGTAAGATTTCCCTAATTTTGCTGTAAAACAATGACAAAATCAAAATATTATAGAAATTTATTAGGTGAGTACATTTATGAATTCAAAAGTTGAAGTGAGTTTTTCAATTACTACCAATCATAAATGAAATTGATTGAGATTTTGCCGGAACACCTCCCTTCGTATTTTCGCTCGCGTAATTAATGGACGTCCCCTTATGGTCCACTGCTGGAAAGGTGTAGATTTACGTTTAGATGAGCTCAAAATATGAGGCGTTAAAAAAATAGTGACAAAAGTTTCTTATCAATAAAAGCGAAGCAAAGTAGAGTACCTACAGTTGATAACATTGTTGTTTAGTCTCAGACTATATTATAATAACCCGATAATGATATCGTGTGCGCAATCTCATTGAATACCTAAACCATTGAATTAAAAGGCACAGAAAAGCAAAGACCAGTAGTTAAATTGGCATTCTTAGTGAACCCGGTTGTTGCCTGTCTCCGAAAGTGTTGCGTAAATGTGTGTTTCGCCTTTGAGCTAAAGTTTGTTCGAGACGCTCTATCTTTGGGTAATTTTTCTATAACCCAAACAGCTTTTTATTATACGCCGCTTACGAACTTCGCCGAATCTTCGACTTGAAGGGACAGTGGACTTGATATTTGTAACCAAGAAATTAAAAACACATAATATATCAAAAGTAGGCATTATTAAATTTTCATGTCTTAATGAACAGAAATTCAAATCAATGTCAAAAAGTAATAAATTTGTTGCATTGTATTTATAAATTTTGATACCATGTTTCGGCTGAGCCAAAGAGAAGAATAAGTTACTAGAAGATCATGATGAAGCATTAAATACATGCTGAGTTTAAAAAAAGTTTAGGTAGAATGTGGTAGAGCGCGTGCCATCACGCATGTCCCACGGTGAAGACCTTGTCCGTATTGATATAAGAACGAAAATATCTTAGCTCAATGGACTTCAGTTGTGGTGCGGTATCTGTTTGAAGACCTTTGCTTACCCTTTACGGGAAAAAGCTTACCGTCGGCGTCGGGCGCGGGTGGTAAGCGCGGCAAGCCATATTGCCATCAGCGCGGGCCCGCACCCGCGGGTTTTTCTATGTAACGATCCAAGACACTCGAAGATCGTGGCCCGCGACGCTTACCAACCGCGCTGGCGAAAGTGGCACTGTAAAACCACACTTAAATGTGTAGTATGTTAACAAAATTCTAGTAAAGTTAGAAAAAACAGGGATACTTTCATGTACGTTTGTTATAAATACTAGCCCTAATTAACAAACTTACATATAACATTATTTCTGACTGTTAATTGTTACTAACATAATTATTTATGGACGCTGTCATAAATAAATTATGTATGTATGTAAGACTGCCTCGTTGTAACTATTAACTCACTTTACTACTAAAACAGATTTCTACTGGAGGCCGCCGCGCCGTGGGATTTTGATTTGCGTACATACCTTATTTTGTGAGGTCCTTGCCTGGTTACCATAGCACAGGGTATCCTAGTTTTAGAACAGGACAATGATTGTGTTGTGTGGAAGTTATTTTCACCCAATCCTTAAGGTATGACTGCCTTGTTGGTCCAGCGGTATCACGTCTGATTACCATGCCGGAGGTCATGTGTTCGATCCCACTGGGGGCCGCCGTACTGTACAAATGGCCTCGGTCTTATGTTTGTGATGTCCTTGCCTGGTTACCATAACACAGGGTATTCTAGTTTGGGACCAGGACAAGTGATTGTGTTGTGTTGAAGTTATTATTATTATATGTCAGCTTTTGCGGAAAGGGAGGAGGGAAGGGATTCTTTATTTATATGTACGTGGTGCATCTTAGATGTAATGCTCCATAATTAATTTAGACACAGGATAAATTTCGGCCTTGAAGACTGCGTCATCGGCAGTCGGTAACACGCCCATGCAAATCGTCGTATTCAAATCCAACGTTGTGTGTGTTTACCTACCTACTTCAAGTTCATACTAGCCTTCGCACGCGACTCCGTTCACGGTACTTCTCAAAGTTCTAAAGCTAAGCCTCAGGCGTGAAGATTGTAAATATTATCTAGGCTTCCCATTTTGCCTATATCTTATTTGCATACCTGTATTTATAACTGGAGATTTGTAATTTTCGTTCGGTTTATTATGTTACTGTTATTCAGTTATTTTTGCTGTTAGTCTTTTGTTTAAATGAAGTCTGGAGTCCGTGAATTCCCCCCAGGCCTTCAAGACCATTTTGAAAGATGATGTAGTTAGAACCTACAACCAAGTGTTGCTATATCCGTTGTGAAACCAGTCCCATAAAATGACTCGATGTTCTAACAAATTTACGCGTCAACGCGGCTGAAAATGAACTAAATTATCGATGGCATTTGATTTAGTTCCGTGAAAATTCAGCGCGTTCGAAACTAAAAGATGTCTAGTAGACACGCGTGAGCGCGACCAAAAATTTACTGCATTGGCTTTTTCATTTAGTTCTATAAACTATAAAATTCTATAAAAAACAAAAGATCTTAAAAGCTAGGCAGAGAACTATGTTGGCTAAATTGACGGAGGCATTTTCTTAAAAACTCAGCGCCCCCGATTATAGAAGATTTAATTTTGTGTTACAGGCGCGCGCGGCCAAATGTACTAAATTGATGGTGCCAATTTCTTTTAGTTCTGTAAAAACCCAGCGCCCCCAAAAATTAGAGACCTCTGCCTTATAATGACGCCCAAAACGGTATTTAAATTGACGGTGGAGTTTTCGTGGGAACTTACATTCCCAAAAGTAAAGATCTGTCTTGAAAATATAATAAATGAACAGTGGGAAATTCATTAGTTCCGTAAAAACTGATTTTCAGTTTAAGATGGTACCGAAAATTTCATAGACTGACATTTTGGCATTTGACATTGGATTGACTCCGTAGTTAAAAACTCCCGCGCTCTCAAAAATTAAAAAAAAAGATAAAATTAATTATAAAGACCCCAAATCCCTACCGTTCCCGACTATTTGTTTTTTCTACCACCGCTATATTGGCGATTTGTCTAATTTTTCCACTGGCAACTGACTAAAAACCTGAAAAACACTGGTCACCTATCACGTGGAGTTTCATTCATAATGTATTTATTTATGAATTCCATGAATCTAATGTAAACGAAACCCCAGTTTGTGATGTCTTCGTCTCCCCTCCGATCAGCTACGTTATTGTTTGACCTTGATCGGGCAATTCTCAGTCCAATCAAGGTATGCCTGTGAAGTAAGTCTACTGATGAACTAAAAGCAAAAACTCACAATTTTTTAACGTTTCTCTACAACGTAACCTCGCTAGACGTGTTTCATAACTTCTCCCCCAATCGCTTATTTTCGTCGACAGAAGCGTAAAAGTCCTTGAGCCGCCGCTTGAATGGGCCGCGCGAAGCATTTTCCATTCAGAGCATCCATTCATGGAAAGCCGACGAACGCTCGCTTAATGAAAAACTCACCCGTGTATCGTCGCGTCGTTATCGCCTCCGCACTAGCGTGTCGCCCCATTACCATAATCAACCGAACATCGCTCAACCGTGCAGTTCCTCGCTCGACCCATTGAGCATTTCCTCAAGCTACCTTGTCGCATGTAGTCGTAACAATGTAAAATTATGAATAGAGTCGCCGTCTATGTTTACAGCCTTCCTCATATCTCTTTCCCGCTTACCCTAATCTTCTTATCTTAGATAACAGAACGTGTTTTGTTTTGTGCCGTGCATGTGTGACTCGAGAAGGACATGTTTATTTACACTGGGTGTAGAGGCCAGGCCTTTTTCGAGATGTCTTAGGAAGTGCATTTTAATTTTGTAACATGCGCTGTCGGTATCAAGATGGTCCACAAAAGTTACCGTAAAAGAAACTGGCCTACAATACAGTAGTTCGCACGGTGCGTGCGATTAGATCTGCGCTTGTGCCACGCACGCGACGATAAGCCATTGTGCGCCCGCGCCTCGGCCTTCCACCCGGTTGGCAGCCATCTAACTGTACAAGTCACCGTACTTTCTTCACACAGCTGCAGTCCGACCTGACAGCGACCCCGCGGCACGTGGACTACGACAACGAAAACACAATAAAATTATGCAAATTAACCGCCACCCACGGTCGAACTCTGCAAATATTGAGCGCGGCTAAGTTGCAAAATCGTCTGCAACTTTTCCTTTACAAAAATGTGCAGCAGGCGACTGGTTTGCGCTACCCACCTGCCTGAAGCGTGCAACTGTCTTGTGTGGGAGAGCCAGCCTCCTAGGAGTAGGATGTAACGTCGCCTAAACACGCAGTGTTGGCTAACGTAAAGCGAACAAGGCTTTGAACGAGATATTTTATCGCCAAACCTAACAGACAAACACCAGAAAAGGTGCGATTTTCTCATATTTACATAGAACACACATAATACCCATTTCGCAACAAAGAACGACATTTATTCTCTTCGCATATACACATTCCTTCCCGTTATGGTAGGTATTATAGTGGTATAGGTAAATGAGTTCCAGGGAAATGTTACAAAAAAACCTTGCTCGCTCGACATGTGCTGTGCGACAGTGCCGCTTCGTCGGTCTGTGAACTCATACGCAGAATTAAATAATTGCACGAGCTGTTAGATTGCGGGAATTGCGAATAAAGGGTCGAGCTGTTTCCGGGAAACTACTTCTTACCTTACTGTAGGGGGACGGAACTTTAGACTGACTGGTAGCTGTCTCTCAAAGCTATGTCAGGTGATACTAACTGCAGTTTGTTTTTCTTGTAGGAATTTTACTGACCAAAACGCCTGAGTAACAAGTAAACAGTTCGTGTTGATACATGAACACGCAGATCTAAGTATGTAGGTCTGCTAAAGATAAAGACACAAAGGAAGATACAACATTGTTGTTTTATTATCTGCCGCACAATACAGGCTCGGTTCCCTTGAGCCCGGGTCACGATACGTTCATGTCGTCGACGATGTCATTTGGGTTAATGCACAACACATTACCCATGGGCAACTTTCGCGACATCCGCCGCGAAAATGTGCGCTGAGAAATCCAACCTTACTTCTCGAAGAAATCTCGTGGGCATAATTTTACTTAATGACCAGCTCTACATTTCACGAAATGTGTATTTTGAGTGTTTGGATATACTCTCGATTTCCAAACAATTGCGGCACGCACCACCCGATGTGGAAACTTTTGTAATGATCACCATTGTACCTAAATGGCTGGCGTTTCCTGAGGTACCTCGCCGTCATTATTCTCCAGGCCAGCCTCTCCCACGATCCAATTTGATGGCGTGTGTTACTGTCATGTTAATGATGATGGCGGCTGTTTTTGCATTAGCAATTATGTACAGTTTACGGTGGTTTTCTCTTGCACAGTCCAATTACACCGAATTTGTGGGAGTCGGAGGGTCTCTCCTTTGTTAGTGCCCTAGCTGGATAATTAACCACTGTTCAACGTAACGAAATAGCGAGCCATGGGAAGAATTCCTATGGTGGTTCATAATAATAACACAATGAAGATTATGTTTTGCAACCGTGAAGGCTGGTTAGGCCAGTTTATTTTAGGGTTCCGTCCGCGTAAGGTGCTAACGAGACCCTATTTCTAAGCCTATGCTGTGTTAGCCTTGCTGCGTCTGAGGGGAGATGATGTGCTCAAAGCAGCGGCAGTTCCTCCGACAGGGCACTGCTCTCTGACTAGGCACTTGCACACCATGAAACTAAGCGACAGCCTGCTGGGAAAGAAAAGGAAACACTCGGTCACGTGACCATTCGCTGTGAGAGCGGAAAAGTAAATCATTGGTAAGCCCTTCAGAATGCTTGGAGCGACATCAAAGCACTGCTGGCTCTTTGGAATGTGTTAGGCTGGTTACCTAGCAAATAATAATAGAAATAGAAAAAGTAAAACATAACTCTTTCTGACGCAGTTGGGTAAAAGTTGGGAGGTCCTTCAACCCCTTGAAGGACCTCCCATTATTTTTCCATGGGAAAAAAATTGTAAAATAAACGTTTCTTTTATAGACATTAAACGTTTATTTTTGAGGGTTTTTTGCTCTATCGTAATAAGTGTAACACATCTAAGCGTCAAACTTGGTGTGATTGTACTAGTGCAGTATCTATAGTATCAAAACAAATAATAAAACCTGTCAAGTTTGAGTCGGAGTAGGCTGAGGGTCCCGAACTGAATGAAGATATTTTTGCTAAATATGTAAGACAAACATAAGGCGGTGGTAGATAGATATAATTTCGTTCTCAGCAACCAACCCTCAGGAACCCTCGGAGGGAGTCGAACTCGCACCGATTTTCATGGTAATTTATTCCGTGTCCCCAACTCCCAGAAAAACTCTTCTCGGCCTTTCTTGGGAGTATTTTACACTAACAGTAGAGAGTACACTATCGTTGTATTGACAACAAAACGAGTTGCCAATGGACTCCGTGTTTCAGTATTCCAGGGAATTGTTTCCCAAACATTGCACTATTATTAATAACACCACCGTCTGCTGCGTCATATCGAGAACTATTCGAGTCCATAGACGTCACTGCAGTTAATTGTGAAACAAGCTACAAAACCACGCACCAAGTATTTCGTCCCAAAGATAATCTCTCTATTGACAGGCTTTTTGTTCTCAGTAAATGGGTCTGTTTGTACACTATCCTAAGTACGTTTAGTCTACAGCTAGTTGCGTTGTTTCTCACCTTTTTCACGTGTCATTGTCACTGCTCGGGACAAAACAAGAGTGCGTGAGAGAAACTGTCTCGAGGGGACCGTGCTTTGTCGTGAATCACGTCTAGCTACTTCAATATTTTATCCATAATGTCATCGCGCCGTAAGACAGGGTGTTTAAATCCTATCACTGTCTTGCGGGTCGTTCATTGATCACGTGATCTTTGTTAGCAAATTTTAAACCCCCTCTAAAAGAATAAAGGAAAGGTGCGCTCAAAAAAAATACATGTGATATCTCGCTACACCCCTCCTCCCCCTTGTAACATTTCGTGATTTTTTGCAACCCTCCTCTCCCCGTTTCGAGTCTCACGTGTTAATGGACGACGACCCTTACTTTAGGAAATCAATGTCCTCATCATTACAAACATCTTACATTTTGTCACCATAACATTCCAACAAAAAAAAAGAAAAAACTGTTTCACTAACTCTAAATGCGAGGAACAGCTGATATTCTATATCACCTATAGAATACTGGAGCTGTTCCTTTATGTACGGCAGAGCGGCGTCGATTAATCATGCTAATGATGAATGATCTTCGCTATGTGAGAAACGATTGTTGGGAATGGTAACAAACGGGCCTGTTACATTATGCAGCTTGCGGGATTAACTATCGACTTATTTATTGTTTAGTCCACCGTTTTACACGACACGACAAAATGTGACTGATTGATGTGCTTCTTCTTGTGTCACTCCACTTGTCAATTTAAGGTCCGATGATATATATCCGTGATGCATATCAATTATATAAAGTAATCATATTTTTGTCGTATCGTGTGGTTCTTCTCACTGCAGGATGCCGGGTACTTTTGCCAGTAATGTTGTTCAAGGGTTCTCCATTTTCGGCTCTCTTTGTTGCTAAACGAAACAGGAATATACCTAAGGTTAGCTACATGTAACTCTTGTTATGAGCATTGCCCTTGCCGAAACTGAAGATGAACTCAATTCTCGTCTTACATTTTATGTTTTATCTTCATCTTATGTTTTAAAGCATCAACCAGTGGCAAGTTGGCAACCAGCGTTCATACTTCTCCGATCATTATGGCGAGCTCCATAATCTCATCGGCTTGACAAATAACAAACAAAAGGTCTACTTAGTTTGATCTTAATTTTATGTTGGTACACATATGTGTTAAGATATAAAAGGTGGGCAAGGCATGAAGCTAGCCCACTAGCTAGGGAAGTTGGCTAGCTCACCCACCTTCAAGGGAAGCAACAGACAGGACTAAGGTTTCTGGGTTATAGGGTAACAACATTCTCAACGTGATGCGCGAAGTGGCTGTCAACGTTACCTGGACATTTCACACCAAAACAGACAATTCTGACGACCTCGCACCCATAACTTGCATACAACTTGCATACCACCAAACCAAGGAAACAAACGACAAACCGCAGGGTTTCAATTCGTGGTCAATGATTTTATTTTCAAGTTTTTATTGGGCATAATTTTTTACATGTATAAAAACCAAAACACAGTCATGGTATACATTATCTTATAGTAGGAAATATTATGAAAGGAAACTTTTACCACAACGTGGCTATACATCGATGTTTTCGAGTGTTAACTTTGAGGAGGTCACAATTATTTCATATTCTACGAGTAAGTTGAAATACCTGTTAATGTTTTCTTCATAACTCAGGTTAGCTGGTAGATAACGCTAAGTAGCATTAAACTCGCCTATGTGCAAAACTGTGTGTTGAAATGCAATTAAGGATTTTACTAATAATAATAACATTGCTATACGTGGTCAATAAATTTGTCTTTTTACGTATGCCAGGCTCGCGGTTGAACTGTATTTCACCTGGTGATAAGTTAAAGTGAAGGTAAAGCCTAAAAGGCGTTTCGCAGACGCCGACGATGAATTGCTTGACAGTCTGTCTGTCTGGTGGATCGTTACTGGCCGTAGTCTAAGGCCTCGTTTGGCACTCCCCGGGGGTCACGTAGGGTAACCAGGCTAAACCTGCAAAGATGAGTAGTGTAGGGGGCTTCAACTTCCACATTTTAATTTCTCGTGCTCGCATTACATCGAGTGTGCCTTCGGTCTCCTTACGTACTTTCGTGTCAGGTCGGTCAGCCAGCTCCTTTATGGTCCGCGCCGTTTCACCTTGCCGCACCAACATGGACATATCCAGCCGAGGTCGGGCGTTGCGCAAACGTCGCGGTGCTTTATAATTTATTACATGGGACGCCATTTAGGACCAGCTATTGTCCTTTATCGACCGTTTGACTTGAACGTCGGGGATAAGTTGGTTTTGTATCGGCTTGCTGCTACAGGCTTTGATGTGCAAGGGTTCTGGCATACCTACTTATCTGATTTAACAACAATTGTATTTTTAATGACTCGCGATGTTATTAAACGGGTCTTAACGTCGGGAATTAAGGTAATCACAGATAATACCTTTAATATAAATTATTATGATAATACAGGGTTTAACGAAATCCGGGTTAAACATAATTTAGGCACGTCCGAAAATGGGGGGTTCCACTTATCAATACGAACAATTTTTAGTATGGGGAAGACTTAAAACCGCGAAAAATATCAATCTGAAAATCAAGACTGAAAAATATCAGTCGTTCCATACATTTTGATACCGCAGGTGGTAACTATGGTATGGAAGTGGTAAATTTTTTCGCGATTTGGAAGTTTTGCCCACAGTAAAAGATTTCGTATTGACGAGTACAACCCCTCATTTTCGAAAGTATATGGGCATGTTGTTACACCCTATATAATCAGCTGTTTACATTGTGTATTATATTGTAAGTAAATATAAGTATGACAGACCACGAACACATTTCTGCCACAGCCTGAAGATTTCTTTAATTTATAATAGGTGATTTTGTAATACTATTTCTAATTTACATAATTTATTTAATTTGTAATCGGTGATTTTATAATACTGTAAGATACTGACTGCTACTGGTATTTTAGTGTTTACGATCATACTGAAAAGGAAAGGTGTCTCGATTCTATGATCCAAGTAGCTTGATGCAATCGTTCATTCATACACCGACGTGGGATGTCGTCAACCCTAGCTCGTTAGGATTGAGAAACGCATAGGGCCTAGAGAAACATTATTTTATTATCTCTCATATCCGCCACATGAATAGACTTTCATTACCTACCTACTTAAGCTTTTAGCTTCCAGCTGTGCACTGTAAGCGACATCATTAAATTATGTCTAGCCTGCTCTTATTGCATTTAGTTTAGGTGCTACTATCGAGCAAAATTGCATATTTTCTGGTGCCGGTAGACATTTAATTAAAGTTTCATCACTGCACTACAATTTTAACGACTTCTTACGACGAACCAAGGTCGAATAGTATCATACAAAAGAATAATAATATCAACTTCCATACAATTCACATTTGCAACCATTCACCTCGGACCTAAAACAATCTGTCATTCGCTTCCAATAGTCACTGGGAATACGGACCTACCAAATAAATTTAATGACATAATCATAAATCTTTCTACGGTAACTTCCGATATCTCGTATCGTATGTGGGATGGATGTTGTCCTATTTAAAGCTTCAAGTGGTCTGCACCAACATTCAGCGTTAGTCAGCGGTTCAGCTTTGTCTACCATGATGAAACGTAACAAAAGGATGTTTCAGTTTTGTAATAAACAAGGATAATGTCCACCTACGCGTTTATATGGCGACACACCACACCCAAAAGGCATACCTACCTACTAATGATACAAGCGTAATTAGACCTGGTAACAGACGTCATCTTTATGTCTTCGGCGTAATGATATTTTCTGTCTCTACTTCACTGGATAGGAACGCTATTGTACTGACGGTTCTGCCTGTCTAAGGCCGTTTGTCCACCGCCGCCGTCACCGGGACGTCACCGAGAACGAGATGACGGCGCCGATTTAGCGATACATACATTTAATATGGCCATGTGTCCATCGCACACCCGTCACCCGAGCGCCGTCATCCTGGCCACCGATGTTTCCAGTATTTCGGTGTGACTGCTAGAACTCGGCACGGTTTTATGACGGGCCGATGTGCCGGCAATACAAAACACGTTTGAACTTGTCCACAAACTACCGTCGCACCGCGCCGTTATCCCGGTTTTTGTTTTGTAACAAAGCTCTAGAACTGAGCCACTGATATATCGGCGCGGTGGACACACGATCGCCGTCACTTCATCTTAAACTCGGCCCGAAATAATCTCGTTCTCGGTGACGTCCCGGTGACGGCGGCGGTGGACAAACGGCCTAACTAGAGACTCCGCTCATGCATCGTTACTTTGATTCAGACTATGACTACAGTAACTAATGAGACATTCGTCTTCACGATTGAGCAGTAACTTCAGTATTTGTCATTATATTATAGTGAATAGCGTGATCATCCATAATGCCGGCGTTTCACTTGGCCTCTCGTATTTCGCAAATACTAACCATCCATTGCAGGGTTTTCCGACGTATCTTTAGCACTGATAAAATGTGCCTGCAACTTGCAATAAATCGTCGGCAAATACGTGAAAACTAATAGCCAAGTGACGCGCCAGCATTAGGCTTGCACCAACCTTGCTGGGTACGAATATGGCTTTATTTGCCGTCTAGATGTCGCCTATGTGGGTCAATTACATTGCGAGTAGTCGGTCCGTTTGCATTGCTATCAGCGTAATTCAGAGCAATCTTGTAAACTACAATAATTATCACCAGCAACGGGCCAAATTAACCGTTCAAGCTAAACGCGTGTCATTAACTTGAGCTCGAAACTCCTTAAATAGATGATGGACTCCATATTTATTAATCTCCGTTTAGAGACAAGCCGGGCTTGATTCAAGTTGAAGCTAAGATTCGGTTTTTTACGTACGGCAGGCTCGCACATCGTCTGTCTTATCTGATAGTAAATGAACGAGGCCTAAGAGGCTATTAATGAGGTTGTTTACCTGAACTTCGCGGTGGTCATTTATATTGCAAATTTTGTTCCCTGAAATTTAGGACCAATGCATAAATCAAGATGCAGTTGATAAAAAATAAGCTGCACGCCGAGATCTCTGATCGGAGACTTGATAACAGACTATACAGAATTGATTGTCTTGTAGTTGCAGTACGCAACAATAACATTGTTACACATATCCACACATAATTAATGAATCTGTGAATGTATTTATCAGTGTTTTAGCTAGATTTTTTTATAAATTACAAAAACTTAAGATGCTCATTACCTTTGCTTTCCTTTTCTCCAACTTGTCCTAAGCTTAGCGGCTCCAGGATCTGTCAAGCCATTCTTGTTATCTACTGTTGCCCATAACTTCGGCCGCACGTAATTTCATACCAATGTTTAGAGTAGGATACTGCCGAACGCGTGGGCCACATAGAAAGGACGTGGGGCGTGGTCGAGGAAAAAACGCGACGCGTTGTATAGAGTCACAAACCACAGTCCTTCGCGTCGCGTCTTTTCAGTCCCCTCGCCTTTCGTCCTTTCTACGTGGCCCACGCCGATGGTTCTGAAAACGCTGTGTTAGTGCATGAAGGAACCTTTCATAGAAAAGTCGTATCAGTACAAAATACAGTATGTTCTCGCTTGTCCCCAGGTGAAGCAAAGAACCTACCCGCCCGCGGACATGGCACTTTCCGCGACACGTACTGTGTGCTGTCCCTCGACCAGGAGGAGATCTTCCGCACCTCCACCATCGGTGGCGACCTCAAGTGAGTAGAGTAATGGTCCGCCATAACGGGACCACCTCGTGTTGTATTATGGTCGTTCTCTTTATAAGATTCATGGCTAATAACTGGTGCAACTTGTCACTTAGTAATATTTCACGGTGATATTCTACGTGATCCATCGTTAAACATGTATAAAAACTGAGTAAGCTTAAGCATTCGTCAAAATAGCGCCGAGTATAGGTTTAGTTTTCATGAGCTATAGGCCAAAGAGTATGTAATCACTACGTTATAAGAGTCGGCACTTGCTAACAACACGTTTTCAAAATTATGAACGTAGTTTGTACCAACCTAACAAAAAATAGTATAATACCAACATGAGAATGAAATTGCAAAACATTAGTGATGGACTGCTTATCGATAAAAAAAATTCGAGACGTCTCTCCTCTTACCTCATTTTCATGCTTTGGAAATTAAAGTAGGCGATAAATCCCAACACAGTAGGTCAACTCAATTATTTCGAGTATGACATGGTGTGAATGGATTATCGCTTACTTTCATAATGAAAAAGGCATTTTTTTAAATCAAATCATTTATTTAGCATGAAGTGTAGAAAACTTAATGTCACCAATGCGTCACGTCGCTATCAAAACTTTGCACTTTGGTCGAATTTCAGATCTTTGGAGTCTGCAACAAACAAAACAATAAGTCAAAAAAAATATTATCTATACCATATTTATTATCTTTGGAGTCTGCAACAAACAAAACAATAAGTCAAAAAAAATATTATCTATACCATATTTATTTGAGGCTGAGACAAAATGAAACTTTTTAATACTTTTAAAATGATACTGTCTGATAATGTCGTATACGTAATTTTTTTATAAAGTATTAAATCTAATTCAATCTAATTTACTAATTTCTTAGTGTAAAAACCGAAATAACATTTTTCGACAATGAAAATAGTCTAAAGAGTACTGAAAAGTTGTTTACAATTTGTCTCAGCCCCAAATAAATATGGTATAGGTACTGCTAATAATATTAATGTCAAGGAACGTTTGTATCACCTGTTTACTAATTTTAGACTGCAAGTAGAAAATTAAATATCTGGTAGAAATCAATCGTCCAAAATATCGATAAAAAATGTAGCACATGGGTATCGCACTACAACCGGGGTTAATTTAAATTTGTTAAAATCGTAAATTGTTCTAAATAATTCAGCTGTTTTATCCAAGCGCATTAAATAAATATCAAAATTTGCGTACATTTATTATGATTAACTTGCTAATTTTACCTGTTTGGCTCCAGTGGATATCTGGCTAAGAATATGCCAGACGTACATTAATTTCTGACTCTTCTAATGCCACAATTTTCACATTTCCTCAATGCTTTTCCTCCCATATTTCTTGTTTAATCACTTTTCACCCACTACACCTATTGCTAAAGTTAAAATAAATAAAATAATGCCACACAAAAACAACAAACGAACAAAATTACCGGCCATTTGCAAAATACGTAATACCAACATTACCAACATTAGATTTCACATATAACCCGACTTAATTTTAAATCATGATACATCTACGTGATTCACTGCGGAGTTAATGCCTTTTGTTTTAGCAGGATTATATTTTTTGTTTCATTGTTGGCACAAAGTACGTTCATAATATTTTTTGTATGGAGTGACGAGGGCCTGCTATAGGCTAGCGAAGCGGGATTTTTCAAAAGTGAATTATTAATTCTGCGGAACTAGCATAGAACTGAAACCTAGCATGCCAGTCTTGCATCTAAACTTTTTAATTAAAAAAGTATCCCGCTAGCTGAAGGTTATTTTGAAAATGCGATTATTCTGGAATAGAGGACTAAATAGATTTCAAACTTCGTGTACTTTGGTAGAACAAATACGGAACCTAATGCCTCCATAAGCTAGTTAACCTATAGGACATGGTCAATCGCTATGTATAGGGACATATCCTAAACTATCCCTGTGTAACAGTAACCAGGGAACATGAAAAGCACCCCGAACTAAACGAACTCACGTGCCAACGAAGTCAAAAGAGCAGGTTCATAAAGTGGTCACACACTCCCTAAGAGAAGCGGAGTGTCGGGAACAGGGCTTAACCTTCGTTACGAAGTATTTCGCTGTCCGTGACGCAGGACATAGTGTTAAACGGTTTTCCAGAAAATCTGGCTTGCCAACATTTCCTCAGCCGATGTTAGGTTTTTTGCAGAATGCATGATATAAAAAATATAATATTTTCCGCTAAAATAATACTTATCGGTGAAAAAATTTACGTAATATTCAGTTTAAGAGCCATTTATATCAAGGCTGCTGTTACGTCTAGGATGGTATCTCACTCGCACAATCTAATAGTTTTGGTTGTAAAACAAACCGTTGCTAAAAAAATGAGTGGTCTGAGGGTTTGATATAATAAAATAACGCAGATGCAAAATATAGTAAAATACTGCACAGTGCCCACCCCAACATCCTTGGGTTGGCTCTAGACCATTATGCCCAATCCAGTGCACAATCCACTCGCCCCTCACCCCAATTTGAGCAACTTTTGCAAAAGTACCGATACGTCGGAAAATTGTAAAATGGAAAAGTAAACTAGTAAATATCCGTTAAAATTCAGTTTTAAAAGCACTCTTGTCCACAATAATATCCGTTATACTTCGAACTTCCTTCCGTCCAATTTAAATCCGAATTCTATTGATCCACCAGTAGTGGTTGCGATATCAGCAGTTTCTGCTGTTAACAGCTTATCTTGAAATGTGCAATATCCTAACTGCTATGTCACTCGAATAAAAGCCGTTGACAACATGTCGCCCCCCATGCCATGTGATTACCAGTCCGTGTTACCAGAAATAGTTGCTCCCGGTGGCATGGCGTCGTTAAAACGAATATTTGTGTGTCCGCTCCCCAAATTGACATAATAACGGATCCTTTGTCCAAACGTCCGGAGTCCGGACATCACTTCCGCCGTTCTTATCGGCTGGGAACCGTCCCTCGACTAACAGTCACGTGGAAGATCTATTATTAGGTCAAGGGCACACAATCACTAAATTCGTCCGTTCCACCGTTTAATGATCAACGACGGGATTATCTTTACGCCTTCGTTGACCGATCGACGACCAAGCAATAACAGACCCTGTGATGTTCGCTAATAGATACGCTGTTTGTTATCGAACGTGACTTTATTAATTAAGTTTACACACCGGATACTGTTTCATTGATATTTCATTGATAACATCACCGCTCCATTCATTGATAATTATTTCGTTAGTCGAATTTGTTGGTATCGGCTCAATTCAGCCGTTCATTGGTTTGTATTCTATTGTTGTGTCAATGGGCGATCCTGAAAAGGCGGCTCGGTTGTTTGGAACAATGAGTTTTTTAACAATACAAATTAATCGTGATCGAATTACACGCGGACTTCCGTGACAGTGCGTATCCCGTGTTTGGATCCCGATTGCTGTAATTGTTTAATCTCAGCCCCGGGGGCTTTCGCTAGCAACATTTGCATGTGAACGAATATAATTAGGTATACGTAAATAGCCAATTACATGAATGTATCACCATCAGCCTGCGGCAGTTAAGCCATTCTCAAGATGCGCTTTAGTTATCCGAACTCAGTAGCTCTATTTAGCCGGCAGGCATGCTAAAGACTATTAGTTCCTAAAGGTTCCCTGTACTTACCAAACCAAACACAACGTATAACAGTGTCAGGACACGTGCGTGACGCGGTCTCTTATAAAAGGTATCGCTTCCGGCGGTTTCACGTGTGCACATGCAGGGCCTATTGAAGGCCCCCTGTCCTCATTCCTGATAGTGTAACCTCGGCTCGGTACTTGTGTTTGTATATTGATATTCAGTTATAACTCTCCACCGTTGAATAAGGAGTCTGCAAGCACGAATCTGTATTGCGACATAACACAGTGTAAAGCATCTTTCTTATCGAACACACCGAGCTCGGGGAATATGAGATTACTCACAAAATAAATAAGTTCCGAATATCTCAGCAGGAAAAACAGGATGTTTGCCCTTCAAAGCGTTAACTTTAGCCCCTACACCATAAATCTACATCTTGATACTTGCATACGAGCACCTGTATGCTTGAAACTCACCTGGCAATTCCCACCTGAAAACGCCCACCGGCTAACCCGCAGTCTATTGTTATCGTAACGCAGCGGGGCAAACTTTTCGGTCGGTGATCTCGATGTGTGAATCTGAATGGGGGAGGCGCATTGTGCGGTTGGCTAAGGGAGGCGCGGAGCCCGGATGCGTTTCCGGCGGGCGCGGGCACTCGCGCGGAACGTCCCATCCGCTCGCCTCCACCCCCTTCACGGACTCATTCAATTTTTGGAATGAATGGGCCGCCGCAACGCACACCACGACACGATTTAATTACCACGACGAACGTAGCGGTTGTAGCTGATTAGTTGCGGGCATGTGTTGTCATGGCCTTGCGTATCGGATGGATGCTATTTCGATTGCAATTTGGCGTTGTTTTCTAGTTGGACCGGAAGCTGATATAACACACAGTTAGGCCCAATCAAAGTCCCCGTGTTAGACTGTCGTGTCTCGCGAGTTGCGCCAATATCCGAGAGTCTCGTCCCATACCAATGACGTGCACGAAATATTTTTGATCGCTGCGAGAGATGCCGTCTGCGCCGCGCGCATGCCGGTCTACCGAGCCGAGCCAACGTAGTGCTCCGCTTCATTCATGCCAACCGATTGGGGTAAGGTAGGAAATAATAAATGTCGCGTGACCCGGCGGTGACCTCAGCAGGATGTGACGGGATATCATCGGAGGAAATGTCACGTCACATCTGTCGCCGGCGAGTTAACTTAATGGGTTCTTTGTCTCGAGATAACTTATCACTGTCCGCTAGTGATAGCGACCCGCTATTTCTAGACACAGCTCTCTTGGACTCCGTACAAAGACGACAGTTGTCGGGAAAGTGCATCGTTGATCCGGCTGACATTCTCGGAGTTAAAAGGTACAATTTATTATTTAAATTTTCCCTAAGGATGTATTATAGTTAGAACTGTCTTGTGGTCTCAGGCGTTAGTGTCTGTGAGGAAGCTTTCAAGTGGTTAAATTGTAACCGGAACGGCTCGCACGTAAAATGATCATCGCCTGCGCCGAAATGGGCCGAGACTGAGTTCATCGGCGCCTTAAGTGCGTTGCTCTGGTTTCTTGCACTGCATCGTGCTATTTTGTGCTACCAACAAATAGCGACCACGTAAATTGGAACATCTAAACTTTACTAACCCACCTTCCGCCGTGACGCATCTGCTATACCACTTGCCTCTTAATAAATAATGCATTCCTGGAATTCATTAACTTTGCTCGAAGTTTCAACTGAAAATGATCCACCGTTCGTTGGACTCCTGTTTCTGGAAAAAGATACAGACTGTTGTATGTTGTGATTCGTATATGACAATAACAAAACCTCGAATTACAGACACGCGTACAAATCACTCTTTTATGCAAATGTTACTAAACTCTACTAATTACACATACACGACTCACACTAGCTCAGCCCACCGGCCGCCCCCGCGCTGCAGGGCTGCTACTCAGGAGCTTTCAATTTTTTCGTTTGAATTTGCTCAACATACTTAAGAGCTCTTTCTATAGATCGAACGTTAACTCTCGGTGTGTACAGAGTAGCACCCCACATGGCGGCGGGTTCCGCCTCCGGTTTATAAATACCGGTCTGGCGCCGGATGCGCTGGCGTCCGCGCCGCGCGATACTCGACCCTATTGCCGCCTCGTCGCTCGGTGTACGCGATGCACTTGCATACCGGGACCACACCCTGGCACCTGCCGCCAGAAAAAAATAATACAGCTCCAGGCCTAACGTCAAATCACTCTTATTATAGCCAGCCAGGTTTTCTAAGTCTGGCCTCTTGCTAGTTGCATTTTAATGTGCGGTCGCAGCTGCTTCCTATTGCTATGCAGTGCAAGTCCCTTAACCCTGCTCTATGGAGCCGTTGAATTAAACAGGGTAACACTAACACCACTTTGAGTAGGCAGAACGTCTGCCTAAGAATCATGGCCTAAGCCTGTATACCAGTTTTCGCAACAGCGCTCGTTAAAGACAACAATTACATTCTTTATTGCCATTGACAGTCTTTACGTCTTATGACAGTCTTGACTTCATGAGCCACGGCGTGGAGTACCCTTGGCATTATCAGTGCATGTTGAACTATGGTGCCTTTCACTCACAATGAGTGAACTCAAATGTATTTATGTAGTTATATTTATGCTAACCGAGTTTTCGGTTTAATAACTTCATGTCTCAAATTTGTCGGTTCATCGACGAAAAAACTCTACTTTTACTCACGTGGTAATATCGATACGAGTAAATCCGCCCAAAGCTGTTGAAAATCTGCGTTATTATTGCTCTAGTAATTGTGTTCGTGACATTGTTCGTGTAGGCACAGATAAAAGGTTAGGAATTCCATGTGCTAATAGATCTATCTGGACATGGTATATCTATATGTGTCTTCCATCCAAAACCGTTTAGCCACTTATGCACACATCTCTCACATCTAAACATCTGACTTGTAAACTATCCAAGGCCCTTATTTCACTATACTTATTCTAGGACGAACTTTGTCCAACCAGGTTCTATATCAAATCTTGGCTGTGTTTGCCGCTTGAAACTTTTCTTTTGTGTATATTATTAATGACTAATAGTATAGCCACAACAACAACGTTCGTGGCAAACATAAGGTTCGATTCCAACCAACCTGAACCAAGTTTGTCCGATAAAAAAGAATATTCCCCCAAGACCCGGGAAAACTACTAGGAGGGTATTTCAGATTCTATTGCGGGAGCCGATAAATAAAGTTGGAGTTTGTGAGTTCGACTGTACAACTCTATCTAACTATAGGTGCTGTAGCACACTTTTGGTATCACTTTGTAATGATGAGACACAATGCAAACTGTGGGTAATTGATGGCGGTACAGTGTCAACATTCCCCTGACAAAGAAGCCAAGGATGAGTTCAGAGCTAAATCAATATTACGTCACCTTCCTGTTTATTCATGACATAATGAAAAGAGGAAGGTACGTACGGCTCCAAATATTTCAATTCCATTGCTTCCAAACATCACCAAATGCTTTATTATACGATACTATTACAATAAGTAGAAAATTCATTCACACAATACCAAATCGAGTGTCACCCGAGTGGCCATTTCAACTTCGACATAACGCTCTCACCACGGGAGCCGAATTCATAAGCTTTTATGGGCACTCGTTATTTATAACTTGAGATAAATGTTCGTATAAGCGCTTAGTAGGAACTTTCACCTGCGAGGCCCACGCCTCACGCCCATGCTTGTATTATCAAATATTAACATCGACCCATGAATATATACCGTACCTACGTGTCACAGTATGTGTCGCCTTTACTCGCTGCATCGTTTAACATACGCCTTTGTGTAAACTGCTATATAGATAAAGGTATCATGCTTGTATAATGGGTGGCTACTCTTGAATTCATTTATCGTTCTTGAATCTCTAAAGCGTCGTCCCTACGACGATTGCATTCGAATTGAAAAGGAGAAAGTTAACATCGTAGGTACTTTAAGATGAAGGTTAGACCCGTCATTAACTGAAATACATTTAATCAAAAACAGGCAAAGTAGCTTCTCATAAACGGTAATGGGAAATTGGAATAAAATTGCACTCGAAGACATCGGAGAGTGGTTTCAAGAAATAAAACTGTTCGTGGAGTTCGTTTTTCCCCCCGGGTGGGCAGTTCATTAAGGCGTTTTATTGTTTCGCCTCGTAACCGAGAGTTAAATTGGCTGTGTTTTTGCGAAGAGTTAATTTGGCAAGCAGCTCCTTTACGACGGGCACGCGTCGTGGGTGGAAGTGAGTGCAGCCACCCCACGTGACTGCACTTCGCCAATAAATATAGCGCCAGTCGAGAGCCGATAGCGATTGTTTAATGCCACCAGTCATCGCCGTATAAATATTTGCTCCCGATATGCCTTGACACGAGATATCCGCTAACGATATGCTGCTTGCGCCTACTTACTTGCACTATTTTCTGGATCATTGCCTAGTCAAATACAGACTTTAGGAAGCTAATATGTAAGTGTTATTATGTAGAAATGTACTACGCCGAGGAGAAAACTTTCCTAAATCCTGTTTTTTTTTAACTCCAAAACCTTTCTCCTCTTGTTTCAGTCCATTTTTTGGAGAGGAGTTCCAATTCGAGGTGCCCCGAAGATTCCGCTACCTTTCCATATACGTGTTCGACCGCGACAAACATCTCAAGCAGGACAGGGTGCTCGGCAAAGTCGCCATCAAGCGAGAAGACCTTCACCGATACAACAACAAAGACCACTGGTTCGCCCTGCGGCCTGTGGACGCCGACTCAGAAGTCCAAGGGAAGGCGTTCATTGAAATCACACTCGAGGACTCGAGAAAGAGGTTCCGCGTGGAGCCCAAGCCGCCAGACCCGGACCCGGCCGCCGACAACTGCTCGGCGAAAGCTAAGGCAAACAACCTCGTCAGACTGTCCGAGTACTGCAAGGAGAACATTCGCTTCGGCTCCTCCAGCTCCGCCACCAAGAAGATGCTGAGCGCGGCGGCCACGGAACCCTCGCTCAGTCTCTCCCTATCCCGCTCCGAGAGTCTTAAGGACCGGGCGCAGTGGATGTCCCGGACCAAACCTCCGATGCACGCGATGTCGGAATCGGAGGACACCTCTCCAGCACCGACGGCCGTCGACTACTGGTCGGATCCTGAGCGGCATTGCACGGCGCGAGTTGGACCCGACACCCTTCGGTTGCGCGTCCTCGAATGCTCCGAGCTGACGACGAAGAACGGCCAATGCGACCCGTTCGCTTTAATAACCCTTCTCTACTCCAACGGGAGAAGGGTGGAAAGGCGAACGAAGCCGCGAAAAAAGACAGTGAACCCCCAGTTTGATGAGATATTCTGCTTCGATTTAGTCATGGAGGCCGACCCGAAGGACAAGGATGTTGCGCAATCTGTGAGTACCTACAGCCTACTACGTATGTCTAAGCTGGCTAGTGGCCACTGACTACATATTGACTAGCACGATATTCCATAGTTCCTCTTCATCCCAAAAGAGCTTGCATCAATCCAGGCATTCTTTATACACCGCAAGGCAGTGCCACCGCGTAGAATGACGAATGAATTTGAACTCTACAGCTACACGAATCCAGATTTACGGCGACACCGTACCTAATACTAAATGCGGCATCGTCAATTTTACAGGCGATTTTAACACTTCCGCGCCGGCTGGGCTGAGTACTGCGTCGTAAAAAGCGTGATGTTGCTAAGAGCGAATTTCCCCCGCAGCCTGGAGTTGCGTGCGAGGCGCGTGTGTCGGTCTGGCACGACGGGGCGACGCCGGTCTTCCTGGGCGAGGTCCGGCTGCAGCTGCGGCAAAACGCGCCTAATCCCTTTCGAGCTTGGTGAGTGTCGGTGTTACACCCGTTCAGGGCCCCAATAAAAAAAAAAACTACAATTTATGGTTACTATGACAATTCGGTGTACACTGCATAGGCGAACAAGTAGGAAGACGTTAAGTCGGTAGTCAGCATACATTGGATGATCATAATAAACTATGAATTGTAGTTTTATGAAACGCAGCCTTGGAGGCGAGGGGTGGGCGAGGGCGAGGCCGGGGGTGCTGATTCGGAATGGCTAAATAAATGTACGTATATTAGATAGATAGTGAACACTTCATTGTACATAAAAAGGGAAATTGCACAGATATTTTTTAACCTAAGAGTACAAACGGCGACCTTATCACTAATAGTGATAAGTACATTAAGTCGTAACCCGAAACGTACTATAATAATACCAACAAATGTAATTGATCTACAGGGTTCCAACGAGGGATTCTTAAAGCGTGGACTTTTATATTGGTAGTCAGGTCTGGTGGGTAATAACACTTTAACGCATTTGTTGTACCCGATAAATCCCGAAATTATTAAAGCCAATTATCAAATCTTTGTAAAAGAAGACAGTCCACAAAAAAATCCGTTTCTCGTCTAAAAACCATATTTTGTCCACTCCAGGTACTTTCTAACGTCGCGGGCGGGCGGAGCCCTATCGCGGGGCGCCACGCCTCCCGGGACGCGGCTCTCGGCCGCTGGGGGTGCCGCCCTCGGCTCGCTCCGGCTCTTACTCCAGTACACCGTCGATCACGTGTTCCCACTGAGCCACTACAGGAAACTCGAAGAACTGTTCTTGAGGAGCGTGCATCAGAAGGTGAGACCGAAGGGCGTCATTGCGTTAGCTAATCTGAATGATTAATGACACCTCCCTCCATCCCGTAACTCGAAGAACTGTTCTTAAGGAGCGTGCATCAGAAGGTGAGACTAGGCTTGTCACTACGTTCTTAGCTAATCTGAGTGGTTAATGCCGCTTCGCTCCATCACGCGGATCTCGGCCTTTATTGTTCTAGGAGGCCTTTATTGTTTTTGAGCGCGAATCACCACCTTCTGATAATGACATGCACACAACACAGTCACAACAAATAACCCGGTTCCAAACTAAAATACCCTTTGACATGGTGACCAAACAAGAACATCGCATACATGAATATACACCCAGGTTGAGAACATTTGTACAAATCTTTCTTGTCTTGTCCGAATTGCGTCCACTGCTAGATGCTGGGCAGAGCTCTCCTATCTCTGACACTGTCTCTCCAGGAATGTATTGAAGTCATATTATATCTCATGCATGTACGTATTGGTACGTCACGTCACCGATGACGACCGTGTAGAAACCTTCCAGTAGTTTTTAAGACTTAAAACTACTGTAACTTAAATTCATAACTCTCGTTCGCCAATATTGTTTACAGCCCATAACAGCGTCAGCAGTGTACATCCTCGGCGAGATCGCTTCAAGCAAGACGGACGCGGCGCAGCCTCTGGTGCGGCTGTTCACACACCACGACCTCATAGTGCCCATCGTCAAGGAGCTAGCAGACGCGGAGATATCTGTGCTCACGTGAGTTCCCTTTGCACCTTTTACATCAGCGAGGCTTCGTCGAAGAGATTTTTTTTCTCAATCCGGAGAACGTCCCAACAATGTTAGAAACCAGACATTTATTTCGCCATAAAGAATTTACATTCTGTTTATTGAATATTGTACAATGTTAGCAGGGTCTAACTTCAGGTTCATTTTTGCAGTAGAGAAAAACGCAACTACTCCACTCTACAACAGCCTCCTAACCCTTACAGTGACGCGACGACGATATTTCGCGGCAACACGCTCGTGTCCAAAATGATGGACGAGGCGATGCGTTTGAGCGGCGCCGCGTACCTCCGCTCGGTGTTGCGACCGACGCTGGCGGCGGTGCTGGCGGAGAAAAGGCCTTGCGAGATCGACCCCTCGCGCGTCAAGCCAGCAGCCGCGGTCACTGCGAACCTGGCCAACTTGAAGGACTATGTGGAGAGGGTAAGTCTCCTATTTAAACTGAGGTGCATGACCGTCGTGCTAGCGAAGGAAAAGGTCTTGCGATATCGACCCCTCGCGCCTGAAGCCAGCAGCCGCGGTCACTGCGAAGCTGGCCAACTTAAGGGGCTATGTGGAGAGCGTGAGTCTACTGTTACTGAGTTGCATGACCGCCGTCTTGTCGGAGAAGAGTCCTTGCGAGATCGACCCCTCGCGCCTCAAGCCTGCAGCGTCATTGCGAACCTGGCCAACTTGAAGGATAAGTCTACTGTTACTGACATGCATGACCGTTTTGCCAACGGAGAGAAAGGTCTAGCGAGATTGAGCTTAGCGGGTGAAGACAGCAGCCGCGGGGTTGGGCAATTATGGCGACTCATTTCATCAACATTTTCTTGATAGTCGACAGCACGTAAACTATGTACATTGCTTGTACGAAATGACTAGTGGTGCCTCCCCTAAAAAAGTTACTCCATGTAAAATGTCAACATTTTTATTTAATAGTAGCGTTTTTTTTTCAAGACTGTCTCATTGGTCTAGCGGTATTACGTCGCCATGCGGAAGGTTGTGGGTTCGATTCCCATGGGGCCGCCGTACGTTTGTACTAATATGGACCTCAGTCTGGGTATATTGTATTTCCATGTTTGGGACCTGGACAAGTAATTGTATTTTGAGGAAGTCATTGTTATCATACTTTGAATTAGACTACACAATTACACAAATTCTGAACATTCAATAAGGCCGCCCATAGTAACTTTTATTTCTGTGTTTTTGTTTATTGTGCGCATTAAAGAATATTATTATTAATACGTTTATTGCACATAAGTAAAATTAAAATGGTAATGCAGCGGACTTAATGCTACAAGCATTTTCTACCAGTCAACCGCAGGTGGTGAATGAAAATAACTGATGGGCATACGGAAGTGTGAAAAAGATAAATAATTAAATATTCCTAAGTAATAATTGCTCAGAGGATTCCTAGAAGGAAAACATTGTGATGAAACCCGAGTGTCTGAGGTATTCACATACCTCAGCGCTTGAAATTGCCAATCCGCGGTGGGCAAGCGTGGTAATTAAGCCCGTAGAGCCATTCGGCCTTAATTACCACGCGTGCTCAACGCTCTCTCTCTGAGAGAAGGCCTGTGCCCTGCAGCGGCACGTCTATGGGCTAAATTGAAAAATATATGTTAATTGAATATCCCGAATATCGACCAGACACAAGATGGACAGAAGACCTCATCCAAGTGGCAGGAAGAGGCTGGATGCAAGCCGCTTCCAACAGGTCTCTTTAGAAATCCATTGAAGAGGCCTATGTCCAGCAGTGGACTTCTTGTGGCTGAATGATGATGATGATGAATATCCCTACGTTATTCCCCCGGCAGGTATTCTCGGCGATAACAAACTCGTACTCGTCGTGTCCGGCGGCGATGTGCCGGCTGTTTGACGCGTTGCGCCAGTGCGCCGCGCGACACTTCCCGCGCAACGCCGAGGTCCGCTACTCCGTGGTCTCCGGGTTCATATTCCTGCGGTTCTTCGCGCCCGCCATACTGGGGCCGAGGCTCTTCGACCTCACCTCTGAACAGATCGTGAGTGGCACTGTCTTAAGACATCCGGAGCGTAGCTCGACAACGGCTGGGAAATCGATAAAAGAGGTGTAGAATAAAAGTTGTGGAGTATTTATTGATCTTTTATTAGGTAACATATTTTTTTCACTAAGACGTCCTGCCCCGCCTGTTTTCGAAATATAAGCGAAAAACTCAAAACCATCATCATAAGCAGCCTATATACGTCCCACTGTAGGGCACAGGCGTTCTCTCAAAGAGAGAAAGAGAGAGAGAGAGAGAGTATGGGCTTAATAACCATGTTTTCCTTCACCGTTAGCGAGTGGTATTGTTACTTTAACTTCACAAATGTACATAACTTAAAACAAAGTCGTAGCACGAACCTGGCTTCTGAGTCCAATGTTCTACCCACTAGCACTAAGCTACCACCGCTTTTTCTTAACTAACTTAACTATAAAAATGTTATATAGGTGATCGGATAGCGCTAGGTGCCGAGTTAAGTTGCATGGGTTGTACCATTGTTATACCAGTGATTGATTAGTAGACTTCATACAACAGCGTCAATAAAATAGCCATTGTCGTGCTGATTTTACTCTGATCGTTCGCCACCTAAGGAAGTCAAAAAGTCTCCTTTACCTTTTAAAAACCTATTTAGAGGCTAAAAATTCCACCCATGCCCGGACTTGAACCCGCGACCTCTGGCTACCCGTGCCAGCGCTCGCTCTTCCAACTGAGCTAATGGGCAAGTGCAGGCATTAGTGAAATTTCGGGCCCCTTTACAAACTTCTCTGTATTACGCTCGGTTTGGAGAGCGCTGGCACGGTTAGCCAGAGGTCGCGGGTTCAAGTCCCGGCATGGGTGGAATTTTTAGCCTCTAAATAGGTTTTTAAAATTCTCCTCAGCACGGGTTAGTGCAACAAAAATTATATAATCTCCTTTACCTTACAACAAACTTCTCTCGTCATCATCATCAGGCATTTGACGCCCCCTGCAGGATATAGGCCTCCCTCAAACTTCTGTACACCAGCGCTAACCATGCGCGTCTCCCGCAGGACCCTCAAACGAACCGCACGCTGACCCTGATTTCGAAGACAATCCAGTCTCTGGGCAACTTGGTGAGCAGTCGTTCCGCGCAGCAGGTCTGCAAGGAGGAATATATGGCCGAGCTCTACAAGAGCTTCTGCACGCCACGACATGTAAGTCCATTGTAATACAGAAAGAAACCGGAAAGAATGAAGATTTTACTCCTCCGAGAGTACTCCTTGATCGTTTTAGGGTACCGTGCCCAAAGGGCAAGGGAATCATCACAGAATATCAGTAAGAATCCACTGTCCGTCTCTCTGTCTGTCTGTCTCATGAACCGGGATAGCTAGACAGTTGAAATTTTTACAGATGATGTATTTCTGTTCCCGCTATAACACACAACAAATACTAAAAACAGAATAAAATAAATATTTAAGTGGGTCGCCCATACAACAAACGTGATTTTTTTGCTCGATATTAATAACCGCAACAGGTTGACGCTTGAAATATTCACAGAATATTTAGTTGTATATTCACTTTAAAAATAAAAAGATGTTTAAGGGGGGCTCCCATACAACAAATGTGATTTTATTTGCCGTTTTTTTGCTCGATATTAATAACGGCAACCGGGAGACGCTTGAAACATTCAAATATTAAGATAATGGTATGGAACCCTTCGTGCGTGAGTCCGACTCGCACTTGGCCGGTTTTTTCCTTACTGTCAGTGCGCCTGCTGCGGCGCAGATGGTTAATCCAGACTAGGGGTGGAAACCGTGCAGTCTTAATTACCACAGAGTTGCAAGAACTTAACATCACAGATTAGCGAAACCATTGACTGACATTCATTTGTCACACTCGTAGCGGTCCCCGTACACAGTGAATACTAGTTTGAAAAAAAAAATTTGATTGGTTTATGGTTTTCGTTAATAAAGGTTCGATTGAAATTTTTATTCACAAAACATGACAAGAAAACCCCATTTGACTATCTTGTGATCAAAACATGTTTTAGGTGAGAATGATGCAATTTTCAAAGAATTCTAAAATTATGATTTTATTCTACAGGTGCAAGCAATAAAGCAATTTCTGGAAATAATCTCTACGAGCTCAGACGCACAGAGCAGTTGTGTGCAGGATACACCAGTACTACTCAAAGAGGGGTAAGCTATTCCAACAACTTGTATACTACTGGGTGTTTCAAAAAGTTCTCTATCTCTACAGCCTTGTGTCTTTAAGCTGGCCTTACACATCTGGAATAATTCTGAATTTCAATTCTGAAAGTGTCACAAGACACTTGCGATGTGCGGTAAGATCCAGAAGCTACTAAGTATCAAGAGTCTATTTCACTTTGGTGTAAACCAATGTATGTGTATGACAATTCGATGTACATTTGATTATCATAATAAACTATGAATTGCAGTTTTATGAAACGCAGCCCAGGATGTGATTTTTTTAATTCAGTTTTTTAATTATTCTGAATGTGTAAGGCCAGTTGTAAGCATCACACGGAGAACAATATGTAAGTCTGTCGCTCAGTAGTGTGGTGGAAAAATTAAAACATTCGTGGTATTTTTCAATTTTGTTGTTGAACTGGGCGGCCTTTATTTAATTTTCAACTATTCCCGACAATAAAACAGTAGGTATTTTCTTTGTTATTCTTCACAAATACACAAGAATTAGATTAATTTGGTGCTGTTGGCGAAAATCGTTCAAGTAGCTACAAAATTTAACTTTTACTTTTTTAAAATTTTACTTTTCTGCTGCACTCCTAACGTTTCACATAATAAATTTTACAACTTCCTTCTCTGTTCACGCTTCCATCGGATAAGATACGGGTTAGTATCTATACCATTCTGATTTTATCTTTACACCCAGGGTGGTTCTAATTCCTCCTTTTATGGCAGGACGATGATCAAGCGATCGGAGGGTGTGCGGAACGGGGGCGGGGGATCCCCGCGGCGGCGGTGGACGCGCGGTGCGCAGACGCACGCCAAACGGAGACATTTCAGACTTACCAGGTTTGTTTGGGCATCTTCTAGTATTTTAGATTATTGTCTGCCATACTTGACTGTACAAAGACCGTCAGTTTTACCTGGTCACCATGGCGTAGGGTCCAGGGCAAGTGATTGCAAAGTGCGGAAGTTATTATTAGTTGTTTCATACGGTGGTGTAGGTGAATTCTTGATGTTAGTATGGAAAAATTTATATTTAAATTGCGTAACATATTACCTGTGGAGCTAAAAGCTAAATTCCGCACTGTACTTGAACAATCTTCCTTATTATAAATGCGAAAGTTTGGATGGAAGGGAAACTCGGCACAGTGATAGGTTTATAGTCTGGAATTTTTATCCCCGCAAAACACACATCAAAATTTCTACGCGAACGAAGTCGCGGGCCTATTGCTCGCGTCTACGCATCAATATACACACAACAATGAAATGTTTCCAAAACTCAAAGAGAGTCGCGTCCATTCTATATACTGATGAAAGAAATTTGGTAATCGGTTAAGTACTTTCGGAGATACAAACTTACAAATATTTTCTCTTTATAATATTAGTGTAGATGTAGATTAGTGTAGATAATAATAACTTCCGCGCAACACAATCATAAATTTGGTCCGGGTCCTAAAATAGGACCTAATGCTTATGTGTATATCGGCTCTGATCTGACAATAACTCCTATCTCATTTTGTTACATTATGACGTAATTATGTTTGAAAATTCGCGCTCCAATTGACTTCATTCAACTTCTCGTATCGTCTTTGACTATAGAATTGAAAATATATATTTGTCCATGCTGTAAAGTTGACAAGAGATAGGACATTTCGCCAGATCACTGTCGATATTCTGTACAGATGTCCGTAACGCAATTCCTCACTGTCACAATTCCAGCGGCGAACTGTCGTGGTCGCGGTGCGGCGCCAAGTCCGCCGCGCACCGGCTGCCGCTGTCGGGCGTGCTGGCCGTGGCCGCCGTCGACCACCCGCCCGCCGGCGCGCCGCTGAATGCCAGTAACATCTTCCAGATTGGTGAGTCTCCCACCACATTATGGTAGTAAATTAATGTCTTAGAAACCGCGAAGATTTACCGCATTTAGTTCGCGCGCAGTCATAGGACTGGACGTTCGGCAGTGTGTTAGGCACGACCGCTGCGCAGCGACTACCGCTGTGGGGAGTGTACGCAAATACTCGCGCCTGTATGCCGGAGGGGTAGCGAACTAGCGAACCTTAGTGTAGGTCACCGAGACGAGATAATATGCAGTCTCTCGGCACATTCTAAGCTGTTCGCCTTGTGGATGTGCGTGTAATATTTGCGCATGTGAGTGACCAGCATTAGACTAGACATCCGGCAGTGTGTTAGACACGACTTCAGTACTTTAAATTTAGCCAAAGGCGCAGGACCACCCGCCGGCCGGTGATTTTTTTACTTGAGTTCCATATTAGGCTTGATAATCAAACTTTGCGCTGACACGGTACGCTAGAGACGCGGGCTCGAATTCCGCATCGGCCTGTGAATTCTCTCTATGTGAAGTTTTTCATCACCAGATACAAAAGTCAAATGAAACGTCATCGGCATTCTTCCCACTGCCGGGCAAAGGTCTCTCCTTTAGTTCTCCACTCCTCCCTGTTCGTGGCCACCTTCTCCTAACCCGGTGGTTGATAACAAACATTATAATTTTCTTTTACAAGTATTCTCCATCTAAAATATCCGCTTATTTATTTCGCTCGCCTAATTCGATAGTGCAGGAACATGTGATCGCAAAAATTTTCTTAAGCCTTAAGCTAGCTATTATAAAGATCGTATCATGCAAGTTTGTCTGCCCATCTAAAAGCTCCTCGTTCCCACCACAGTGCACCGCGAGCGCGTGCTGTTCGTGCAGGCGAGCAACTGCGTGGAGCGCGCAGAGTGGGTGCGATTGCTAGCTGCGTTGTGTCGCGGATCAGTGCAGCCGCAGCACTCAGGGCATTATGCGCACTCGCACTGGACCTGGTCAGTACTAGATTTTTTTTTAGTTTTTTTAGCTAGCCGTGTTTGCGTCCCACCGTTCTGGGCAAAGGCCTCCCCCATGATCTTCCACTCCTCCATGTCTTGAGCTGTCATAGGTATAGGTTAAAATAATAATTTGTGTCACAGCGTTTGTTATAGAACTCCTCCGAAACCGATTTTTACGAAATGTTGTTTCACACATGGAAATACACCCAGACTTAGGCCATGTGCACTAAACACCCTAGAAGTATTGCTTACTACAAGTTCACGCTCAAAAACGGCACCAGTCCGTTTATCCCATTATTAATCATAAATCTCGCCCAATAATGAATCTTATCCACATTTGTTACTGATATTGTTATTTTCAATAATAAAACTTAATATATTCTACATTTCGTGTAAAATTAATTAGGCTAGCACAAAAATCAACCAGACTTTTGGCGCATTTACCATGGTCATTTTTGCAATGATAGCGCCCAGAGACCCAGCCTACCTGCAATTTTGTACACTGACGTATATCCTCCTCAGTGCAGTGTCTCACAATGCAATGTAACCAAACGTCTCACGGCACACCTCGCAGTTGCAACCGGCCCGAGGCATCAGCGGAAGGCTGCGGGAGCACCGCGGAAGGCTCGATAGCAGCGCAGGCGCCCGCCACGCTTGCCCTGAGGCTGGATCCGGCGCGGGACTTGCAGAGACTCCACGCCTTGCTCGTAGCGCACTCGCCGCGGTTGGACGAACGAGCGCATCGCCCGCACGGTGAGAACTCTGCTTTAGTACAGCTGTGATCACTAGTGATGCTAGCTCTAAGGCCGTACCTGGCACGGGACTTGCATTCGCCGCGTTTGGACGAGCGAGCGCAGCGCCCGCACGTTAGGTACTCTGCTTTAGTACAGCTGTGATCCGTAGTGGTGCTGGGTCTAAGGCCGGACCAGGCGCGGGACCTGCAGAGACTCCACGCCTCGCTTGAAGCGCACTCGCCGCGGTTGGGCGAATGAGCGCATCGCCCGCACCGTGAGTGATCGTTCTTGGTGCAGCTGTAGGTTCGTTCTAAGGCTTGAACCGGCACGGGACTTAAAGTACAAACAATCGCATCCTCTACTTGAAGACAGCCTTGGTTCGATTCACTGTTGGAATTCTTTCAACGACACAGTGTGTAGTTGTGTAGTAACTGTTATCTTGTTTTGCCAATCATAGACCACTGTACTCGTCAGCCGTTCTCACGACATAATTTTTCCATCGTCACAGATGGCACGATAGAGGAGCGCGAGGCGGAGCTGGCCACGCTGCGGCAGTTGCAGGAGGTGATGTTCGACCTGGAGCACGGACACCGGGTGTACCTGCGCTCGCTCGTGCGGCAGACCAAATATGGCAGCAAGTATGTACTCTCTAAACCAGGGCTTCCTAAACTGTGCGTCGCGGCCTTATCCCGGGGGGGGCGTCGCGATGCTATCCACACAGATTTAAAATGAAAATGTATTTATTATCGGTTCAGGATTACAGGAACCATAAGTTTATTAAAATAATTAATTATTACACACAATAGGCCAGGTTGTAGTAATAAGGAAAAGTATAGGTCGCAAATAAATGTAGAGAAAGAGATGAGTGGCAACTTCCTAACCTGGGCCCGTTTTGATAAGCTATACTCAGAAAAGCAAGTACTGTATCCTTCTCCAGCTAATGAAGACGATATATCTTTTTCATTTTTATTTATTTGTAAGGTTTTTTTTGTTCTTAGTCCGTCTGTATTAAAAATTTAAAATGTTATGGAGTTTTTATATAGGTAACCTGTATTGGTATTGCTACTGCAAGTTCGCAGGTGTACGTAACTTTTAAAATAAACAAAGTCATAGGTACAGGCCCGCACTGGCAATACATCCTGGGTTTCTCGCTTCCGAGTCCATTGTGCAGCACACTATGGATATAAAATCTTTGCAGCTTAATTATTGATACATATGATATAACCTGTACTCTGTCCAGGACGCGAATTTAGCTAAATTAAGATATATATAAATAATGTATCTCTACCTTTACATTAAGATAATCACAATCAACAATGCACCCTTTCCAGACAAGCGCCAATAGGCGACGACAACTATCTGCACCTAGCGGGCGCGGCGGGGCAAATGGAGAGCGGTGGCCTGCTGTGGCGCGCCTGGCGGAGCGACGCCTCGCCCACCGTCGACCTGGACGGCAAAACCCTGCCCCTCCAGTCCTCCACCGACGTCGGCTCTAGCTCAGAATCCCTCAAACTCTCGCGCCACGCCGACGAGCGCTCTTCGGGAAAATCCAACAAGTCCACGGGCAGTGGCTACCTCACCATGTCCTGCATAAAACACGACCCGTCGGAAGACAGCGACGCCTCCGCCGAGAAGCCTGTGCGCCCCCCGCGCCCCTCCCGCACGCAATCGTCGCTGGACCGACCGCTCTGCGAGTACGTCGACGTCGCACCACGAGAACTAGCGTGTCGGGAGTACGAGCTGATGGCCAATTTCATGAGCCAATCCCGCGACGAACCCCCGGCCGTCCCTCCGAGGGCCCCGCACACTTCCAGGCCGCCGCTCCATCCGAAACCAGACACCAGCCGGTCAGACGACAGCACCACCTCTACGTCTAACGTCACCAGTGCCAACACCTCACACATCAACTCCCCAGACGCCGACATCTCGGAGGACTCCGACAAGCGACCCGCCGACACGATATCCAACGACGACAGCTTGCTCGACGAGTTGCGGAGGGACACCTACTGCGTTCTGAAGGTCTGCGAAGACGATACCCCGGAGGAGGAGGACAAAGAGCCGACGCGACAGCCGGCGAGCCATAAAGACAAGGAGGACTACGGGATATTCTCGCGCATCAGCACGCAGCGGAAATCCAATCCGATAAAGACGCACCCGAACGCCCAGAAGCCCCTCAAGACCTCGAGCTCCACGTCGAACGTCCACGACGCAGGCGCCCAGTCGTCGCGGCCGCTCACGGAGCGGCTGACGCCGTTCTTCATGAAGAAGAAGCCGAAGCCGCCGGAGGAGGCGAAGGGGAGCAAGAAGGAGGATAATCTCATGGGCAGGCTGACGCCGCGATTCAGCCAGTCGCGGCTGTACGGGCGCGGGCAGTCGCTAGAGCTTGCGCCGGCGGAGGGCGCGCGGCTGGAGCGCTCCGCCACCACGGCGGGGCTGCCCGCGGGACACATCAACTCGTCCTTCGTCGCCAACCTCAAGTTTCTCAGCCTGCATCGGTACGGCGCGCAGGAGGACGTCCAGTGCCGCCGCTTCGTGCAGAACCCCGCCGGCGGGTTCGACGCGCCGCCGCCGCGCGCCGACGTCGCGCCCGTGCCCCCCGCGCCCCCCGCCGGCCTGACGCCCCCGGTAGATATTAAGAAGGATGTTCTCGAATACGTGGAGAGCGGGCCGCTTCCGGCGGCGCTGCCTTGCATACTCGCCACCACCACTAATGATATTAGACTATAAACTGCGCGCCCCGCCGCGCGTAATTCTCTCATTAATCGTTAATTTTGACTCGTAGGGCGGGCGCGGCAGCGCTGCGACTGTATATTTTGCGTAGCTATAAGTGTGTATTTATTTGGGAGGGACGGGTGACGATGAAGCGTGTGCTAGCTCCTCGCTAGCAGTAGGAGCCGCGGGAAGCTAGTGGAATACTCAACGGTGCCAAGGCGGGCGGCGGTGCCAGTAGCGCCGGACACTCGGCCACTTGTTAATTCAAATTTTACACAAATTTTAAATATGCGCTCTGAATATAGGGTGTTGTTCATATATTTGTCGAACTATTTTGTCGGAGCTACTGTACTTGTATACTCGTCTACGGTTTCTAATGCTGATATTTTTCTTACTCCTACAAAGTTTTCATAAGCGTAAACTAATAAATTTCAGTATACATAATTAATTATGATAATGTTTAAAAACAATACCTTCAATACACTTACAGTGTACTTTTACACATTTAAAATGTATGTGTTGTGATAGAATGTATTTTGTAGAAATGTCTTTTTATAATTGTTAATAGAAAAATATATTGTAAAATATCGTTTTAAGTAAAACATTTAGCGGCGCTGCCACTCGGACTCGCCTGTGGTGTTTAAGAAGAGTAACATATTTTCCTGATTCGAATGTGTACTGTATTAACTAATATTAGAGAAATTGGAAATTCTTGAAAAATCTTGATCTCCGTTTACTAATTTCTTTGCTCTTGTAGTGATCGAGGCCAATGTAATGGTTCAGCAGTGTACTTAAATATGGTACTAACAATGTAAACTTTCGTCAATAGACTTCAAATTATTTTTTTACAATTACTTTTCAAACTGGCTGTACAAGAGACTTCACTCCATTTCTGCTAAGTATGTATGTATTAAATGGCCTTCTTAAAAGACTTACATGCCTAAAGTAATGGCCTTCATTTTACAATCTATTTGTATTATGCTAACTTGTGATACATCTTTTGGTCAAATACACTTAAGCAAAAGGGCAAAATATGAGCAAAACGAAGGGTTCTTTTATCTACTCGGAACTTTAATTCGTGTCATAAATAGCGAGCTAGGCAGATAACGATGTTTTCTGGGGTAATATATATATTTTTTTTTGTAGTGATGGCTTTCCTAAGGATTCTGCCAACGTCTGAGTTACAAAAAAGTAGCACCTCTGAAATCTAATATTTCTTTTTTTACTTCTATTGTTTTTTTTTAATGAGAAACGGCTCAGGCGTTAGTGTTGTCGACGTTACTGCTTTTTTAATTCATTCTAGCAAGAAAGATAGCGTTACCATAACAAAATAAAATAAAAAAATATTAGATTTCTGTGATATTTTATAAATGAGATCCTTATCACTTACTATTGGAACCCCGTATATATCGTTACCGATTTTTGATAGATAGTAAATAACGGAACCTATCGTTTTCTGTAATACAAAAGAACAATTAGCTCATGTCTCAGATACTCTTGGCCTATAACATATAAGAATGTAATGTACAAGTTAATGTTTCTTAAAAGTACCTATATAAAGTTATTTATTTCACCTATTTTCAATTTTGTTAAATAAAACTTCACATGGTCAATTCTAGAATGGAAACTTATTTTCTTTATTTTCCTTTACGAAGTCTTAAGGACTTCGAAACTCCATTTTGATATTGTCTGGGGGCACTACCACGTAACTTGTCCACTGTATGGAGCCGTCCGATTTAACCTGCTCCGAACTGTCAAATACACACATATTTTTATAATATAAAAATTGGGTTATTATGTGTTATTATTTCACATATTATGTGAAAATGGGTAACCCAATACAGTGGATAGTTACGTAATAGAAGGGCTGAGTTCTGCCTAAATATTTAATTATAAAATCTCGTACAGAACATTATAAAATCGTTGCTACAAACCGAGCGCGTGTAGCGTGTTCATCTAATATATAAAAATGTGGCAGTGTTTGTTATCAAACTCCTCCGAAACGGCTTCACCGATTTTTATGATTTTTTTTATGTATATTTGGTAGGTCTGAGAAAGGATCGTAGGCTAATAATTAGCCTATAATTATTATATAGCAAGCAAACAACAATTGCCGGGTCAGCTAGGATAATTATAAAACAAAAAGTATTTAATTTAATTTTTCTTAATACTATATGAAATTCAGAGATGATGATGATGGGGTTGATATATTTTTATAAGACCTAGGAGAGGCAAACAATAGATTTTTTTTTGTGGTTTAATGGGGTTGCATAAAGTAACCTATTGCTTTCCGTATTTTATTTCTACCAATGGATGGTTTAAGGCCTGCGCAGACGACGGACTTTTGTCCTCATGGGACAGAAATCCCTGAATCGTGTGAAAAATGTCCACCGAGTACATGTCACGGACTCAACGCATACGGTGTGCGGTCATTTTTTGCCCGGATATGTAGGTACGTCACTATGGAGCGCTCAATGCAGACAAAAGTTCGTTGTGTGCGTTGTTGCACCTAGTTACATTAGTTGTTTTTTTTTTCGGGGACTCGCCCGTACCTTTTGTCGCGGCCTTTAACTCGCTCTTAAAATACACACTATAATATGAGGGTAAAAGATTGTGTAAGTAAGTAAACGCGACACATCATGAATAGCGTGGCAGTGGTGACCCGGAGGCAAAAGCAAGACCCTGTCATTTCCATGTTTAATTATTTACATTTGCGATCCAGAGAGTGACCGCCTTACGGCGATCTTGACCAACTCTCTGAAGCTCATGTTCGAAGGGCCAAGTTTACCTTCTTTATGAACACTGAGCGCCAGCAGAACCTTTGTATTCCGTGGATGGACCTCCTACCTCCCCTTATAGTCCAACCCGAGCCACCAACTGGTATTCAACTACCCATCCACAAGCCCAGGGGGGCCATCTGGGATGCACTGAAACCAATATGTAACAAAATGGGAACATCTCGCCTCCCGGTCACCACCACTTTCAAGTTATAATCAATCTGATTAAGAAAGAACTCACCAGGGTAACCGTCGAGTCTTGCCACTCAGCCACGACAGGGTCATGGCTCGTGCGCGAGGAGACAGCTCTCATCCAAACTTATAAATTTACTTCCCTCAGAAAAGTCAGAAACCTTCCTCTCTCCACTTTCCCCGCCATGTCCACAGAACAGAACACATTAAAAAAGAAACATAGCTCAGAAACATTTAAATGTTGCCAGCATTAAACAAGATTGACAGATGATAGTTTTTTCATTAGGTCGAGTTCGCGGTACTCCGCGACACCTTTGTCCAGGGCGTAGATTCTGTTAATGCATTGTAGTAACATGACAACTGCATGAACATGGCGGTTTTCATTTCATGGCTGCTTTAAGTCTACGCGGGCACACCCATCAAACCTTCTAGGCGTCAATGGTACGAAAAAACACGTCACGTGACCCGACAGTGTACCTGTCATTATACTACAATGCACTAACAGAATCGAGGCCCAGTTCAGTCTCTCGGTGTCCTCGGTAATTTGAGGGACTTTTTGTGCGGGGTACTTTTAGTCCTTTGTGTGCGTTATTCGATACAATCTATAAGATATTTATATCGAAATAAAAGTACCCGGAAAACAGTACCTCGTCTGCGCAGGCCTCTAGATATAGCCAAGAGCGAGCTTGTATATTTTGTCCCTTCTACAGGTGTACCAACTTAACGAATAGTTTGTACAAAACCAAAGAGTATGTAATCACTACGTTATTAAGAGTCGGCACTTGCTAACAACACCTTTTCAAAATTATGAACGTAGTTTGTACCAACCTAATAAAAAATAGTAATACCAACATGAGAATGAAATTGCAAAACATTAGTGATTGACTACCTATCACATATCGATATCGATAAAAAAAAATCGAGGATTCTCCTCTTAGGTGCCTCATTTTCATGCTTTGGAAATTAAAGTAGACGATAAATCCCAACAAAGTACGTCAACTTAATTATTTCGAGTATGACATGGTGTGAATGGATTATCGCTTACTTTCATAATGAAAAAGGCTTTTTTTTAATCAAATCATTTATTTAGCATCAAGTGTAGAAAACCTAATGTCACCAATGCGTCGCGTCGCTATCAAAACTTTGCACTTTGGTCGAATTTCAAATCTTTGTAGTCTGCAACAAACAAAACAATAAGTCAAAAAATATATTACCTATACCATATTTATTTGAGGCTAAGACAAAATGAAACTTAATGATTCTTTTAAAATGATACTGTCTGATAATGTTGTATACGTAATTTTTTTATAAAGTATTAAATCTAATTCAATCTAATTTACTAATTTCTTAGTGTAAAAACCGAAATAACATTTTTCGAAAATAGTCTAAAGAGTACTGAAAAGTTGTTTACAATTTGTCTCAGCCCCAAATAAATATGGTATAGGTACTGCTAATAATAATAATGTCAAGGAACGTTTGTATCGCCTGTTTACTATTTTGCTGTACTTTGAGCTTGCAAAATTTTATTTGCGTTCGCGTTAATTTCTTCTGCCTTTATGAAATCAAAATTATATATTTGACGTTGTCTTCGAATATTTTTTTTTACAATTAAGGCAATCATTCTCTCCGTCATATAACGGTGGCTATTACAGCTCCACCATGCAAATCTTCATTGCCTGTCGCTTTAACCCATAAGCGGCATCTAGAATACATAACAAAGCGGTGCAATGTATTTTTAAAAATATAAAACAAAACTGAATGCTTTGAGCAAAATAAAACAACATAAATCATTTCTGTTCTTGCTGTGTGGTGTTCGACGTTTAAAATTAAGTAGTTGTGATCAATTTTAGACAGCATGTAGAAATATCTGGCAGAAATCAATCGTCCAAAATATCGATAAAAAAAAATGTACCTACCACATGGGTACCGCACTACAACCGGCGTTAATTTAAATTTGTCAAAATCTTAAATTGTTCTAAATAATTCAGTTGTTTTATCCAAGCGCATTAAATAAATATCAAAATTTGCGTACATTTATCATGATAAACTTGCTATACCTAGTCCAACATAGGATGATCTCTGACAGCTGTCAGTGTCAAAACACGCCTATGAAGTATCGTATTTTTCGACGGTAAAATGTATAGAGACAATTTAAATACTTTATTGGCAAATAGTGACGTGCTACACTTATCGTAAGACAAGTTATCGATCTTGACTCGAAACATATAATAGAATATTGATGATATTTTGTAAATAAAATAGATTGCAAACAACAAGGTAAATGAAATAGAAATACTATTAAAACAACGATAAAAAATAGCAAACTGAATTTTTAACGAGTGGCGCTTCATGGGCGCTCCACACTCGCGCGTGAAACAATAATGAAATCCCATTCATCCCGGTCATTCTCACGGCAAGGTGTTCTTCGTATAATTTTCGTCACGCTTTTAATTTTTCAAGTTTTTTTCCATATGAGCAATAAAACATGAAAAACATGTTAAAATATTCACATTTATATATTAGGCACTGAAATCACATTTTTACTTTTGAATTAATGCAGTGATAAATTTTTGAGCGTGACAAAAATTAGATTCGCGGTGACGAAAATTAGAAAATTGGTCATAATTAAATTTTTGTTTATTATTTTACAAAAAAAAATAACAGTAAAAAGTTACAAATCAACTAAAAAATACTGACTGTGTGAAACAACAAAAAAAAAACTTTTGGTACCAATACAAACAATATTTTTTTTGTCATTGATAATCATTATATAGTTCTTTAGGAAAGGAAAAACAAAATGTCTAACAACAATGAACAGCTTTGTGATTTTAACAACTAGAAACTCTTATTGACAAAAAAAGAAATAGTTATCACGTAAACCCTTTAAAAAATATACTTCTATCAAACATTATATAAAGACCTCAGTCTTCTTTGACATAGTACAGTGGCTTCTAAAGATAATGATGACTTTCACTTCTATATACCTATTTTCTTTGTACAAATACACCAGTATTGGTGTTCTCTAAACAACAACTATTAACTAACAACAACTACAAACTGACAGACTGACCACATCTCACATAATATGACATGAATAGCAAGTTTTTAGCTGTCAATTTGAACTTTAAAGTATATTTCTACAGGATCCTTATAACTAATAGGTAGCTGTATACATTTATAAACTAATCAGAGATCTTTTATCACAATTTATGATGTAAAAATACAAAACAGTAATACTCGACACAAAAAGAAGAAAAAAACAAAAAAAAATAAACGAAAAATACTTCTACCATATTCAAGGAACACAAATGGGTAGACCCATATCTAAAAACGTAATCTCAGCCTTTATCCTTAACATTTATCTCTTCTTTGCATAAATCAAAATTTACTTAACGTTTAATAGGAACATTGTTACAGATCAAAAATGTTTTCATCAGATTCATAATTCAAAGAAGGTCCGTCAATACTGAAATTAACCGGTGAAACTGGTGCCCAAAAGCTATCATTGCTTGGTAAGTCCAGATCACTGTCAGGTGGCTCAGGTACAGATTTTTCTAAATGTTCTGGTTTGCGAGGAATTTTGAAAGAATTTTCTTCATTGTTAGATGGACGTATTAAAATATTTTTTAAAATTATTGGTCTTTTTGAAGTCGATACAACTTTCGGGGTGGACTCCATTTTATCGTGATTTTCTTCATTTGCTGAAGTACTTGGCTGGGGATTTATATTCTCTTTTCCATCCAAAATCTTGTGAAACCCAATATGTTGTCCGTGTATGCATTGTACTGGTTGTACAAGACAGTTATTTATGTCGCAACTCAATCTGCGCATCGCCAAAGTATCGGGTTTTTCAGCGCTCCAAATCACCTGATGTACCTTCATGGTGCCTTTAAATTCACGCAATTTTGTCGGTAGCAGGAGGTCTTTTTGGAAAATACCCGATTCATTTACGACTTCTAGAAATACTCCTTGTATGTTGCTCTTCAAGTGGGTCATAAGTGATTGAATATCAACTATGTCATTGCCATGTGCGACTAGTCTATCCGCAGTTCGTTTGACAACTGCACCGACCCCATCGGGTGCACCCTCAGGGTGCACCCTTCCCATGACCACTTTCGGTGTAGTTCCAACTCACAAGTTTTAAATTAGGGTAGTCTCTATATAATTTCGAAATCACGTAGAACATTTTTTTATTTCGGTATTGGCCCGTAGGTGAATCGGAAATGAAATGTATTACACGAACATGAGGTACTTCTGCTTCTATGTGCTTTAAAATTGGCATTAGGTGCTCCCATACTGCAACAGCATCATGTCTTAAGGACTTTGGACTCTCGGCTTCGTTTTTGCTTACCCATGCTGTTGATAAAAATAAGAATGATGAAATAGGTATTTATTCTGTAAAAAATGCTTTTATTTAATAATTAAATGGCAAGGTACACTTAAATCGAAACAAACAATAGTTATTTCGTTTTATCTAATTTTCGTCACGTTCAGCGTGACGAAACTGCGTGATGAAAATGAGGAACAAATGCTTTGTTTAATTTTTTTTAAGAATAGGTAATTTAATACTGAATAAGGCTTTAAGCATGAGTTCAATGACACACTTCTACGTTATTATAATTAAACTGAAGAGTAAATTACTGTAAACATACGTATTAAATGTGCGAACGAAAATTAGAGGAATATTAAACCATGCAAACGAAAATTAGGTACTTACGTTCGTAGAGCGACAACAGATCGAGTGACACAGGGCCGCTTCGGTTGCCTGTCGCGGCGCTACTGACGTATGCCGAGGACGCGATAGGGATGGGTAAAATTTACTCGGCTAGTGACGTATACACTGGTTTCTAACCCGTGACGAAAATTATTTATAATGAAAGGACAATCACATTTTACGCTATATCTAAATAAATGCACTTGATAAAATTACGATATTTTCTAAATTGTAACATTTATTGAATAACTCTCCAAATGTACAAACTGAAATGAATAAAATCATAGCTTATTTTAGAAATAATGAAGGTAGAAAGTTTGATTCTGGGTTGTGGACAGCGAACGTAAATTAGGAGAACAATTTAGAAAAAATAATTTAGAATGTAATTTTAACAAATTAATTAAATATACTCTATTACTTAGTAAAAAATTACGAGAAATACACGAAAAAAAAAAACAACCCCGAAATATTACAATCTAAGAAGATATTTGCGTGGACGCTAGAAAATGAAGTCAGCCGAGAATGACCGATCCATTCATGCATGTTTCGCGGGCTTTGCGCGTGAGTGTGTAGAGTGGGCTTCACCGCGCCATGCCGCCATCTTGTTTGATTGCATTGCATCTGCCATTCTGCCATCTTGTTCAGTACGAGTGCCAACGCCTTGTATACGCCACGTGTTTTCATTCAGTCTCCATTCGGTTATCGTTATTGTTATTAATTTGTTGAGTTTTGCTGTTATTTGTTTGTTAAGTTTGTTCTGTTTTTGGATACAGTATGCCAAAAAGAACAAAGAAAACTGTTTTAAATAGTGAAAGCCGGGAGTTTGTGATTCGCTTGCGCGAATACTTTGAACGCGAGAGTCAAAATGGCGGACCGTTGTTGCCATTAACACAAGCGTGCAACAGAGTTGCTGATGCTCTGGGAATCGGGATTGCTACAGTGATTCGTGTCAGCAGAGAAAAGTATGGTGAGCAATCATCTGCGACAACGACGACAGAGGAAAACGAAGAGCAAAAACTGTCGACGCCAAATAAAAAAAGGAAGAGGACGTGTCCAATATCAAAAATTGACGATTTTGATGCCGCAGCAATCCGGAACCATATTTATGGGTACTACACGCGTGGAGAGTTACCAACACTCAGAAAACTACAAACATCTCTTGAAGACGCTGAATTATTTAAAGGTGGCCACTCGTCGTTAGCCAAAACACTAAAAAGCATCGGGTTCCGCTACAAAAAAAGTGACAAAAGAAAAATACTAATGGAGCGGACAGATGTTGCGCTCAAGAGAATTGATTTTCTCCGAAAAATTAAAGAGATCTCAAACTGGGACAAAGTGGTTTTTCTGGACGAAACGTGGCTAAACGCAAATCACACAGTTTCAAGATCTTGGACGGATGACACAGCTGAGTCAACTACAAAAGTGCCCGAAGGCAAAGGGCAAAGATTAATTATAACACATGCTGGGACGTCGTCTGGCTTTGTGCCGAATTGTTTGCTGGCGTTTAAATCAGTAAAGACCACCGAATATCATGAAGAAATGGATTTCGAAAGATTCAAAAAGTGGTTTTTAACTCTTTTGGAAAACCTGAAAGAACCGCATACCATCGTGATGGACAATGCATCGTACCACTCCGTACAAAGAGATAAAGCAGCAACGTCAAGCAACCGGAAATTGGATTTAATTTCGTGGCTGCAAAGCAAAGGTATAGAGGCCAACGAAAAGATGTTGAAAACTGAATTACTACGATTGGTCCGTATACACAAACCCCGTACTCCAACATACATCTTGGATGAAATAGCAAAAGAAAAGGGCCATACTGTAATTCGGCTACCTCCATACCACTGCCAGTACAACCCGATAGAGCTGATCTGGGCTCAAGTCAAAGGTAAACGTGCTTATGTGTTTCTTTCACCATCGCTCGCATTTCTCTCGTTTGCTTAAAAAAAGTCAATTAGATTAATATTTCTAATTTATTGTACTCACATAAAATTATAATCAAATACATTTTGATAGCATAGGAAGATAAGAATGTAAAAATATCTCATAAAACATCAATTAGCTAATAAAACATCGATTAGCTATTAAGACATCTCTTCCAACAAGCCATGGTGTGTTTTATATGTATTTTATTTCTTTGTTACAGGTTACGCAGCCAGACATAATACAACACCGCCTTTTACAGCAAATAAAATGCTGAAGTTACTGAAGGATGCATGTGACAGTGTCACATCGGACAATTGGAAGAAAGACATAGACAGAACAAGAAAAATTATGGAAGATGATTGGGAGCGTGACGTACGATTCGACCAATCTACCCAGGAACTGATTATAAATCTACAAGACTGCTCCAGCGAGTCAGAATCAGACTTTGATGATAGTGATTTGGGCTGTGAACCGATTTAACAAGAATAAAAACATGTTACAACATCCTTTTGTTTGATTTGCTTGAAACATTCAGAAACTTTGGTTAGAATATCGATAATTTATTTCGACATTATCCCCATGCCTAGTAAAGTCACAGTGACAAGCTGTCAGAGATCATCCTATGTTGGACTAGGTATAATTTTACCTGTTTGGCTCCAGTGGATATCTGGCTAAGAATATGCCAGACGTACATTAATTTCTGACTCTTCTAATGCCACAAATTTCACATTTCCTCAATGCTTTTCCTCCCATATTTCTTGTTTAATCACTTTTCACGCACTACACCTATTGCTAAAGTTAAATAAAATAATGCCACACAAAAACAACAAACGAACAAAATTACCGGCCATTTGCAAAATACGTAATACCAACATTACCAACATAAGATTTCCCATATAACCCGACTTAATTTTAAATCACGTAGATGTCTACGTGATTCACTGCGGAGTTAATGCCTTTTGTTTTAGCAGGATTATATTTTTTGTTTCATTGTTGGCACAAAGTACGTTCATAATATTTTTTGTATGGAGTGACGAGGGCCTGTACAAAACCATGGATCCATGTACAAAACATAGGTACAAAATACTGACCATGTGTAAGTGCAGCTAGAAACTAATCTGTGATTGTAAGTAATCCGTTTTGCTCATTCAATTTATTTCATTCGTTCAATTTTCTCTTTTGCTTTTGCAAATGGACTCTTTCGTTCTAATCTGCGTTACCTACTTATTTGCGAAGTATTGTGGTATTTTTCAGACTAAACAAATATTTACACAGCTCTCAATTTAATCGTTAACAATGGCGGATTCCGTGAATATGTCTCTTGGTAAGTAAATATTTCCCGAAGCGTCCTACTTCTACTTTAGTTTGGTCTATTTTGGGATGTTCGTAATAGTACATAATTCAACAAAATTAAATACCTACCATGTGTGTTTTTTCGTGTAGACGTCATTGATATTATCAAATATACGCCGATTACTTATGCTTATATAAAATAACACGCTTTTGCACATATAAAATAACACATAACCTATTTATGGTGCTGACCATAATATTCACTTGAATAAACAGATCCAGTGTGATTCGTGCACCACTGTTGATATTGTTATTCTCGTCATTGTTTGGTCATCATTACGTCTATTCAAAAAAATTCACCCGAATTTTACCTGTTTTCTTACAGAGTGAAATCAACACAGGCTTCAGTCATGGTGAATTTCTGTTTCAGATGAGATTATCAAGCAAAATCGTACAAGTCGCCCACGAGGGCGCGGCGGGGCACCGACGCGGGGTCGCGGGGGCGGCCGCGGAGGCGCCGTTGGCGGTCGCGGGGCAAACCGCGGGAGCGGAGGGCGGGGCCGCGGTCGCGGTCGCGGCGGCGGGTCTAACTCTCGGTCAGGAACGCCCGGCCCTCGGCAGGGCAGATCCCGCTCCAGAGGTCCACAGACCCGCGGCCGCTCGCAGTCCCGCGGTCGCTCGCAGTCCCGCGGTCGGTCCCAGTCCCGTACGCGGTCCCGCTCACGTCAGCGCTTTCGCTCTAACTCCCGTGCCCGCTCCATGTCGTGGTCGCGCTCGCAACCACGCCGAGGACTCACTCCAAAGGGCAGAGCTGGCTTAGAGGATCAGCAGCCGATTTTGCCAGCTTTGGCCAGGAATAATAGATTCAACCGAGGTTTGTACTTATTTGAGACACTAGATTAAATAAAACCATATATCTGTACATACCATTAAAATGTGTTTTATAATTTGCAGGTGGTCAGCAAAATAGAATCCTTCGCTCAAATTCGAATCCAAACCTCAGAGGAGGTATTCACAGCAGGCTTGGTGTGAACAGGGGCAGAGGTAGGCCCCTGGCGGTTGCCAAACGTGGAATATCTAAACGAGGCCAAGGCTTGAGTACTAACAACCGCTATAGTGCAGTGGGCCTTAGATCTGACCAGATACTGCAGGAGCAAAGGAGGAACTTGATCAACCAAAGTAATCATATCAGAACCCAGACTTTCACTCGCTCCAGGTCCAGGTCCAGGTCGAGGAATAACTCCTTTAATGCAGCTTCCCAACTCACTGTGAGTGTCGCCAATGATTTTGCTAAAAGGCGCCGCAACAGTGTTGGCAATGCTGGATTTTTAACTAAGCAAAACTTGGCACAATTGAACAACCAGTATGGAGGATACAACACTCGCCGTGGTCCTGGCAGTGTTAAATCTGTGGCATCTAACCGATCTAATCGTTCAAACAAATCCAACAACAGCAACAAATCTACAAGGGCCAGAGGTCGAGGTGCAAACAGAGGTGTGAGCCGCAAGTTTGTTAATAAGCAAATATTGAATTCAAAGCTGCAGCAAGAAATTGCATCTATTCAGGGTAAAACCTTGGGTGGATCCTCAGTTTCTAGTGAAGCTCCTGTTGGAATCAATTTCTCACCGACTCCAGTTGCAACTAGGCAAACACTCCATGAGCGCTTTGCATCTACTTAGGTGCTGTTTATCTGTGTACACCATGTTTGAACATTGACTTTCCAAAGGTATGCAAATGCTGTCATATTGTTTTGAACAACAATATTATGGTGTGCATAAAGAAAAATAGTGATTGAGTTTAACTTTAAAGACTTCCTACATCATTTGCTAGAGATAATACAAATTAATGTGATGTGATGACTTGTACAAGCTTTTTCTATTGTAAAGTCCCTTCACTCGGTATGTGATGATAATAAATATTTCTGTTTCTTACATTGTTTGTTAAGAGTATCTGTTACCTATGGTGTAAAAACTAATAGTTCTTTGATAATTAAAAATTCATAGGCCATAAATTTGTTGTATGTCTAAGATAATTATGGCATAATCAGCTTTTGACTAACTGTCAACAGTAGGTGGACCTTTAGATTTTGTTGCAGAATTGCCTGTAAGGTAACCAAGTAGACTGCACATATGTAAGGGTTGATGTGTGGTTGACTACAACTTCTACGGTCTCCTACTAAAACTAGAAACTATAAGCTTTTGATCTTGTAAGATAGCTATGTAAGGACAATGATGATGTCTGACGTGAACATCGTTCATCTTTAGTTACATATTAGACTTCCCAAAACTTATTTTGTTACAGAGAAAGACAAAAATACATTAAGTGTAATAAATTAAATACTCTTTTATTATAGTTACATAAATAATCAGCCTCAACATTTAAAATTATAACATTACATGCTGTACATCTTCGGCATCATTATAAGTGAATCAGTAACTGAAAAAAGGAATAACAATTGTTAATGCTGATTTAAGAACAAAGTGATAAAAATAAAGGAAGAGAAAGATACTTACAATTTTCACCCAAAATATTGTCAAGTATGAGACCATGGAACACCGGTACCAGAGGCTCTTTTGATGGACCTTTCGCATCTGTGGAGTCAGTGATGACCTCGAATGTCCAACCAAGATGTTGCCCACAGTGCGGACATGCACAGAGTCGCCAAGTGTAGCCTGGGAACCATGAGTCTGCCCGTTGACGCTGGAAAAATATTATTTATGCAGCTGATAATAGCAAATTGAGGAAAATTGTTAATTTTTTAAATTATGCCTCAATAATTTTTTAATTCTTCACTTAATTTGAGTGGTGCGCCCTGTCCCTCTCTTTCATGTGTCGCCGCATCAATAATGGCTGATGCTTGTTCAGCCTATTAAGTTAAAAAGGCATGGTCAAGAATGTTGGTAGGGTAGCTATACCGAGCCAATAAGATCGCAAAGCGCCTTTTCAGCTGTCACAATATCAAACTGTGTGCCGAAAGGGTTCACAAGAGTTTGAACGGTCACATTCTGTTTTCCGAAAAGATGTTGCTTCCTTGTCTTCCGAGAGCCAGCACTCAATTGAGTAAACAAGTAAAAAGAATCTGCCACGTCAGCCCCACATTTACGGCAGAGAAGGAATTCTGAAACAAGTATTCAATAGTAAATTAATGGTGCTAACTTTAGGGGCAGAATAACGTATAAGAAAGACCTGAAGCTGGTCGGGGCAGCTGATGTACCTATGTCACTTTACCTTGCCCATTTTTACTGTAATAAGATTCTTCAGCAAGAATTAGTAAAAATTGTGATTGTATGCTAAGAAAAACTATAAGATTAAAGAACAAAAGCATTCCTTCGATTTATGATTTTACTAAATGTAATATATAAAATGCAGCGTAACTTCAATAAAAATTGCGCCTCTATTTGTATTCAACAGAATTTTGAACATAGATTACTATATTAAATTTTGAAGGGCCAAAACAAACACAAACACTGGTGGAAACATTTTTTTTTATACAGATTAGACATCACCCGACGATATTTTAGTTTAGAGATGACATTTGACAAACAAGACAACCACAGAATAAAAACTCATTCTACAAGGTTTATGGTTCCGCAATAACTCCATCATCGGTCGTCTGGAAGAAATTGCTAGTAGCACTTAGACATGTAAGCCTTTTAATGTATTTTGTTTTCTGGTGTGTACAATAAAGTGTTCTAATCTAATCTAATAAGGCCGCCAATTCCACAGTTTATAAATATTTTACGTTTGTTTTTTCGTGGTGCACAATAAAGAATATTCTTGTCTTAAGTTTCCATAGTTCCCTTATAGTTTCGCCATATCTAGTCCGTCTACGTCTGTCTGTCGGCGGCTTAGCTCAGAGATGATAAGTACTAGAAATCTGAAGTTTCGCGTACATATGTATATACATATACACGCTCTTTTCTGGGTGGTTAGAAAGCCACGATTATGTAATTAATAATTAAAGATGGCTTAAATTTAGGCAACTACTTTGAAGTATAGACGTAAACAAAAAAAGATAATAGTTGAGAAATATTCTTTCGAGTTGACAAATCTTGTTTAAAAAATGCGTCAACAATTGGTACCATCTCCGTATAACACAACTGTCCGTCCGTCTGGATGGTAGCCCAGTCGAATTGCTCAAAAAAGAGGCAAACGCGGAAAACATATAAGTAGCAATTTTCCTTCGATTTTAAGGGTTAATTTTTGTTTATTGAATAACTCGTTTAATTCCAATTTCACACGAAAAATGGTAATTACAAAAGTTGCTTAGAATTAAATTTCCTATAATTTTAGTTAGGTAGATAGATAACATTTTATTGCACAGGTTCTTATAATTTTTTCCTAGGATCGATATTTTCCGATTTATACCCCAAAAGAGGGGGTGAATTTTTGTTTGATTAACAACTCGTTTACTTGCAGGTGCAAATATGAATAAAGTATGTAATGAACGCTACGGAGTGGAGGTGGAGGGTAACTAATCTTGGACTGGAACCTGTCCCTACAAATGCCGATTCAGCACCAGAATTGTTGCTGAAGACCATATCGTGCAGATGAAAATAAAAGTGATAATGCAATAAGATTTTACCCCCACCTCTTCTCGGATATAAATCGGAAACTATCGATCCTAGGAAAAAAATTATGAGAACCAAAATTGTACTAAATTTAATTCTAAACAACTTTTGTAATTACCATTTTTCGTCTGAATTAAAAATATGTTAAAATTAACCCTTAAAACCAAGATGGTGGATGACGCAACGGTTCGAGTACAGTACCACGCAAAACAAATTTTAGACTACCAGTGATCCCAAACTTATTCCGAAAGAAAATTGCTAAGTATAATTTTTTCCGGGTCAAATCCTATTTCGGATAGACTATGGCTACTAATGGTTCTAATAGATTTAAGTTTGTGTCGAAAAAGCGTTTTTTAAAAAACAAACTAGCGTATTCGATAGCTATTTCAGGCACGTTCATTTTGCTTCATGTCTTCCAAACTACCCAAAATTATTGCAGTAGTAATTACGCCGACAAAACAGTACAATAAAATCTTAAAAAAGATTTTTAGAGTACTACCTCCCCTACCGGAATCTATAACCGAAATTAGCGATTTTTTTGTCGTTTACTACCCCATAATGTGCGGTATCATTGGATTATCGTTTAAAAATTATGTAGTTGTAGGAAAACTTTTTCTGTTCAGGGACCTAAACTAAACTTTCTCCTGACTTAACGGCTGTTGGTAGAAATTTGAAAAAAAAATAGGACAGTAGCACATATTAACTTAACTTAAAAGGAAAACTATCAGAACTAGGAGGGTTTATTTAAAGTTAACGAGTTGTATCGGACCAACTCAGGAAATTGTGTAAACGGTGCATTGCACTCCTTTGTGAGTGGCCAAAACATCTCCAAAAGAGCTAGATTGGCTATCCATAATGGAGTGCTAGTCCCAACACTTATGTATGCTAGCGAGACTTGGGTATGGCAAAAGAAGCAAGAAAGTAGGATTAATGCAGTAGAAATGAGGTCCTTGAGAAGTATGTCTGGCGTTACTTTGAATGATAGGATACGCAATAGTGTGATTAGAGAACGTTGTGGACTGAAAGAGGATGTAGTGACAAGAATTGAGAAAGGAATGTTGCGTTGGTTTGGACATGTGGAGAGGATGAAGGAAGAAAGATTGACAAAACAAATATATCGAGTGAATGTGGATGGAAGGGCCGGTAAGGGACGACCCAGACGGACATACTTCGACCAAATAGAGGATGTATTAACAAAGGGCAAGATAAAAAGTACCCGAAACCGGCGTGCGTGCATGCAACGACTAATGAATGTTGAGGAAGCGAAAGTGATCTGTCAGGATCGTAGCAAGTGGCACTCCCTGGTCTCTGCCTACCCCTCTGGGATACAGGCGTGAGTTTATGTTATGTTATGTTATGTTATCGGACCAACTTATAAAAGGAAAATTGCGTGCTTTGTTTTCAATTTCCATTGAAAGTTATTTTAATGAAGATCTGGAAAGTAGGTAATTCAAGTAAATGAAATAAAATCCTAATATCAATAAAAAAAAAAAACCTCCTTCTACGGAACCCTCCCTACACTCATAAATTTTGTCTTTCGACGGTCTGTCAACTTTTCAAAAACGTTCATTCAACTCAGCTATTCATTCCGTTCTTCTTTAGTTCTTTATTCTGTGGTACTCTTGTAATGTTGTTTGTGTTTACTTTCCGATCAGATGGGAAATTAATTGAAAATCAAATAGAAAAATAGGCGATTGTTAAACTAATTTCTCGCAGTGATATCAAACAATTTCAAGAGAATCATGTCGTTCTTCAAAAGTGTGACCTCCAGCCTTACTGGCCGTAGCCGCGACACGATATTAAAAGAATCATTGATAAATAACTTATCGGAGTGCGTAAAAGATATTCAGTACACGAGCCAGTTCGAGGAGAACTTTCATAGCGTGCTAGGCTCCACAGATTCCACGAACGCGCTCTGCATGGCCTTGGAAGCTATATTTTTACACAGCTTGAAGGACACTTTCCTGCGAAAAGCAAAGAATGCTTTGTCCAGCGACCTGGATCAACGCCCACAGCCGAATTTCTGGCCGCTGGTGCTGGTTCTGTCACATCGCCAGAACATCGACCAAATATCGTCATTGCCTCAAATCAATACTGAAATCGGTCAATGTCGGGCCTGGCTTCGCATTGCTCTGAATGAGTGCCTGCTTTCATCATACATGTCAACTCTCATGAAAAACATATCAGCTGTGAAGCCTTTCTACAAGAAGTCTGCTTTTGTTTGTGATGCTGAGATCTTAGAGCTTGCACAGAAACTTATAGAGGGTCTGGAGACATGTGTTCAGTTCAATTTACCTATAAACTCGAGTTTGCTAAACCAATTGCCAGAGCAAGTTCTCATGATGGCTGGAGTGTGGGTACCAACTATGAGAATGGCACCAATAAGTGCAGGCTTAGATGTGGCCAGTACAATTACAGATGAAGACGTGGTTATTAAGCTATCTTCAACACCTACTCACAACACCAATATCACTGGTCTAGGACATATGTTGTCCCTAAATGAAGATGAAGCCCTCAACTTTATTCTGTCTAAAGATAACTCAGCCATTGGAGCATCCCAAAATGAACCTAAATATGATGACATAGAAGAGGCAGAGGAACAGGAAGCTAAACCATCTACTTCTCTAGAAAAGACTGAAACAACTCCCATTGCAATAGAAAAGCAGCCTAACAAAGATCTTACATCCTTCTCTCCATCCTCAGTAGACTTGGATGACTTTGTGTCGGCAGATTTGGTGGTCACTGGGAACTCTCTAAGTGGCAAAGGATGGTCGGCAGATAATGATGACTTAAACACATCAATACATTCCAACTCATCCCATGGAAGCAGCATGATTAAAACACCAGAGTTGAAGAGCCTGTCGTCGCTTATTGATCATTCAAATACTTATGGAGAGAACAATGGCAACACACCTAACCTGAGAGACATCATGAAAGATATTCACAAGGAGCTAAAGCTGACAGAGGAACCAACACAGATTGCACAGAACACAGAGTTAACAGCAGATATTAGTACTCCAGAAGATCCAATGCTTCAAGGTCTAGGCTTCGAAATTGTCCCCAACTCCACCACGGGGTCTTTCACAGTGCCGGATCTGCAGAAAATGATTCTCCAACTGGGTAAATTGTCTAGGGAGCATGGCTTAGACAGCCAGAACTATCAATGCAAAGGTTGTCAAGACTTACTTGGCAGCACAATATCAAAAGCCAAAGTTTGTGGCTACACTGGACACTATTTCTGCTTCAACTGCATGGACCCAAACGTCTTCATAATACCAGCTAGAGTCATACATAACTGGGACTTTAAAAGATATCCAGTGTCTAAAATATCTGCTCTATTTCTGTTGGAGTTCCAACATCATCCCTGGATAGACATGAAGAAGCTGAATCCGAAAATCTATAATGGTGTCTCAGATATGGCTCAGTTGCAGGAATTAAGAGTTCAGCTGAACTTCCTGAGGGCTTATATTTTCTCTTGTCGTGAGCCTGTGATTGAGGAGTTGCAGAAGAGGATCTGGCCCAGGGAGTATCTGTATGATCATGTGCACTTGTACACAATCTCTGACTTGGCACAAATACCTAATGGCTCATTGGCCATGCAGTTGGAGAAGGTAGTTAACTTCGCGCGAACACACGTTCTGGAATGCTGGCTTTGCAGTCAGAAGGGCTTCATCTGTGAAGTATGCAGGGATCCCAAGATATTGTATCCATTTGAAACAAGCTCCACATATCGCTGTGACGAGTGCTCTAGCGTGTTCCACTCGAGGTGCCTCAATGCTAACCTGCCATGTCCCAAGTGCAAGAGGAAGCAAAACCGTACACAGGACAAATCGTTGCTTGACGCAGTTCAAGCTCATTTTAAGAAGCAGTAATGCAATGCAGCAGTAAAATCAAGTTACTCTAAACTTTATGTACAAAAACTGCATTTTAATTCGGTCAATTTTTATTATGCTGAGCACAAACTTAATTTTAATTAAAAGTTCCTTTATTACATTAGTTTACGTTTTCTTGTTGGAACCTACTTTGATCTGGTATGTAGTAATGAACTTAATCATAGCCTAATATATTTTCGAAAAGTTTGGATTTATGTATTTTAGGGAAGTGTTAAATATGTAGTTATAATTTTGTATTAAATAATATTTGAGTTTAGTTTCTTTGTAGGTTAATGAAATTTGGGGTTGACAAAGATTGTAAAAGTTAGTGGATGTAATTTGGAATGTGATATGGCTAGTAATTTTAAGTATAACTCTTCTTTTTATACCTAAGTCCAATTAATGTAGCTGATAGCTCTGCAGTAATATATTTGGTAAAAGATATTATAATTCATCATGTACCTTTATTCTTTGGAGAGTTATTAAACCAATATAGACTATCTAATATTTTCCTTTTTTCATAGTCATTGCATCATGTTGGTAGATTAATACCTCAATTGACCGACCTTTGCACTCCTCGCGCGCCTATCTCTAATTTTGTTCATTTGCTTTAAATATTACAGGACCTACTATATCGTTGTTTCTCTATGATATAGTCAGACTTATCAATCATGATTCATAATTGAAACCAATTGACTTCATGTTAGGTGTCAGAAATAATTTATTAATCAGACATGGTACCTTGGGTGACATGGTCACATTGTGTACCAAACCCTTAAATAAAGATAAAAAAAAGACTTTGCACTTAAATCTATTTAGGTATGTATTTATAATACTTTGAATTTCATTCTTTACTTTGATGTAACATGTGTAGTCACGCACGACACAGCGTGCCGACTGTACTACCGAGTTCTGTTAAGATTCAGTATGTCGTTTAAATAATTAGTATCTTCTCTGTGTTGTTTAGTCTTTTTAGGCTTTGCGTAACCATCCCGCCTAGACGCGACGTTAAAGTCGTTTATGTAATCTTGGTCTGGTACACCAAACTCTTCCAAACTTTGGTCGAGCATCTTCTCTGGCTCATCTTGTTTACTTTTTTTCTTCTTACACTGGTAACTTAGCGCATCTTTGTCAAAATCCAAAGGCACGATGCCTAGATCGCCACTGTAACGGTTCTTAGCCACTTGCAGGTATTTCTTGCCCCTAACTGCAGTCAGCCGTTTGTCCTGGAAAGAAGCATTGTGATTTGAGTTGTGTCAACAGTGACATTGTTCAGAATTCAATAGTTCAAATTATTGTCGCTAAGTGGAGAACTGGGCCGGGATTTTTTTTTTTGAAGCATCTAATATATTGGTTCGACTGCTAGACTCACTAAAATTGCCTTTCTTATGGTACAGAAAAACGACAGCGGTTTTGATACTAAAAATCACGCCCCATGGTCGTTTTACCTGTATAATCAACACGTTGTCGGCCTCCTGTGATGCCTTGGCACTGCCAAATATGGAACTAGTCGACAGATCTTCCGATTCACGCTCCTGAAAAAGATGACATAATGTAATAGGTGCGTGGTGTAATAAATGTAAATATAAAATGTGAGTAATGTACCGAAAGTGAACGTGCAGGGCAACTGGCATCTGGGGTCGATCTGTCTGACTGCTTAGATGGTCTAGCTGGCTCTACATGGTAATACGCTTGACTTCAGAGCTTGTGGGTTCGAGTCCCGTTGAAGGGTTCGTAGAATCTGATCACGCGATTCGTTGTGGGTGGAAACCGATATCGCACTCTACTCGATTTCGACAAATGGGTTCATACTGGGTATTTTTCTATGTGTGTGATGTCCTTCGCCTGGTTACCTAGGGCATCCTAATTTGGGGCCAGGATAAGTGAATTTATTATTTATCTAAGGGCCAATTTATCGATAGTCAGATAAAACTTAACTGGAGAATAAATTGCATGCTATCAATGTCTAAATCATACGACAAGACAGGGACAAGATCTTATTCTCCAGTTAAGTTTTATCTGACTATTGAAAAATCCGGTTTAAGTGAATTTTTTTTGTACCTCCCCCACACCTAAATTAGGGGTGTTTTTTTCTCGTCTACTCCATAGTGTGGGGCACCGTTAGGTTAGCAGTTAAAAAATACTGTGGGTGAAAATCATATTTCTATTTAGAGAAAAATTGAGCTTCAAAGCGCAAATTTTTCGAGAGGAGCGATCCCCCCCCTCTCCCGGCTGTTTTTAGAAACGTGAAAATCAGGGCAGTAGCACATGTAATGAAGTTAAAAGGAAAAATACTACAGCTAAGTAGGCATTACAAGTTAACGACCTAATTATAAAAGGAAAACTTCGTACAAATTCCATCGAAAATTACCTACTTCGATGCAGAACTTAGTTCTGTAAAGCAGGTAGTTGATAAAAGTAAAATAAAATCCTCCCTCCTTCTACACTGCGCGTGGCCCGCCACACACTTAGCTGGATAATGTAAGATAACTATGTTAGTGACTGTAAACTTTGGTTCTGAATATTTCAAGCGATGGGGCCTGTTGGATGTGTAGAGGCAAGCTATTCCAAAGGCGAATTGTTGTCGCAGTGAATGAGCTTGAATAACCAGCCTGTATAGATAATGCCGTATAGATGGGTCGCCGTCTATGCCTAACGCTAGTGGCATTTTTCCGAGCGGTTCCGTGCTTCGCAAGGCACGTTAAGCTGTTGGTGCCGGCTGCCGTCGATAGACGGCAGTCGTTAAGCCAAGTCAGAGGCCTTAGGGCGGCTTGACAACTTCTGACAGTAGACGAGCCACTAGTCCACAAGCCTCCACCAATCCGGACTTGGCCCCCGTGGTGGAGTATGGCCTATACCTTCCTCAGGGAAGAGACCCGTGCCTCTCGGTGGGGACATAATGGGTTGATGATGATAGATAATGCTACAGATCCCTTCGTGCGCGAGTCCGACTCGCACTTGGCCGTTTTTTTAAAGTATTTAACCAGTTCCTAGTACAGAGGACGAGCTAAACTTTTTTGTTGTTGTGCTTCTCCAACTCTCGGCTACTGGAGTTTGGCCGTCAGTTCTCCATTCTGTGTTGCCAAGCGAACAAATATTAATTTAGTAGCTATAGTTGTAAAGGCCTAAGTTCTAAATCATCATCATTCAGCCACAAGAAGTCCACTGCTGGACATACGCCTCCTCCATGGATTTCCAAAAAGACCGGTTGGAAGCGGCCTGCATCCAGCGTCTTCCTGCCACTTGGATGAGGTCATCTGTCCATCTAGTGGCTGGTCGTCCAACGCTGCGCTGTGGTCTCCATTGGAGAACTTTTCGGCCCCATCGGCCATCAATTCTAAATATATTCGTATAACTGGCGCGTTTTCGCTCAGAGGCGCTACTACGTACCTCTCCATTGTATGGAATCGACCGATTTAACCCTTTACAGAGCTGTGGCACCTCAAATTGAACTTTCTGATCTTTAAATAAAGTGCAAAACCGATGAAAAGCTCAGTATCTATGTCCATTACAGGGTTAATCTACTCAACTTTTATATTACGCGCACCAAATTCTGTACGATTCCAATTGTCCAACTGACAAATTCCATACCAATAGCTGTCGCAAACGTCAGGAATCCGACAGGATTTGGGGCGCATAATGAGTCCTCAGAACATATTTGGAAACGCCTAAATGAAGAAGCCTTTAACTGGACAATGTAATTGTCCAGGAAGGCTGATAAGAATGTCACCTTTCTGGGATGCATGACGAGTGTCACGTGGCAGTGGCGAGCCGTGGCGAAAGTCCTGAAGGCAGCTATGACGGCGTCCTGCCGGTAGAAGCGGTCGCCGTCCCTCTCGTCGCCTATTCCCAGCATGAACTGCACGTTGTCCACGATCACGTGGGCAATGTCGTGCATGTAACGCGCGTGCTCCACTGCCTGGCGAAATATAGACTTTCAGTTTTATTTATAAAAGGAACATCCCTTAAAACACTTCTCAGATGCAGTTTAAATAGTCTGTGGTAAAGAGAAAGACGTAATTAGCGATTATTTAAGCTGCCTCTGAGCAGTGTTTTAGAGGAATCGTGTTTTTGTAAATAACACCCTTATGCACTGCATATTGAAACAAAGGTGTCTAAATTCAAAATTTTTTTATTCAATGTAGCACAGAGTGTACGAATTAATGAACATTTCAAAATGGAGAAAAAAAAAATTGAGTTTTGGAGAAAAAATGGACTTTAAAATCTCCAAACTTTTAATCTTCTCCGTTTACTAACACTATGGACTTGTTCCGTAATAAAAACATTAATTGAATACCTTCGCTGTAACTTGTAGTCAGTTGATAGCTGCACACAATATCCTGTATATAATGGTTGGAAAACTACGGCAGAAATGAATGTAAGTAAAATCACTTTGCAATAAAGTAAGGTGGCAGTTTGGGAGAAAACAGTCGCAAACGTACTGGCTTATAATATTGGCTGTACAATACAGTTATAAACGAGCTGACGTATGAATCTGATCTTCTGTTGCTAATTATATTGTTCCGTATTCGTGGTTGGACATTTCCTACATCAAATCATGTGATGCGACCATTTAACCGACGCTCAGTCGGAACTACCGCCCTCTTGCGATATTACCCGCGATGGTGGTAGAACAACATTAGGCGCAGCGACACTAGCGCCACAAGCGGAACAACATATATACACTGTAGTGTATTCAAAAAGCCAAACAAAGTAAAACAGTCTAAGGGTAAACATAATTTAACTATTTAAGGTAGTTACTTTGACAAAAAGTTACTTATTCTCACTAAACCATGTATTGAGTGCTTGAATAAAACGAAAAACTAAACCTATACAATAAAAAACTGCTTTGTCGAAAATCTGCCAATTTGGAGTATAAAACTACAAACATAACGTTGCTGTTGTAGTGACTGACTGTTAGAGGCATAGCAAAATTAGGCGACGAGCTTACAACGACTTCAAATAAAAATATTCAGCATGTTTTGCTGAACCGCCCACGAGTCAGATTTCATCATCCTCCCATGAGTCCGTAAAAAACGGTCCACTCAGAATGGACGAGACCAACTTACACGCATTCTGTGATTATTATTGCTAGTTTCGTATTGACTCAACGTTTTAATTCTTCTATCTATTTAGTTCATCACCACGACCCACTTTCTTATCACATAAATACATTGAACTTCTTCATAATCGCATTCTATCGGTTTTTAGACGCGTCGAATGTTGGTGAGATTATGTAACGTCACACCTTTTGTATCAAATACAGGTGGGTAGATACCCAGCTACCGCTTCAGTGTAAAGTCTTCAGATCAGCTGATTATTACCAACATCTTCAAGCACCTTATGATTTGTCAAGGTGCTTATCATGACTGAAGTTCCTGTTATCACGACTGACATAATATTTTATGCCAACTCTACCCTGATTTTTTTTGTGCTCAATAGCGCCTATCAGAATAGGCCTAAGCTTACGTTATCGTGGGCTCGCTGGACCGGCTATGTGAGGCAGATTCTAAGCTTACGTTATCGTGGGCTCGCTGGACCGGCTATGTGAGGCAGATTCTAAGCTTACGTTATCGTGGGCTCGCTGGACCGGCTATGTGAGGCAGATTCTAAGCTTACGTTATCGTGGGCTCGCTGGACCGACTATGTGAGGCAGACTCTAAGCTTACGTTATCGTGGGCTCGCTGGACCGACTATGTGAGGCAGATTGCTGGCAGTGGCTGGATGAGGATGGCCGAGGACAGAAGTAAGTGGCGTGCCTTCGGAGAGGCCTGTGTCCAGCAGTGGACGAGTATGGGCTGGTTGACTGCTTACGTTATCAACGCAGTCCACTAACCTCCATAACGACCTTGATGGGCTGGTGGCCGTGGAAGGCCAGGAAGTAGACGGGCAGCTTCTGGAAGTCGTCGGCGAAGGCCGGGAAGCGCGGCAGGTACTGCTCCAGCGGCAGGCCCGCGTGCTGCTGCAGCATGGTCCGCGCCAGCCGCGAGTTGCGGATCTCGAAGCTGCCCCAGAGAGTGTTCACCTGGGGTGGAGGCGGATCTTTATGAAAAAAGTATTTAAAAAAAATCAGATTGCTACGAAGTCTTATATATATATATATATATATGAGTCTACAAGTCTGTTGAATTCCCAACCTCATCAGACACAGCCAGGGCTTGTTTAACAGTTTCGGCAGTCGGGTTTTTTGTTGTCTTGATAAGATTTTAATTTGATACTCTTTGGGGGACTTTTAACCACCATTTTGTTTTAATTTTATTCATTTTGCATTTGATTGAAATACACCGAGACCTCAGTCTGGGTGTATTTCTATGTTTGTTCCAGACAAGGGCATTACAAAGATTGACAGGATTGACTGACCGTGCTCACCGGCTGCGGGAAGACCAAGTTCTGCATTCTGCCCACCACACCGGTGACCCCGGCGTATTCATTTATTATTATGTTGTATTTGTATAATATTTCCCCTCTCTAGGAATTGTTTTTTTTTTATATAGGTACCGTCTTTAGATAGGTCTCCGTGTGGCGCCGGATTAAAAATAGCGTCACTCCATTTCCTTCCGTGGATGTAGAAGGCGACTAAGGAAATCAATTGCCTGGAGACGGGCAGCGGCGTCTTCCTGAGATTCCAACCGCATACTGCGATCGCCAACCCGCCTGCCAAGCGTGGCGATTATGGCAAAACCCCTCATGGTTATAAAAACCACGAAGGAGGCCCATGTCCTGTAGTGGGCGTCAAATGGCTGATGATGATGATATAGGTACCTAGGTATTGAGACCTAGTAACTAGTATATTTTATATTCTAAGTTGCACTACATGTTAATGTTTCCTTCAAAACTTAAGTTAGCTGGTAGATAATGCTCGCCTATGTGCAAAACTATATGTTTAAATGCAACAAAGAATTTTTGCAATAACAATAATACCCCCTGAGTGGCGAGGTCGAGGGACATCTCGGCGCAGAGCGTGGTCTTCCCGCAGCCGGTGGGGCCGGTGAGCACGGTCAGCTCGCCGCGCCGGTGCCCGCCCAGCAGACGGCTCAGCGCCGGGAAGCGCCGCCACTTCACGCCGCGGACCTGCCGGGATGGCATGAAGGAAAAGGAATACATCTAGTGTAACAAAGTAACATATCACAAGATAAGAAAAAAAATCCATACAAAATTTGTAACTGCAAATAAGGAACAAAATAAAAACCGGTCATGTGCGAGTCAGACTGGCGCACGAAGAGTTCCGTACCATTATCTATACAAGATTAGACAAAGATCGAATTTGAGAACTGCGCCATCTATAGAAACCATCAAGAAGCGTTTAACATGGACATTTAACGACATGACATCGGCGCTGTGAAGGTTACATTGATGGCCGCTAGATGGCCAGCGCTGTCTTTAGACAACGTTTTTTGTATGGGAACCCCCTTAAATATTTATTTTATTCTGTTTGTAGTATTCGTTGTTATAGCGGCAACAGAAATACATCATCTGTGAAAATTTCAAATGTCTAGCTATCACGGTTCATAAGATACAGCCTGGTGACAGACAGGCGGATAGTGGAGTCTTAGTAATAGGGTCCCTTACCCCTTTTGGTACGGAACCCCAAAAAACATTAAAAAAATTGTAACTACAAATAAGGAAGCTCACGCTAACTAAAAAAAGCTGACAGAAATACAGAGAGAACAATGATTTGACGACTAATAATGATGAACGATGGCGAGCCATGTGCAGTGTGTATTCAAAAGTTTGTTTGGGTTCTTCGACCGTCCTTAGTCAGTATTTACTATAGCATACTTTATATTCTACCAAGTACAAAACAACGTGTCTTCGTACTAAATGAAAGAAAATACATTTTCGCTAATCACATTTATGACAGCACGGCGGCACCCTCGATGCGCGAGTGCAACTCGCACTTGACCTATTGGTTACTTTACCTAGTTACTACTAAAAAACATTTTCGTAGTAGTGTACCTTTTCAATATTAGTCAACTCTGCATAAACATCGTCTCGCAACGCGGCGAAGGTGGTGATGGAGCGGTGCGCGGCGGGTTTGGCCTCCGCGACCATGGTCTTGACAGGCAGGTCGGCCGCGGCTGCCTCTGACGCTGTCACTAGACCGTCTGTAGGTCTGGGTAATGAAATGTAGCTGTCAATTTTCCCACCACAATGGGAGCAGTGGTGAGAGATTAATTCGAGAGAAAATCGTTATATGTGAATGAAAACACTGACGGCCTTATTTATAAAAACACGATTCCTGTAAAGCGCTCGTCAGAGGCAGTTTATTAAATTTGTGGTTACATCTTTTCCTTGTAAAATCGCCACCACGGACTATTTTAATCGTCGTTTATCGAGTGTTTAAAGGAATCGTGTTTTTATAAACAAGAACGTGATAGTTTTGTTGTCTACTAATTTAAAATTGCGTCTATAAATTTAATAATCTAGTGCCAAAGTAGAAAATTTCTTGCAAAATAGATCGAAGTTTTTGTTAGTTGGTTTGATGCTGATTTCACATAAATCCTATGACACTCGCGCAAATACGACGAATCGATTGAGATCTTACTTTCAAAACCTGAAAATTGGTTAAGGAGTTATGAGGGAACGTAGAATCGGACATACGTACACACACACGAGCCAAGCACATTACTTTTCTTTTGGGCACCGCTACATTCGGTTAAATAGACAATTATCAGTCGAAACCTTGTACCTCACAAAGCGGCACCGGTCTTCACCCAATTTTTCCGCGACGGCGCGCATATTCTCCCATTCGCCCCACAGGCACAGTTTCTGGTAGCCCTCCAGCGCTGGCAGAACAACCGGAGGTAGGCTGCAGTTACTCAGCCATATTAGGTTACCTGTCAACGTTTAAGAAGGTATAGACCAGTACTGTAGCAAGCAGACTATCACTAATTGCAACAGTTCGACAAGGTTTATAATGCCATCCAAATCGGTCCATTCCGTTCGCGGGTGATGCGCTTTAACCATCGAACAGTATTTCAGTTTTCAGATCGCACCTCTGATAAAGTACTATTACGACTCTTCTAACAATTTTCGGAATAGAATACTCTTTAAAATTTTCTTTTTTCGGAATAAAATATTTGATTTCATTTCAAATAACTGCCGCTGATCCAGAATTGAGAATTTCGTCAAGTAAGATATGATAAAAATATTGTTAATACTTCAGCATCTCTGTCTCATTACTTTATGAAAAGCTTAAGTGAGAAAGTTAGGGTTCTAAGTTGGATGTGCGAAATTATTTGGAACCTGCACTTAGCTCATCACTCAAGCACTTAAGTCAGCAAGCTTTAAATGTTAAATTTAAGTAACAGATAAAGACACTAACCCGGAACCTTATGAGCAGCCAAATTCAGCACATCCTGTATGCTCGGCACCAGTACAGCCTGATTATTATGTCCAACTTTAGGGACTCTACACTGGAACAGCCCAGCAGTATGCAGGCCATGGCACTCAGACTCTTCCTCCCTGCCAGCCTGTACTTTGCGGTAGCCTACTACTTTGTCCAGGCTGTTCTTGAGAGGGAAATAGAGTGTAGTGTGGTCTGAAGTCACCCTTACGTCAGACAGGGTTTTGTTTGCATCTTGGTGGTACTGGAAGATGCAGGCTTTTGAGCGGTTGAAATGTTATTTCTATTGTATGGAATCAGGCGTTACTAAGCGAAAATCAATAATAGCATTAAAATGTGAATATTACTTTCCTAAATTCCGTCAAAATCCTACAAGCACCATGCGGTTAGTTAATGCACCGCTAACGGTTAGTAAATGCGTTGCAACGCATTTTTTCACACAAGTATTGGTGTTGGTGGTAGTGTGTTTGTGTCTTGCTTCTGCTTGAAAAAGTGGAGGGAGGGTGGTGCATTAACTAACCGCATGGTGCTTGTAGGATTTTGGCGGAATTGAGCAAAGTAATTTTCACATTTTAATTATGTTATTTGTAATTCTAAGTCTTAATCAATGATCAGAGTATTATGGACTAATGATTGAGATATAAGAAAATTTTACTATTGGTTTATTCACACCAAAAGTTTTCTGGTGGTGTGCTGTCTGTATATCTGAAAGACCTTCTGCTGGTAACATTACATAAAAAATCCATTTCCCACATGCAAAATATTATCATTACTGGGAGATGTAGAACAAACATAATAATTTGAAAACTGAATGAAAAGCAAGAGCAGGAGACCCCTAAATCAAAGAAAAATATGTTAAATATATGGATGGAACATAGATCTTTCTTTGAAAATGGCCTGCAATACTTACAGGAAATTCAAAAAGTCTAAATAACTCAATAATATCTTGTTCAGTCTTCTTAGTCAGTGAGGTAGTGTCGTTAACAATCTTCACCCATTCTTTTTGGACATTATCTGAATCCTGTCTCATCTTGTCTATGTAATCTTTAGTTGCTCCATCAAGCTTGGTTTTCTTCACTATTCTCTCTAACACCTTCCACTCTCCATGGACATTGCATTTAGGGCACAGGAAATAACCTGGGGAATGGAAAACTCAATATTATTGCATTTAAACAACCTTCAAATAGAAAGAAATCCAACATTTTGCCATCAGAATACCAGTTAAACCATGTTAAAACCATAGAAAGACAAATTGCGGTGTCAAGGTTAGGTCCGAATGGCTTAATTGATGATGGAAGACTGCTGGCACTCCCATCCAGCAATTCTGCTTTACCCTGGATATTTTCTTTCTAGTTTGTTTATATTTGTAAGTTAATAGTGAGTTTGTTCTTTGTCTTATTCTGCTCTACAACTCAACCCAAATACAGTGGACAACATTGTACATTGACATTCAACAGATTGTGAATTCTTTACATTGAAGTAAATTTTTGGTTTCGGATTTATGGGACTCATGTTAAAAACAAATTCATAAGCAGCCTCCCACTCCAGGGCACAGCCCTTCTCTCAGAGAGAGAGTATGGGCTTAATCACCACGCATGCCCACCGCAGATTGGCGATTCCAAGCACTGAGGTATGTGAATAGCTCAGTTACGCAGGTTTCCTCACGATGTTTTCCTTCACCGGTAGCGAGTGGTATTGCTACTATAACTTCACAAATGTACATAACTTAGAAAGAAAAGTCATAGGTACATGCCCGCACTGGGAATCGAACCTGGGTCTCCCGCTTCCGAGTCGAATGTTCTACCCACTAGGCTACCACCATGTCAAACAAACAAAAACAAATAAAAAATATTGAATTATTGTATTTATTGCTGTGCTACAAATTCAACTAGAGATTACCAACACAACCAGCTTTTGTCTTCATGTTTGAACTCTGAGGAGAGCATAACGCCAGCTAGTGACTTGGCCTCTTGGGCTGTGAGGGCCTACTTGCTATGAAGCGTTACATAGGCCTTTTTAATTCTCTGCTATTTGCTTTTTAGGTTATGTTTACATGTTTTACCAGTGATTTTATTGACGTAGATCTTCCCTTCATCAGTCTTCTGTTCACCGGAGCATATGGCACACTTGATGGACAGTGAAGTACTACCGTCTTGAACAGCGAAACCTTTCTGCCGGAGCAGCTTGCGTATCTCCGTCGCAGAGACATTGGGAATATCGTCCAAGCCTAATGTTTGTATATTTCTGAATTTCACACTACAGTTATAAGTGTCCAACACTGTTTTCTTAAGCCTACGTGACGAGATACGAAAAGAAAGCAACATGTTACCAAAGATTCATGTAAAAACATTACGCTTATAAAATATTCAATTCAATTCTGCTTTATTTGAAAAATTGTTTTGACTGACACGCACAGCTGACACGGACAGTCGATAGCAAACGTTCCGTAAAAAAACTTGTCTTTTTTTCTCCGTTTCACGCAAACGTTGCACAGATTAAGTGGATCGGTTGATTTTAATGTATCGAAACAAACGTTCGTTAGATAACTCCTTGGATGTATAAAACCACACGAGAACACTATTCTACACAACAGATTAAAAAGAGATATGTTCTACACAAAAACCGGCCTAGAGCGCGTCGGGCCACGCGCAATGTAGGGTTCCGTAGAAAGAGGGTTTTTTTTATGGATTTTGTACGAAATTTTACTTTAATAAATAAGTTGGTTGCCTATTACTCGTTAACTAGTAAAGCCTACTTAGCCGTGATACTTTTCCTTTCAAGTTGATTATATGTGCTACTACCCTGAATTTTTTCACGTTTCTACAATTAACCGTTTAACCAGGAGGGTTACACCCACAAAAAATTGCACTTTAAAGCTTAATACTTCGCAAACGGAACGCTAAATCGAAAAATGGTTTTCCTACACCAACAATATTTTTCAACGACCAATCCAACGATACTCCACATGATGGGGATCATCCTCACCATCAATCATCCCCACTTTTCATGTTAGGGGAGGTACCTACAATAAAAAAAAATAATTTCCAACATTTTATTGTTTAACTCCATCGGCCTCAACCCGCCGGAATAAGAATAGCGTCACTCCGTTTCCTTCCGTGGAAGTCGTAGAAGACGACTAAGAAAATCAATTACCAGGAGACGGGCAGCAGCGTCTTCCTGAGATTCCAACCGCATACTGTGATCGCCAACCCGCCTGTCAAGCGTGGCAATCATGGCAAAACTCCTCATGGTTATGAAAACCACGAAGGAGGCCTATATCCTGTAGTGGGCGTCAAATGGCTGATGATGATTGTTTAACTTTGTCGGCGTGATAAATATATCAGCCAAACTTAGACATGTATTTTGTTTTCTGGTGTGTACAATAAAGAGTTCTAATCTAATCTATACACACACCAAATTACAGCTTTCTAGTACCATCGGTCTTTGCGCTAGGTCGCGGACGGACGGACAGACAGACAGAAAGACAGACTGACATGGCGAAACTATAAGGGTTCTTTGTCGGACTATGGAACCCTAAGAAAGGAAATCACTACGTCATAACAATATTAATTGAATTTGAGTAGAAATAATATTTGTTTTATTACTTATTAGCTATGTCCACACTATGCATTTTCATCTTCAACTTTCGTCTTCATCTTTCTATTCAACTTTCGTTTGACGCTTTCAATAATTGAATGCGTTAATGAACGCAACACCATAGTACAGTCGTAGTTAATAAATTTTAAGTTAAATCTTTTTCTTCATCCGCCATCTTGTTGTTGAACGCTATAACGCACAGAAATCCACCCGACGCCGGATAGCGTGAATCACAGCGCGCGCTTCGCTTTCAACTCTCATCGCGCATGCGTTAAGGGCATGCCTCACGTGCGCTGTTGACTGCGCTATGACGCATGCCCTTAATGAACAAAAAAAGGCACAGTGTGGACATAGCTATTACTATACTAAATACCCTACATGAAGAATGATCAACATAGGTATGGTGTTGATGTGGTTGGAGAAGAAAAGAAACAACAGCTTATGTTGAAGTACCCTTATATTCTCAAATTTATACTTATGTAGATATTTACATACTTCGTTTTAATACAAAAAATACGGTTCGGTACGGCATGCGGCACCTACTAAGTAATTGTACTACAATAATAATATACCTAGTTAAAAAATAAATACAAAAACTTAATGATAGCTTCGAGATGAATACTTGGTTGAAAGAACAATTTACAAAATTTTAATCACAAAAAAAAATTATAAGCCTCCAAATAAAAAAAAAAACGATTCAACTTACGATTGATTACGGTCCGATCCGATTGATTACGGACTTAAAAACATGAGATCCTATTTAAAATAATTCGCATCTAAAAATGCCGGGGGGATGGAAAATAAGTGAATCAACTACCAGGCCCACTATCTGTGACCAGACCACTATAGGCATCTTGTTTCAAATTTCACATCTTATTTACAAAACAATACCCATTTTTTAAAACGAGCCATATCGATGTCGTAAGCAGTTAAAAATTGCATCACAATATCGCGCCAATGAGATCGATACGAGTCGTGATAGGGGGATGAAAACTGCGAAGGACAAGGCTTTATATGCGCTCTGCTAAAATAGATATGTAAATTGGTCAAACCTAAGCTAAGAACTCCAAAATCAGTTCCTATTCTCAATTACACGTTCTGAATGCGCCGGTTGATGTTGGTCAACATTAGTCCACAATTTATATAAACATTTCGTCTTATTGGTCGGCGACTAAAGAGTAGAGTGCGTTTCACGAGATAGTTCCCTTAGCCGTTATGTTGGCTCCACTGTCTGTCAAAACACTAAACAGTAAAGGCGCTTTGTCTAGTTCCATCTTATTTTTAAAGTTTTCGAGAGTTTTCTGCGTTTAAACATGCCAAAAACACTAAAAAGTGGTGAAAGGGAGATGGTGTTGAAGGTGAAACGGTTCTGTGAAAAAGAAAAGTCGAGAAATGGGCCAATAATTCTATTTCAACAAGTTTGTCTTCGGGTTTCCGCCATGACAGGTAAGCAAAATAGGATTGCCAGCTTTGAACGAAAGACTCATAAAATTCCCGAAAAATATTATATAAGGACCGATTTCGCCATTGAATAAATATTCGAGGCTTATTCGACAATAAATAGTCGTTTACCGCAAAAAAATTCAAAAAATGTTGTCATTGCCTTTCGTTCGGTATGTTCAGACATTTTATTTTTTTGTGTAATACTTTATACCATGGATAAGTTTTATCTAAGGTTGGTAAAATCGGCCCTAAATCATACTATCTAAATCAAAAAGAATGAAAATTTAAATTTAAAAAAGTTTTGTCCCCAGGTATATCTGAAAAAACTATAACAAAAATTTCTAAAGAAGGAGAAGTGGCTGCTAGTACGTCAACCAAGATTTCAACGCCTGGCAAAAGTCGACCCCGGGATAACAAGATTCAGCTCGACGATTTTGAAATGTGTGCACTCCGGCATAAAATTCACGAATTTTATGTTGTTAGAAAAGAGTTGCCTACTCTAACTAAAATATTGCATGAGTTGCGGAATGACATTGACTTCAAGGGCAGCCGTACCACTCTTTGGAGAATAATGAAGAGGATGGGCTTTTCTTCAAAAAATGTCAATCCAAAAGGAAACTATTAATGGAAAGACATGACATTGTAGCATGGCGATTTCGATATTTACATGAATTGCAAGACAATCGAAAGGGGGAGCAGCGGCCAGTTATTTATTTGGACGAAACGTACATTCATCCTACATACTGCGCCGGGAAATGTTGGCAAAGCGAAAATGAAGAAGGTGTTCTATCGTCTGACTCAAAGGGGCCACGCTGGATAATAGTTCATGCCGGTGGAGAAATGGGCTTTATACCCAATGCTCAATTAATTTTTAAATCCCAGACTAAATCGGGAGACTATCATGATGACATGAACAGGGAAAATTTCAATAAGTGGCTAGAGGAAAAGTTATTGCCAAATCTTCCTCCTCGGTCTTTAATTGTAATGGACAATGCATCCTACCACACAATAGCTGTCAACAAAGCACCAACTATGTCTAGTACGAAACTTCAAATGCAGAATTGGATTACGAGTAATGGTCTTACTTTTTTACCGACAATGGTAAAAGCTCAGTTATATGAGATTGTGAAAGAGCACAAGGAACCAATTAAATATGAAGCTTACCTGATGCTTGAAAAATATGGTCATAAAGTGGTAAGACTTCCACCTTACCATTGCGATCTTAATCCTATTGAATTAATATGGAGTTTACTAAAACGACGTATCGCTGAAAAAAATGTAGGACAAGAAGCAAAACATATCGTGAAAATTACTGAAGACGCATTTTCGAGTATAACTGCTGAAGAGTGGAAAAAGGAATGCGACCACGTGAAAAAAATTGAAGACAAATATCACCATGATGGCATATCTGTGGACAGTGAAATTGATACTATAATAATTAATTTAGGAGGTGATGATAGCGACACATCTGATGATAGTGATGAAAGTAATGTTTCAGACGTCGAGATAGGATATGATCACACTTATAGTAGAAGAATAAATTTTTGACGTAATATTAGCTTATTATTTCAATCACTTTGTTTTCAACAACCTCGTTAGACTTTGTGAATGTGAAGTTCCATAACTATGACTTTATGGCTAAAAGATTATTGTAGTTTTAACAATGATTGCCTCAGCCTCATAGTGAAGGTAATTTATCTGTATGCAGTCGTTTACCCCAGGTTATGGGGATTTGATTTCTTCAAACTGTAGCAACACTGATTTCATGTTTACCAACCTAACGGCGAAGGGAACTATCTCGTGAAACGCACCCAGCAAAATTACGTTTTTCTGCTATCGCTGCTGCGTCACCTTACATGGCTGCTAACCAAACAGGGCCGCGTTTCATATAACTACAATTAATAGTTTATTACGAAAATTAGATGTATATTGGGTAGCCCATTAGGACAATATTAGTCTTCCTACTTTTTAATCTGGGGGTAATAGGGTAGATACTCAATGTACATCGAATTGTCACAGTAAACCACGACCTGTAGTTATATGAAATGGGGTCCAGCTATCCTACCTAACTAGGATCTAGGATCCTCACTCTATGGAGTTTAGTAGTCATCAGTCGCCTAATAATGGAAATTATATTCGTCTATCACTTGGCAGTCAATGGGTAAAGCGGAAAACCCACCGAGTCGCGACCAACTAGCAACTTTTTCGTTAAAAAAAACGCAGACCGGATCGCAGACCCGCATCGCGCACCGGTCTGACTGAGATTATATGATTTGAAATAATGGTCAGAGTAGAATTATTTAGCTGCCTCCTTCTCCATTACAAATCCGACCCGAAGGTCGAATGTCAATTGTTTCCTGGTCTGATTGAGACCTAGCATGTACGCTACATTGGCTGAACACAGCGCTCATTCAATGTTACAATTACAACACTCAATATAGACAAAATAGAGTATCTGTATTGAAATGAATTTCCAATTTCTGTCTGCGTTTTTTTTTTTTCAAACAATTGTAGTTATCGACCGCAGCCCCGTATCAGACTGCGTCGTGCGTTACAATGTGTTTCTCGCCTTAGAAACAAGGTACTAGGCGTGCCAATCGGGTATTGGCTATTCGACGGGAATGACACCCGAGTAGTGCTGCAGAAGAGGTTGCTGCGACTTAGTACGGTGGCTGGTATTGTTGCCTCTGCAAATGCTGGACCAGCGGCCCCTGCTGCTGCTGCTGTTGCTGCAACTGTTGCTGAAATCGAAAGAGTTTATTAACTATCTTATTACACAAAAATATTTAGTTAAAAATGTAGGTAGCTAAAGAGCTGAAATCCGATCAAACATATTCCCTAAGGAGACGGGAGCATAGCTGCCCGCTGTAGTACCCACGGTCACGCAGGGTGGACCTACATCTGGGTAGCCAAGCCACCAACCTGCTGCGCCATGATCTGCTGGAAGCGCAGTTCCTGCTGCGGCTGCGCGCCGTAGTGTCCAGCCGCTAAGTGTCGCATCGGGCGAATCTCCGTCACAGTGGGTAGCCAAAGCACCAACCTGCTGCGCCATCATTTGCCTAGACTACAGTAGGGTAATAATCCCACCAACCTGCTGCGCCATCATCTGCCCACACAAAAGTAGGGTAACAAAGCAACCAACTTGCTGAGCCAGCTGCGTAATCATCTGCCTACACCACAGTAGGGTAACAAAGCCAACAACCTGCTGCGCCATCACCTGCCTAAACTAAAGTAGAATAAAAAGCTACCAACCTGCTGCGTCATTATCTGCCTACACTAAACTAGGGTAACAAAGCCACCAATCTGCTGCGCCATCATCTACCTCCAGTAAACTAGGATAACAAGGCCACCAACCTGCTGCGCCATCATCTGCCTACACTTAACTAGGGTAACAAGGCCACCTGTTATTTAAGTTTTATTTTTGTTAACGATTTTTATTGTGCAATAAAGTGTAACAAAAAAAACAAAACCTGCTGCGCCATCTCTGCCTCCACTAAACTAGGGTAACAAAGCCACCAATCGGCTGCGGCATAATCTGCCTCCACTAAACTAAGGTAACAAGGCCACCAACCTGCTGCGCCATCATCTGCCGTATGCGCTGCTGCTGCTGCATCTGCGCGCCGTACTGGCCGGCCGCTGCGCCCGCGCCGCCGCCCGCCGTCATGCCGCGCGGGTACGGCGGCGCTTGGCCCATGCCCATGGTCACGTTGGGCGCTTGCTGCGGACGGAGACACATTGTATGTCAGCCTTAAAGTTCAATTATTATACTAAGAAGGGCGATGCCGCGCGGGTACGGCGGCGCTCGGCCCATGCCTATGGTCACGTTGGGTTAGTGCAACAAAAACAATATATAATAAATTCAAATACCAATAATTTTTTTTTTATTCAAAGAAGCACAGAAATTGCGACTTAATGAACGTTACAAGTTAAACTAGAAAAAATGAACAAAAAATCAACAAACTTAGTCTTTTCAAAGTCCTTAATAAGAGAGTTTATATAAATATTCTAAAACCTGAAACTCATCCATTGAAGTGGCTTTAATTCCAGACATCATTGTCATCTAACTAATCTTTCATCTTATAGTAGCCCTTTTGGCACAAAGTGTGCTTTACACATTTTTTGAACCGCGTTCCTGGCAAACTTTTTATATCCTCAGGGATCTTATTGTAGAAACGTATACAATGCCCCATATAGGATGTATTAACCTTTGCCAGCCTAAATTTTAGGAGCGAAATTTTATGTCTATTCCTAGTATTTACATTGTGTTGGCTACCTACAGTTTTAAAGTAACTGATATTTTTCCTAACGTACTACGTACATCCTAACGTATACTCGTACTAATTGTGGTGAAGTCCTATGTATAGTAGGTACTTACTTGCATATACGGCGGTCGCGGGTTCTGTCGTTGAGCCAAGTACTGTGCCTCTTGACTTCGGTTCGCCATTATATTCTAAAACAGAAAATACTTATTTTCTTTGCGTACTCAACAAAATAAAAGCCGTAACCGCGTCACTTCTGGGCTACCACAAAGCTTCTCCTGAAGTTTTCTAAGGGTTTGGCATAAACCAAAAATACATATAAAGGGGGGGGATATGGTATAGGAGGGGATATGGCATAAGGGGGGGGGGAGGTTTCTATTGTTAAGGCCCAACGCTGGGGCAAGGTCACTGGGTAGCGAGCCGAGCTCGAAGCCTCGGCTTCGAACCTGTTGATAGGTGGCAGGTCCCGGAAGGGGATCCTGCGCCGAGTGATCACAGGGGTCCGTCGTTGGTGAGGTACAAGCCGCGTGGCGAGTTCATGAGAACAAGCTGACGGGGCCCGAAGCTGCTTTCCAGATCTTCTCCTCCGCAGCAGGGCTCGATTTACGAACCGTGGCAGCTAGGCGAAGCTGGTCCTAGGTCTTCTCCTCCGCAGCCAGGCTCGGGTTCCAAACCGTGGGAGCTAGGGGAAGTTAGTCCGACAACAGACGATGAACTGCTGTGTGCGCGGGCTTATATAGCGCTCTCGGTGGGGGCCGGCTCGCGGCTTTGCGGGAGTAGGCAGGCGCTTCCACACGATGGTGCGTGGAGCACTGCCCGGCTAGACTAGGCAGGCGAACGGCACGTTACAATCTACACCTTAATAATGTATATTTTAACGCTACAATCTGTATCCACGATTATAGATTTTAGCGTTAAAATATGCTTTGTCGTACGATTATGTGGCTCAATATTAGTGACACGTCACAGTTATCTACCGAAACTCGATATCTACTATGTCTGATGCATATTACGCTTCAGAACTATAGACAGCGCCCAGTAATCATTCCACTTTCGCACACAGACATATGCGTCAAAAGCAAGAACGTTTTTCTTCGTTAAAAGATACGTTTATCAACGCGCTAAACGTCTCCCTCTCCAACTCTAATAAAATAAAAGATTTATATTTTAAAAAAGTTTATCTCACCTGTTGGAATGACTGCTGTGCGGGGAACCCTCCCATGGCGTTACCCCCCTGCGGCCCCATACTTCCGCCCTGGCTGCCCATCGCGCCCATCCCGCCACCCTGGCCCATCTGGCTCATCTGGCTCATCTGCCCCATGCCCTGCCCCATCTGCCCGGACTGGGCCACGCCCTGGCTCATTTGCCCGACGCTGGGCCCCATTTGGCTGACGCCTTGGTTCATAGGGTTTACTTGCTGGGACATCTGGTTCACGCCTTGGCCCATGCCCTGGCGAAAAGACGGTGATGATCATTTGGTGGTGGTTGAAGGGTGCAATGGTACGGTAGTAAATAACGATTCCTCTAAAACACTCCTCAAATGCAGTTTAAGGGCATCCAGTGGTAGCCTAGCGCCACCAATGAAAAAAAAAATCATACCTTCTTTACAGATCGTATTTTCAAGTGTCTGTACGATCTCTCAATCATGTTAATCAGGTTTTGATGCTGGCGGATTCATGGTTGGCATCGGATCGGGCTCGTGGCTGTCTTGGAGCGGAAACAGACCTTGGTTTCTTTCTTGTGGGTGCCGCGGGTCAATCCACCTCATTTCGGGCTGGCCTCATACTCATGCGCGGCAAAGACAAACGTCTAAGATTTTTTGTTGGTGTTCATTGAGTGCTCAGAAAGTGGTAATTTTAAATTCTTTCGTGTATTTCTTCAAAAGAAGCAAATAAAAATTCACTTCTAAGATAAGCCGCAAAAACGCTATCTTGAGTAATATGGCGTCGCACAGGAATCAGTGACGTCACTGGTCAGTACGCAAACAAGTGTTATCTCCACAGAACAATACCACTAGGAAGAAAATCGACTCCATAGAAAAAAGAGGGGTATTAAAATTGACTATAACGCCATCTAGTGTGTTCATTTTGAAGTAGATGTATACGTACAGGTTCCTTGAAAAATTTGAGAATTTTGGTGATTCTAAGCTTGACAGATACTATATTTACTGACCTGTGACGTTGTTATGACAACGTTTCGGCTTCGGCCAATACCTCTTAAAATTTTACACAAAGAACTATTTGTAAACATTAAAAAAAATATATAATGAAACTATGTGTAATTCTTTCACCTGGTTGTGAAATAAAGTGTTCTCTATCTACTCGTATCTATACTAATAATAAATCTGTAAGGGTCGGTCATGGAGTAAGTCAGTTTGTTTTCAGAGATATTGTGTTTATAGGCTCAATATATGATACTGAAACTAATTTCACGATTTTTAGAATTTTTTTCTGTATGTGTGTATGTATGTATGTTCCTCCATAACTCTTAAACCAATTATCCGAATTTGATGAAATTTGGTATAAAAACATATAGACATCTGGGACACAGGATAGGCTATTTAAATTCTAGCTCCAGTTATGATAAGACGTGGCCCCCATACAAATGCTGCTTCGTAAAAATCGAAATGTACGCGAACGGAGTCGCGGGCACAGCTAGTCTATAATAATTACACAACATTGGTTTTTATAATTCGAACCAACCTGCCCCATCATCTGCTGCTGCCCGCCCTGCATCATCTGCTGCTGGTAGCCGTAGCCCTGCTGCATGCCGCCGTACTGCCCGCCGAACATCTGTCCGCCCATCCCGCCCATCTGCCCGCCGCCCATCTGAGCGGGCGGCATCTGCCCGCCGCCCATCGGCCCGCCGCTCATCTGCCCGGGGCCCATCTGCACGCCGCCCATCTGGCCCATCGTGCCCATGCCGCCTATCTGACCCATTTGGTTCATTTGGCTGGAAGGAAGTCGCGTTTTAAGGACATATATATATAGATAGATAGAATATTCTTTATTGTATGTACACCACGAATTACATATCAGTATAACGCGGTCAATTAAGAAAAGGGATTGAACATGGCGGCGCTCCTATGCCTCTTGTTCTCATGCAATAACGATGATGATGATGACGATGACCCGTTTTCGTCTGCCGAGTTGGTTTAATTGTTAAAACGTTTGACTATAAAAACCGAGGTCACTAGAGGTTCACTTGTACAAAAACCTCAGTCTGGTTGTATACTATCGATACGTTGAGTGATGCTGACAGTGATGGGGGATCGTTCAATCAAGGATCGTTCAAATTACTCATAGCATTGAAAGATTCTGGCCACCAGGGAACTGGTACAGTACGTGTAAACCGAGTCGAAAATGCATCCAAAAATGCATGAGGAAGGTCATCACGATTTTCTTTCCTTCGTCAGGTCAGTGGTTGCAACGTATCTCGGAAAATATGCATCACCTCGCTCTTTAGGCCGTCCACTGAAGCCCATCTCTCGAAAAAAGAGGATACCCGATGATGTTCGTCTGGATGGGGCAGGTCATATAATTATTTCCAGCAGTACACAGATACGTTGTGGCCAATGCCACAAAAATACGACGAAGAAGTGTGGCAAATGTGACGTAGGTTGCCATGCTAATTGCTTTGAATTATTCCATTTATATTTTTTTTTTACTATTTTATAGTAAATATAATTTTTATGTCTTGGTAACTGACCTAAATAAATAGATATTGATTATATAATTCTTGTTATTTTATTCATATTGTCTCCTAATCGCTGTCTTACCTTAACTAAATGTTATATTTTAATGTCGTGCTCAGCGCCCCGATATTGGGGCGCCTTACATCTCCAAAACTATGATTTTTTTTATTTTCTTGTCAAACCATGTTTATTTGCTTTACTTAGGCTTGTAAAAAGCAAAACGTGCACTGGTTCCGATGAAAAAAAATAACATGAGCACATACGGGTTAAACAAGATTTGTTAACATTTTTTTAAATTTGTGTCTACACTTAAAAGTAATAGTCTAAATAAATGCCTTTTTTAATTACTAATAACTTAACCGCGGCTTTCAAACAACCCAAAAATCAGCGTGTACCTATTGTTTTCTAATTTGATGTATTTAATTATTTGATTAAAGTAATGGTGTTCGAAAAAGATGATGAAATGACTGAGTGCAAGATAATGATTAGAGGTGAAAGGGTGGAACAAGTGAAAGAATTTGTCTATTTGGGGAGCCTCTTTACCAGGGATGGGCAAGTGTGAAGGTGATATAGAAAGAAGAGTAAAAGCAGGAAATTGTGTAAACGATGCATTGCACTCCTTTGTGAGTGACCAAAACATCTCCAAAAGAGCTAGATTGGCTATCCATAATGGAGTGCTGGTCCCAACACTTATGTATGCTAGCGAGATTTAGGTATGGCAAAAGAAGCAAGAAAGTAGGATTAATGCATTAGAAATGAGGTCCTTGAGAAGTATGTCTGGTGTTACTTTGAATGACAGGATACGCAATAGTGTGATTAGAGAACGTTGTGGACTGAAAGAGGATGTAGTGACAAGAATTGAGAAAGTAATGTTGCGTTGGTTTGGACATGTGGAGAGGATGAAGGAATAAAGATTGACGAAACAAATATATCGAGTGAATGTGGGTGGAAGGGCCGGTAAGGGACGACCCAGACGGACATACTTCGACCAAATAGGGGATGTATTAGCAAAGGGCAAGATAAAAAGTACCCGAAACCGGCGTGCGTGCATGCAACGACTAATGATTGTTGAGGAAGCGAAAGTGATCTATCAGGATCATAGCAAGTGGCAGTCCTTGGTCTCTGCCTACCCCTCTGGGATACAGGTGAGTTTATGTTATGTTATGTAATTATTTGATTTAAATGTATTAAAAACCTATTTAGAAGCTGAAAATTCTACCCATGCCCATTACGTACGTAAATAGGCTTTTAAAATTGTCCTCAGCACGGATTAGTGCAACAAAAAGAATATAATCGTATTATATCAAAAGACGAGTGGACTCACTTGGGCTGCATGGCGCCCATCTGGTTGGGCTGCATCTGGCGCATGCCCTGCCGCGGGAAGGGCGCGCGGGGGTGCGGGGCGCCGGGGTAGCCGCCGCCGGGCTGCGAGTACAATGTCGCTTTACTTATGCCGTCTTGTGTAACAGATAAAGAAAAGAAAAAACAGTGAACTTTTATATTCTTCCTAAATAAAGTAAGTTTTCGTAGTTTGTAGGCCGTGTTTGCCTTGTTTTGTGGTTGTGATTGAAGCCGAACAACCCGTTGAATAAGGCTAAGTGTTAATCTCAACCAGTTATTAGTGTTTTTGGTAGAGACGGTGTTTACGGCCGTGTCTCACTATTTTGAAAACCTACTAGAACAACAATAATACACATATTTGCGCACACACCGATTTCATTAGCGCTTTTGATAAAGTCCATAATTTTATTTTAGTAGCTAAGCTTGATTTAAGTGACATTCACTCGTCTCTACTAAATTGGCTGATTTCTTATTTAGAAAAACGTCTAAAATAGTGGCTTTTAACAGGTTGAATCATGGCGTTATCTTCAGTGCCCTCAAGGACCTTTCTCATCTAGGACCAATAATATTTACTATTTTACTAGGATCAATGATGTATCCTTACAAATACAAAATTGCAAATGTTCATTATTCGCAGATGATCTTAAGATATTTATGCCCGTCAACTGCCTAAATTCAATTCAATTCAATTCTCCTGCTGAAAGACCTAGTGAGACTTCAAAACTGGTGTATAACGTAATAAATATACATAAGAATCTTATTCATTGCACTGTTCCTGCCATGTAACGTCAATGTATATTTTGCAAATGTATCTAAATAAATAAATAATGGGGAACATATCTCAAAACTACATTGGTATTTATACCATAAAGGACATATATAAACTGGCCAAGTGCGTGACGGGTCACGCGCAGTATAGAGTTCCGTAGGAAGAGGGGGGTTTATCTGCTTTACAGAACTAACAATTTCATCAACGTAATGTTCAGTGGATTTTGTATGAAGTTTTCCTTTTATAAGTTGGTCGCCTATTACTCGTTAACTTGTAAAGCCCACTTAGCCGTTATTTTTCTAAGTTCATTATATGTGCTACTACTCTGAATTTTCCACGTTTTTACAATCAACCGTTTAGTCAGGAGGAATAATTTGCGCTTCATAGCTTAATGTGAGCGAGAAAAAAAAAATTCATCCTTAATTTAGGTGTAAGGGGGCTAGCCAAAATTTTTTTGTTTTCAGATTTTATTCTACCTTGATTAACATGTATGTCTATGCCAAACAGACGGATGGACGGACATGGCGAAACTATAAGGATTCCTTGTCAACTACGGAACCCTAAAAAACTCACGAAAAATTAAAACATAAGTTTTCTTTCCACATTAGACATTATTACATTAAAAAGTATTAAAAAACATTTAACAAACTTAATCTACTCCAAACGTTATTTATTGGTGGTGCAGACACACAAACATAAGTTTACGTTAAAAGTCGAATATTATATAAAATGCTTCATCATCCTACTAATCCTACTAATATTGTAAATGTGAAAGTTTGTGAAGATGTTTGGATCATTGTCACTCAATCACGCAACGGCTGAACGGATATAGAGATAGTTTGAGTCCCGGGGAAGAACATAGGATACATTTCATCACGGAAATTACTCATTTCATGCGGACAAAGTCGCGGGCAAAAGCGGCGTTAATTGCACTTTGAGAAGAGTTTGAGCCCGATTTGTGCGTCGCGTTGTTGTACCACGCGATTAGAATTAGTTTTCGACACGCAAAAAATTGAAGACCGTCTTGGTTTACCATCAGGCGTGACTCGGGTCAAGTGTCAACCTGTCTTTATTAAAAAAAATGCACATTATGAAAGGTATCAGTTGTAGAGACAAATCATAATCACCATTGTTTATCTGTTTTTGTAAGTTCTCTAAACAAATATTTCGATTATAGAGGAGCTATACATTCAGGTGATAGGACGAAACGAAGTTGAAGGGACTAATCTATACTAATAATAAATCTGTAAGGGTCGGTCATGGAGTAAGTTAGTTTGTTTTCAGAGATATTGTGTTTTTAGGCTCAATATATGATACTGAAACTAATTTCACGATTTTTAGAATTTTTTTCTGTATGTGTGTATATATGTATGTTCCTCCATAACTCTTAAACCAATTATCCGAATTTGATGAAATTTGGTATAAAAACATATAGACATCTGGGACACAGGATAGGCTATTTAAATTCTAGCTCCAGTTATGATAAGACGTGGCCCCCATACAAATGCTGCTTCGTAAAAATCGAAATGTACGCGAACGGAGTCGCGGGCACAGCTAGTATATAATATACCTGCATATGCTGCATTTGATTCATGGGCTGCACTCGTTTATGCAACATCTGCGTTAGCGCCGCCTTTGACTGGGTGTTGAGAGGCGCTGCGCCGCGCTGTCCCACTCCCGCTGGAAACAAACACGATTTATTAGCTGAAACAAAATGCGGAGCGGTAGAACGCCGGCTTCTCATTCGGGAGGTCGTGGGTTCGAATCCTGGCATGTACCAAACACTTTGCTTGCTAAGTCACGTGCAAGTAGCAATACCACTCGCTAACTGTGAAGGAAAATATCGTGAGGAAACCCTAGCGTTTGAGGTATTCACATAGCTTAGCACTTGCTGTACGTACAATGGCTCAAGTATGAGGCTAAGTACGGCAATCTCAGGTCTAAGTAGAACTAGGCAAAACAAAATTGCGTCTACAAGGCATGCCTCTTGAGTTCTGTCGCTTACATATTTAGAGAAGTTAGATTGTGTTTAGAATTGCGGATAAACTAATCAAAAAGAGATTCGAGCGTTGTGAAAAGTTTCTATGAAAATGCTTATGAGTCTCTATATTTTTGTTCTATTTAATTTATTGTCAATCCGAAGCTCGACCAAGCCTCCGTTTGTGCTCTCTTAACAAAATATTGACAATGTTTCCTTGCGAACCGGCATGTCGTTTCTAAATTAAAACCAAACTACATTTTTATAGGAATCGCCGCGTGAGGCGTCTACTAAGGCCTTGTCCAGAACTGGCGAATTCGCTGCGAATACGGGCGTAAAACTCTCGACTCGGAGTCTAGAGTTGTACGCGGATATTTTGAATTCGTACGATGCTTGTGCACGACCAGTACGACCAACGCGCGTATGAATTCGCCGTTCGCGGCGATGCTTGTGGACGCGATGTACTGGTGACCAGTATTGTAAAGCGAGGTGACTAGAAACTGATTAAAGCTAAAAGTGGAAATAGTAGATTATGTACTAAGGGAATAAAACCATGTATTATGTCATGGGCGGCATATTGAACCCTGAGCGGAGCGAAGGACTCCGAGTTAACTCGCGAGCGCAGCGAGGGAGTTAAATTTTAACTCCTGAGCGAAGCGAGGGAGTTATGTAGAGTCCTGAGTGAAGCGAGGGGTTCATACCGCCCGAGACTAAGACATGTTTTATTCCAGAGGTGAATACTCTACTTTTCACACCATCTGGGAGACAATAAAAAGACAGGGCTGCATAAGTTGAAATATGTATTAAAACCTGAAATTAAATATAAAGTCCACACTCTTTTACGGCTTAGCAACTTAAATTGAATATAACTTTTAAATTCGTATTTGCAATTCGCGCCTTTTTTTCTTTTTTTTGTTGGTGTTTCGCGCGGTCACAGGACACAGTATTTCAGAAAAAAATGAAAAAAAAGAGGTGAGTTTCGAACAACAATTCGAATTTCGAATTGCAATGCGGGGCTTCTCCATAGTTTTCATGCGAATTTTGACATTCTAAATTCAAATCACTTTATTCCCTAGGGAAATTCTTCATTATTATTGCCCTCGAGAGACAAGGCCATGCTTTACGATGATATTTGACGGTACGTAATAAGGCATTGTCGAGCAGGAGGTGTGAAAAAGGTTTTTTGTCACCGATTTTCTACCGAGCTGCGACGTCTGTTGACAGATATATCGATCTGATAGAGATCTTGAGACGCCGCTGAACTGAACTTACAATTATAGCGGTAAAAAAACATTTTCCACTTTTTTACCCGACTGCGGCGTAGCCCAAAAGGAGGGTAGTGTGTTTGGCTCTTATGTAGGTACGTCTGATTCTATGTTCCCTCATAACTCCTTAATCAATGGTTAGATTTTGAAAAATTATATGTCAATCGATTCGTCATGTTTCCGCGAGTGCCATAGGGTATATAAATCAGCATAAAACCTATATAAAATTTAAAAAACTGGTATAAAAAATTACCAACAATCCGAGTGCTGAGCATAAACTGCTAAGCAGGCGGGAGCCAAATACGACTATGTAGCTCATTGCGGTGTACAAAGGTTGGTCCCGCCTGCTTAGTATTTAATGTTCAGCAGTCGGGTTTTTTATTATTGTTTATTTCAGTTTTTAGGGTTCCGTACCTAAAGGACAAAAACGGGACCCTATTACTAAGACTTCGATGTCTGTCTGTCCGTCCGTCCGTCCATCCGTCCGTCTGTCTGTCTGTCACCAGACTGTATCTCAAGAGCCGTGATAGCTAGACAGTTGAAATTTTCACAGATTATGTATTTCGGTTGCCACTGTAATAACAAATACTGAAAACAAAATAAAATAATTATTTAAGGGAGGCTCCCATACAACAAACGTGATTTTTTTGCTGTTTTTTCTTATCTTTGTGTCTAATGTTGTATAGATAATGGTAAGGAACCCTTCGTGCGCGAGTCCGACTCGCACTTGGCCGGTTTTTTATTGTTTCTATTTATTTAAACGGTACCTCGCCAAAGCGCGTATGAAATCGCGCGAGACGATTCGCGGCGAATTCGTCCCTTCTGGACAAGGTCTAACTACCTTGAGGGTTGTAGTAGGTCTGCTGTCCGGGCGGCGGGAACCACTGCTGCGGCTGCTGCATGAACTGCGGCTGCTGCGCCGGCGCGGCCGCCATGCCGCCCGGGCCCACCGCGCCCGGCGTCGACGCGCCGCTGTTCGTCTGGAACGAAACTTAGTTAGGGGTCTAACCCGCACTTAAGCCTCATAGTTGGGCCATTGTACGTAGCAAGCGCTAAGGTAAGCAAATACCTCAGACACTAGGGTTTCCTCACGATGTTTATCTTCACGAATGTACGTAACTTAGAAAACGAAGTCATTGGGGCATGCCAGGATTCCAACCCACGGAACGGAACTTATTTAACTAAGGCTGACTTGCACTACTTTCTCAAATGCGGCTTAACAGCATTTAACCGAAATACAAAAGTCGATTTAAATGGCGACTTAAGTGACATTTAAGAAGTGGTGTAAGGCGGCCTTACGTTTATTTTTTATTTTTGTGCAATAAAGCATAACAGACAAACTAACGGCTGGAATGGGGTGCTCGCCTCAAACATAAGATTGCAGTGACATTGTTTTTTCTTTTATTTTGTTTAGAGGAAATAGAAATTTGGAGAGCCTGGGCCGAATATTTTAATTTAGTGTATTTTTTAGTATTTTTTTTTTAAGCGATAAAAAGAATCTGAGTCTACGAAACTGAGTGTACGTCATCGAAGCAAACAAAACTTAAAGGTGCCGAGATATTGTTTTTATAAAAAAAAAACACGCTTACGAGATTGCTTTACTTGGACGTCAGACGGTCGAACGAAAATCATACACATATGAGTGAATATTCACAAAATACAAGAAATCAGTGATTATTAATAATTTATAAAGAAAGAAGGCATTTATTGGGACCAATTAACACATCACAAGAAAAAAAAAGACTGACTGACTTTATGACTGTAGCATTAATTTACTGACCTTTAAAATGCCGTATCATTTGTAATTATTGACAATATTAAAGACAATGCCCAATAGGCGTCTACGTGCGAACTGCGAAGAATTATGGCCAAATTTAAGGCAATGCCCATTGGGCGTCTATGTGCGAACTGCGAAGTGACTGCTAGGCACAGTCAAAACAATGGCAACGCGTATGCGTTGTAATGTAAAATAATGTTGTGTGATTCTTCTGTGTTAAATTCGCTGAGTATTGAAACTACGAGCTCTACACTTAAATGGATCACGAACACGGCTAAGTGAAAAAAACGAGTATACTTTTCACAACTGTGGTCGGGGGCTAGATAATAAAATTACCGACATTTGAGCAGCTAATTTTTACTATCGGAAATATATCTGAGGCGCAGGACACAGATGGAACGTGGGGCGAGGGCGCTGTAAGATGTATAGAGTCACAAAGCAAGAGCGACCGCAGAGCAAGGACTGTGGCCTGTGACATCTTACCGCGCCCTCGCCCCACGTCGCATCTGTGTGTCTCGCGCCTAAAACGTCCCGAATTTTAGTTTCTTTCACCGCCTTAGACATTTTTCAAAAGTATGCTTGTTATTTTACTATTATTAAAAGAATGTGCGAGCGGGAGAGCTAAAAGGAACAGTAACCTTAAATATACTTACCGGAGTAGTGGCCTTCTTTTTGGCGGCAATCTTTTTGCACGGAGCTTTGCCGCGACCTCTGCCAGCGCCCGATGGACTCAAGTCGAAGTTTCCAATATCCTATGAGAATAGATAGGTAGATAAAAAGTTTATTTAATAATAATATAATCTAATTATAATCAGTTTATTTCATTAGAGATCTGTCAGGATCGTGGCAAGTGGCAGACTCTGGTCTCTGCCTACCTCTCCGGGATATAGGAGTGAGGTTATGTTTTAATAATAATAACTTACACGCAACACAATCACTTGTCCTACTCCCAAACTAGGATACCCTATGGTAACCAGGCAAGGACATCACAAACATGAAAATACACCCAGACTGAGGCCATTTGTACAAATCCAGTACGGCGGCCTCCAGTGGGAATCGAACCCACGACATCTGTTTTGGCCGTCAAGCGTGTTAACCGCTGGCAACGAGGCAGTCAAAGTCAGTTTGCAATACCAAAAACACACAATAAATATCAGACAAAAACTCTTGAAATCATATGCTGTGACAGAAACAAATATGGGCTGGATTGGAATGGAAAAGAAGGGAAACTCGATGAGTGAAAGTTGTACTCTACAGATAAACGATGAGATAAGAATATTCTTTATTGCATATCAGAGTGCAAAACTGGGACAACAGTTACAAACAGAATGAGAAGATTTGATAAAGTTGGCTACATCTGTCAATCTTTGATAGAATAATGTTGACGGAAATAGTCTTTTAGGAAGGGAAGATATAGGAAATTTCTTATACTAAGCTAATGACAGAGACTGTGTCGATAACAAACATTGATAGTGTTATGTATACATAAAAATGCGTCTGCCCCAAAACACTCAATCGAAGAATGAATGAAAAATGTTGAAACAATATTGGTCTATGGGGTCTATGGGGCCGATGGGGTAGACGAGTTCTTGAGTGGAGACCGCGGATCGGTAAACGTAGTGTAGGATGTCCTCAGACTCGGTGGATGGCAAAAGCTGGATGAGAGTAGCCGAGGGCCGTGCTCAGTGGCGTGCAATAGGAGAGGCCTATGTCCAGCAGTGGACAAGCGTAGGTCGATGATGATAATGATTAATATTGGTCTATATCATTAGAACTTTATCTCAAAGGAATAAAAGTCCACAACAAACTTTACATAGCGCTATTCTAATTTATTTTAACAAAATTTGCTTCGTACGTAACTCATTAATTTGTGAGACAAAACGAAGGATATGGTGGTAGTTCATCTGTGGAACGTATTCCTCAGATTCAAGAATTCTTGGGTTCGATTTCGGTATGTACATATATATGAATTTGTAGTAGTTCCATTCGCTAACTGCGAAGGAAAACATCGCGAGGAAATCTGTGTGTGCATGAAATCGCTAATCCGCGTTGGGCACGTGTGTTTATTAAGCCTATACACTTTGTCTGAGAGAAGGCCTATGTCCGAACGTATGAAGGATATTTCTGTAATTCGCGTGATAACGCGTCCGGTGTAATCTTAGCTGTTATTTAAAGAGGAAAATGTCACCTGTTTGCTGTCATTAGTCTCGAGATCCTCAGGAGGCAACGGCAGTGGCTCCAAGTAGTAGCTCAACGGTTTCACCAGACTGTGCGTGTGGAACTTCAATAACCTACAAGGAATGAGTTAGCAAGTTACTTTATGTTGTAATCTTTATTTCTTTACAACTATTTTCTGGTGAGCCGGTAGGTTTCACCCGATGAGCTGTTCAGCTTCACTCGACCATTGATCTGTAACTTTCTAGTTTGTTTATTTCCGTCTCACAGAGGGACACCTACTAGGTACAATCTAAGAGGCAGATCCTGTGAGACAGACCTCCAGGCCCTCACTAACCTTATGATGCATTGCTGCTGAAATGTATGTACTTGTCACCATGATATTGAATTTAACAGGAAATTTTAAAATTTGAAATTTTAACATAAAAATAAAATGGGGAGCTGGCCACATGCGTAATTAATGTGTGCGCGCGTGCGTGCCTGCTTGTGTGTGTATGTAGAAACGATAAATTTTTATTTTTTAATATTGTGACGGAGTTAAGCTACTATTTTTAAGAGATCTTCAGTGGAATCATAATTTATTGTTAGTAATCAGTTTATTACCTTTTTTGCAATTGTGTAAGTGAGTATATTGATAAAATAACATTTACTTTGTTATACCAATGTCTACTTAGAAAGCAGAAGAACTTGTCAGAAAATTTGGTTATTAAAGATACTGTTATGAGCACTGCATATTTTCTTCTTTTTGTTCTAAGCTAAATAGAGGCAAGTGAACGTTTCTAATATCATAGTCAAGAGGACCAAGTAACCATTACTGAGGTCCTCTTGACTCGTGTCGCTAGGTGGCGCCAGTGCCACGTTGCGCAGTTTGAGCTAAAAATTTACGCCGTTTTTAGACGTCTCACGCTAAACCAACGCCCCCTTTTTTTGTTAGTAAATTATAAGATTAGAGTTGATATTATTTAGTTTCCGATTAATTCGTAAGTCAAAATTATTTAATGGCATGTCTATGGCTTCATCAAACTTTTTAAAAAAAAAATTGCACGTTGATTTCATATAATTTCGCTATACCTGCCATAGTCAATGGCTTTACCACCACTTTAGCATTAACTTTAACAAGGCCTAATACTGAGCAATCTGGGGTATTCACCTATGGGCGTTCTCGTAAGTGAGCGGTTTCCTCTCGATCTTGGTGGCGGCGAACCAGGCCCAAGAGAGCGGCGCCGGACTGCGCCCGCCCTCCACCAGCTCCCACGCTGAGACCCGCTGCTTGTCCGTTAGCCGGAGGCCCTGGTTAGATGACGTAGGGTGGTTGAATAGGTTTGTTTGAGGTTAGATTGCGAGCGTCGGAATGAGCTTCGAAAACGAGCTTCGAAAACGTGTTGCATACACGTTTTCGACGTTTTAAGATCGAAAAAAATATATGTAATAACAATAATAATATCTTAAACACAATACAATCACTTGACCTGGTCCCAAACTAGGATAACCTGTGCTATGGTAACCAGGCAAGGACGTCGCAAACATGAAAATACACCCAGACTGTAGCCATTTGTGCAAATGTACGGCGGCCCCCAGTGGGAATCGAACCCACGACCTCTGTTCAGGTAGCTAAGCGCCTTACCGGCTAGACCAACGAGGTAGTCAAATATGTTTTTTGTAGCGACGGATTGTCTGTTACCTTTTTTTTTTAATCAAAGTGACTTCCAATGTGTTTTCCGGGGACCCTTATAGACGATAATCAAAGTGACTTCCGATGTGTTTTCCGGGGACCCTTATAGACGATCAGTCTTATTTATAAAACACGATTTCTTGCACACTCCGTAACCATAGATTATTTAAATTGCCCCTGAGGAGTGTTTTAGAAGAATCGTGTTCATTTCTTTATTTTATTTACATAAATATTGCAACATGACAGTAATTAGATACACCAAAGCGTTACAATATTTTAACTGAGCACTACCTATCAAACAACAATTGTTTAATAAATAAGACTGCACATCTTTATTTATTTCTATAGCGCTACAACTTATTGTGGGTTTAGCCTCATCTACAATCTATTTAAACCTTAGCGACGTCCAAAACAACGAGGGTATACATACCCAACCTCGCAAAAGTCGCCCTCCCCACGCACGGTGTCATTCACAACATACGCCTTGCGAATCAGGCTGAATAAGTGAATGAGAAAAAAACACTATCTACTTCTCTATCTCACACAGACACACAAATTTTACATAAGCGTTTACACAATACACAGAATAGTTAACCTGTTTTTATAGTGACTAGTTTGCTTGAATGCTTTACCTGTTTCTTGTCACTGTCAAACCCTGGTATCTTGTTCCCCTTCTGGTCCACCAGGCAACCCAGCGAGCCGCACGCGATGACCTGTAGCGACGCATAAACATCATCAATCATAGTTCTTGGAAGTGTCTTCAGAAATTCCCAATATCTCCCCTTTCTAAAAGACTATTTCAGTCAACATAATTCTTTAAAGATTAGACATAAATGTAGCAAACTTTATCAAAAGTATAACTAACAGAATGCTGTTTGTAACTGGTGTCCCAGTCTTGCACTCTGTTATGCAATAAAGAATAATTCTTATCTCATTGTTTATCGAGCGAATGTGGGTGGAAGGGCCGGTAAGGGACGACCCAGGCGGACATACTTCGACCAAATAGGGGATGTATTAGCAAAGGGCAAGATAAAAAGTACCCGAAACCGGCGTGCGTGCACGCGACGACTAATGAATGTTGAGGAAGCGAAAGTGATCTGTCAGGATCGTGGCAAGTGGCCCCGACCGACCCCACCGCCACTTCAACTTGCTTATGTTATCCTTGGTTCATTGGGGGTTTGTCTCATTTCTGATGTGATACATCAAAGATAAAAATATTGTTTAGTGTACGTAAGGAAACACGTGACTTAAAATTTTGGTGGCCTAGTAGCACTAAAGCTTTACTAATCGCTTACCTAGCGTAAGGACATGATTTCTATTTCCAAAGCGTACCGCAAGTCTATTAACAAGCAGGGAGTATCACAAAAACCGGCCAAGTGCGAGTCGGGCTCGCGCACGAAGGGATCCGTACCATTATACTATACAACATTAGACACAAAGATCGAGAAAAAACCGCAAAAAATCACATTAGTTGTATGGATTGGAAGCCCCACTTAAATATTCATTTTATTCGGTTTTTAGTATTTGTTGTTATAGCGGCAACAGAAATACATCATCTGTGAATATTTCAACTACCTCAACCTAGCTATCACGGTCCTTGAGATACAGCCTGGTCACAGACAGACAGAGACAGACGGACAGACAGACACAGACTGACGCACAGTGCCCCAAAAACTACACAGAAAGCCCGACCACTCACCTCAATAATCGTATTCTTGGGCAGAGGAAGCAGTTGGCGCACGCACTGCACGGACGGGCCGTGTCGGTCCCCGATCTCCTTCTTCAGCTTCTTCATCAGGTTCTGGTAGTGCTTCCGGTTGTTATCATCGCCAGCGTCGGCCAACGTCGAGTGTATGAGCGTCGCGAGCATGTCGAGCAATGTCGTGAACAGGTTGCTGTGACACAGACTACAATTAACCAGCTGTTATTAGACATTGGCTGCGCGAACGACGCAGCGAGCTTGTGGTCGGGTGAACGGGTTTTTCGGGCCAATCGGAAATCTAATAGTAAAGTGTTAAGGTAAATTTGGAATAGCTAAGGTTAAGCTCGATATGTCGCTGGTGTTGTTTGACATATTGCATTGGTGGAGGGGTACAATGTAAGGGAGAGAATAACACAATTTGACATGCCTTTATATAGATATAAAAACGGATCCCATGCTAGATCAGCAGTTATGTAGCGTAAACTTTATTGATCAATTAGAATGACGTGTATCAAGGCGCCTCATGTATGCCAGCATGCACAGAAGAAAAACTAACGAAGATCTGACAGCGCAACACACGCCAAATGCCTTAATGTCCAAGAAATCTACTTGACTTGAAACAGATGGCTAAGAATAAAACGATTAATGTGAGACTTCCGCTTACAAGCGAAAAACAAATGAAGATCAGGCGGACCGCAAAGGACAAAACCATATCAGACCTCAGCTTACGAGCGAAGAACAAATGAAGATCAGGCGGACCACCAAGAACCAAATAATATCTGACCTCAGCTTACAAGCGAAGAACAAAAGAAGATTAACACGCTTTTTATGGCGCTCTTTGGTGCCGAGATAAAAACATGAACGTCACCACCACCGCGACCTGGAAGTTACTCTCTCTCTCTGAGAGAAGGCCCGTGCCCTACAGTGGGACGTATATAGGCTGCTTATGTACGCGTCGATTAGCTGATGCGCCACGGATTGCGTGAGCAGCGCCGCCCAGTCGAAGGTGCGCTGGTAGGAGCGGCGTATGGCGTCGAACATGCCGCCGGCCAGCGAGAACCGCAGCTGCAGCGCGTCCGGGGCCGGCTCGTCACCATCGAGACTGTAGGGACGACGTGACAAAAACAAACGAACGTCCACCACCACCGCGACGCCGGCCCGCCGGCACCAATTGGTGGAAAACAAATGAAGCCCACTGACCTACATTCAGAACATTCACTTTTGCCGCTAGTAAAAACAAATGAACATGATTCAGCACCTCGATTCGCAACAAATAAAGACTTTTTACGACGCTCCTTGCCAACGAGGAAATATAAACGAACGTCACCGCCACCGCGACCTAGAAGTTACCTATTATTGTACGCGTCAATGAGCTGATGCGCCACGAGCTGGGTCAGCAGCACAGCCCAGTCGAAGGTGCGCTGGTAGGAGCGGCGTATGGCGTCGAACATGCCGCCGGCCAGCGAGAACCGCAGCTGCAGCGCGTCGGGCGCCGCCTCGTCGAGCCAGGCGTCGCCGCACGCGCGGTCGTGGTCGCGCGCGTAGTAAGACTGGAGCTGCGCGTGGATCGAGCTCAGGAGGCTCTCCTGGTGGACGGGGGATTGGTTAACAATGTAGCGGTTTGCAGGTGTCGGTTTGTTTCACGATGCACTCATGGGCACTTTTCGCCACTTCTAACTTAGTGAATAGAAATCGTATGAAATTATTTAAAAAGGAATATTTAAACACAGTCAAAACCACCCAACGATTTAGTGACAAATGTGCAACGTCAGTGACTTTTCCACGGAAATCTTGAGTTTAAGACTCTTGAAACTTCAATCTATTGAAACTTCAATATATTTCCGTGGAAGACATCGCTGCTCACCTTCTGGTCGTCCTGATGGTACAGGGTGCAGTGCATCTCGGCTCACCTTGTCCAGTCCTGGTGGCACAGAGTGCAGTGCATCTCAGCTTACTTACTGGTCATCGCAGGGTCACCGTAGGGTGTAGTGCAGCTCGGCTCACCTTCTGGTCGTCCCGGTGCCGCAGTGCCCCGTGCAGCTCGGCTCACCTTCTGGTCGGCCCGGTGCCGCAGTGCCCCGTGCAGCTCGGCTCACCTTCTGGTCGTCCTGGTGTCGCAGGCAGGTGAGGACGAGCGACAGCAGCGGTTCGTGCGCGAGGCGCGCGCCGCCGCCGCCGCACTGGCAGCCGCCCGCGCAGCCGCCGCTGGCGCCGCGCTTGCCGCCCGCGCCGCCGCCCGCCGACCTGCCGTAGCAGATGTGGTTTTAGACAATGAAAAATTGAAATAAAAAATAAACAACAACCCGACTGCTGAGCATTATCTACTAAGCAGGCGGGACCTAAATTCACCAACTTAGAGGTTGGTCCCCGCCTACTTAGCAGTTAATGCTCACCAGTAAGTATACGACAGCGGTTTGAACAGAGTAACAGTCAGTTCCTTTTTAGTATTGGCAGTCTCGAAAAGCAAAATAGTCGAATTTGGTTACCAACCTCCGACGGGAGATGGCACATAAAGAAGCAGAGGTTTTTTCTATAATTTTTAGGCTACACACTGTTCAGACTATGCACAAGGTACAAATATAATTTGGCTAGAAATATTTAAGTAACCGCCTTTTAGTATTGAGATGGCTATCTATGGCCGCCATTTTGAACATCCACGTCAGCAATTTTGAAAAATCCGTAGTCTCCGTTTTGGACCTAGCTAGTTATATTATTTTATACGATCCCTTACGTAGTTTTCTGTCACTATTTCCCGTGTGGTATTTGCGCGGTCGCCCATACTTCTCTTACCCTTTATAGCTAGGACTCTGATGGCTCTTGCAGTCTCGATGCGATCCGCTGCTTCCGCCGCCGCTGTTGTTGCAGTTCCCACTACATCCGGCTCCCCACCCGCTCTCTAGCACCTGCAATAAATTAGTGCTTAACTTCTTTTGCCAGTGCCTCCTACAGTTGATTACGTTCTACCATTATTTTAAAGCTGTAAGGAAACCTTATCGGTTCAGCTTGCTTGAATGCCACAAGTCCCTGACTCAGTGGCTCCTCACACTAAGAAGGTTACTTACCTGTCCGGCCTGCCTTAACACGCGGTCTTCTACAGCGGCGGGCTGTTTGGGCACCGCTGACTCCGCCCACTTGCCAGTTAGTCCTTATAATGTCCGGCCTGCCTGAATGCCACGAATCACGGACTCATTCCCCTTACTATTTGTCTCCTCAAAGTAAAAAAGGTTACTCACCTGTCCGGCCTGCTTGAGCACGCGACCTTGTACAGCGGCGGGCAGTTTGGACACCACATTCCCCCCACTTGCCAATGGTAACCCATTACAATGTCCGGTCTGCTTGAGTACTGAAAGACACTGAAGCCGTACTTTAGCTAATTGTCTCCTCACAGTAAAAACGTTACTCACCTGTCCGGCCTGCTCAAGCACGCGACTTTGACAAAGCCACTGATTCCGCCCACTTGCTAATGGTAAGGACTAACCTTACTGTAAGTCGCTGAATCTGTACTCTAGCTAGTTTGCTCCTCACTGTACGGAGGTTACTCACCTGTCCGGCCTGCTTGAGCACACGGCCTTGTACAGCGGCGGGCAATTTGGCGACCAGCGGCGCCACAAGCCATACCGACTCTGACCATTTGCCGGAGTTGGACCCTCGTTCCGCGCCACCCCTGCGCATAGATTCATTGGTCAATAATAATTATCAGTCAGACTACAATTTGTAGTCTGACTAATAATTATGATTGGTGGAATTTTGTAGTCTACAAACGTCCCATCACATGATCGCAACCTGAATTGTAGATCACATACATTGTATTGTACCTGATAGGTATCACAGGGCCCGGAGGCACAAGCTATTCGCCGTCATAGAAGCCCGTACCACCATCGCCAATGAAGAACTTGCACTAAAAATGTTTTAATAGAATAAACGTGGTATTTTTTTTTCTCTGCGACTAATACTTTTTTTGTAATATAACCAGTCGAAAAGTCAATATAGTCACGAGATACTAAAACGCGCCATACAAATCGAACTTAGGCTATGACGTCACTACCTAAGGTAACGCCTTATATGTATGAAACGTTTATCAATATTTGAATTATCTCGTGAAATAATGTTTTTATGTACACCCGAAAGAAAACGTTCAGAATTCAATGACAAAAGAGTAACTTGATTTTTCGCATATTTTAAAGAACATTTAAAATATATTTTACCCGAAAAATATATTTTAAATGTTCTTTTTTTTTAAATTTTTCGAGGTTTTCATATGACTTCTATGGTATAAAAGCAATGTCACTTCAATCTAACTAAGACGCAAGTTCCCCATTGCGCGTGGGCTGCGGCCTACTCTGTGCCCTGCTCGCTGAAGCACCAGAGTCTGATGTGTTTTTTGATGGGATTGGTGGTGTGGTGAAGGTATGTAAGAGAATGCTAGAAGATAAAGTGAGGTCTGTATTCCGGAAAGTGAGGTAAAGACCAGCGTTTGTCACTTGGCCATCAACATCTTTCGCTTCATCAACATTATTTAGTCGTCGCACGCACGCACGCCAGTAATTGTGGATAATAATGTAGTAGCCATTGCCCGCGACTTCGTCCACATGGAAATTTTTATGTGTATTTTTCCGGGATAAGAAGTACATACATAAACTCACGCCTGTATACCAGAGGGGTAGGCAGAGACCAGGGACAGTCACTTGCCACAATCCTAACAGATCACTTTCGCACAACATTAGTCGTTGCATGCACGCACACCGGTTTCGGGTACTTTTTATCTTGCCCTTTGCTAATAAATCCCCTATTTGGTCGAAGCCAGTATAAGAAGTAGCCCGCAAAAAGTGTGCTATTCCAGAATTTAATCCATCTCTTCATCCAGATCCGTATAGCTGTTCTGGCGTGATTGAGTAACAAACACCCATCCAAACTTTCGCATTTAATAGTAGTAAGATTATACTAAAATAATCTAAATATGGTCGTCCATAAACAGCGTTATACTACCCCACCTGTCTTTATCAATGGGCTGTTGAAACACGTTGAGTACGGCGCGGGCGACGGTGTCGAGCCACGCGCTAAGCTCCGCCGAGCCGCTCGGGTATTGCTTGAACATCAGCTGCAGGTCTAGCCACGACATCCGCAGCGACCATTGCTCCAGGTTCTGGGCTCGAATCGCGTGAGTAAGTATAGCCGGAAGTACGGTAGGCAATGTTTAGAGCTTACATCAGTTATTGTTAAACAAAGGGCTGGGCTAACTATGCAAACTATGCAAAGCACACGCCCCAAATTCATAGGCACTACACATTACCCCAATAATTTTTACCTGTAAATGATATTTTATTATTTTATTTTATTTTATTTGGGTAAACAAACAATTATACAATGAGTGGTAACAGCAACTTAGGTTTGTATATAGGTTTTTGTTCGAAAATATAGAATATCTTGTTTGTTCATCTATTGTTTGCGCCAAGCTCTGGCGCAGAAGGCATGGCCAACGCCAACGACATCATTTTGTAAACATTTTGTTTTTACAGTGAATAAATTTTCAGACTTTTTGACTTTGATAGAAATGAGGATAGTTTCTAATATTAGCTATAGTCTAAAGAATTACATAGAAAACCATTTATGGACATGTTAAGACAAAAGGGTCGAGGCTCAGCAATCAAGTCAGCGCAATGATCTGGGCACCGCTGATTTTCAGCCACAACTCATAAAAAAAACTAAAACTCAACTGTGTAAGTGTAGGACAGAGGCAAAGGAATAACTCGCTGTCCACACGTCCGAAAAAAAAACCGACACATTTTAAGATGCTCCAATGCTCACCTCTAAGAGCCTCGTTATCATAGTCTTCTGATCTAAATCCGGCAACGTATGACTCGCCGAATCGGGGTAGCATATCATATGAAGCAATCTGCGAAATAAAAACTCACTTCAGCACGGATTTTTGCCGATCGGTTATTAAATACGGTAAAGAATTCGTTTTCCGGATAGATTGGGCGTACATTGTAAGGTGTTACTAGGCTGCGAATTTTCTAGTTCTGTTGAGTTTCATTCACTTCAACAAGTTTGTATATGCACCATACTGTTCGCGCCTAGCCCATTTGTACAAATCCGGGAATCGAACCCACGACCCGTGTTTTGGTTGACAAGCGTGTTACATAATCCAGTTTCACCTTTGAGCCTGCCTGGGTTGCAGCATGGAGTCCAGCAACATATCAGGCTGATACAGCTCGTCGGGGTTCTGCAAACACTTCTGCAGGACCCATTCCTCGGAACAGATCTCGGCTAGAACCCTTCTGGCTAGCGATGAGAGGGATTGGGACGAGTCTAGTAGGGTTGAGCCTACGCCGCCGCTGCCTCTGCAAACGGGAAGTGTTTGAGACTTAGTAACTAGGTTTTAAGGTTGAAATCGCTTCGTCCGCTTGGATGCGATGCGATTTAAGAGAAAATTATGTTTAGGTCTTTATTCCTTACATTTGATACAAACTTTTTTTTATTGTGTTTCACAGTATCTAAGAGGACGAAGCATCCAAGAGCTGCGGCGAGTACGCGTACTTCATACATATTATTGGTATACTTAATTTTTTTTTTATATATATTTTTTAGTGTCTCGTTTTTATGGAGCTGTCAGGCTTTTGTATTTTATGGCCTAGTAACTATACCTACGCCATACATACTATGATCGTAAATCGGAGTATAGACGTCACCTATGCAGCGCGTCTGTACAGGGTTATTTTTAAAATGCGCAATTCTTGAAACATGTCACTAAGATGGCGTCATTTACAACAACTTTTGTTGTACGAGTTTTGATTGTGTTTAATTCGCGCTGTTTGATAGATTATCTATGACATCAATAAATTTTTAATTAATAATTTATTTCAGAATAAATCCATATAACAGTAAGTCCGCTGCATTGTACGATTTTTTAAATGGAAGTGCAATAGAATTAATGGTATAGCACCTAAATCGCGAATATAATGAAATTATATAAACCCTGATACATATTTCGAAAAATAAAAATCTGAGAAAAAACTCATAGAAGAAGAGTGGTCGCCAAATACAAACCCTAATTGGGGTGTCTCAGGAATTGCAAATTTTACTGATAATCCTGTAGTGTAGTACAGCCTACTCACTAGTAGCAGCTCATAGGTCAAACTTACACACAAATCAGTTGTTAGTCACAGTAAATGATATCCCCAGGTGTATTCACAATGGCTGGTAGTAAATGGTGATGGATAGTGACTAGTTGTCTAGTTAACACACGTGTTGAGTGACACTGAGTGGAGGGTTCTAATACATATTCACAGACATGGGAGGAAGCACATTTATAGCGGCCGAAATAGTATAGACTGAAAATTTTGTGACTACAGCCGTACGGTGAATCTGAACAACTTGAACGCTTCTAAATAAGTGATAAAAGTTGAATTCAAAATTCGAATACCAAGGCCGCGATTCATAAAACTACAATTCACATGACAATTCGATGAACGAGCGGAGCCGAGCCTTCCAATTTGTCAATCTGTGGGTTGATCGACTTTGCAACGTACCTACATCGAATTATCATAGTAAGCCACGAATTGTACTTCTGTGAATTTGAGCCCAGGTCTGCTCAGCAAGATTTACGCGAATTTGTTAGAGGCCACCGTATACATTTGTCTGTTTTAACAACTCGTATAGACTTGATTTATTTTAGATCATTTTGATCACCGACTGTTAAGCAAAACAAGTGAAAAAAACACCGACTGTAAGGCCACAAAAAAAATCAGCTTAAATAAGTAATGATTAGACACTCGAGAGAAATTAATAAGAATGCTAATTTAAGAAAGTGCAAATTACAATAAAGGCCAATTTATGATTACGTAACTGACATCCACATGTAATAATATATTATATAATAACGATCTTATTTATAAAAAGGCGATTCCAATAAAACACTCTTACGGTAGTTAAAGCCGGTTGATGGCAGGATATCCTCTTATAACCCAGCTTTAACCCTGTCTTAAGAGTGTTTTAGTAGAATCGACCCTATATAAATAAGACTGTTAGTGTTTTAACCAAGCTAGTATCCTTTTTTGCTGACAATGAAGGATTTCGTCAGTCTCCCTCATTCATTGCTCCCGAGTGTACATTGACTGTTATAAAAACGAAAAGTTTTCCGCTTCGTCTGGAAGACTCTCGCTAACAAGAGGGCGTATGTGAGAATGGACATGTACTCGTAAAAGCGAAAGCGTGTGTGGCTAGATGAAAGGACCGCCCAAACTGATTCCGTTGCCGAAGGTTCTGTGGGCATATCGCGAGCAAATTGTCACGAAGACAAAAATTAACGAAAATCAAAATCCAAAGTGTACGGACCCACTGCACTGATTACCTAGTACAATTTCGTCAATGTCACGTGTTAGATGAGACTTTAGCCAGTCGAAGTTAAGAAAAGTGTCATTTGACAATTTTAATGCAAAATAAGCTTCCTCTCTTTTAGGACACGAGTCATTTTACACTGTCGCTGTAACACTAACATGCTTCGGTATTCGTGTCATCACCGTAGCTAGTAATATGCCCACTGTGCAAAGGAACTAGTAGAACGGGCAGGATGATTTGTAAGGTTATGTCTATGGGGTGTGAGGGGCGCGCGGGGGGCGCGGGTGCAGCCATGAAACTCAATATAAAGTCAAAAACAAACCTAGGCGTTCTATGGCCCCCACTCATCTCTGAGTCTACCATCCTAAGGATAAAAAATACATAAGATTATGCTTTATAAATATCGTCAAAGAAATTAAGTTAGGGCAAGGGGAAAATGAGAAATGTCACAAGGTGTCGGCTTTATTTATTTATTTAGTTAGTTTTAGGAAAGCCATTGAAATTATATACCTAACTTAATACTTAGTACGACGTGTAAATAAACCATCCAGTGCCGGGTTTTCTGACGAATCTGCAGCACTGATTTAGTAAAACCTGCAATGTATTATAACGGTCGACGTTATACAATGGAGCTAATTTGGAACCCTGAATTTGAAAATATTGAAGACTCCCTCCCAATGACTTCGATACGGTCCATTCAGTCGGTGCTGATAGGTGCGCGTGCTACTTAAAACTACTCGCGTTTGTAGGTTTACCCTTGTTACCGGGTGCTGACAAACGAGTAGCATTACTCGTAGTAAACCTAGGGGGTCATCTATAAAGTACGTCACACCTTTTTACATTTGTAAGAGCCCCCTCTCGTCACATGTTTTACAATGTTACATCTAGAAATTATTAAACTAAAACAGCTGTTCTGAAATTAGTATTATTTCCATTTAGATAGATAATAGTAGTTTATGCAACTGTCATATAATGAAGGGTATTAAAACACGAGTGTGAGTTTATGAAACGAGCGCAGCGAGTTTCATAATAGTAACGAGTGTTTTAATACCCGTGTTATATGCAGTTGCATACACTACTTTATCTTCACTAATGCAATTACTCAAACAACAAATTTATTAAATTAAATTCACGCGTACGTGTATAATCACAGTGATTTTGCCGCCATTAAAATTTAACCAATGAGAGCGCAGCTGCGCGCTTCAATAAAACGCGACCAACCTGATTGGCCCTGCAATCAAGTTGGTCGCGTTTTATTGATGTTATAATAAGATGTTACGATATCGATGTGAATATTATACCATCATGTGAAATTGCTTAAATTGAGTGTTTTGTTGTCTGCGCTATAACAGTAGTAATTATAAGTCAAGTATTGAAAACATAAGTAGAATGTTACAACATTAGTGTAGATAAAACACTTTATTGTACATAAAAATGGAAATTACACAGATATTTCTTAGCCTAAGAGTACAGACAGCGGCGAAGTTGATAATATTAATTATTTTTTAATATTCATCATCATCATCAGCCATTTGACGCCCACTGCAGGACATAGGCCCCCTATCCTTTTTCAATATTATCAACTTCATATCATTTGAAAAAAATTACAAAATAATAAATTATTAACTTAATTCCGGATTCACTCACTTGATTTTTTGTCGGGAGAGTCCGACTAGGTTTCTCAAAAAAGAAAAAACAATAAATTATTACCCATATTTTTGAAATGTGACGGCACAAATCTTAGGACCCCTCCCACTCCCTTGTCATAAAATGTCACACTTTGTCCACCAACCCTTAACCAAGTCTGAAATTGGGGTTAAGCTAAAAAAAAAACTCCTTTGTAATTCAGCCTTCAGAGTGGTTTTAATAAAGTGACATTTCTCATTTTATCCCTACACCTTTTAAATCTCGGGCCAAGAACAAAAAGCTCTACTGGCCAGCATAGCAGTAAAAAAAAAGTTCTGCATAGATGTAATTTAATTCTTATGCTCGAGAGCGCAAGGTACAAAGTGACTTACGACATGAGGTCGAGCTGGGCATCCGTGGGGACGGTGTCGCTGGTGCCGAGTATGTGTGACAGTTCGCACGACTTCTTCCCCGATTTGCCTCCGTCGCGCGCCGTCGAGTCGCTTACCACTGTAACAACGATTTAATTCATTTAAGATAAATAGAGTTTAAAGTTATAATGCGATTATTACTATTGTTATGCTTTCTTGTACACAAGGCAAGAAATGTTTACACAAAACATAAGCGTAATATAAACGAATACCGAGGCGAGCTTATTTCTATGTGATATTGAAATACAAGTTAATTTCAAAAGTTGTTGTTATAATTATATTTTCGCTTTTTTCTTGTACTACTCTATGCCAGTATCTCCAATACCAAAAGTTTGCTGGCAGATACCATTCATTGTCTCTAAGATATGGTGTTCGAGTTATAATAAGATTGCCAGAAAGCCGGTTAACAAAATGTGTAAAGCACACTTTGTGCCAAAAAAGCTACTATAACATTAATGATGACAATGATGTCTGGAATTAAGGACACTTCAATGCATGAGTTCCAGGTTTTAGAATATTTATATAAACACTGTTAATTAAGGACTTGAAAAGACTAAGTTTGGAGTTATTTTGCCCAATTTTTCTCCAATTGATCTAGATTTTGAAATGGACACCTAGTTTAACTTGTAACGTTCATTAAGTCGCAGTTTCTGTGCTACTTTGAATAACAAAAGAATTGATTTTGATTTGATTTAAATTAATAATATATCAGAACAGGTATCAACATTTAGTAACATATTTTATAACGATTCTTATTCTTAGTTTCTTATAACTTAGTTTAATTTCATCTGTTTGTAACAAGTCCATTATCGTGCAGGCCACTCACCGTGTATGGCGTTGAGCGTGGCGAGCACGGGATCGACGCCGATGTTCTTATGCACAGCGGCCAATAATTGATTTTTCATTTGTGGTGAAATAATTGTGATGTACTTCTGAAATTGCCTGATGTCGTACCTTGTATCTCGATCACGAAGTCACTTGGAACGGATGCTAGACTCTGGAGCAGCCAAAATAACCACCAAATGCATATCACAACAGAAGTGACCTAGAGGAAGACCAAAGAAGCAGCGACTGTCACCAAGCTTTGCGACAGCTGGAAGAAAACTGTGGGAAAGGCCAAGACCCACAAAGGCTTGTGGCGCCACCGGAACACTATGTTTTTATTGCCCCAAAAAAGTGACATCCTCAGTTTATTGCTCTAATTGATTCAGCTATGTGTTTAAATAACACGAGTAGAACTCCCAGGAGTCCATTGATCATAGTTTTTTTTTTAAATCAAAAAGTTTTCGTGACCTTCGTAGTAATAAAATAAGAAAAAAAAATATCCTGTAAAAAAATCTATTAAGGCGTGAATGATTTTTGTATCCTGGGTGTTTAGAACTATTAGAGGCACATATTTAAGAGCTATTAATTTATTGAAACTTTGCCTAATAACGAAGCAATAATTAATTTTATAGTTTTTGGTATTTATTTTTTATTTATTTTTAGACTTTGAAGTAGGCCTATGTCCTGCAGTGGGCGTTAATGGCTGATGATGATGATGACGATGATGATGATGATAATAATGATGATGATGATGACGATGATGATGATGATGGTACGGCGGAGCCCTTGGTACACATAAACATGGCCCGTTTTTTTAGGACTCCTCAAATGAGTCATTTTCATTTGTCAGTATGACCGGAAAATCATCTTCCTCGTTGAAAATCTCATCTACATCCAACGAATCTTCACCGACCATTTGTATTTCGCTTTCTTTAGGAGGTTGCAGAAGATTTTGCACAGCTGCTGGCAAAGGCAGACGTTTTGAAAATTGTCTGCGTCTGCGAAGGCCCATCATTGAAATTAAAGGATCTCGATTACTTGTTTTGACGCGGGGTTTTAGTAAAAACCTAACGAGGGTGGACCCCTTCCCGCGCCACAAGGTACCCTTGATTGGAATTGCATTTTTTTAAACTGATCATATTCTGCAGATGCCTTAGCATACCTTAGCGATAGGTATGTATTAAAAAGAGCAAATAGGTTATTTCTATCTGTCTGTAAAAAATGTGATACAGCTGAAATATTTTAGGAATAAGTCGAAAAGTATGATTAACCTGGTAGATGGCATGTGTTACGGAAACCAATGTATTTGAATAAAGGATGTATTGGCTCTTAAAATACGTTTATATGGCTAGCTAATCCATTTTAGTGTTAAAAAAAGTCGGATTTTTTTTTCGGGTACGTAAGAACAAACAATTATAAAATCGAAGGTTGATTTGAGTGACAACCCTGATCAAAATATTTAAAAACAAATATCTCTAAATAACCGCGTTGTTAGAACGTGCAAATTTTGTCGTAGGTGCTACTCATAATAAAGAATTAGTTTGTTGTAGTCAGAGGCTCTACTTCAAAGTTTAAAAATAAATAAAAAATAAAAACCAAAAACTATAAAATTAATTATTGCTTCGTTATTAGGCAAAGTTTCAACAAATTAATAGCTCTTAAATATGTGCCTCTAATAGTTCTAAATACCCAGGATACAACGATCATTCAAGTCTTCATAGTTTTTTTACAGGATTTTTTTTCTTATTTTATTACTACGAAGGTCACGAAAACTTTTTGATTTTTTTAAAAAACAACTATGATCATTGGACTCCTGGGAGTTCTACTCGTGTCATTTAAACACGTAGCTGAATCCATTAGAGCAATAAACTGAGGATGTCACTTTTTTGGGGCAATAAAAACACTGTGCGGAAGTAAGAAGTAAGTACTTGTCTACAATAAGTATTCACTAAGTACAGCCTTGAGTGGGGCGAGCAGGGGCCCGTCGCCGATACGCTGTGTAGGCTGCACAGCTCCTATATTACATAACATAACATTTACATACAGGCACATACATTGCTTCTGGCCCCACACTAGGATACCCCGCGCAAAGTCGTCGTCGTCGTCGAAGTCCATGCTAATGAGGAATTTGCGTCTAACTTAGATCGGAGTGACATTGTTTTTATACCAAAGAAATCATATAAAAACTTAGGAAGAATTTTAAAAACAAAACATTAATAAAATTATGTCGGTACTTTGCGGGTCACAAAAAATGCGAAAAATAAAATTACTCTTATAAGAAAAACCTTATTGGATTTAGGGTTTTCATTGAATTCTGAACGTTTTCTTATAGCGGTGTACATGCATATAAACATTATTTTACTAGATAAACACTTCATACATTGTAGGCGTTACGTTCAAGTTGTGACGTCGTAGTTTGAGCCCGATTTGTATGGTGCGTTTTGGTACCGCGTGACTGTATTTAATTTTTTTAATACTTTATTCATTTATTTGCTTCTTACTAAGTAAGTTATAGAGTGAGCCTAAAAATAACAGGTGATTTAAAAGAATGTTCTTAGATTTATTAGTGGCCTACTGAGTTCGACCCGTAACGTGCGTAACTGTAAGTGTAACTCTGGTCTCCTCGCTAGGTTACCCTGTGTGGAGGAAACCAGTGAAACGGACTTAATAATTTTGATTGAGAATTTAGAGTTCCGAGGATAAGAAGGAAATAAACAATAATAGCAAAGAGAAACAAAAACCACAAGATTAGAAGAAAATTAAGTTCCGCTATTTAATGTTGTAAATTATGGAACCATTAAAAATACTAGAACCTCTTATTTTTATTGTTTTTACTTTACATACTTTTGGATATTATACATATAACATCAGTAACTATATGAATGAATATTATATTATTATAAATATTGTATTTACATACATATATATATATATATACCAAATTAAACATATCATACACATTATACACATTAGTATTGACTTTTCGACAGATTATATTATGAAAAGTATTCGTCGCAGAGAAAAAAATTACCACGTTTATTTACCTTTTAAGTTGGTCTATCCGATTATATTAAAACATTTTTCAGTGGAAGTTCCCCATTGCCATCGCAAACGTCAGGATGCCGGCAGGATTTGGTGCGCATAATTAGGCCCCACCATTGTGACAATTTATGTACATTTGTGAAGTTATCGTAGCAATACCACTCGCTAACGGTGAAGGAAAACATCGTGAGGAAACCTGAGTGTCTGAGTTATTTACATACGCTTGAAATCGCCAATCCGCGGTGGGCACGCGTGGTGATTAAGCCCATACTCTCCCTGAGAGAAGGCCTGTGCCCTACAGTGGGACGTATATAGGTTGCTTATGAATATTATAGCGTGACAAGTGTAGAGAGTAGTGCAGGCCACTCACTGAGTATGGCCTTGAGAGTGGCGAGCACGGGCCCGACGCCGATGTTCTTGTGCGCGGCGGCCAGCAGGTGGCGGTCGCACGACAGCCGCACGCCCGCCGACGACCCGCCCGGCCCCGGCGACGTCGACACGCTGTATAGACCTGCGGGGTGCGAAACGGATTACGGTGGCGAACAGGTTAAAGAAAACCCGGACAAGTGCCAGTCGGATTCGCCCACCGAGGGTTCCGTGCAAGTTTGCAGTCTCGCAGTTTTTCCGAACGTCAAAGACTACTTTTTTAATGTTTTAATTACAAATGTATAGTTTTCAGATTTTTACCTGGACTTGTATACTTGCCAAATTTCATAGTTCTCGGTCAACGGAAAGTACCCTATAAATTTTGATTCCCTTGAGTGTCGAAATATACGTTTTATGCGGCTTTTTTTCTTCCGTAACTTTTTTCTACGTTAACTTAGAAGTTTGATTTTTTCACAGCTTCAAGGGACTGACTGTACACGCGCTTTCCCGAGATGACAGATAGATGGACAGGCGGACGGACGGACGGACAACAAAGTGATCCTACAAGGATTCCGGTTTTTTTTTATTTTGAGGTACGGAACCCTAGAAACGTTTTGATGTCATCAGAGGGGCCATAAAGATGGAGGATGGACATCAGTGGATTTCACTCTGCACGTTGCAAATAAACGCCACACTGTGAGGAGGTTAAAAGAGCATTGACCTGGCTGCGGCGCATCATCGGTCTTGAACAGCCGACGCAGCAGATGGCAAGTGAGCCGCGGCGCGTTGGCGGGGTGACGGTTGTCGAGCCCCTGCCCGCTCGCCTTCACGAGCGCAATAATTACTGGGCAATATTGATGGAGGTTGAAGGAGCATTTACCCGGCTGCGGCGCGTTCTCAGTCGTGAACAGTCGCAGTAGCAGATGGCAGGTGAGCCGCGCGCCGGCGTCGGCGCTGCTTTCACAAGCGCAATAATGACTGGGGAATATTGAGGAAGGTCGAAGGAGCGTTTACCCGGCTGCGGCGCGTCCTCAGTCTTGAACAGCCGAAGCAGCAGATGGCAAGTGAGCCGCGCGCCGGCGTCGGCCGAAGGCGCGTTGGCGGGGTGCGGGTTGCCGAGCCCCTGCCCGCTCGCCTTCACCAGCGAGGGGAGCGCCGCGTGACGCACGAAGTCCTCCAGGGAGAAGCAGTGGCGGGCTGGGTCGAGGGGATAGAATAAATCAAATCAAATCTCTCATCAGGTGTACACAATAAGACACGTCGTAGAGGTAAGAACATCAGCGCCTCTGTTATGTAAGTATTCACTGAGTTGGGTGAAGGTTTTTTTTAAGGCGGCTCCATCGGTCAAATACATACACTTGGAAACATTAATATGGATAACCCAACGCAGCGGACAGTGAACTTGGTGTAAAGTAGTCCAGGAGGGCACACTTCGGAAGACAGTATGTGCCGCTGGCTACGCAAGTTTAGTGGGAAATGTTCTTGATCTGTTCTAACTTTACATGATAGCTAAAACAACACTCTCAAAATAGGTTCATTTAGAACTTGACATTTATTTATAAGAAACAAACAGTCACAAACAAAAATCAAACAAGAAAATAAGACATTTAAATAGACCTGGAGTTTCCTTAGTTCCAAAACTTGCCACGCAATCTTCAGAAGTAACGGTAAACAAGGAGCAATCAAGGATTTGTATTTTTTGCCAACAAAAGTTATTCACCAACGAGTATGCAGGTGAAGACAGCCAGCGCATCGTGAGCCGCGGCGTCGTGCAAATCTTTATGATTAAGCAGGTCCGGGTAATGTGGCGGGAGAGGCGCGTGCGGTGCCGCCGGGCACAGCTGAGCCCCACAAAGTGCTACTAAGGCCGCGAGCCACTCCGCTGCTAGTCCGCTGCACCACGCCGTCATTTCAGCGCATAGGACGCCCAGTTCGTTGACACTGGTGAAAATAATATCCATTTTCCAATGTTAGGGCCTTCAGAAATAACAAGATATCTGTATTCATCGCTACAACATGCAGTATTCTATGTCATCTTTTTCTTCATTACTACTCATCTACTAATGGATGGACATGACTTGTAAAGAGTACACAGAAGGTTGGAAGTGTAAAGAGTGTAAGCATAAATTCACAACCTCCGTCGGGATAGAGGGGCTTACCGATCGTTGTCGACCTCACGGCAGACCGCGAGCATGGCGGAACAGACAAAGCTGTAGCGGTTCGACGGAGACTCAGCCACTTGGCGCGCCCACGAGAGCTCAATTTTGCCTGAAACAAAATCATGGATCGTAAAAAAAAATCAAATGCAACGGAAAAAGACGTGAACGGTTGAGTCAGATTTAACAGAACAAAACGCACACAAAGGCCGACTTGCACCACTTCTTAAATGTCACTTGAGTCGCCATTTAAATCGACTTTTGTACGAAAAATTTTAGTTAAATTATGTTTAGCCACATTTAAGAAAGTGGTGCAAGTCGGCCTAAGGATATCTGTCTAAGAATAAATGTAGGCTACAGTTGAAGTTCATAGCCCAGTTTGAATGAGTGCCTGTTTTCCCCTTTGAGGATACTGGTATGACGGCGTGCTGTATGGTAGTTCAAGCTATTGTGTCTAAGTTAGTAAGCTATTGTGCGTTTGATACTACGGTTGGATAGATAAATAGGAATGTTGTAAGTAGTTCTCAGTTCGTATATAGTGATGATAGATAACTGACCTTTTCGTGGACTTGTGAAGAATTCGCTCAGGAACTGTGGGTTGTATTGGTAGGTGGACGGCGTGGGTTGCAGTGGAGAGTAGAGAGCTTGTCTGTGGAATGATACACCAGCCCCTTTAGCATAATCTGTATATAGACAGCGTGTCATTTCGCTGTAAGCCAACAGTCTGATCTTAAAAAAAATAACACCCAAGTGAGCTCAACATTCTATTTTATAAACCATACCTTTTGTCACGGTAAGTAGTCCAAGGCAAGGTTGAAAGGCGAGCTTCTTTAAGGCCGAGTCCAGATGAGACCTCAATATCCTATGAGACCGAAGGCCGAGATTGTGTACTTTAAATTACTTGATCTTGATAGACAAAGTGAGGGTAGACAAGTTGGTCTGCAGCACTCGCGTTTCACTACAGAAACAGCGAAGCGCGGATAGGCGTTGGCGAAGAAGTCGGCGTGCGGAGCGTGACACAGATGTGCAGCCGCCTTGTACAAAACTTTGGACTTTACATCTACGTAATGAGATTATTTATACAGCGTCCAGTGGCACCTTCCCTTTCACTAGATGGGTGAAGAGACCAATCAGACACTGCAGTGCCTGGGACATTGTTTTAGATGGAGGAGGCGTGCCCGGGTTCCCTACTTGAAATCGAATGCCGTAAGCACGAAAAACACATGCTCGAAAACTATATCTCGACAGTTTAAAATCTCGATGCATCAAAATCTCGAAAAGCCATAAGCGCGAAGCATCGGCTGCGCGAAGCTGTAATATATCGAAAGATGATGATCTCGACAGACTATTTGATCGAAAATACTAAATAAATCTTTTGTGTTATTTGATTAAAGATAGGTTAAAATAATGAGGCAACATTCATGTCAAAAAAACAACTTTTATTTATTAGTATAGAATCAACAAAAAAATAGTCATATTACAAGAAAACAGCCTCTATTCCCACCTGCTCTATGGTCAGTTCAACTCAATAATGACAAGAGATTCCCGAGAACCCAAAATAACGTTGAAGGATGGCATCGTCGTTGGAATGCATTGTTAGAAAAAAAAAAAACTTGGTTTATATCAAACAATCGAGAAACTCATTGAAGAACAAGTGAACACAAAACACATTATAGAAAAAGCTCATGCCGCAGTAAATAAGACTCCACCAAAGAAGAAAAACCGACAGCGTAATGACTCTATTACAAAATTATGCGAGAGTAAAGACAAAGTGGACCTACTAATTTTTTTAAAAGGTATTGCGAATAATACAAAATTATAAAATCTCTGGGTGAATTATAATAATATGACTATTTTTTTGTTGATTCTATACTAATAAATAAAAGTTGTTTTTTTGACATGAATGTTGCCTCATTATTTTAACCTATCTTTAATCAAATAACACAAAAGATTTATTTAGTATTTTCGATCAAATAGTCTGTCGAGATCATCATCTTTCGATATATTACAGCTTCGCGCAGCCGATGCTTCGCGCTTATGGCTTTTCGAGATTTTGATGCATCGAGATTGTAAACTGTCGAGATATAGTTTTCGAGCATGTGTTTCTCGTGCTTACGGCATTCGATTTCAAGTAGGGAACCCGGCGTGCCCAGCACCTATACCATCCTGACAGCTTGGTCGGCCTAGCCCACAGGAAAAACAAGTCAATACGTCCGGAGCACCGTTACGTCCGTCACCGTTAGCGCCTTGTACAGGTCATGCAGTTACGTTAGCACGCAGCGCTCTGCCGAGCCGCAGTCAGTTTGTGTTACTTTACATTAGGTACTTGATCTTGGGACACAAAGTGAGGGAGTTGGTCTGCAGCGCTCGTGTGTCACTAGATAGATAGCGAAGCTTACTTGATCTTCGGATAGGCGTTAGCGAAGGTGTCAGCGTGCGGCGCATGGAAGAGATGTGCAGCCGCCTTGTACAGGTCGTGTAGTTGTGCTAGCACGCAGCGCTCAGCCGAGCCGCAGTCGCCGGGGTTGACCACGCACTTCACCAGCCGGCACAGCTGCTCGAATACGGCTGAGGTTTGTTCCACGCACACTGCAGGGAAGTAACGTCGAGGGTTCAAGGGACTACGCAGTTTAATGGTAGAGGCGACCTTTGAATTGGTTTGAACCTTTTGTTTTAATGTTCGTAACATTCATTGGCAAGCATATTGAAATCGTACTTGTGCTTTTAAAAAAGAGATCTTGGCGAGAGCACAAGCGACACCTAAAATGGCTCCTAATCAATTAGCAGTCGGTCAGTCATGGTGAAAAAAGTGGAAGGGAGCTGTTGTTGAACGTGTTGGCTGGAAAAGCTTCAACACTAGGCTTCTCTAGTATTGCGGTTCTATCATGTCGTGAAGGATAACATGGTTTGCTGCTGCTTCAAGTTGCGGCATAATAACAGACATAAAAGTTAAATTATGGCTGTCTGAGTTCGAAACTGTTGGTTAAAAACCGGCCAAGTGCGAGTAGCACGAAGGGTTCCGTACCATTATCTATACAAAATTTCAATATTTCAAGCGTCTACCTGTTGCCGTTATTAATATAGGAAACAAAGAAAGAAGACATTTATTGAAACTGTCACAAACACAAAGTAAACACGAAGGTACACAAACAAAATACACGAACTTAAAAAAAACAAAAATAAAAACAAAACTATCGCGAAGAGAACATGTGAGGCATATAGAGTCGAAGGCAGCCGTGTACCATACAGTTGCAACCAGCCACCCCGGACTCCAAACGCCTCAGGTGCTTCCGTGACAACAAAAAAGCGGCTCCAGCAAAACTGATTTTCAGTTGAGACAATATGATTTTTCCTTTGAAACCCGGAATGTGGTACATACATTCATACATATCACAATATAAATACAAATAATAATAACTACTTATATGAATATAAAGGAAAAACAGCAAAAAAATATAACGTTTGTTGTATGGAGTCCCCCTTAAATATTAGTTTTAATCTGTTTTTAGTATTTGTTGCTATAGCGGCAACAGAAATACATCATCTGTGAAAATTTCAACCGTCTAACTATCACGGTTCATGAGATACAGCCTGGTGACAGACGGACAGCGGAGTCTTAGTAATAGGGTCCCTTACCCTTTGGGTACGAAACCCTACAAAGAGAAGTAAACTCACGCAGTAGGCAGGAGTGATATCTCCGAAGGGCACCAACAGTATAGAGCGCGAGCGCAGAAGTGTAAGCGCGTGGAGCCGCCAAGCTACAGCTGGGTGCGCCGCGCGCTATAAGGGCCGTCTCCACTTCCGACAGCTCTTTGAGAATCTGCAATGTGGGAAACAGATGACCGCATCTTTAGTTAGACGAGATTCTCCGCACCACGTATTTCCTATGCGTAAAAAAAATACTATTGGGGCTCAGAGTTACCTACTTTATGTTGTTACTTTTTGTTCAGCTCATTAAACATTTGTTTATTTTATTATTATTATTACTATTGGAGTGAAAACTTCTTTAGGCGTGTTTTTTTTTAACGAAACTGATCCGTCACACGCGGGTCGGTCACGCATCCGTTTACTCGGCTCCACTAGTCATTCAAATTCAGAAAATGATATAAGCTTCAACTGTTATTGAAAGGTCATATCAAAGGTCATAGTACACATCCTCTTTTAAATACACTTTTGCGATTAACATTTTCAATAAATACAGGGAAATCGCATGTGGTATGGAGTGTAGCTCGGCTATCAAAATACTCTAACTAATCTATTTCTTTACGGAAGGCCAGTAATGATTTTATGTTGCTAAGCTCTTGAAAGGATCTCTTTCAAACCTGTATGGAGGTTTCATTACGGCCGAGCACTTAGAACAACCTCCATGACATCAAATGCTGCATGCTCGGGCTGAGGCTGGTACGTAGTATCGCCTGCCGCGTATGTTAGTCGAATTCTTGACCAAGGAAACCAACCTCTATGCAGATTCCAACAAGGTAACTTCCAAGGGATCAAGAGTGAAGTCGACCCGCTAGAGCGGATGATCTAGTTCTGTCTGACAGAGGAAACTCACCTGTATGCAAGTTTCAATAAGGCCATGCACGTTTAGGGCGACCTCCATGAGGTCAAGCGCGAAGGCCACGTGCTCGGGTTGAGGTAGGTAAGTAGTGGCGCCCGCCGCGTAGGCCGCCAGGGCTTCACACACGGCGCCCCCTACTGCCCACGACACGGCGCCCTGCTCGTACATCGACATCGCCTGGACACATAAAATGAAGTTGGTAAGCAGGCAACCAAGAGAAGAGCTCAAAATCCGAACTCGCCAGCAGTAGTGTTTTGTCCTTTGAACACCTTGCACGGTGACCTAATAGCATTAAATATAATATAATCACGGGCAACGCAGAGGGGAAGAGTGATAAATTTATTTCTTCTTCTTCTTCAAAGCAGACAAATGGCAAATGACCAGATCACCAAGGGAACTACAGTTAAATTCCATCAGGCTGTCCACGCAGCAAACGACAAGTCCAGACGGAGAGCACACTACGAAGATACCCGTCATAGCGACCACGATTCTCATCATCGAGGGACCGACTGGCCGTATTGGAAAGCGGCCAACCAGTAGGGCAGTTAGCGCCACAGAAGATTGCGCGTCCTTTCGGTCACTAAGAGTTTGTGGAGTGAATGCATAGTGTCACGTTTCAGTTTAGTCTCAACTAACGAGGCCTATTGAAAGTATATTTATTGTGAAACTTACTTGAAACTTGTGTGTGACGTTTTCAAAGTTGAATTCACTGCGAGAATGTTTCTTTATTTTGCCGCCCTCCGCCACATCGATCGAGAACTTCTTAGAGAACAGTTTGCATATTTCTGTAACAAATTCAAACAAACGGATTCAGATAATTAATTCAAATTCTACTTTTAGAATGGCAATGAAACTATTTTACTCCTAGAATCGCAATCGCAATGAATAAAGAAGACAACTTGACAGAGCAGAAGCATTATGAACCCACTTGTCCAGTATAGTCCAACGTGACAACGTGCTTCGCCCTATATGCGTCATTGTGCCAGCCTGCATGTGCCCTCTAATGTGTACTGTCATTTATAATATAATATATTTTGTCTTTAGCTATAAGTACTAACATATATAGTTTTAAGCCTACTAACTAAAATGAGTGTTACTTACTTGAAATAAAATATTATTATGCAACGAGCTATGGAAAGGGCTATGCTCGGAATTTCTCTACGAAATCGAATCAGAAATGATGAGATCCGTAGACGAACGAAAGTCGTCGACATAGCCCAGCGGATTAGTAAGTTGAAGTGGCAGTGGGCAGGGCACATAGCACACAGAACTGAAGGCCGATGGGGCCGAAAAGTTCTCGAATGGAGACCACATATCGGCAAGCGCAGCGTAGGACGACCAGCCACAAGATGGCCAGATGACCTCATCCAAGTGGCAGGAAGGCGCTGGATGCAGGCCGCTACTAACCGGTCTTTTTGGAAATCCATGGAGGAAGCCTATGTCCAGCAGTGGACCTCTTGTGGCTGAATGATGATGATGATGATGATTATTATTATTATTATTAGCGTCAGCGGCCCACGCCGTACAGCAGCATGTGTCGTTAGTTGGCTTTGTGAGGCGTAAATGTCCGTAATTTTATTATGTAGCAAAGCTGAAGCTTTGCTTTGTGGTCTGAAGACCATATTATCAAAAGTATACCAATTTTGTTACAATAATCGACGCTGGATGCAAGCCGCTTCCAACCGGTCTTTTTGCAAATCCATGGAGGAGGCCTATGGCCAGCAGTGGACTTCTTGTGGCTGAATGATGAATCGAAAATGTTCGATTAAGACAGCATGCAAGACATAACAGGTAAGTGAGTAATCTTTGGGCCCGCGCGAAGCATAATATATTATTAGCCTACATTAGCTAAAAATTAAGTTTGAAGAAAAAATCTCATAAGTTGGCCGACGTGCGTGCAGGTCTAAGTCACAACTTGAATGAATTAGCGCGCGGCCGGCGACTCGTCTGAATACCATTGAAAACTAAGCGAGGTTCAGCTACGTGTGCGTTTGACGACGTGTGCTTAGGAGCCGTTCAAGTATTACGAAAGCAGATTTATTTATTACAATTATTTACCCCCCCCCCCACCCCCCATGCTTACGTAAACATTGGTATATGCATTTTTCTTTTAATGTATTCAAATCGTCCATCGTACTGAAACGAAAAAATACATTAGCGGAAGACATTTAGACAAATGAATAGCGCGCGGTTCTGACACCGAGTACCTAAACCTATACGAGACATTATTTTCGGGAATCCCTGAAAACGCGTTTCTTTTTCAAGCACAGACAAGTCAATTTTATAGAAAAAAAAGAAATACCTACTGCTACTAATCACCACCAGACCCCCAAGTAGTGCTTACGTAATACTTGAATGGCCCCTTATGCGGAACGGAATGTGTCTGTGTGTATGCGACTGCGCTCGCGCCTCTCTATGGAGATAACCGAATATTAAGGTGTCCGAATGGGCCTGTACCTTTGGTCATCTTCTTGACGGCGTGCTTAGCGTCGTCGCGCGGTCGGCCCACGCCGTACAGCAGTATGTGCCGCTGGTTGGCGTCGTGCGGCGTCTGCTCGGGCTCGGCCAGCGGCAGCGGGAAGTGCATCGTGTAGTGGTAGTGGCGGGAGACGTTCGCCGCCGCGCCGCACGTGCTGCTGGGGCCGGCCGGCGTGCGGATGCCTGCGGGGGTTTCATAACTTCCTTTTAATAATAATAATAGTACTTATTTATTTCAGGCATAGGCACCCATATACAAATACTAATACAATTTTATTTTATTTTTACTTTTTTAATTTTTATTTATTTTTAACGGTGAAGGAAAACATCGTGAGGAAATCCGCAGCCGGGTTGACTCAGCACGTATTGAATTGTCTGTCAGGATGGCCTAGATGCTGGGCAAGCCTACTTCATCTAAAAACAACAATGTCTCAGGCACTGCAGCATCCGAGTGGGCCCTTCACCCATCTAGTGTTAGTGCAGTTGCCACTGCTGTATAAATCATCTCATTACGTAGATGTAAAGGCCAATTTTTTTTTATAAGAAGCAGTGGTAGCGGAGCGGTAGAACGCCGGCTTCTCATTCGGGAGGTCGTGGGTTCAAATCCCAGCGTGTACCAATGACTTTGTTTTCTAAGTTACGTACATTTGTGACGTTATGGTACCCATACCACTTGCTAACGGTGAAGGAAAACATCGTAAGGAAACCCTAGTGTCTGAGGTTCAGATACCTTAGCTTGATACTTACAATGGCCCAACTATGAGGCTAAGTGCGAAAAATCTCAGGTCCAACGAGAACGTCCTTATAACACAATCTACACCCCCTATTATGTAACTGTCCACTGTATTGGGTTATCCGTTTTGATGTTTCTGAAGTGTCAAAAGTTACCTATTTATTTCATAGCTGGAATAGCTCTATAAGAGCAAAAATCGGCGTCACTCAACCCTGTGGATACTTTTTTGACTTCCCACTGCAGGGCACAGGCCTTCCCTCAGAGAGAGAGTACGGGCTTAATCGCCACGCGTGCCCAATTTCAAGCGCTAAGATGTATGAACACCTCACACATTCAGGTTTCCTCACGATGTTTTCCTTCAACGTTAGCGCGTGGTATTGCTACTGTAACTGTGGAGACTTACATACTGTTAATGCGATGTACATTGCATAGCCGATTAACCCACAGATTAATAAGTAGGGTGACTAATTGTACTTTACTAATAATAATAATACTAATAATTACTTCCACACAATACAATCACTTGACCTGATCCCAAACTAGGATACCCTGTGCTATGGTAATCAGGCAAGACGTCACAAACATGAAAACACACCCATACTGAGGCCATTTGTACAAACGTACGGCGCCCCCCAGTGGGAATCGAAGCCGCGACGTCTGTTCTGGTAGCTCGTATAACGAATATTTGGTATTTTTTTTACCTGGCACAGACATTGGTCCCATTCCCATAGCCTGCATGCCCGGTATGCTCATCCCACCTGGCCCCATCATTGGCGAGTTGACACTGAAAGTGAAATTAAGATTAAAAAGACCGGCCAAGTGCAAGTCGGACTCGCGCACCGAGGGTTCCGTACAAATTTGTAGGCAGGTATTTACATTTCAGGAATCGAGTCCCACAGTTTTTTTCCGAGGTTTTCCCGAACTTCAGACAATCTTTTTTAATGATTTAATTAATGTATAGTTTTCAGATTCTTCCCTGTATTTGTAGTATAAGACGATATAACTTGCTAAATTTCATAGTTCTAGGTCAACGGAAAGTACACTATAAATTTTGATTCCTTTGAGTGTCGAAATATACATTTAAATGGCCGTAACTTTTTTTACGTTTACTTAGATTTGATTTTTTCACAGCTTCAAGGGACTGGAGTATACGGTTTTAATTTCAACCCGATACCACCACGTGTTCTCGAGATAACATTGACAGTAAGACGGACGGATGGACGGACGGACAGACAACAAAGTGTGTGTCCTTTTGAGGTATGGAACCCTAAATATCAAGTCGATTATTTACTCACACTGTTTCTAAACTATACATTGACTTTGTGGAAAATCGTACCTGTGTGAGGTCTCCCCGGGATCCTTAGGGCTGTCCGGGGCGTCCATGGAGTTCTGCTGATCCTCTTTGATGTGTTGAAGTAGTTTATCCAGATCGTCGTCGATCTTGGAATCGTCCAAATCCATTCTTACGTTCTCCTGATTGAAAGTTTCGGTAAGTTAACATGAGTGTAAAATATGTCGACATGGAAATAAGAAAGAACCTAGTATCACTGTAGCTTTTATGTATCCAGCCAGAGACGGATAAAAGCTGGCTTTCAAAATATTTTTAGCAGAACGATATGGTTTTAGAAAGCTAAAGGTAATTTTATACGATGCGTAATTTACACGCAGTTTATCCTGATACCATATTGAACTTGAGAGCGATACCGGCGAAAATGTCTTCGTCCAATTTGAGACTCAGGTGCGGCGGGCAACGCCATCCAGAAAATAGACAATTCACGATTCATCCTCACCTCCATCTTAGGCTTCAGGTCGATCCCGGCAAAGATGTCATCGTCCATATTGTGATGATTACCGCCGCTCGTGGCAGGCTGCTGGACTGAGTGCACGCTAGAGGGCGCCGGCTCCGTCGGGGACACCAGGTCTCCTGGTCGAGGGATTGGCGAATACAAGTATATAAACGAATTTTTAACAAATTTTGGCTTTCATCGAAAGTGGCTACGCAACTAGGACGCTTGCATTGATTTCCCTATATACTAGAAACTATTCCCTTTTGCCTTTTCTTATGCAATTCTAAAGGCAAATTGTTCCCAGCCAACACTAGTGAAACAAAATAATTTAGCCGGTCATTAATAATTTAGTAAACAACTATTGGGGGATTCCACGACTTAATGCAGGTTATGAGTTGAATTAAATGTACCGGTAGTTCGCCTTACCTCTTGAAATAAGCGTGCACATGTACGCATCGTGTGAGAATACGTCGCGTCGGATGAGTTCGCCGAAAAGATGCACTAGATTTGCGAATTGTTGGCGATTGCCCGGCGCAGCGTTTGGACTCTCATCTGTTAAGAATAATAACATACCCATAAGCACTCAAATAATGTAGCGATTGCGAAGAAGTTACCCGTCAATCTAAGCCAAGATGGATTAGTTTATGTGGCTTCAATTGATATGCCAGTAATCCAAGACCAAATTAAACGTACCTAGAACAGGCGCGTCGTTGTCCAAGAATCGTAGCAACAGCGCTTGAAAGATAGGTGGTCCGTTGAAGAGTCCCGTGCCAGAGCTGACTGACTCTTTGTCGTCTGAACCTGCAATCAAAACTAAACGTTATCGCTTGGTTATCGAGGTGCATATATAATACACCGCTGTCACTTACGAAGAGTTGTCAATTTTACGTGGGGCACTTACCTATGCTTATCTTACTAGGCCAGTCTTACACGTTCAGACAAAACAGTATTTTATTTTTTGAAGTAAGTTGACACGCATTCTTACGTCGTGCGCAACAAGAAGTATGTATGGTTCAGTAAAGTTCGGCTCGAAGGACCAAATTACTCTGTAACAGGTAGTTCACACGTTTATCACACGTGGTCAATAAGAGAAAGAAACTTCAAAATATATCCAAAATTCAGTGAAGTATGGTAAAAACTAATTTTAGTCGTAGCAATCTGCCACAAAACAGATAATACCAGTTTATTTCTTTTGCACAGGGTTAGATAAGATAAGATAATCATTTATCAAATTGCCACAACACACAAAGATATTACAATTTACAGGCAAAGCATGCTTACAGTCTATGCAAATAACAATAAAACAACACTTATAATAAATCCAAATAAGGAGGGGATTTGCTCTGTAAGGAAGTTGTGGTGAGTATTGACATTCTGAAACACAACGGTTAATCGTAACTCCTTGTTTGTCCTGTTGCGAACGCCAGCCTAACTCAACAGCGCTTGGTACAACGGGAGCTTACCAGTTGCTGATTTTGTTGCAGGATTGTGGGAACCTTCACTAGACACCCACAGGCGTACTACTCCTGCTGCTTCAATTTGTCTAACGTCACCCAATCCTAAGGCTTTTGTTGTACGGAGCTTACACCCTACTGATACTGTGAAGTAGTTGTTCAAAGTTTACTGTTCCCAAAATCAGCGTACTCCACAGTGCGACATGCTACAAAAGGAGGTCTGTAGTCCGATTCCGCTGGAGGCCGCCTATTTGATTGATATGGTTTAATTGTATTTTGATGTTGTGTAATTCCACAGAGCATCCTAATTTCGGACCAGGATGACCGTGTGTTTCCACGGGGTATCCTAGTTTGGCCCAAGAATGTTTGAGTATTTCCACAGAGAATCCTAGCTTGCGACCAGGATGACCGTGTATACACACGGGTTATCCTAGTTTATGACTCACCAGTGTGCTGTTCATGTTGCTGCTGCAGCTGCTGCTGCCGCTTGTCGAGCAGCGCCGCGCAGGCCATGGCGCGGTGCTCGCCCCAGCGCGCGGCGCACACAGCCCACTCACACAGCACCTTCACGACGGCGTAAGAGCACGCCCACTCCTGCGACGGACGCGGACGTTGAGCGGGGAGGGAGGTAAACGCGCCCACAGGTCTGTATCCCGGAGGCGTACGCAGAGACCAGGGTATGCCACTTGCCACGATCCTGACAGATCTCTTTCGCTTCATCAACATTCATTAGTGTTGCATGCACGCAGGCCGGTTTCAGGCGTTGTGTGTAATATTGATACGCTAAGGTCGACTCGCGCCAACACCATCTGACAGCAATATCTATAAATGGTCTTGTATCATGACAGGTGTTGTATCATGACAGGTGAAAAGCTATTCGTGGATTCGAGGAAGGACTGGCAACTTTTTTTTAAGCCTATATGCGTCCCACTGCAGGGCACAGGTTTCTCTTTGTCAACAACGTATTATCATTTTATTTATTTAATTACTTATCCAGTGACTTCGTGATATTATTGCAAGATAATTTGAGTTTAGTACAAGTGAATCAGGAATTTGACTAAAACGTGTAAGTTTTCCTGAAGAGGGAAACCCATGAGGATAACTAAGAAAAAATATTAATTTGGATCTTACGAAAGTTTTAGTTCAACATATTGTTCGCAGACTGATTTATTTTATCTCTAAGCTACAAGCATGCTGGTTGGTGATCGTATGGATAGATAGATAAATAATTTATTTGTGCTTAGAGACACACACACACATAAAGCAATAAGTACGTATAGAAAAGTTGATGACATACAATAGTTAAGGTACAAGTACGTACTTATCTTACAAACTAACCTATATGTATAAACATAAAGTTCTATGGCACTTTTAGGCCATAGATGTATAGCAACGCTAGACATCTTGCTACAACTTTATTATACTCATTTCCAACCGTTGGTATTTTGACAAGCCATCTCAGAATTCATAAATTCGTTTCAAGGTAAACAATTAACATCCTTGAATGTCAATGCAGTGGAAAATGTATAAGAAATGTTTCCAAACACAAGTAATCACAAAATTCCTTGCACTCAGTTAATCATTCAATTTATTTTTTCAGACAACTCAGGTCCATTAGTGTTAGTAACAATTGTTTAAAAACTATTTTAGTGTATGTCTTATCCATACTTTATTTAAATTTACACAATTTAAATTTAAGTAATAAAGGATAGTTTATCCTAATTATAGTTAAGGGAGCTTACCGGATCCTTGGTATCGATGCTAGAGTCTTTGGTCACTGGCGTGCAGTTCGCGAACACCTCTTTGTACAGGGTGTCCAGATTATTGTTGGTGTCTACGCGATCGAAGCAGTGTCGGTCGAGCGCCTCCAACACCGCCAGAACTCGCGCTGGAAGCGTAACTAGCTCTATAATAGCAGTTGGAATATATCTTAATGGTAGCATCGAAAAACATGGTACAAGGTGACCTAGTTGGACTTTAGACATGTCATAGTAATTTGTAATTTACTTTTTGTCACAGATACTTCATAAAGTATGTATGATGTTTGGAAAACAATTTATTTCTTTATTCTTTATTATTATTTAAATGTATATCCCTAACTGAAATCAACTGTTATGTTGTAGTTTTAAAGAAATAGAAAATCCGTGCACAACATCGCAAAATAATAATGGTACAAAATTTAAACATTATTTAGAGATTAAGGCTTTCTGAGCATCATATATTTTATTAACCTTTCGGTCCATGAAGTTTTCAACAATAGAAAAAACAATTAATCGTGCCGACGGACTCCAAGTATATCTTCATGAAATAAAGAGATTTTCTAGAAATTGCTAAATAAAATTAGATTACCTACGTCTGATTTTAAAATCGATTTTGCTTCAAACAAATAATAGAACAAATAAGATAAGAAAATTCTTTATTGTATACACCAGAATATAATTAATGTCAATTACAAATATCAATACTGTAATGTCATTCCGATGGTGGTATATCTCCACCAGCTTAACTTTTAAAGCCCGGACTGCCGTCCGGGCTCTAAATTAAGTATTAATTTTTTAGTCTAATTTTTTTTAGATATTGCACTATATCTAAAAAAATTCAAATTGATAATTCTATTCCAAATTTACAAACAAAATACTAGGGCTGGACTTTCCTAGTAAGTGTACCAATATCTATCTAGGAAACATCATCATTATTCAAGCCACAAGAAGTCCACTGCTGGACATAGGCCTCCTCCATGGATTTCCAAAAAGACCGGTGGAAGCGGCTTGCGTCCAGCGCCTTCCTGCCACTTGGATGAGGTCATCTGTCCATCTTGTGGCTGGTCGTCCTATGCTGCGCACTAGGAAGCATAGAGCTTGCAATTCTTGCAAATTGCTATAGATAGCTGGTGCTGGAGGCCTATGTAATGTAGTTTACTGTGGATTAGGATGTGGGCTGTTAGATTGCATTGAACTGAATTATTTTTTGACCAATTTCAACATACCTTGTGAACTAGTCTGCCATTTGTCTGTGCACCATTTGCTCTCTGCCTTCTTGCTCCTCATCGAGATCTCTTGCTCAGCTTCGTATACCTAGGGCAACAACATAATCAAGAGAGAACAATATAGTATTTATTTTATTAGGCACACCAACAGCATACATGCAGAACATAGTACAATAGTGTTATAAAAAGATATAATTACGTGTATGTACAACACTTATAAGCACAACATTTATAATGTAAATTAAGCTTACATCGTAAATGAGTTGATGTTACAAATATGATAACTAAATAATCAATGAACTACACTGCCTTTGTATATACCAATGTCTTGAATGTTCGATGGGTAATGTCAAAGTCATTGCTCAAATCACAAAAATTTTGATTGTCTTGATAAGTATAATTTGTAGCCGCTACATAACTTCACTACAAATCCGTGTAGTCAGAATGGATGTGTTTGTGAAGGACACTTAAGAAAAATTTGTTAATTCCACTAAAAAATTGTAAGTCACATCTTGCGCGCCCCATCCCAAAACACGCCCATACGTATTGAAAGTACAAGTTTCGTACCGCGCTTTATTATTACCTGTTTTCTTGGGGTTACTGACCAGGATTCGAACTACAGACTTCTTGTTTCGAAGACTCGTTACCGATGGTGGCGAATTTAGGAGGGAACTTAAAACTTTAACGTTTCAACCCATAGACACAAATTAAAAACTGGAATGGCGCAGCTAAGTAGTATTAAACTCTCAGGCCTAACTGTCTCTTGACATTGTCATTACGTGCCATTTTTCTATGCTCCTCAGTGATGAACGAGTCCATATGCGGCATGGGCAGCGCCGATGGTGGCACCGGGAGCAGGTCTAGCGGGGAGCCCTGGAGCGAGGAACCGCACCCGGACCAGACCATGGCGGAGGGGCATTCCACACAGATGACCTGAAAGAAAGGTAACAATATGATGGTGTAAAAGCTTTGGCGAGGGGGTAAGATGGCAGGTAGACCAGGATAATCACAGAGTGCCGGTCGAGAACAGGCCGACGGTCAGTGGGCAGACCAGCAGCCCGATGGTGGGACGATATTGTTGGGTCGACGGAAGGTCCGTGAATGCGGATGGCAATGAGAGATGGTATTCGGGGGAAAAGGCCTCTACCCTGCAGTGGGCAGCGGTGGGCTGATGATGATGAAGAGAAGCTTTGTGGTGATAAGTGATTAAAACTCCACTTTGTGATTGAGTCAACCAGAACGTCTATTTGCTAAAGACATTTGTTGGACATAAAGAGGCACTACCCCTCAGAGAGCATCAGCGTAGCTCCTACTCGCAAGGAATAGAAATAAATAGAATCCTGTTAATTTGGTATATAATATATTACTATGTATGAGGATCGCGAGTCATTACAAAATACTATTTGGTACAGGTACAATCATCATCATTAGCCATTTGACGCCCACTGCAGGACATAGGCCTCCCTCATGGTTTTACAAACCATGAAGAGTACAATAAAAACACTAAAAGGAAAAGTGGAGTTTTCAGGTATTGTTTTAATGTCCTAAGTCCTGACCTTGAAAATAACAATTTCGTGCAAAATTATGCACACTCGGTCTTAGGAGGATATAAGACAGTTCTAAGAAAAAAAATCGGTAAAAGGTCTGTTTTTTTTTAGTGTAACGTCATTGGTCCGAACCCCGGCTAACACATTCGAGGACAGAGGAAGCTATAGCATCTGATAATAAGAGAAAGAACACATATGGACATCCGCGAATATGTTAAGACACGATACACACGACGGTATTAAAATCAACAATAAATCATGACAAATGCTTCATCAAAACAAATAACAGAAAAAACATCTTTGAGCTTTGAACTATGACGTCACTTGTCAGTTTTTGTCAAACACACTCTGCCAACATCTCGAATCAAATCACCATAAATTTATATTTACCTGCAAGACCGTAGCCAGCTGTATTATAACGTCCCTATGGAATGTGCAGTTCAGTATATCTCCGAAGCCAACTTGCACGGGGTTCAGAGACGCCGTGATGACCGTCGAGAGCGTTCCCTTGACGTCCCTGGGAGACGCTCCGGGCTCCTCCTTCACTTGAACCTCCATTGGTGGCTGAGGGTTCGGGGTGCCAACCATGGGGTTTGGGGTCCCGATGGAGTGGTTGGGGTTCGGCGTCCCTTGGCTTTGTTCTGCTGGTGTGTTGGAGCGTTTGATCTGGGATATGTTGGGCTTGACGTCGCCGTTGCCTGGGTCTGGCATCGGCGACATGGGCACACTGCCGTTTGTTTCTGGGAATGCATAGGTTCTTTTTTATTTGCATTGACAGTTATCCAACTACCAACACCGTTACACTACTGAACAAATCTGCCTTTAAAAAAACCTAAATGTAGTAAAAATTAAGAAAAAAAAAACCGGCGTATCGGGCCCCGCGCAATGTAGGGTTCCTTAGAAAGAGGGTTTTTTAATCTGCTTTACAGATTATAATTATAATTTTCAATGGATTTTGTGCGAAATTTTACTTTTATAAGTTGGTTGCCTATTACTCAATAACTAGTAAAGCCTACTTAGCCGTGATACTTTTCCTTTTAAGTTCAATACACCCACAATATTTTTCAACGACCAATCCAACGATGCCCCACATTATGCGATAAAAAAAATCATCCCCACTTTTGATGGTAGGTACAGTAAAAAAAAAAATCCAACATTTTATTCTTTAACTTTGCGTGATAAATATGTATACACATACCAAATTACAGCTTTCTAGTACCACCGGTCTTTGCGCTAGGCCGCAGACGGACAGACAAACAGACGGACATGGCGAAACTATAAGGCTTCCTTGTCGGACTACGGAGCCCTAAAAAGACAGACAGCGATCAATCCGCAAAGTAGGGCGGAGTCTGGTCCAAAGGAGTAGAACAACAACATTAAGTGAACATAAAAAGTGAGCTCACACGTTCAGCACAATGCTGAGTCAGATGCCCTTCCATTTGTGGCAACTTTGACACACCACAGTATGCACTCTGACGCTCTGACTTTGTCTTGTATTATGTTGTATTAATGTGACTTGTTTTTCCTTTGTACTTGTTTATGTTACTTGTTTTTTCTTGTGATGTGTTAATTTGTCCCAATAAATGTCTTTCTTTCTTTCTAAAAAGGTTGGGCATCATAACTCCCGTTGCAAGAGGACATCAGCTAAAAGACTATACTAACCTAGTTTATCACCACCTATCTCCTTTCACTCCTTATCATACCTCCTACTCTCTCCTGTCTCTTGGGAGTAGAACACGGCCGGCTGGTTGAGCGTGCGCGTCAAACAGCGGGGAACACACGACGGCCGCTTTATTTGGCTCTCGTTTGCTCCCGAGACTCTATCATACCTCTCACTCGCTCCTAAATCTCTTTCTCTAAACATTCATCCAGCTTTCTTCTGTCTCTTGTTAAACACGCCAGCTGGTTGAGCGTGTGCAGCGTGACGTCAAACGGCGTGGAACACATGACGGCTGCTTTATTTGCCTTTAGTCTACCTCTTGTTCGCTCCTGTGATTGTATCACACCTCCCATTCGCTCCTGTAGCTTTCACTTATCATACCTCCCGCTCTCTCGCAGCGTGGCGTCCGACAGCGTGGAACATATGACCGCCATTTACCTTATTTATTTTATTTTACTTTATTAGGAACAACAACAGCGTAATCTGATTATAATTACTTATTAACTAATTACTAAAAATAAGGCCAATAACAGTTGTCCACAGCTTACCAATTAATTTATAAGCGGATTTATATGGAAAGCTCGCTGGAAAATGCTTCAAAGAACGGTTGATAGCCAAATATTGAATGCATGGCAGAATACATCAAGAGTAGTTAAGTATTAGGGGTTAAAGTATGAAATTGCCGATTTGTACTGAAAATCTAAATTGTTTATTTTTTAAATTTTTAGCAAATTTATTTAATCAAAATAGTTGCCATTATTATCTATACATTGCTGCCATCTAACGGGAAGGTCATTAATGCCTTTGCGATAGAACTCCGACGATCTAGACTGCACAAACTGTGTGAAAGCATTTTGTACTGCCTCCTGGGAAGAAAACTTCTTGTCACGTAGATAATTGTCCAAATCACGAAAAAAATGGTAGTCCGTTGGAGCAAGGTCTGGTGAATACGGAGGATGACGAATGGTTTCTAACTGCAGTTCCTGAAGGGTCAAAATGGTTTCTTGTGCTGTGTGAGGTCTCGCGTTGTCGTGGAGCAATAATGGTGAAGATCGATTCATGAGTCGGGGCTGTTTTACTGCTAGTTTTGTCAACATGGTTCGGAGTTCGGCACAATAGACATCTGCCGTTATTGCTAGACCAGATCGGAGAAAACTATAGTGAATAACACCATGCTGAGACCACCAAACAGTTACCATTACCTTTTTATTGGTAAGTTTTGCTTTAGGACACTGTTGTGGCATTTGACCTGGGGTCTGCCATTGCATTTTTCTTTTCCGGTTATCATAAAGAATCCACTTTTCATCACATGTTACAATTCGATCCAATATTCCTTCATTTCTGTAACGGTTCAACAAGGCAACACAAGTTTCAACACGCGTTTCTTTCTGCAGATCAGTCAAATCATGAGGCACCCATTTTTCGTATTTTTTTATTTTATTGATTTGACGCAAGTGAGTCAATATTGTGGGTAAGGTAACGTTAAACCATGCCGCTAATTCCTGGGTAGTTTGACTAGGGTCGGCTTCCACTATCTCTCTTAATTCATCGTTATTCACCTGTGTGGGCGGTCTTCCTCGTGGCTCATTCTTTAAGTCGAAATTTCCATCACGAAAGCGTTTAAACCAAAATCGCACGGTGCGTTCATTAGTAGACCCCTCTCCAAACGCAGCATTGATATTGCGGGCTGTTTCTGCCGCGTTAGTTCCGCGTCGGAACTCGTATTCAAAAATCCATCTATTAGTATCCATCTTTCTTGTCTAAATTGAATAACAAAAACAATTGAAAGTCGATATTCAAATGTTATAAAAAAAAGAACATCATAGAAACCATTTGAAAAAAGTTTCATTCGAAAACCTCAAACCATGAAGATTCTATGTCAATTCAAATAACCTATTGCAATAAAACGGCAATTTCATACTTTAACCCCTATTACTTAATTTTAAGTTAGGTAATAAACATGAAAGATGTATCAAACATCTAAAACAAAAAATAAACAAGAGGGCAAATGAGCATGCAAGTTTTTGTTTGGAGTCATGAGTGAGTAGTGAAGTGTGTGTGAGTGAGGGTGTGTGTTTATGTGTGAATGAATGTACGTGTAATGGAGATTGTGTGTATGGATACTTCATAAAGTTACATTATGTGGTAACTGGTTTGTCCAAGATTATCTTTTTGACCGCTTGTTTAAAAGAATTCTTAGATTGAGAGATGCGATGCATGCGATGGCCCGATCAAGTTAAGTCCAGTGTGGACAGGTCGCTAGAATTGCATCTAACCGAGAGGCACGCAACATCAGTCCACAGTAAAGTCTCTTCATGAGGACCACGACCGTTCTGTCAAAAGCTTGGTCGGCAATAAGATCTCTCGCTGACTCATGTGACTCTTATCATACCTCCCACTCGCTCCTGCATTTCTCTCTTATCTTACTTCCCGGTCTCTCCTGCGTCTTGTTGAACACGACTTGCTGGTTGAGCGTGCGCAGCGTGCCGTCAGACAGCGTGAAACACTAGATGGGCATTTTCTTTGGCTTAGCCTACCTCTCATTCGCTCCTGTATATATTTATATATCTCTTATCTTACCACCCGGTCTCTCCTGCGTCTCGTTGAATACGCTGGTTGACAGCGTGCAGCACATGACGGCCGCTTTTAGTGCTCCTTTGTGAACAAGCAACCCTTATGGTTTTGCTATGTCCGTCCGTCTGTCTGTCTGTTCGCGGCCTAGCTCAGAGACAATTAGTAAGTGTACCTCACGTACAGTAAATTAGGGATGCAATTTTTTTTTCTTGCCTACACCATAGAATGAGGTATCTTTGCAAGTGGCAGTCCCTGGTCTCTGCCTACCCCTTTGGGAGGTTTGAATTTATGTATGTATGTATATGTAAAAATATTGTGGGTGTAGGAAAAACATATTTTATCGATTTAGGGTTCCGTCTCAATTTTGCTCAATGTTTTGTCCGAGCAGGGCGTCCCCCTCCCTTCTCCCGGCTAAAGGTTGATTGTAGAAACGTGAAAAAAAATGAGTGCAGCAGCACACATAATGAACTTAAAATGAAAACTATCACAGCTAAGTATAGAGAAGAGCGGGTGATCGTGCTCTTCCACTATAAAGGGAAATTTCCCGCCAGGCAGATCGTATGCCTGGGGACGGCCGGTCCGACTAACGTTCGTCGGACGTTATATTTATGGTATGTCATGTGAAACATTTTGCTTGCGCGATGCAGGAATGTTGGAGTTTATAGTGCGCGTGCAGAGTTGACATGTGCTCGCCACAAGTAGGCTTTATAAGTTAACGTGTAATAGGCAACCAACTTATAAAAGGAAAACTTCGTACAAATTCCATTCAAAATTACCTACATTGATGATGTAGTTAGTTCTGTAAAGCAGATAAAAACAGCTTTTTCTGCGGAACCCTACACTACGTGTGGCCCGACACGCACTTTTTTTTTGCTTAGCCTACTCGGTCTCGGTCGCTCCTGTGTATCTGCTCCTATATCTTACCCCCTGGTCTCTCCTGGGTCTTGTTGAACACGACCGGCTGGTTGAGCGTGCGCAGTGTGGCGTCAGACAGCGTGGAACATATAACGGCCGCTTTCTTAGCGCAGGTGGTCGCGAGGCGGCGCGAAAGACTCTCGCAGTGGACGAACTCGCACATGTGGTGAAGAGTCAAAGGGAGGAAGAGCCTGGAAAGAGGGATTTGGGTTTAGATATGTGAGAAATGTAAAAAAAAAAGGTTTTCTTGTGCTCAACCTCAGCTGAATAGACTTTTGTTTGATATCTGAGCTCAATCTCCTATCTGAAGTGCCTCTTCATCATTGGCAGATCAATCCAGCGAGTTGGCCGTTTCACCGCTTATTGGGTCTTAGGCAGATGTGACCAGTCCACTGCCACTTCAGCTTGCTAATAGAAGGTACCTTTAATACCCAATGAGACTGCAAGCATAGTTCATTTCATAGGGAGGATGCTGGGCCAGCCCGCGGAAGTAGTTCCATAGCTTCAATCTCTACTGCGATTGGGTTTACGGCTGGCTACTGTAACGATTTCTCTTTATAGAAGTTGGCTGGCAGAGCCTTCTAGTCTTATTTCGAATATTTTGAAGGGAATCGTTACGTTTTGTTTTAAAAGTGAGTCGATCCCCAGCTAGGCTAGTGAATCGATGAAAAAGAGTATAATAAAAAACTAATAATTGCTCCTTAAATCTGTATTTCAATAAGTAGAGCATTACAGTACTCTACAATATAAAAGCAAGTACCGTAGCATAATCGACTTTATAAACATCATACCATAGCAATCAATAAGCTCCACAACTTCAGTTTTGACTGCCATTAACAACAGGCCACTTGTCTAGCCAGCAGCATTAGTTTGTTTGTTTGTTACGCATTATTGCACTAAAATTGAAAACTTAAATAACAGGTAAGTGTAGATGTACAAACGCGGACTTATTTGAAAAGAAATTTGCTCAGCTTCAACTATACTCCACTTTTCTGTTGCCCCTTACCTCAGGTCATCGGCACCCCTTTTGTGGAGTATCTCGATGATCCAGCAGCCCCTCATCTAGCAGGTACTTGGCCAGCCTGCAGCGGTACTTTGTCAGCTTCAATTTCGATTGACTTAACAGTTCAATTTAGTTGAATTTAATTAATATAAGCGTAAGTGTGGCCGCATAATCGACTTTAAAAACAGCTTACATAAGTTCCACAACTTCAGTCTTTGATTGTTTGTCACAAAACCATAAAATAAAAAAAAAGAAAGAAATAATGGCCACAAAGAACCCTACCTCAGCATCCCGTCATCTGCGCCCCTTTTGTCGAGCAATTCGATGATCCATGTGAGGAAGTCGTGACGGTCTAGCAGACCCTCGTCTAGCAGATACTTGGCCAGCCGGCAGCAGTAGCTCCACAGCTTCAGCGCTTGCCGCCAGTCGCTGGCGCTGTCGCCGTGGCCAGGGGTAGATCCGCCGAGGGCTGCAGAAATAAGAAGAATAATTTACACTGATAATATTCAGAGGTAACGTTTGTAGGTTTTTTTTTTAGTAATACTTCAGCTTTCCATAGACTCTGGGTCCATGCGTTTTGTTGTTCCGTTTTTAATATAAAGTTCCTGGATATCTTACTCCATTTCCATATCCACTTAGGTTAAATGTAATATACAATTTGTGTATACAGGTGTATGACACACGCACTTATGCTTAAAATACTTAAGTACTAATTATACATGATTTTTTTAACTGTTTGTAGGTTTAGTTGGGATCTGGGCAGTAATCTGCACTAAATGAGTTTTCCGTGTGGCGCCGGATTAAGAATAGCGTCACTCAATTTCCTTCTGTGGATGTCTTAGAAGGCGACCAAGGAAATTAATTACCAGGAGACGGGCAGCAGCATCTTCCTGAGATTCCAAAGGCATACTGCGATCGCCAACCCGCATGCCGAGCGTGGCGATTATGGCAAAACCCCTCATGGTTATGAAATCCACGAAGGAGGCCTATGTCCTGCACTGGGCGTCAAATGGCTCATGATGATGAATGAGTTTTCAACCTCATCAGGTGGATCTGTCATTATGTTTTTTGTGGGTATATTAATTGGTCCTACCTGTTATAGATTCAACAGACTCATCTAAGCTTTTTAGCAAACACGTTTTTATTTTTCTTTCTTTATTGATACTGGTGTACATGCAATAAAGAATATTCTACTTATCTATCTATTTATTTACTGACTTTTTTTCTAACAATATGGCACCTGGCGTCCGCCGTTTAATTTTTCCAGTGACGCCATATAGCCGTGTGCACAGGCTATATCGCGTTGTCGATACCTTTACCAAGCCTTTTGTCCACTGGGTGGCCATAAAGATTTATACATACGCGCGAAAAACATAAGCTCTCTGCTTCTGCAGTCAGATAAAAATTCGTAACTGGCCAGGATTAAAAAGAGGCCACCGAACTTTTTTTCAACTTACTGCTAGTGTTGCCAGGCGAATGCATAGAAGGTGGTATATTCGAGTTGGGAGTGGAGCCTCCGGGAGGGTTTCCCGAAGAGTTGTGGCTCGGTGTGCCCTGTCCAGACTGTGAAGGCGGCGTCTTCTCAGGCAGATTGCCAGTCGACGCACTCTGATAGTACTCGGCTAGTTTAGGGATTTGGTCTTTTAGAAACTTTATCAGGGTTGTGGTCCATTCTGAAAGCAATAGAAATGAACCATAATTGGATAAAGTCAAATAAAGTCTTCTTTAACATTTATTTGTCAGATTTGGACAAATAAATGTTAAAGAAGAAAAAGGTTATAAATTGTTCAGAAGGTAATGAAAACTTGACATATATATTTACTAACATAGTAATGAATCAAACTATGCTGTGTAAGATTACTTGAGATTTTGTAGACCACTTTCATCAGAGGTTTTAAGCAAACCAACCCCCATGTTCCAACTTCGCGTGATTCATGTTCGAACCTCGCATGACTACCCCTAATAGCAACAGAAGCAATTATTATTGACTCTAACTACAGTATAACTTAGGGCATAGACACCTACTTCAGCTACATTTCTAGAGAAACATCATCACACTAGAATTAGCATCCCTAGGAAAAAACTTGGTTTGATTTATGGGATCAACTTAGGCCATTTTATCCGCCTATATGGGTAACTAACCTGTGGTAGGATCTGGAAGTTGCCTTTTCTTAATCTTGGCCTCGGAGACAGCAACAGTGTATGCGGAGCTCAGCTTAATGAACCAAGCAGCGCGCGGCATGGCCACCTGGTACTCTGTCAGTGTGATGAAGATCTCCTCCTTCTTGTTGAAGTTGGGGGCTTTTTTTACTAACTGCGAGAGCGGTTTGCTGCCTGTGAAATAGAAAAAGTTTGATCACTAGTTCACCACGTATATCCTAGTAACCTGGGTTAGGCAATACTTATTTTATGGTAGCCTAATCATAACTCACAGATGTCAGAACAAAAACTTCTATTATGTCAAAACTCCATGCAAAGAAGTATGATGATTATTAGACTAAATGAAAAACAATTACTAATGAATGTTGAGGAAGCGAAAGTGATCTGTCAGGATTGTGGCAAATGGCAGTCCCTGGTCTCTGCCTACCCCTCTGGGATACGGGCGCGAGTTTCTGTATGTATGTGTTTGAAAAACAAAGGATCAGAGATATAGCAGAAACAACCAAGATTGCTCACATCATCCAAAGTAAGACAGTTAAAGTAGAGGTGGAAGGACACATACTGAGAGATATAACAGACAAATGGACCAAAAGGGTAATAGATTAAAGCCTAAGAGACGGGAAGACGAGGAGAGGAAGCCCACAAAAATGATGGATAGATGATCTGCCACAGAACTTTAGAAGAGTAGCATTGGATAGGATAGCATTGCCAATATGGGAGGACATGTTGAGAGATAACTTGACGAGTTTCAGTGCTAGTGTCATGTGATGTAAAATATGAACACTAAAAATAATATAAGATAAGATAAGAATATTCTTTAGTGCACACAAGAAACAAGAGATATAAAATATGAAAGTTACAATGAAAAAGTACAATGGGCGGCCTTATTACTAAAAGCAATTTCTTCCAGATAACCTTGTGACGGAAAAGTTACCGAAGCAGAAAGAGAGATGGTGCAAATACGAATAATACGTACTTAAACTTAATAATAAACTTACATAAATAATAGTTTAAAGTAAAAATTTGTAATTTCTCTGTCTAGAAATAGAGGCTTATATGGTTAGACCCAGCAAACATTGTTTTGCCATATTAATTACCCTACGACTTTTTCTTAGACCTACCAAATTGTTTAAGCCATTTTGGAGAAGTTCGATAACAAACACTGTGACACAAGATTTTTGGGGTTCCGTACCTAAAGGGTAAGGGTACCCTATTACTAAGACTCCGCTGTCCGTCCGTCCGTCACCAGGCTGTATATCATGAACTGTCATAGTATACAGTTAAAATTTTCACAGATGATGTATTCCTGTTGCCGCTATGACAACAAATACTAAAACAGAATAGATATTATATTTAAATAAATATTTACGCCTTTCGATCGCCAGTCCGACTCGCACTTTGCAAATATTTTTTTATTATTTAGATTTATTTCAAAGTGTAAAACATGTTAAGTTCTATTACTGAAAATAAACAATTTATTACTGTTATTATGTGTGGGCATGTGTAACAATTTGTTAAGGTGTAGTGACACAAATAACAAAATATTTTTTTACCAGCTAAATCCTTGAACCACGCGTCAATCTGTGCCTTAGTGCGGGCTGTGGCCGGCCAAAAATTGTCTTTGGGGTTGACCTGCGGCCTCTTCCTGCCACAGTCTGGCAAGGTGTTCAGCTCTTCCTTCTTGGACAGGATCCCCGAGAAGAACTGACCTATCTGCAAGTGTAAGGTTTTGTTTAGTTTTTAATCAAGTTATTGCTATAAGCAATAAGGCTGCCAATAGTACTGTATTTTTGTAAATATTTTGTTTGTGTTTTTCCTGGTACAATAAAGAATATTCTTATCTATCTTATCTTATAAAATGATCAGACTTCTATTTTCTGATTTATTAAATAAGAATATGAGGTGAAGTGATATTTAAGTCAAACTTTAACCAGTTTATTGACAAACCTACATCTGAGATGAACAATACTTTGGACACATTACAAATAAAAGCTTTGATCAAAATAAAACTACTCTCAACTGCAGAAATTCTCAAACCAGGAACTGGGTCAGCCTGCATTACTTATTAGTTAGGGAGCTGGCGAGCAAAATTTCGATATGATCAGCGCACTAGGCAAGCATTATTAATAGTGATATTTATGCCCTAAGAAACATTAAGGACCTTGTTTGTCACCATGGTGGCGATGCGTTGTAAAGTTACAGCGTTTCAAAAATGTTTAAAAAAAAGGTGTGCTATAATATGCGCACAGGTCTGCCTCTGGGGCTGAAGATCATAGTAACCTTGGAAACACAAAGAATTGAAAAAGCAGACATCCATCCCAATAACTTTTGTAGTAATCAATTTTTTAATTTATTTTTATGATTTAAAAAACTGTATATGAAGTGCGCACTTGGCAGATTTGGACTGTTCGATCAATAACAATGAGAAGAACCACGGAAAAATAGTCTGCCTACATGTTACCTCTGTGTTGTCTTTTGACAGTGTTTAAAAAATGTAAAAAAAAAAAGTGTGCTATATTATGCGGACACATCTGCTTGTTCGACTGATGTTTGAATTCCTTATGAACACCAAGAAAATCGATGAGGCAGACTCTCAAGCCTCAGATATTCCAAAGGCAGACTATTTGATTTTTGAAACAACTGCCCCGGTTCTATAGCGACATCATAGAAGAACCCGAAGATCAATCTGGTAAAACATTTTTTCGTTCAAATATATGATGTAGATTCGCGCTATTAAAATGTGAACACGTTGTGTATTTTTCAGACGAGGAGGGAGACATGGATGAGAGCGCCGAAATGGATAATTGGCAAGGTTCCTCTGATACCAGCGATGACGACGCTTGCTGAATAATATCTTTTTTTTTTTTATTTTCATTGCAAATAAAAAATAAATAAATGGAGTCTTGGTTCAAAATCTACGTATTTTACATAAATAAAACGTGATTAAAAAAAGTTAAAGACTGTTCCTATCCTGATCCTAATCCTATTCAGATTACATTCAAGCATGCAATTTAAAAAATTTACTTTCTAATAAAAGTTCCAAGGGCATTTCGTTTCTGATTGGCATTCAGAAAAAATATGATGTACAGCTAAAAATCAGTGAGCAAAGTGTCTGCCACATTTTTTTTCGAATCCACAGAGTCATAGTGAATCGAATGGGCGCACTAAAAACTGCGTGCAAATAATTTAATAGAGATTTTTTTTTTATATTTTTACAACTCCGTTCCACGATAATGCAGAGTCTAAGAGATAATTGATTGCAATAAAATTTGGGTATGTCTAGAATTAAGATAAAACAAGCAAAGGGGAAAATACATCACACAGAATCCTATTTGAATTAAGTCACAGGGAATTCCTTATGTACATACATATACCAAAAGTATTCACAGCTGCAAACAGATTGCCCAATCTGTATACTTCAGGATTAAAAACTTTAGAGACAGAACTACTCTTAAAGCTTTTGCTGAGAAATTTCTTATGTCAATAGCCCCAAGCCTGACGGTCAAACCTCCATAAGAATTATAAATAAAGAGCTGTGCTTGACCTGATTTTTGTTTACATAACTGTGCACTTAGCAGCAGGTATAACATTTTAGGTAAGTTCATGTGCTACATACTTTGCTAGCGGAGTAGTTGATGTGTCTAGCCGTGCCGAACTCATCGCTGGACGGAGCTGTAGTGGAGAAACCATGTTTCACGTTGGTTGATGTAAGCTCGTCTTCTTTTTGCCGGGACTCTTGAGGGTACACGTCTGGGGGCCCAAGCCGCGGCCTTTTTAGTGGCCGCTTCTCGTACATGATCCCCATCGTGCCGTCCTCGGCGGTTAGTAGATCTGCGCATTTCGCATTAAGCTTAATGTTATTGAAATGTAAACGTTTGCAGAAAACCAATTCGAATCACGAGTTGACATTGCTACGCTTACCTTTCATTGAGACGGATTATACATCAACATAGTAAACTAATTATAATTAATCCTAAAATAGGGAAATACTAAGAAATAATCCGCGAAACACGGAAAACTAAAATAATAAAACGTAGAATATCAAATCACAAAAAAGTGACGTTTGGCCATTTTACCACAGATTTTACGGTACGCTGGGTGACCACTTTTTTGTTTGAAATCTACTTAAAGTATCTATACAATCTACCAAATTTTAGACTGACCAGCGAAAGCTGTCCAGTGTCCACGGCTCTTTGAAAACTTTTAAATGGCAACACTTTTCCTGTCAGAGTTGTACTTCATAGTTTTATGAAAACGTGTTGAAACTCTTATATTATTTTGAAAATATTAATAACGTTACTTTAATTCATCCGCCTTTCTACCAACCTCAACAAAACATGAGTAAACTGCGCTTTGGCTGTATTGCTCGACACTGCGCTTTGTAACACAGGGTTACTGGTAATTATGACGCATTGAATTTATAATATATTTTTATCATTTATATATTAGTTAAGTCCAGTTTCTTATTTTAATTAGTTTTCTTTTTGTTGTGTTATGAATAAAGTTATCTATATATTAAAAAAATATTGAATTTCCATTTAAATTCAATGTAATTAGTTATCGATAAAAACTGACGTGATTATACTCATGAATACAAACAACTTTCAGTATGAAAAATGAGGTGAAAACCTAATTTTTTTTTAGATTTTATTTATACCCATGTTTTGTACTTAATAAAAGTTGTTTGTGTTTTACGTTATGTTATTTTTTTTCGGTTACACAAGTCACGGTTAGCGCTGTGCTGCTTAAACACATCTCATAAAAACCATGTACCTAGGCTGATTATTATACCTAACAAAAAAAAACTAAAAGTATCAACTTCGTTAATTCGGTGTATAGTCAATGTGGCCACATGTAGATTTTTTAAATTTGCCGCCGTTTTCTTGGGACGTCTTTCGCTAGCCAGACCCTGTCATGGCTGGACAAGTGGCGCATGGTGGTCAACGTGGGAAAGCTATGAATAAAAACCGGCCAAGTGCAAGTCGGACTCGCACACGAAGGGTTCCGTACCATTATCTATACAACATCGAGACAAGATAGATTAGGAGCATTGAGAACAGCGCTATATATAGAAACCAACAAGAAGCGTTTAACATTGACATTTAACGACATGACGTCGGCGCTGTGAAGGTTACATAGATGGCCGTTAGATGGCGAGCGCTGTCTTTAGACCACGTTTGTTGTATGGGAGCCCCACTTTAATATTTATTTTATTCTGTTTTTAGTCATCAGCAGCCATTTGACGCCCACTGCAAGACATAGGCCTCCCTCATGGTTTTCCTAACCATGAAGAGTTTTGCCATAGTCGCCACGCTTGGCAGGCGGGTTGGCGATAGCAGTATGCGGTTGGAATCTCAGGAAGACGCTGCTGCCCGTCTCCTGGTAATTTATTTCCTTAGTCGCCTTCTACAACATCTAGGGAAGGAAATGGAGTGACGCTTTTCTTAATTCGGCGCCACACGGAACACACACTGTTTTTAGTATTTGTTGTTATAGCGGCAAAAGAAATACATCATCTGTGAAAATTTCAACTGTCTAGTTATCACGGTTCATGAGATACAGCCTTGTGATAGACAGCGAGACAGACAGATAGACAGACAGATGGACAGTGGAGTCTTAGTAATACCCTTACCCCTTAGGGTTTGGAACCCTAAAATACCATCGAAGTATTTCTTCCTACAAAATTCACACTTAAAATCGGCCCAGTCCTCTCGATTAGTCTTTACCAATGAAATGCGAGCAAGATGTGCTGTAGTGTAGAGTAAATCCCTGTGTGATTGGTTTATTCTGAGCGCCATGCGTGATGTGAACGTTGATTGGGCGATAGTAAGTGGCTGTAACTGATGGGTGGTTTTATACATAAAAAGTCTAACCAATGACGACCTCGTGGCGCAGCGGTAGTGCATCTGCATACCATGGAGAGGTCCCGGGTTCGAATCCCGGCTGGGGACAAAAAAAACCCCAGGTCTTGGATGTTTACATGTTTGTGATGTGGTTGTTTCTGGTTCCCACGACACAGGGTATCCTAGTATTGGTCCAGAAGCAATGTATGTGCCTGTATGTAAATGTTTAATGTTTAATGACTTCATTGATCTATAACCCGTCTAAATATCTGGGTGCCTCGCAAGATGGTGGTCCGACGGAGGCAGGTGTATAGATATTTTACCGGGTAAAATTGAACTCGCTCCGAGTGGTAACACATTGACAAGCCCCGCCCGCCATCCCACAATTGAACGTGCGGTCATTTTTAGCGCTAAAAAAGGGCTAGCGTAAGTCATCTATGTTTTTAACTATCTCTAGGGAAAGACCGCAGCCATCCTCACCAGCCACCACAGAGCCACGTCCGCGTGCCTGCAGCTACATGGGCATGGACATCTCGTGGAGTTCCTCGGTGAAGTACCCGGGGTGCATCATCGGCAGTAAGCTACGCATGGGGGCGCAGATCAACCACGTCATCCGCCAAGCCCGGACGGCGAAGACACTACTGCGTCCCGTGCTAGACTTCAGACTAAAGCCCCGGACCAAGCTCGGGATATACAGGACGTACGTGCACTCACGTCTCACCTATGCCGGGCCGGCATGGTACGTCTTGTACACCACGACCCACCACAAGAAGCTGCAGGCGTAGAAAAACATTGCCCGGACCATACTGGGGGCCGGGCGTTACGTCCACAATGACGTGATTGTCCGGGACTTAGTGGGGAAGAGTGTGTAGGAGTTCGTGGTCCGTCTGTCGCGCCGTATGTTTCACTGTGCTGACATGGGCTGCACCGGTACCTCCACCTCCTCACTCCGCTTGTAGCTGCAAACGACCGCGACTGACTGATTAAGACCTGTCTGAAATTGGGGCTAATAAACTTAACTAATAATTTTGACTGTAACGGATGGACTGCTTTTCAGCAATAAAAGCATTAGATGAGGTTTTCATGTGACAGGTAGACGTCGGTATGGCGATGAATATGGCACAATAAAATATAGAAAATTAAGTAGCTGGAAAAAACTGAAAAAAATATGGCCGCGGTGGGGGTAGCAGATTTCTCCTTTTTTTAATCCATAATACGCATGTGCAAAGGTCCTGCTGAACCGACGCGCGTGAGGTCAGGCTTTATTTAGCTCAAAACAATTCGCCAACAGATGGCGTTACACGTATGAAAGATTTAACCTAACTAGTAAAAATACTAATTACACAAAACAACACTTTATCGTCTACAATAACTAAAACCAAAAAAAGCCAAGTGCGAGTCGGACTCGCGCTCAAAGGGTTTCATACCATTACCTATACAACATTTGAACATTTCAAGTGTCTACCTGTTGCCGTTATTAATATCGAGCAAAAAACGATAAAAAAATCACATTTGTTGTATGAGAGCCCCACTTAAATATTTATTTTATTTTATTTTTAGTATCTGTTATTATAGCGGCAACAGAAATACATCATCTGAGAAAATTTCAAATGTGTAGCTATCACGGTTCATAAGATATCTATTACCCTTTGGGTTAGGGACCCTAGTAATAGGGAATAGTTAATAGGGACCCCTTAGTAATAGGGTCCCTTACCTTTTGGTACCAATTTTGTAGTACCACGCATTTCAATTCAATTCAATTCAATTCAAATATTTTTATTCATTGTAAAAACAGAATGTTTACTTAATGAACGTCAAAGTTGTTAGTTTCACAATTAATGGATTATGTGGAGAAGAAGCTAACAAAGAAACTCCACATTTATTCTTTTCAAAACACGTTTTAACTTAATTAACAGAGTTTTCAACTTAAAATATTAGTCATGAATGTGTTGAACACTAGTCACAATCGTCCTTTAAATAATATTAATCTACTGTTTAATGCCAAACATCTTTGTCTTCTAAATAATCCTTGATGTTATAGTAAGCCTTTTTGCACAGAATGTGCTTAACACATTTTTTAAATCGCGTTGGAGGTAACTCTAATATATCTTGAGGAATTTTGTTGTAGAACCTTATACAGTGCCCCATAAAGGATGTGTTAACTTTTGCAAGTCTAAATAGTGGAAATGACAATTTATGTTTATTTCTAGTATTAACATTATGGTGGCCACCAACATTTTCGAAGTCTTTGATATTTTTTCTAACGTACATAATATTTTCATAAATGTATTGACATGCAACTGTTAAGATGTTGGTTTCTTTGAAGAAATCTCTTAGCGAATCCCTACTACCTAACTTGTAAATAAATCGGATGGCTCTCTTCTGCAAGATGAAGATAGTCTCAATGTCTGCTGCCCGGCCCCATAGTAGTATACCGTAGGACATAATACTATGGAAGTAACTAAAATAAACAAGCCTAGCAGTTGCAACGTCAGTGAGTTCCCTAATTCTTTTCACTGCATATGCTGCAGAGCTAAGTCTGTGTGCTAATTTTACAATATGTGGACCCCATTGTAGTTTTGGATCGATGGTGATGCCCAGAAATACAGTATCATCTACAAATTCTAGTTTTTCATGTCCAATTACTATGTTATTCTCAACTACTCGTACGTTAGGTAAGGAAAACTTTATACATTTCGTCTTTTTAGAATTTAGCAGCAGATTATTTGCTGTGAACCAATCTAGTACTTGCGAGAGAGCATTATTTGCATCGTCAAGATTATTTTCTTGTCTCCTTATTTTAAAAATAAGTGACGTGTCATCAGCAAATAACACTATCTCAGACATTTTTTGTACCATAAACGGTAAATCATTTATATAGACTAGGAAAAGGAGCGGCCCTAAGATAGATCCCTGCGGGACTCCTATTTTTACAAGTGAACCCGAGGATTTAATACGATTTACGTCTGCTTTTTGGACCCTTCCTTCTAAATACGATCTTAAAAGATCTAAACCTGCACCCTTTATTCCGTAGTGTTTTAACTTTAGCAGTAGCGTTTCGTGGTCTACACAATCAAATGCTTTTGATAAATCACAAAATATGCCTACTGCATCCTTGCGATCCTCCCACGCGCTGAAAATATGTTTAAGTAACATAACTCCGGCGTCTGTTGTATTCCGCCCTTTAGTAAAACCAAATTGCTGGCTATGAAAGAGTTGGTAATTATTGAAATGCGTAAGTAATTGATCTAAGATGATCTTCTCAAATATTTTACTCAATACTGGTAGTACTGAGACGGGCCTAAAATTGGTTGGATCGTGTTTATCACCGCTCTTAAATAAGGGTACTAGTCTACTATATTTCATGAGGTCCGGAAATACTCCCTCATCTACACATTTATTGAAAATTTTTGCTAACGGTAAAGCTAGGACATCGATCACTGAACTAACAATTTTTACTGACATACCCCACAAGTCCTCCGTTTTTTTAAGATTCAATAATTTAAATTTTTTGAGAACGTTATGGGGCTCAATGTAATTAAATGAGAAATCGTGTTCGCACGAGGAGACATGGTCTTTTAGTAATGTTGCTGCACGATCAGGTGACGAGTCTAACGGAGCTGTAGTCACGATTGGAACATTAGTGAAGAACTGTTCAAATGCTGCAGCGATATCTTCATTTGTCGTTATTATTTTGTCATCAATCTTAAGCGAAATATCTCGGTCTCCCAATTTTGTTTTACCCGTTTCTCTATTTATTATTGTCCAAATTGTTTTAATTTTATTCGGTGACTGTAAGATTTTATTCTTTATATGATCGCATTTAGCCTTATGGCAGACGGCCTTAAATAATTTGGAATATTTTTTGACGTGCTGTATGAATTTGGTGTCATATGTATAAGTCTTTTTGTCATACAGTTCATAAAGTGTGTCTCTACTTTTCCGGATACCCGAGGTTGCCCATTCACTAAATCCTAATTTATTCTCATTATTTGTTAGCTGCCGCAATTTAAAATTTTTTTCAAAACTACCCGACACGACTTTGAAAAAGTCTACATAATGAGCATTAGCATTTTGGTAATTTTCTTGAGTTTTTATGCTACTTTCAAGGTCTACTTTAAATGACTCTAATTTTTTACTTGTTACGGGCCGGCAGAGGATAACCTGTTCTGCGTTTTTTCTATCTATTTCAAAATGAACAATTTGACCACTGTGGTCTGACTTCAAACAATTTACTGTAGAATTATCTGAAAAGTCGCAGTCGCAGTAAACATTATCTATGCAGGTGGCCGTAGTTTCGGTTATTCTAGAAGGCTCCAAGAAAATATTTACTAAATTAAACGACTTGAAAATTATTGTCAATTTGGTATTTAAAGCCGAGTCTACCAATAAGTCGATATTGAAGTCACCACAGACTATGACTTTCTTATTACTGCTGGAGGCTACCTTCAAAACATCCTCTAATATTGATTCAAATGAACTATAATCGCTGGTAGGGGGCCTGTATATGGCTACTACAATGTGTCTAGACAGTTCAACACATGATATTTCAATTACTTTTTCAACAGAAAGTCTGCAAATGTCTTTCCGTTCTTTAAATTTCAAACAATTTTTTGCTAGTATCAAGGATCCCCCGTGCCTTGCAGACTTTCTATTGAAGCAACTGGCTATTTGATAGTTATTCACAGAAAAATTCATTTGTGTTTCTGGTAGCCAGTGCTCTGTGACGCAAAGTATGTCCACTCTATATTGTTCTAAGAACAACTCTAATTCTAATAACTTTCCAGAAAAGCCACCCTGTATATTCTGATTAGCTAAAATTAATTTATTTAAGGGGGGCTTTTCTTTTGTCTGCGCTGACAGTTTAAATCAGCGGTCAAGTTTAACCTACTTAAACTAGGTTTTTTCACAACCTCAGAGTACAGAGGTTGGGAAGTATCAATTTTCTTACATTTTGTATAGCCTAGAGGTCCCTGTGCTATTGTCTTAACAATAAGGGGGTCATATACATTGAATGCCAATAATTTGGCAATATGTCGCTTAGAAGAGAGGGGCAGATACAATGTGTCCCTAGTTAATATAAAATTTCGAATAAATTTATTCGTATCGAAAAAAAGTACTTGGTCTCGATGACCGAAGGTCATATTATATAATAGCCGGTTTAATTTATCTATCCGGTCATTTTGTGCCTCTGAGAGAGTTTTTGAATAGGGAAAAGCACAGATGATAATTTTTCTTACTTGCAAAGCTACTATGGACTCATAATAATTTATTAAGTCACTTTCTTGAATCCCTGTGCTGTTCCCCATTAATAATACAATAGTTGTATTTCTATCATATTGTTTGCTGAGCAAAAGGTTGACTATTTGAATATAAGAGGCATTTGGCATACATACATTCTCTACATGCTGTCTTAAGCTGTACTGTAGCTTGGTACCTAAACCTACACCTATTTTGTCAGAGAAAATTAAGGTTTTAAAGGGAGTGTCTTGAACTGAGCTGCGGGTGGGCCCCGACTGCAGCCGACCATGCATTTTGCTGGCACTGGTTGATGTAGGTACTAGAAAATTGATTTCAGTATTTTGTAGTAAAATTTATTGCCGTCCTGTTTTAACTGTTTTCGTCATAACTTAGGTTAGCTGGTAGATAATGCTAAGTAGCATTAAGCTCGCCTATATGCAAAACTGTGGCTTTAAATGCAATAAAGAATTTTAATAATAATAAATAAAACTTTAAATAAATTAATAGCTAAATTCACTTGTTTAATCTAAAATTAGGCCCAGTTTCTGAACTGAGAATTTCGCTAAGTAAATAGTTAACTGTGGTGCTGTCTTCAAATTTCTCAGAAAAGAGCATGACAGGACGTTACTTAAGTAATTGCTTAGCTATTAATAATAACAAAATAACTGAAACTTGGGAGGCTTACTATAGTCTGCACAGATCTTTTTGGCGGTAACGTGAACATAGTCACAGATCGTTTGCACATCACTTGCTGTCTTTACAGTATATATGTGTGAGTAATCGACGTAGTGTGATCCGTAGTGAATTACTATTAGGCAATTACTAAAGTAGTCAACTACTCACACATATACTGTAAAGACAGTAAGCGATACCTATGCAAAGGATCTGTGACTATGTTCCCGTTCCCGCCAAAAAGATCATGAACGTTCTAATCAAATTGCTAGAATTATCTGTAATTAAAAAGAAACTTCATTGAGAAAAAAATAAAAAACGAAACAAAAAATTGTCTGAGGGTGGGACTCTCTCAGATAATTTTTTGTTTTGTTTTTTATTTTTTTATCATACATATTTTTTTAAGGAACGCATAATCTACTGAAATCTACTAGACGTTTTCGCACAACCAAGTCTCAAACTCTTTGCTCCAAATCTACTAAAAAAGTAGAAATATTCTTAAAGTGGTCACATTGTCGATACGATCAAAAACTGGACAAAATAAAAAAAAAATGGACAAATGAAACCTATTGAAACTGATAAAACTCTGAACTTTACAGAATATGGCGGTCGATCCGTTGTCAGTTTGACAGTTGCGGAAGATTGCTAGAGTGATTATATACTCTTTGACTAGGGGGTGAACCCCCTGCGCGCTTCGCGCGCCAACCCCCAGCCGCTCCGAGCTTCGCTCTCCGCGGCGCTCGGCCTAGGGCCTCGCTAGACACTTGGGGTAGGGATTTGATAAGTGGGAACATGTATGGTCTCGGCCTTCGGCCTCGGCCTGGACGGAGCTCGGCCTTCGGCCTCGCCGCGGCGGGGTTCCTCGTGCCCGCTTCGCGGAGCTCGGCCTCCGGCTTCGCAAGTTTGTCCCATCTGGCTTTTGCGTTTGTTGCTTGTTCGCCGAAAATGTATAGTCTCGGCCTTCGGCCTCGGCCTGAACGGAGCTCGGCCTTCGGCCTCGCCGCGGCGGTGTTCCTGGGGCCCGCTTCGCGGAGCTCGGCCTTCGGCCTCGCAAGTTTGTCCCATCTGGCTTTTGCGTTGTTGCTTGTTCGCCGAGAAATGTGTGGTCTCGGCCTTCGGCCTTGGCCTGAACGGAGCTCGGCCTTCGGCCTCGCCGCGGCGAGATTTGTCATTACTGCTTCGGCCTCGAAAAATTGTTTTTTTGAAAAATTTTTTATTTTTGTTTAAAATTTTGTACTAAAAGTCGATTTTCAGTACAAATTCTCCATACAAAATTTTCTCATTTTCAATCGTCGATATCTCGGCCGCCATCTTAAAAATCCAAAATGTCAGATTTTTCTCATATACCTGGGTCCTTTGACAACCCGATGCCGTTTAGGGCACGTCTCTAGCATATGCCCAGTTGGCTGCCGACTTTTTTGCGCAGAGGTCGATTTTTTGGGCGGCCATATTCTCGCCCCTATTTTGAATTTCGAACGTTTAAAAGTTAGCCCATTTGTATGGAAGAACGCGTTCGAAATTAAAAAATCGGCTTCATAGGATGGCTGTATATCATACATTCCCTACAACTTTCTCATACAAAATTTTCACGTAGCTCTTACCGTTTCCGAGGAAACCTATAGATGATCTGTCAGTCAGTCAGTCAGTGAGTATACCGGATTGTAGCTATATATATTAGTAAGTAGTAAATAAGTAGTAATTGCTAGGGCGGGCGTCCCCGCCCGCGGCTCCGTCGACATTCCGTACATTATCTTACACATTGAATTTAAAATTCAATGCTATGCATAAGGTTTCCATCCGTCTGGGTTCCCCGGATTTGTCCTAGTTTGGAGGGCGTCCGGGGAGCGTCCGGGCGGGGTTTTACAAAGTATCCGGGTGAAACCCGGACCTGTTTTATGTGAGGGGAAATTAACTTGATAAATTACTTACAGCATTTCATAGTTAAAAATTCGGTGCGGCAAATATAGCTGTGTACTCGTGACGTGACGTGTCCCCCCTAGTCGCCCCGCTCCGCGCAGTTTATAATTTGTTTTTAATGATTTATAATATATTATAATTTCATTGGTGCCAAAAAGAAGGGATTCTAATTATGTTTGTTACCAGACTTCATGAGGTTTAAGTTTAACTTGATTTAACTATGTTGTTATTTTACTGTAAAAAAAATTCTAGCTCGCTAGCTTCTAGCAGATTTTTAGAGCCCGGGGAAAAATCTGTTTTTCACCCAAATGTCCGGGTTTTGAAGTTTTTGTCCTGGGTCCGTAATGTAGCTGATGGGAACTACGTAGACAAAGATCGAATTTGAGAACAGCGCCATCTATGGAAACCAACAAGAAGCGTATAACATTGACATTTAACGACATGACATCGGCGCTGTGAAGGTTACATAGATGGCCGCTAGATGGCGAGCGCTGTCTTCAGACAACGTTTTTTTGTATGGGAGCCCCCCTTAAATATTTATTTTATCCTGGTTTTATTTATTGTTATAGCGGCAACAGAAATACATCATCTGTGAAAATTTCGACTGCCTAGCTATTTATGGTATTTACGGTTTATGAGATACATAGCCTGGTGACAGACGGACAGTGAAGTCTTAGTAATAGAGTCCAGTTTGGCACCCCTCGGGCATGAAACCCTTAAAAGGTTGATCCGTTGTTGGGCAAACAAAATGGCCTTTTTATGCAACTGTGTATTAGATTTGGACAGTTGCACACCATACATTATAAAGCTACGGGAAAGATCTTGAATACCTATCTATGTTAATTATATACAACTAGCGGTCTTATCGCTAAAACGACCTTAAAGGAAGATTATGTTTTTCATGCGTTTGGTTATGTTTCTCATGCGTACATGGGTACATGGTTTATTGGTTATAGTTTATGAAGAGGCGAAATGGCTGGCTGGACTCATTTAGACTAATGAGGTGTTAAAGTTAGATATTGCTGACGCGAGTGGCACTGGTCATTATGACATGACATCACAAAAAAAACCAAATAGCGGTCGTCAGCTGTCATATTAGCAATTCTTCATTGAGTTTTCAACATCAACATTCGGCTTTTTATTTTTTAGTAAGTTTGTTTCTTTTTCCTGGCTGTTCGTCATTCTCCAGCACTGAATGAACGCGACGCTTGTTAAATTTTTGAACGTTTCCTACATCATGTTTTTTTTCATGTTGCAACATTGTCAGTGCCTTGCTATGCGACTATTTAGAAAAGTTGCGTGTTCTCTGTCTAATGATGAGGGTGAAAACCTTAATTGGTATACTTTTTTTTATGTAGCATAACAGTTTATTTACGTTTTGCATGGTCCGACGTGACATTTATTTGTATGAGAAAAAGTGAAGGATATATCTTTGCTAATAATTATCCAATAGTCTAAATGCCTCCTAAAAAACCCGCTGAGAAAGGTGGAAAGGCTGGAGGAAGTGGTAAAGGCGGCGGTGCTGGAAAATCCGGAGGCGATGCAAAAGGTACAAATTCTTATAATTTGTGTCAGTCTATCGTTTGAGAAGTTTTAAGCTGATTTATACTAGCTAATAATAATTAAGTTCTGCATCAAAATAACTACGGGCCTTTGAGAAATCATCCCATCCAACCTTATTCACCAACACGTCCTCGTCACTATTATAGGTTATTTTTGTGTTGGAGTATACAACCTACATACTCTTTCATTCATTACAGAATCGGCGGCAAAAGAGAAAAAAGGCGGGACAGCTGTCAAGGTCCGTCACATACTTTGCGAGAAACAGTCAAAATGTTTGGAAGCACTGGAAAAAATCAAAGCCGGCCAAAAGTTCCCTGATGTAGCCGCAGCTTACAGCGAGGACAAGGCGCGGCAAGGAGGTGACTTGGGCTGGCAGACCAGGGGGTCAATGGTGGGCCCATTCCAGGATGCTGCATTTGCGCTACCCATATCAACAGTCAACAATCCAATATACACTGATCCACCTGTGAAAACTAAATTTGGCTACCACATTATAATGGTTGAGGGCAAAAAATGAAAGACATGATGTTTGAGTTCGAGTACTTCTGGGCGATACTTCTCCTGTTTGTCATGGAACGGATTTGCTGCTTGCAGGAACAGTTTGACAGAGATTTCATGAAGCTACCAGACCCATTGAGGTCTGAAGAGTCCTTGACAGCTGACATTGATGAATTTGCTAATAGAGAGTGAGTATTTTTTAACTAAAACTTTCGTAACAAGTACATTAGAGAGTATAATAATATGCAATTGTACATTAAAAATTAGTTGTTTCGTTATTGTACCAAGCATTCAGATATTGCAAATTTTAATATCCTTTCAAAACATGTTAGAGCTTAAGTATTTTAGAAATAATCAGATGCTGACTAACCTAGGAAAAAGAAGCTGGTGAGGTATATTTGGAGAAAGAAAGTAAAGTATTCAAGGGTTGAAACTTCAGAACTGTTTGGAGTAACACTGTAGCATTGTAGCTTTGCAAATGATAACTTCCTTTTGCAAGACGTTTATTCTAGAAATCTTTGTTATTGGACAATCATTAGTTTACATGAAAAGTGAATTTATTGTAGAGAATCTAAATTATATAGTTTTTTGCCATATAGTTTCGGTCTGAAGCTGAGCTTCCTCCGCCTCTGCCGTCTCATGCATGTGAGCATGCTCCTGTCTCTGATCTACTTCTGCGACATAATCATCTGGTATGTGATGGCCAAGAGAAACTCGCCCCGGACTGTGCACTACTTATTCAGACTCATTGCCCCTTGATGACACTTGTTCTAGGATTATAAGAGTAAATTTATTGTTAATAAAATATACTTCGCTTATATAACAGTTGGATTTGATTTACTTGGACTAATAAGTAAAACTGCCCACTGGGCTAACTCTCAAAGGCTCCATGGAATTTAATCCTTTAGTTATTTAGTCTATTTCATAAGTGCCTCAAGTTTTTACCTATGTTTTAATGTGTCTCTTAAACTCTCAGCCTTCCAAACGAGAGGAAAAATTGACAGTCCCAAGGATTGTCAATAAAATTGTGCTGAATATATAGCATGCACGTGTTGGTTGATGAAATAATAACAGTCTTATATGTAATAAAAAAAATTAAAGCAGTCTTTATTGACAGATTTCACATTACTCAGAACATTAATCTGCGTTTACGACTACTGGGTTGTTTATAAAATACTGCGAAATAAATACATGCACTAGTGAGGTAAACTTAAAATATTTATGGGCCTGACGATCCGTATAACAATCCGTATCAACCGGTGTTTATGCGAAAATAAATAAGTTTTACCTAGAAACGTAAAGATACTTCCCTAAGTGACAAAAAAGTTGCTGTCTTGTGGCAGTGTTTTGAGTAATTTTAGTTTTTGGTCGGTCATTTTCCGCTACACAGGTGCGTTGACAATTGAGTTTTGGACTATTCATTTTAGGATGACACACACTAGTTATCGTAAAACAAAGAGCCAAAATTTTTTTTAATGACTCGTGATGCACATACATTGTTACATATCTAACTGGTCTAATAAATAATCCTAACTGGATTATTTATTAGGTAAACTTAATTAACCGACGATTCTTAATTCGCAATTAGACCCGTTAAATGTATAACTATGTAAGAGCATAAACTTTCGTTCGGTGGTTTACAAAATACGATGTTTTTCTAATGGCTGATCCACACGTTCTGGACGAAACCTTTGAGTTCATTTGCTTGCTGTATGTGGGTGATGGTAGACGATACGAAATGATTCCCCAGTCCACCCTCGCATCTCTTCGCACCTCTTATCTCGCTTAGGTTGGCGGTGGATGTAGCGTAAGGTGTGGTTGTATCTTCAAACCCTCAAGTTTGGGTTGGTGTATCGTACGTATTTGAGTAGCGCGTCGTTTTCCTCGCAGACGAAGGGCTTACGGTGGTGGCAAGCCACGTCGTGCCAGTGCACACCGTCATTGTAGAAGTTGTTCAGGATGGCCACACAGTGCTCCGCCGCTCCACCTTGGATCAGCTCCTAGGGAAGAGGTAAGGGTAAAAAGAAACAGGAAATGAAAAAAAAAATCATGTAAATTAAGTTGTTTCGTGGTAGTTAGAACACGCAAGCTGAAGCCTTTTTCATTTGCAGTGTAGGCCCTATTTGGAAATCCTAACCCAACAAAGCAGAGCCAAATGTACCCATGTTCCTAAAGCCTAAAATGCTCAACAAATCTAGTTACTAACAGTTAAGAGGTATGTTAACGATCAATAGGCATTATCGTGATGTTAATACCATTCGATGGTCGTTTGTTGTGGCGCATCTAATTTCGCTTTTTGTCACACAATAGGTTTTTTGTGATAATTGAATTCGTGTCTTACATAAGCATTTTGTCTCGCGTCACCCGTTCCTCCGTCTTTTTTACCGCGGGCCTTGAATTGAACGTTTCTAGAATGAATGGTGCGTTGACAAAGAGCGGATGCGGATGACTCGCGTGCGTAACCGCAACTTGCATATTACGTTATTGTTTATTTCGCGGCGCGTCTGCCGCGGCGAAAGTCACCGACTGCGTGGTGTACGCAGCCCGAATAAATATGAGCTTTTGTCGCCCGACCTGGGCCGGCTAACTGTTTGTAGAAAGTGGGTTCCATCTACCCGCGATGCGGGTGCGCCCTTCGGCATGCGCATTTTCGCATAAATATGCCCGGGTCACTTTCGTTTACATTGCAACACCACGGGGCGCGGTTAGTCAACTTGTTTTATGACAAACATTACTTAACGATACGGGGAATCCGATTCATTACCATTACTGGTTGCATAACGTCACATGACTTTATTACCTAGGGTGGAACGGGTTGCGCCACTATTGTTTAAAGTTGATGGCGAGCCAACTCGCTTACCCTGTTGTCGGGCTGTGGTTTTCCAATGCCGCCGCCCTCCGACCAGTCGTTTTGCTGGCGGTTGGTGGTGGGCGCCAGCTTCTGCAGCTCGGCGGTCCAGAACCAGCCGTTGATCTCGTTGGGCAGCAGGTCAGGCCGATTACAGCCCTTGAAGTCACACAGCCGTCCGGACGTCCAGATGTACTTCACCTTGAAAACAAGACGAACATGTTACTTAATAGCTTGTTGTTTGCAGAACCCATTAGGGCAATTCAAACAATGGCGGAGTGCCTTATTAAAAAAAACCTTAAAGCTATTAGTAAAGCACACGAACGGCGGATTATCTGAAGCGATAATGCGAGTGGTATGCAGCTGAATACAATTTGTCATAATTAGCGTCGGCCAGCCCTCTGCCGTCTTTAGACAATTCACAGCATGCTTGACGTGACCCGCCCGTGGCGCCGTCGCTTCGCTGCTCATTTCCATGACAATACTCGGGTCTTTATTTGCACTGTGACTCGGGCCTGAGCGGTGACCAATAATTTGGCATCACGACACACACGACTTATCGTTTCTTGGTACAAATACCATAGTAATGGTACCCAACAATGTGTAACGGAAAGCAGAGGCCTTCTCTATTGGGGTTGTAGGAATATGTTAGGCCGGAGAAATCATAGATGAAGTCTTTTGTCTCCGTTCCGATGAATTAATTTTCCCATCGGCTTTGGAAGATCGTTATAGGCGGAGACGCAAAAAAAGTGGAATGAAAAGTGTTCTGTATGGTTCCGATTCTTCTGTGAAGCGTCGTGTTTTACACATTCTACCGGATATATCTGGGTATATAATTATATCCCCTTCATCTGTTGCTGGGTGCGACCTGTGTAATATACTTTATTTATTGCACACGAAACATTGAACAGAAGAAATATCATGCACAAAGGCGAGCTTATCTCTGTAAGAGATTGGAAGAAATCTCAAACAAACCTTGGAGGGTCGGAACAGCGGTAAAAAACGGGTCTAAATAAGTGTACAAAATAAACTACATAAATTACAAATAATCTTAATGTAGGTTATGGTTAACCATCTAATAGCTCAAAGTTATAATAGAGATAGATTCCTAGTGCTCTTTCAACTGCTTCTTAAATTGTGGGACTAGCGCATATTTTCTGACCTAACTTGTCATATTATTATTATTGATCTCCAAGCGAAGCCTTATGTACTTTTACATTTCTTACTGTGTCAAATACCAACCGGGTAACATTTTCACGCCTCCTAATAACAATGGGGCACCTATTCTTTTGGCTGACGACGCCATTACGAAAGTACATATGGTTCAAGTTAAGAATTTGTTACAAATATCGTTCAAAGAATAACCGACACTTTCTATTTCTTACATTGTTCAGCGTGTTTGTTTTAGAGAGATGTTTTGAATGTATAACTTAGACTAGTGTTTATGCAAGTTTTCGTTAACCAGGCTCAATTTGAAGAACATTTTGACGGTATGATTAGCGCGAACTAATTGGTCTTTTCTTTTGTGAGCCCATGACCGTTTTACAAATTATCACATATGCACCACACGGAGGGAGCTGTAGAGTTTGCTCATTCTTAGTCATTTGGGCCAAGGGTAGACCTAACTCAGTCGTCTGAGCTACGGCTCAGGGTCCCTCATTTGTAATGATGCATATTAGTACATGGCAAATGGTAAACATCGATGTTTAGCTTGTACTAACCAAGCTTAGTGTCTAATCTCGTGACGGATGGGTTGTTAGCATTGTTAGCCATCGGCTTGTTGACGCCTTTATTGTTTTTTAAATGTCGCCTACTGCCTTTCTAATTGTTTCGAGGAGCAAGGTTGTGCTCTTTTCGTTACTTCGCCACTCTCTCTTCAAATTATGCATGCGTGTTGGTATAATTGCATAGTTGCACACACCCGTTGACCTTACTCCTTGAGAGTTCATCTGGCTGGGGAAGTTTAAAGAAAGCAATCTTGCCATTCCTGAACTCTTAAGTGAGGTCGTCAACTATGCTACGTCTGTTGTGAAATAGGAAGCTTCAGATTTATTACCTACCTTATCTTGAACAATACGGCTCTTGATCCACTCGTTCTCGTCGCTAGTCTCTAAGGAGACGAGGTCCATGCACCGTTGGCGGCAGTAGTTCCTCGCGCTGAGCCAGTCCTCCTCCACGCCACGAAGTGCCGGGTCCCGCCAGGAGAAGAAGTAGCCCTTGTCTGTTAACGAACATGGCCATTTTGAAAGAGAAGATTGTAGGGTCTTCCAAGCATGTGTGACGATTGCTAAGCTCTATACAATGTGTTTCTTACATATTTTAAATACTTATCATAGTTATCATATACTTTTGGGTGATCCCAAGAATTAAATAACTTTGTGAAAAGTCACATCTATTTGGTATATGACCCAGATTGAGTTTCTAGGGTTCCTAATTAGGTTAATATTAGACTGTTGAATAATAGACATTGTCTGTTAATTTTCTCATCGTGTGGCTCCACATGTGTAAGAGAAACTAATAATATGATCAAAAGACAGTGGGTAAAGACTTTCATGTTCAAACAATGTTACTGCGAGAAGAGACGCGATCGAAAGCAATCTACCTATTGTGTATTGGAAAAGAATTGGAGAAATTACATTACTTTGTCTTGAGTAGGCTTTCAATTCTCATTTGTTTTTGTTGGTCTATTTACTCTGCTCATCACGTAATTAAATAGCTCCTAATCATAATTTACATGGGTGTCAAAATAAAATGTATAATTTGCTAAAAGAAACGTTCGCCCGAACAGGGACTTGAACCCTGGACCCTTGGATTAAAAGTCCAATGCTCTACCGACTGAGCTATCCGGGCCGTGTACATATGTTGTGAAAAAACCTATCATTAGCGGCCAAGTGGGATCATGACTCAACCGTTAAGACAGCTTAATTTTATGCCACAATATGGTTGACTCAAAAACGTTGCAGCTGTATTTAAGAATTTATTGTGCCGAGGACAATTGTATTATGTTAGTTTACGCTTATTTGGGTATTTGTAAACATAACACACAATTCCTTTGCTTCACATATTCGCGTCCCCATCCGTACTAATGGAAGAGTTGTTATCTTGGCCGGAGCCACAAATATTTGTTTTAAAAAGAGCTTTCGTGTTTGTTATCTCAGCGAGATATGGTCACGTTTGCGCTGTTTTTTCGTTGCTACGACTAGGAATCTTGAGGTTTAGAGATAAGCTCCGTCACCTTTCTTAAATTTTGGTGTAAGTAAGTAGTGAAAATAGCCACATTTGTGAAGTATCTCTATCCTTTATGTCATCGAGTAAACATGACCTGAATGAAGTCTTTGTGTGGCCGTAAGTATCATTTGCAATTTTTACGGGGACATCTTATACCTAATTTGCATGTTCTGTCACCTCCTATATTTGCATCTCCGATCGCCTCGTCTCCAGGATTTCTGTATTTACAAGCCAAATTAGATTTTATACTAAAGGTACTTACTGTCAGCGTATCGCTCGTGGATGACGCGCTGCACGCATTGAGAGGGCGTTGGGGGCTCCAGAATGCGACCGTTTGGGAACTGCGCCTGCGACACTGCGGCCGCAGCTACCACCAGAAGGAGCGATGCCATTTGTCTCATTTTCTGCAAAAAAGACGTTATTTGAATTAGTTGACTGGCGTTATTGCTTTATCGCTTCAGAGGCTTGAAAAGTTGATAATCTTTTCTGAATGCATAACGTGTTTTGCTTACCTAAGATTAAGAAAAGACCCAACCGAGTTAAGATCTAAATTGTCTCTCCCTCATTCTAAATTGGTGGTAAAACCCAAAGCAAGAAGACCTACGTCTTGCTTCCTTTTGGTACTATGCTAATTTTTAATTTGGATTATGCTAATTTATTGCAATGCCATTTAGATTGCATACGAAATAGTTTAATCCAAGCATTTTGAATTCATGTTCCTAATAGTTGATCTTCTCCTTAGATTGGTTAATAAAATATTTGTTTTGTAGAAAAAATACTGAAGCACAACAATCGAAACTTGATATGCTTACGTATGTGGATTCGATTGGAACATGTTAATTTGCCTTTTAACTAAAACCTATGGGTTTTTTAGGGTTCTGTAGTCGACCAGTTACCCTTATAGTTTCGCCATGTCCGTTCGTCTTTCTGTATGTCTGTCTGTCCGCGGCTTAGCTGAGAGACGATTAGAAAGCTGAAATTTTGGTCGGTCGTTTTGTTCGATTTGTCGCCTAACTGCCTATTTACACTCAAATATTATGAGTGTCGTATTTTGCGAAATATTAAGGTTTAAAGCACAAATTTTTGTTGGAGTAGAGCGTCATCTCCCGGCTAAACGGTTGATTGTAGAAACGTGACAAAATTCAGGGCTGTAGCACATTATAATGAACTTAACGGAAACCTACTATTTCTAGGTAGGCTTTAAAAGTTAACGAGTAATAGGCGACCAACTTATAAACGGAAAACTTCGTACAAATTCCATTGAAAATTACTTCAATGAAGTTGTTAGTTGTGTAAAGCAGGTAAACCCCTCCTACGGAATCCTACACTGCGCGTGGCCTTATGTTATGTTTTTCATAAAACAGCTATAAATATGGTGGAGATACGCATATAAATGTCTAATAAGGTCGTTTTGATTCTATGCAAATAGCGAAATCCCCTTGACGTCTCATTGATTTATGGACCTAAAAAAGGGCCCGTGGTAGGTTGGCAACGAAAGTTAAGATATTTTAATCTATGTATCTTGTTTTTATCAATCCCACGCTTAAATGTGGTTCATGCTTTTTCGTAGAACGATGGCAGAACGTACGGACGGACGAACGGACGTAGAACGTAGAATACTTTATGAGAAAGCAACAAAAGTTATCAGTTATCAAATCCTTTGGTCCTTTGCAGTCGATCCGTGTCCATCCACAATGCATGCGTGAGGCTGTCATTTCTCAATAGAAGCGTCAAGTTGTGTTACTTACTCAACTGACCCAGTTCGCAACACAGGCTGAAGTACCTATCTAGGTAAGGTTTAGTTCAGCTATAAAGCTTTTATGATAGTGCCGAGTGTCATAAATGTACACCTAGTCTCTCTCTTAGCAAATACCAATTTCTTGCAGAATAGACATTGATGGGTTTTCAGAACATATGGGTCCAAACTGAAAGTTCATCTGTAAACCTTGTGTCGCTAGTCCATAGGGATTGAATATATGAAATGCTTATGTGACGGCATCGGCAGTTATTCTATCTTTGCTGATATTTTTTACGGTGTGAGCATTCTAGTTCTAGTTCGACTGGAGATTTCCGCACTAGTTGAGCCATTGTACGTAGCAAGTGCCTCAGCACTGTAAATACCTCAGATACTAGGGTTTCGAGTGGTATTGCTACTTTAACTTCACAAATGTACGTTACCTAGTAGAAAATAAAGTCATTGGCACATGCCGGGATTCGAACCCACACTTCCCTGTGTATAATGAGGAAAGTCGCTTTGCTGGGATCTGATCTGATCTGAACCTGATGTTGTTTAACAAATATGTACTATCGACAATAGTATATTGTGCAACAAAAGTTACCTAATTAGGTAGTAAAGGAAAATTTATTGATGTTAGCATAATTAACGATAAAAATTCAAATCCTATACATTTCCGATGCTTATGTGAAAGTGGTTCTGGAATTTTGTTTACGTCTGTTGGACCTTTGGCTACAGTGTGATTCCCTTTGAGGGACCGGTCCTTGGTTAGAAAGCGACCTTGACTAAGGGAATGGAACGAGGGCCTTGTAGGTTCATTCCACCCATACTAGGAGTTTGTTGCAAAGGGTTCTTCATATCTGACTGGTGGGTGGTAAGATTCTAAAGCATATTGACTAGGTACCTAAGTTCTTACCCAAAACGCAACATGTTTAACGTTATTTCCATAAATACCGTAAAATCTGAAAACGGTTTCTTCAGTATCGATAACAAATAAACCACATTCAATAAGATCTAGTTTAAAATTCACAATGTAACTTTTACTACTTTTCATACAATCTTAAAACTTATTTCGTCAAAATTGTGAAAAAAGTATCTAGAATTTTAAAACTTATTGGAAGTGGTTTAATTTATCGATGGGTACTGAAGCAGCTTACAGTTTTTCACCTCGTATTACCTTCCTCATACATGTGTACAGTATACAGCAGGTTGTATGAAAAGGGATATTATAAGTCTGTGTCAAAGAGTTATGGTTAAAGGGAGATACTTTACCACCATTATTTTGGTTTTGAGGAATCGTGTTTTTCTAAGTAATACCGGTTATGTTTAAACGTGTTAGTGGACCACGCATATATTTTATTTGCTTACGTAAGTATTTATGCAGACTTAACTAAACCATAGGTTTAGTCGACAGGAGGTCAACCTGTACATTTTTATTGTAAAGTCTCCTGTAACGTAACTAATTAGAGTGCACGTATGTAAAGGTTGATGGGGTGTCGACTGTATCTACCTTCGCAAATTTACTATAACAGTAATTTTACAGCAGAACACGCTAAGTCTATTTACATCTTAACTTTTAACAATGCGTGTGTAATTTAATTTAATAATTATGTGAGCAGATTGTGTTGCTGTTGTTATTTAGCTAAACAAATTACGCCTCCATTGAGAAGTCAGAAACTTTTGTATTTTTACACCGGGTCATAGGACGTTTTGAAACTTAATAAGGTTACCTAAAATTAATAAAAATATTTGTTATTAACAACAAGTGAATATTAACAGCAATAACAGACTTTAAGTTTTTAACGCAAAAGGTTGTTTTTAAACCGGATGCATTTTCAGGGCGTTTTGAAACTTTTATGGTTACTTGAATTTAAGGCCGTTAGTCTACAAAAAAATCGTTACTAACAGCTAGTAAATGTTATCCATAATAAGGCATAATTTTAAGTTATTAACACAAGTTTCACGTGAAAATTAATGTAACAATCTAAGCAATGGACTCACCACTTATCGAGTGCGTCTCTCGGTCCGATTCTACACACAAACTGAGCCGGCTGCGCATGCGCACTGGTTTTATACGCAGGAAGTAACTGCAGGCAATCTCGGGCGAATCCAACCCCTTCTACCTAAAAACTTACAGGAAAACGGACCGATTTTCTCTGGAAGCTTCGTTTTGAACCCCTTTGAACTTAGAGCAGCATTACTTGGGAAATTTATAAGTATCTTAAATTCCCCGAGTCTGAGTCGATGTACGATATGTTATTTCTATCGGCGGTCCTTGTTGAATTATATGTTGCAGATGTACAGGCATGTGGTGTGGGTATGATAGCATAATTAAAACGGTTAACAGTATTATTTATAAAATCACGATATTTTAAAACACTTCTTAGTGGCAGTTCAATAGTCTGTGATAAAGGCAAAAACGTAACCACAGATTAATTAAGCTGCCTCTGAGGAGTGTTTTAGAGGAATCGTGGTTTTATAAATAAAACCGAAAATCTTTAATTACACTGCCTCGTTGGTCTAGCCGTTAAGGCGTTTAGCTACCAAAAGAGAGATCGTGGGTTCGATTCCCATTGGGGGCCACCGTAAATTCGTACAAATGGCCTCAGTCTGACATTCATGTTTGTAACGTCCTTACCTGGTTACAATAGCACAGGGTATCCTAGTTTGTGACCAGGTCAAGTTATTATTTCATCATCATCAACCCCTCGACGCTCACTGCAGGACACAGGTTTTCCTCATGGTTTTCATAACCATGAGGGGTTTTGCCATAATCGCCACGCTTGGCAGGCGGGTTGGCGATCGCAGTATGCGGTTGGAATCTCAGGAAGACGCTGCTGCCCGTCTCCTGGTAATTTATTTCCTTAGTCGCCTTCTACGACATCCACGGGAGGAAACGTAACTTTAAATAAATAACTGACAATAAATAAGAACTTTTCTCCGTGTGGCGCCGGATTAAGAATAGCGTCACTACGCTATTATGTATTAAGTTTTCTTTCTGTTGTTGTGCATATTATGTTGCTTGTGTGCTTGTTTTGTTTCTGTGATGTATCTTGTTGGTATAATAAATGTCTTTCTTCTTCTTCTTTTCTATTCTTAATCCGGCGCCACACGGAGAAAAGTTCTTATTTATTGTCAGTTATTTATTTAAAGTTACGTTACATAACTTAATTTTCACTTAAGTAGGTACAACCTTTCCAACAGAATTATTAGACTTCTCATGTGCCTAAAGTTACCCATGTGATTTCTAAAATATAGCGCTCAAATAACGAGCAAACTTATTTTAACTTTGCGCAATTGGACACCTGCCGATATTATGATGAGCACTTTACTCGGATATTTAAATTCAGCGCGTACTTTGACAAAGAAAGCGGATTCGCGCAAACTACGTAACTTCACCAAATAGCATGGTGCCTAAGGTATATTGATTCAATAAAACAAAAGCAGAAGATCAGTTTCGGTTTGAAGGTTTTGCAACGTTACCTATTTGTTTTCGCAAAAGAGAAATCGCTGTAAACACCATTATCTTGATATTTCGGCTTTCGTTACTTGCCTATATTCTATTACCTATTATTATCATTCTATTCATAAGCAGCCTATATACGTTCAAGCGCTGAGGTATGTGAGTAGCTCAGACACTCAGGTTTCCTCACGATGTTTTGCTTCACCGTTAGCGAGTTATATTGCTACTACAACTTCACAAATGTACATAACTTACAAAAGTTTCCTGAACTATTTATAATATGTAGGTACCCACAAATTTGTACGGAACCCTCGGTGGGCGAGTCCGACTCGCACTTGTCTTGTTTTTTTTTTATTCGTAGACTACAATTCATGGTTTACTACTCGTATAACAATTCGATGTATTTTGTATAGCCAATTACACCACAGATTAACAACTGGGAAGACTATCTAATGGTTGTACTAGGTAATCGGCTATGCAACGTACATCGAATTATCATAATAAACTAGTTGCAGAAAGTTTTTTAAACGCGGCAGAGAGAGTGATACTGCTACTACCTACTATACAAATTTACAAGTATACGTAACCCTCAGAACACTTCTTTTTGTGTTCTGAGACGTAACCGTAATGCCGTTTTGCGAACCCTTTTTTGGTTCTAGAATAAAACGTATCCTATGCGTTAATATCCAAGTTACAAAAATTATCTGTATGCCTTTCATCCAAATCCGTTTAGAAGTCGACACTTCGGAATCGTAATAATGGGTAACACAATACAGTGAACACTGCTGTATTTGTCTTGGGCTTATTAACCTGCAGCTCGGTTTAATTACGGTCTTGTTCGTACTGTCATGATATAACACACATACACACACACACACACACACACACACTCACTCACTTGCTTGCTCACTTAGTTACTCATTCACTCACTCACTCACTCACTCACGCACGCACGCACGCACGCAAGTAAAATCATTCGCAAGTCTCGAAAAAATATCTGAGAGAAATTGCTTCTGAAAAAGCTCGCTCGCTCGCTGATTATGTACCGTGCTCGGAAATATTGCCAATATGCCCGGGCACGAGTGTACCTAGTACCTACTAACAAAAGCGCGCGCCGCGCCACCTGGCCCATAAAACTATAACCATAGTTTATTATGTATATTATGACAATACGATGTAGATTGCGCAGCCGAGTCTTCCTACTTCTTAATCTGTGAGTTATTCGCATTTGTAATGTACATCGAATTGTCTTAGTAAACCATGAATTGTCGTTCTATGAAATTGGGCGGACGCGGAGCGGACTCTGTCGCCGAGCGGCCCGCGTATTGTTTGTTAGTGAAAAAGCGCTTTTATTGTTACATACATTCGTGCCCGGGCATGTTGGCAATATATTGCCGGGCACGTAGCATTAGCATTTATTCTCTCATGAAACACATAAATAACTAAAATAAAAATTAAATAAAATCGAGACCCACAACTAACTTCAACGTATTTCTCAGTACCGTCGACGGCACATCAACATTGCACCCGTGCACTTACGTTACGTGACTACGACTGTAACTAAAATGTAAAGGTTGATGTCCTGTGGACTGTCTACTAAGATTTGATGAATTTTCAAACACCTACCTATAGATTTGAGGTACTTTTGGCTTCGCTTGTATCTGCACAGGAAAACCTTATTTATCTAAAAGAAAACAATGAGGGGTCTCTGAGGCGGGTTCAGTCTTGTCTTGGCCTCAATAGTGTAATTAAAAACCGTAAAAAAAGGGTTCTGTACCATTAACTATACAACATTAGACACAAAGATCGAGAAAAAACTACAAAAAATCACGTTTATTGTATGGGAGCACCCGTTAAATATTTATATTGTAATTTAATATTTTATGTTGTAACTTGTTAATGTATGTGTGTGTTTCTGTTGTTGAAATAAATGTTCTTCTTCTATTTTATTTTAATTTAATTATTTATTTTTGAAGCGAATATATAACTAAGTAATTATTCTGTGAATATTTCAAGCGTCTAACTGTTGCCGTTATTAATATCGAATAAAAAAAGGGGGAAAAAAATTGCGTTTTTGTTTCATGGGAGTCCCCCTTAAATATTTATTTTATTCTGTTTTTAGTATTTGTTGTTATAGCGGCAACAGAAATACATCCCGTCCCGTTTGGCACCCTTCGGGTATGGAACCCTAAAAAGTAAAAAGGTAGTTGTATTTATAAAAGACAACAAAGAGGGTTTCTGAGGTGGAACCAGTCTTGTCTTGGCCTCAATATTGTAAATAAAATAATAGCTAATCATAAATCCCCACAATACAATCACTTGCCCTGGTACCAAACTAGGATACCCTGTGCCACAGTAACCAGGCAAGGCGTCACAAACATGAAAATACACCAAGACTGAGACCATTTGTACAAATGCACGGCCCTCGGTGGGAATCGCACCCACGACCTCTGTTTGGGTAGCTAAGCGCCTTAACGGCTAGACCGACGAGGCGAGGCAAAATAAATTATAAATAACTTCCACACACACAACACAATCACTTGCCCTAGTCCCAAACTAGGATACTCTGTGGTATGGACTAGGCAAGAACTTCACAAACATGGAAATGCCAAGGCCAGTGCCTTGTTGGTCTAGTCATTAAGGCGTTTAGCTACCAAAACAGAGGTAGTGGGTTCGATTCCCACTTTGGGCCGCCGCACATTTGTACAAATGGCCTCAGTCTGGGTGTACTTTCATGTTTGTAACGTCTCTGCTTGGTTACCATACATAGCACAGGGTATCCTAGTTTCGGACCAGGTCAAGTGATTGTATTGTGTGGAAGTTATTATTATTATTATTAGTGTAAGTAGACTCATTATTCTTACTCGGATTCTACTGATATGATCAAATGGTTCTTACTTAACGAATGTTCAATATTTGCTCCCTAGTTTTGATAAGCAAACATTCATATTTGCGCTTGTGGGTTTGGCCAATAATCCGAGTGATTTGGACAAAAAACCTGTGTACTTACTGTATTATCTAACTACATCTTCACTAAACAATCTGAGTAAGCTCCTATAAGGAAAATGATTGGAAATTATGTGCTAACAGCCTTACATATATATCTTATATTTGTGCTAGGTCACGTTCCACCGCCTCTAATAAACCGAAAACCTAATAAAGAAAATGCCTGAAATATAGAGGCTAAACAATCGGGAACTTACCTCAAAAGTCATTAATAAAGAAAACTAAATATTAAATTTAGTTTTAGCTTGGTTTAGTTTTAGTTCAACGTTTAGAATTCCAGTGAATCCTAAACGTTTTCTAATAAATCCTTATTAGACCAATTTTACGAGATAACTAAATGCTTCATAAATTACAAAGCGTCATTATTAGTAACTTGTGATGCCCCAGTCTGAGCCCGTTTTGTATGGAGCTGTTTTTTACCGCGTGACCAAACTAAAATTACTAAAATTACTTTTCTACATGTATATTATGAAATTTTTATATGCTTATCTTTTTACATGACCTCTTTTTAGATCAGAATATATTTTTTTGCAAGTTCTCTATTTTTTTATTCATAATTTCCGATGTCTCGGCGTTTACCGGGGAATTTGAAGGACAATGCAGCGATTTCAGAAAATCGCTGTTTACTTTGCTCTTCGCTTGTTTGGCGATTGCGTGGACCGAAGTTATAAAGCCTTTTGTTATAAAGGTTTGTTTAGTATGGTTGTTTTGTTTGATTTATATTCACTTCACTTTTAATATATGTACGTAACCCACAAGCGTTTAATTTGTATACGTAAAATATAACTCTTATTAATAGGCAATAAAACGTATAGAAAGAGAAAAGAAAGAAAGAGGATATTTATTTAAATTGTCACAGAAACACAAAGTAAATATAAAGGTACATAAACAAAAGACACGAACGTCAACAAAACAGAGATAAAACAAAACAATCGTGAAGAGAACGTGTGCGAACGTATATCGGGTGTTAATGGATAGCATTTTATCTAATAACTATAGAATAAAACCTACAGCCCAGAACTAACAACCGTAACTAATTTAAAGCATTTTCGCGAAAAACGGCGATTTCACGCGAAAACTATTTATCCGAATAAGTCGTAGGATCCAATCCGAATCACTCGTTGGTGACGTTGCTAGCACTTAGTCCAGGGTGTTACAAAATCCCCAAACAAAAGCCTATATACGTCCCTCTGTATGGCACAGGCCTTCTCTCAGGGAGAGAGTATGGGCTTAATCACCACGCGTGCCCACCGCGGATTGGCGATTTCAAGCGCTGAGTTATGTGAATAGCTCCGACACTCACTATGTATTCCTTTACCGTTAGCGAGTGGTGTTGCTACTATAACTTCACAAATGTACATAACTTAGAAAACAAAGTCATAGGTACATGCCCGCACTAGAAATCGATCAAAATCCCCTTAATACATCCGAACATTGAGGTTCTACTCATGATCATCAGCCTATGCTTGTCCACTGCTGGACATAGGCCTCTCCTATTGCACGCCACTGAGCCCTGTCCTCGGCTACTCTCGTCCAGCTCTTGCCAGCCGCCCTGCGGAGATCATCGCTCCACCAAGTCTGACGACGTCCTACACTACGTTTACTGATCCGCGGTCTCCACTCAAGAACTCGTCTACCCCATCGGAGGTTCTACTCATCAATACGAAAACTTTTACTATGTGGGAAACCTTTGAAAGTAATACCAGCAGCTGTTCCGTACATTTTAATCGCAGGTGGTAACTTTAGTATTGAAAAACTATTTGCCCGTCGCACACACAAAATGGACGGAATTGTGCGAGTACCTACTTGCTGAGTTACTTTCTTTAATTTTCTTCAAGTAACCGCTATATGGTCCATGAATAAGTTTATTTGTAAACATAGGTAAATTATTTACGATGTTGTAAACTAAAAAAGTCCCTTTATGTTTTGCCTTTGAGCGCATGAAGTTAATAATTAACTTTTATTAATTATTAGTATTGTTGTGGAAATTATTTAAAATAAAATGTCGCTACAATTGGCATAATTAAAGCAAACAAAAATACACAGCATTCAAATTAATATAATATTTTCATACACCTCCTGCGGTTGTCTGGTAGAAAATGCTTGTAGCATTAAGTCCGCCGCATGGCCAATGTAAAGTTTACTTATGTGCCATAAACGTATTAATAATAATAATATTAAAAAAAACTCAAAAGGTAAGTGATGCAGCTGATATATTTGTTTTGTTTCGAGGTTTTCCGCACAGTAAACATGGGGAATTTGTTACACCTGTACAGTGGCGTAGCTTCCAAAGGGTTAGGTGATGCCGTGCCCCCAAGCTTAGCGAGGCCCAGGCACGTATGTATGTATGTAATATAATTTTACTATTTAGTATAGGGATGGTTAGAGCCACAAAATTTTCTGCTCTAGATCCTATGGTCACCAAGCTACGTCACTGATTCTGTATTACTAGATTAGTAGGTATTTATCTTCACTAGCTTATCTACGACATCTTACATTCATCATACATACTGGTGCAATACTGTATTTGAGTTGCTGACACCCGTTTTATTAACTGTTAAATGCGACATTAGCACAAGATGTTCCAGAAAAATGTGTAGATTTACTCTTAAAGTGTATATGTACTTCTTTTTTTGCGTTCAATCGCCATCGTGGACATTGCCATTCACCAGCGATGTTTCGAATAGAAACTGCAAACGCTAAAATAGTAGGTATCATTGTCACACGCACACTTCTTTGTTCTTTTTGTGCTATCGTTGTAGACAGCCTATCAACATCCGTTGCCATGAGCCAAAGTAACCAAATGCCGGAAGTACAGAAAATTAGCAATCCATTAATTAAATCTGTGCAGTTGCAGTATGAGTGAGCGAATCTGCATACATACAAAATATCGTCGGCTTATTGCAAGAAGTCATTAACTGCAAAAGCTCACTAACCGCTTTTTTTTAAAGGTATGGACATAGAGATGTATTGAACAATGATACAATAGTGGTGTTTTAGTATCAGGCATCATTTTAACGATGTTATAGGGAATAAGGAGGAGGGAACACAACCATTAACTAACACGAACTAAAAAGTCCTACCGTAACTGTTAAATGCGACATTAGCACAAGATGTTCCAGAAAAATGTGTAGATTTACTCTTAAAGTGTATATGTACTTTTTTTTTGCGTTCAATCGCCACCGTGGACATTGCCATTCACCAGCGATGTTTCGAATAGAAACTGCAAACGCTAAAATAGTAGGTATCATTGTCACACGCACACTTCTTTGTTCTTTTTGTGCTATCGTTGTAGACAGCCTATCAACATCCGTTGCCATGAGCCAAAGTAACCAAATGCCGGAAGTACAGAAAATTAGCAATCCATTAAATCTGTGCAGTTGCAGTATGAGTGAGCGAATCTGCATACATACACGAACTAAAAAGTCCTTTTTCTCCCAATAGTGAATATGTCGGTTAATGAGTTCTTGCAATAAGCCGACGATATAGTCTTCGGCAAAATAGCAATCGGCTGTATTTATTGAACTGTGTAAATGTGAAGGCATAATTTTGTCAGATGATGTAACTGTTGTCGGTCAAGCGGTGTAGGTCGAGTTTAAGGTTAACCAGTTCTTCGGACAAGACGTGAATTTTATAATCTTCATTACCGGCTTCCATCATGGAGCGAGATGAGTAGTGGCTGCTTTCTCCTCTGTGTCGTATCGCGACGCGACTTCTAGGGTGGTCCTGCCAGTTAGCTCAGTCTATGAAAAAAAGGATCCCATTGCAGAGGCCACGTAAAAAGATAAATAATAGTTGTTAATTTTATTTTTCTACGACTAATATTTTTCATAATATAACCCGACGAAAAGGAAACGCGCCACAGAAATCTGTCTCAAACTACTTATGATGTCACAAGGTGCTCGTAAACAGTGATAGTTGGTTTTTTATTCGTAGCTCGTAAAGCCTTATAATGTATGATATGAAGCGTATTTGAGTTATCTTGTAAAAGTTATGCTTTTATGAAACTTTATTATAAAACGTTTAGAATTCAATAATAAAACGAAATCGAATACCTAATGTTTATTAATATTAGGGTAACTATTCACTCCATTTCCTTCCGTGGATGTCGTAGAAGGCGACTAAGGAAATAAATTACCAGGAGACGGGCAGCAGCGTCTTCCTGAGATTCCAACCGCATACTGCGATCGCCAACCCGCCTGCCAAGCGTGGCGATTATGGCAAAACCCCTCATGGTTATGAAAACCATGAGTGAGGCCTGCAGTGGGCGTCATGTCCTGCAGTGGGCGTCAATGGCTGATGATGAACTATTATCCGGTTCAAATGCTGTTAGGATACGACCTTTTGGAATGGAGTGGCATATGACGTCAACTGACGCCTGTCAGTACCGTCAGCAACGCTATCGGGAAAGCGCGTGACACGTGAGTATTTCTTTTTAAATTACGGACGGCGAGATTGTAGTCGAACTGTGTAGAATAATCAAGATGCTAGGTGCAGATAGATTACGTGATATGTACTTATGTATTTAGATAGATAGATAGATAGAATATTCTTTATTGTATGTACACCAGGAATTATATATGAGAATTAGAGCTGTGGACTTCTTGTGGCTGAATGATTATGATGATTAGTGACAAGAGAACCTTACAGAATAATCTATGTGCTATAAATAGACGGAGCTATCTTTTTTCAGTATCTTCGATGTGATTCTGCGTACTTCCAGAAGATATTCTGGAATGTTGTATAGTTTTCCAGTACCTTCGACGTCTTTCAAGGTACTTCCCGAAGTTTCTAGACTGTTGAGAGCTTTTAGTCACCTTGGTACTTACAAAAAAAATTATTAACTGATTAATATTATTGATCTGACAGTTTTTCTGACCCTGCAAGTCATCACTGTCGCGTAAAGCAACTCTAAAAGGTCGTATCCTAACAGCATTTGAACCGGATTATAGATATGGAAATAAATATGGTTTTTTTATTTAGTTTTTCTAAGAATAAAATATATGTTTATTTCTTAAAAGAGAAAATTCAACCACGATTATTAACTTTTAACATGGCCTCTCCAATGGCATTAAAATATTTTCATGTGCAAGTTCTCCATTGTACGCACCAAATCCTGAACGATTCCTAATGAATAATGATATAGCAAACCTCAGGAATTCCTCAGGATTTGTTGCGCCTTATAGGAGCATCAACGTAATGGGCGACTTTACAATAAAAATTATGAAACAATAAGTTACGAATAAAATAAAAATAACACACTGAGAATAAAAAAAACCTATCACTGCTTCCACACAGACGTCGTCCCGAACTAAGATACCTTCTGTTATGGAAACCAGACAAGGACATCACAAACAACGAAAAACAGACTGAGGCTATTTGTACGAATCAAAATACGGCGGCCCCACGGCCCCCAGTAGCGGGAATCGAACCCACGACTTCTATGATACTGCTACCAACAGGGTAGTCAATGTTGAAGATTACCTATCATCTCGAATGTATCAAATAGTGCAACCCCAAAGCGGTTTTTTTAAAGGAGTTTTTAAAAGAGTTAGATCTAAAAGTTTCGTAAGCACTACCATTGAATGGCAGTACACATTATTAACTTAATTCCGGAAGTTATTAGTTAGGTAGATAATAGTTTTTAAGTAGTAGATAAAAGTCTTTATAAACAACAAAGTATAACCTTTTTAGCCTCTAAATAGGTTTTAATGTAGGTATTGGTAACCGATTTTAGAATTAATAATCCTGTATTTTCAAACGCGAGTCACACCCTCTGTGGTCACACACACACACACACACACACACTGCGATGGCGCCACCTGTTTGTTTGCGCCTGCCAAAATTATGTAACCTCCTTGCTGGTTTTAACTTATTCTTTTTCGGTAATAACTCGTCTTTTGTTATTTCTTCTTGTAAAAACGTAGTGTAAAAATATTAGCGCAAGCAATCACAAGCAACACGTTATTTTTTCTGCAATGATTGACAGAAGAGATAAACCTCTTCACCATGCGTATATGGCATATATATGCAATACCTGATGATAATTCGTGTGATATTTAAAGCTGCATCCATTGATGTAGCAACAAGCTTCAGCATTTACCTGTTTCAAGTTGGTTTCAAGTAACGCGCTTCGAAGCTGCGTTCCAAAAGCGACAGTTGGCACAACACTTTATTTTCTTATAGTTTTATTGGTTTCTGAACGCGTAACATGTGTCAACGTCAAACAGCTGTCAACTAAAAAATGACGTTGACGTACGTAAATAAAATCACAGCTAATTCACAAAAACATTAAAATTCTCGTGACAATTCTGTTGTTTTGTAGTGAAGATCAATCAAAATTGATATCGACATGTTTTGCTGCCTCAAAGGATGCCTCAACGGGTTCTCATTCGCACCCAGCGTGCCGATTAGGATGAAAGAAAATCCAGTACAACTCGATACTTTACACATGGGTATTTATTGCTTAATTACTCCAATTCTGTAGATAAAACCACTCTATTTAGACATCATTTTGGTTCTAGTAAATGATTCTTTCCCACGTCTGTTGATTCAACTCAAGGAATTGCTGGGAAAACAGACTTTTGCCTTCCAGTTTCCGTGCCCACCTACGCATTTGGCGTAGGGTAACAAGTTAAGAATAACTGGTCTGTAACTTGAAATCCCGCTGGTTAACACATTCTGTCTGTAATAAAACCTAACACTGACATCACTGGCAATGGGATCTAACTTTCTCGAACAACATTATAGTATTGCTTTGAGAAAGCTGTTTAGGTAAACTTTGGAGCAGCTTCTTGAAGTTACCTGGAAGTAAATTTGCCCTGTATGAAAACGAAGTACCACTGTTAGGCAAAGTTGAATTTTCCTATTACTTTTCATTCATATGTCTAGGGTGAGGCATAATTTTTGAAAATTTCTTTGAAGAAGAGTGAATGTCTTCAAAAACTGCAATTCCATGCAGACAAAATTTTGGGTAACAGTTACGACAATTATTTGGCTGGTGACTCTTAGTGACTTACTCTATTTGCGGTGATCTGCTTCTTAATTTTTTCATGCGTTATCCTTCTTGAAAATAAGTCAAAATTTCCTGCAATTATGTAAATTATTCTAAAATAAAAAGCACAGAGGAAATTTTTTTGTTTCAGTGAATTGCTGTCTTTGAATTGTGTTAGAGTTTAAGTACCTAACTTAATAATAATATGATGAAGGTAAGCACCTACATTATTAACTAATACTTTAATTCTCATTCCAGGTCACGAGGTTGTGGTAGTGAAGGGTGGGCAGCGAGTGTGCGGGTCCGGCTGCGCGCTCGGCAATGCGCCACTCGTCCAAAACAAAGCTTACTTTGAGGTGAAGCTGCAACAGGGTGGGGTTTGGGCCGTGGGACTTGCTACCAGGGACACCGACCTCAACAGGGTACATGGTGAGCTATATAAATGCCTGATTACCCTTCATCATCGTGCACCCTCCATATAATATCTCTCAGTTTCCCCAACTATTTATTAGTTAAAACCAGTCTACTTTTCTTATAATGTGCCTAACATGTAAGGAAAACTGTTAGTAGATAGCAAGTAGTTGACAGACGAAATTAGTGATGGATATGAAGATATTCCGTGTGGCGCCGGATTAAGAATAGCGTCACTCCATTTTCCTTCCGTGGGATGTCGTAGAAGGCGACTAAGGAAATAAATTACCAGGAGACGGGCAGCAGCGTCTTCCTGAGATTCCAACCGCATACTGCGATCGCCAACCCGCCTACCAAGCGTGGCGATTATAAAAAACCCTTCGTGGTTAGAAAACCACGAGGGAGGCCTATGTCCTGCAGTGGGCGTCAAATGGCTGATGATGATGATGAAGATATTGTCTGTTCCAATTTGTAGACCTACAATTCATGGTTTTCACTATGTCAATTCTATTTCCAAATCTCAAATTTCAAGTTGGTAAAAAAACGATTTTGAAATTTCACCATCACTGTTTCAGTGTGTACAACAAGTCAACAATTACTATGATCACACATGCACTGCAGACATTTTCCCCCTTCAACAGGGTATTTCCAATTAAGTCCATGTTTCGTTAGACCATCTTCAGTTAGTCACTGACCATTTAGGATTCACCTAATGCAGTCCTGGGTCAGTGTTGTGTTAATATGTTGACCCACTGACTGCGTTCAAAGGCGCTTGACTCATGCGACATTGATGACATAATACAGGCCCTTGTACGGAGCAGGTTCGCCAGACTGATTTGCACTATGAGTTCTAGTTGCCATTGGAAACTAGGCTTTCTAGGTAGTGCGATAAAGGTGTTGTTAACGGAATGAAAAATGTAGCATGTTGGTACAATGTTGCTCTTGCCCTGTGGCCTTCAGTTGTGGTTCAGTTTTTAATAGTCAAAGGATGTCTGGCTTCAGACGAAGATTTGTAAGGTCAAGTTTCATAATTGTACTACTGTTGCTTATCAACAAGTGCAGGTTCGCCTTGTCATATTGTCATGTTAAAACTGATTATGCAGCAATTAGTTGGATAGGCATAAACAACCTATACAATTGGAAATGGACATGGATTTAGTAAGAAATTATAAGTCAATTAAATTAATTCGTAGGTCTCTCACAGACCTCTGCACAGTTATCGCCTTTGAGAGACCCAAAGACTTACAGACTCACCCGTTCAATTGTATAGAGAGCGGACTCCTATTTTGGCAGATGCATTTAGAACACTTATCCAAATGAAAACAGGGTTCATTTTCCTTTACAGGCGGGGTAGACAAAGATTCCTGGTGCCTAAACAGCGACGGCACCGTCCGGCACGCCAACGAAGAGCTCTACCACCTCGCCCCCCCGCCCCGCGACTCCCCCACCGCAGACCTGCTGGGCAACTCAGGCTCCTCCACTCACACAGAACCTGAGAGGGACAGTGATAAGGTAGAGAGGAAGAGAATTTAAGGCTGCTATTACGTATCTCATGCTGTCTCGCTAGCACAATTTTAGTGGTTGATATTTTATAATTATAACATGACAGGACTAACACTTTTAGTGATTATTAAAAAAAAAATAGTTTACTTTTAATAAATGTGGTCTCAGGGTTTGATAGACAATAAAATTGCGGACGTTTTAAATACCTTTTTAATACAGTTGTTTAAAAAGTGGCGTATTGCAGGGACGTATAGCGTTCGGGATGTGGGCTATTACATACTCGAGCTTTTTCTTTACCTTTTCCGAACTCGTGCGTTCTCTTTCACAACTGTCAAAATAATGTCTATTAAAAAGAAACCAACCACGAAGTTTTTACTAAAGAAAATTCATAGAAGTTGCAAATATTTCTAAAAAGAAGCTACTAATTTGTTTCAATATCAGATTTAATGATTTGATTCAATGAGTTAGGTTAGGCTTCATTTCATTTCATCTCATTAAATTTCATTTTCATTCCATATCAATAAAAAAATTCTACTGAAGACTTGGCTGTATGGGCATAGTTCACTTTGCCTACCCAGAATGGGTGAAGAAAAAAAAAATTTCTGCATATTTATATTCTATTACGGTTGGCGCCATTTTCCAAAAATTTTCTTTATTAAATTGCTTCATTTTTTCGCAACGGTATTAAAAATAGTTGTTCAGTACACGTGCGGAACCGTCATTGCAACTTGTTCCGACTGTCAACCCTCACCTTCGGCTGCGCCTCGGCTCGGGTAGACATTTGTCGGAACTCTTTGCAATGACAGGCTTTCCGCACTCGTAATGAAATATACTATTTTGTTATTGTATACTTTGGTAACGAAAAGTTGTTTAAGAAAGAAAAGTTGTTTTCGAAATTATTAAATTTAGTATTAAATTTACTCAATTAAAAACTAGATACTGGATAAGAAAAATGTGTCCTGAATGTCCGTTTATCAAAAGTATGCTCATTTTATTACAATCATTATAAATGTTACAATGTGCGAGCCAGACTGCGTGTCAGGTGTAACAGAAGACGAGAAAGTACCTAGCAATCTTAAAAAATATGTAAATTAGACACATAGAAAATTACGTTTTTTTTTCGATAAATCGTAGGATCTTTTGATAACGCAGATCTTAACTAATATCCTAAGATATTATTGAAGAGACGGATTATAGAGAGCTCAGCTTCACAATTATTTCTCTATCGTCATAGGATCCTAAAACGAACTCATATGAACGAACGAACGCTAAGATCATAGGATGATATAGAAACAATTATGTTGTTCTTTTCACTAATATCTTAGGTTATACTGCCCTAGATTGTCTAATCCCTGGTGAATCTGCTCGAAATTGTCCTGGAAAATTCTGGAAATCCTGGAAATTGTAGCAATTCATCGTTGTCAGCTTTGTTTAGTACATTTTTGTTTTGCTGAGAACTGTAAGAGCTTGTTGAGAGAAATTATGAATTGGCGAAAATTAGAGTAGCTAGATTCGCCCGCCCACCCCATGTTGTCGGTTTACTGCATACTTAAAAACTTTGGCCTTTACATCTACGTAATGAGATGATTTGTACAGCGCCCAGTGGCACCTTCATTCTGGGTGAAGAGACCACTCGGACACTGCAGTTTTGTTTTTCTGCATACTTACATTACTATCGCTTGAGCTGTGGTAGCGGAGCGGTATAACGCCGGCTCCTCATTCGGGAGGTCGTGGGTTCGAACCCCGGCATGTACCAATGACTTTGTTTTCTAAGTTACGTACATTTGTGACGTTTTAGTAGCAATACCACTCGCTAACCGTGAAGGAAAACATCGTGAGGAAAACCCTGTGTCTGAGGTATTTACATATCCCAGCACTTGCTACGTACAATGGCCCAACTATGTGGCTAAGTGCGGAAATCTCCAGTCGAACTAGAACCAGGTCACCATCGCTTTTCAGGGTCCAGCCCCCCTGGCAGGCAACCCTAGATACGTCAATGCACGTCTTTATCTATTCAGGTGAACGGCACATCGGCTGTGATGCCCGTGGAAGGTGACACGATCGGATTGGCGTACGACCACGTGGAGCTGAACTTCTTTCTCAACGGCAAGAACATGGAGATACCGGTACGCAACGTGCGGGGGACGCTCTACCCGGCGCTTTACGGTGAGTAGAGAGCTGCGAACGTAGGCCACCCGACAGCTCGGCTGAGCAACCTTTATCTACGTCCATTTTGGTTCGCTCTTAGGGGCCCTAGGATCGTTCTTAGGAGACGTCCATTGAGGCTGCGTTTACATCTAAAGCGCGGTCGCCGAGCAGAAAGAATTTCGTACATTGACCTTTTTACCTACGGGCAGTGATCACCAACATTCTTTGTGAAGTGCAAGTTTATATTGATACTAGTTCGGACAGGTCTGTACAATCAATGTACAATTTTAATCGTATGTTAATTTAGTTTCTCGTACGTATGATAGAGGCGCTGCTGATTTTCTTACTTATATTATATTCTCGCGTATTTTCAATACGATTTCGAATTAAAAAAAAAAATCAAATAATGGGATTGACTCCAGGTCAACCGAACACAAGCGTACAAGAACAGACCTTACCGTCGCAGGTAAAAGGTTTGCAATACCTTAAGACGGCGGCCAATGCATCTGTGCGAGCGTGACGCAATATATTTACGCGGGAGCGACAGAGATAGCTAGTAACAGGTTAATGTACGAAATTCTTCCTGCTCGGCGACCGCGCTTTAGTATACTTCTCACTCGCAACTTCCTAATATGTTTTTAGATTGTAAATACATGTGGTCTGAAGCGTTGATTCTGAAAGTAAAGTCAGGGACATTTTTGATGTATTTTTTTATGCTGTGCTTAGTTTTTGATAAAGAGGATTCACCTCTAAAATTATATACTTCTTTCGCCATGTTTCTCTGTCAAAAACTAGCGGTCTTATTCATAAAAAAATCAACTGCCTAGCTATCACGGTTCTTGAGATACAGCCTGGTGAGAGACAGACCGACAGACAGAAAAACAGACAGTGAAATAGGGTCCCGTTTGGCACCCTTCGGGTACGGAACCCAACAAACTAGCTGAGACGGCAAACGTTATTTTGCCATATTAATTAGCCTAAGACCTATTCTCAGATCAGAATAAACAAAACCTAAAATATTCATATGAATATTCCGTTCTTGTAAATTAAGTTCGGAATTAACCCCTCTATAATCTTTGTTCCAGTGGATGATGGCGCGATCCTGGACGTAATCTTAGACAATTTCTTGTACCCTCCCCCCAATGGTTACGAGAAGATAATGGTCGAGCAATCGCTGCTCTAACAGGCGAGCTTAAATCTATCTCTCAACTTACCCGTGTGAGTTTCCGAATCACACTAGACGCGCTTTCCCGCGCGAGTAGTGGCGTAGCTTTCTCTCTAACGCACTACGAAAGTATAAATTGCGTTCACGAATTGCGTCCCACAAGAATGAAGCTGTCACAAACAAATTAACGAATGCATTGCATACTAAACATTCTTTAATTTGCTTGTGACAGACTTGTGAATTGTCAACTTATACAATGCCTAATTTCGGTGCAGTAATTAAGGTTAAAAGGTTTTTATACGAACTAAGTGGGTAGCACCAATTTGATGCTTATATACACAAGCATTAAAAAGGTCATTTTAATAGCATTTAAACTATTTAATGCAACTCACACATTCAATGTAACCCGATTCTAACAGAGAAACTAATCTAATCTCAGAGTCTAATAACAGTTGTCAGTTTTAGAAACTAGATAACGTGGAGAAAAATCTAATAAATCTTCTCCAAATTGGTGCGATTTTGTATAAAAACTGCCTATTCAAATTATTCCTTGACGTTTTTGATTGTGTCCGTAACTCTCATTTGGACACGGTACTGAAGCCGTAGTAATGTGACGTCGGTCTCGCGGGATAGCGCGTGTGATGTGAAGTGGACTGTATTGATACGAAATTTGATGTGACCTGCTTGGACTGCTGTGACCTGCCTGCGTGATCCTTGGACTCGATCTAGATCAGTGTGAGTTTTATTTTAGTTGGCCATACGTTTCGAAAGGTTTCAGATTGTAAAATGAACCAGTAGTTTATTTAAATGCTTATTTAAATGAACTCGTGGACACGAGACAAATTCTGCTGTTATTTTTATGGACTAGCATTCGGCGTCATTAAATCATTAAAAACTTTTTGAGAAATCTAACTCTAAACGTATCCTTATAATTTTTCGATTTTAATTTGTTACAATTTTCTAAACCCGCTACGTGAGACAAAGTAAGCCATATCTTAACCCTATACAGGGGGTTTCGGAATCTAAAATAACTGGGGGTCTACCTACCAATAAAAATAATTTTACTGTGGGAAAAACTTTGAAATATCAGCTTTTCCGTATATTTTAAGCCCCTGCCTTAACGTTGCGGACGCCAAGTGCAATTTACTCGATTATTTTCGCTACGGTGACACTGCTGAGTACATAATTTATTTACGAGCTCATATATTATTTATTTATTTATTTATTTATTTATTTTTATTTACATAAATATTGCAACATTACAGTAATTTGCCATCATGCGAATTCTTTCGAAATTGAGCTTGAAGTCTCAAAAGGTTACGCAGTTTTACGGAGGACTATTATGATTTGTGTATCAATAAGTATGTAATCAAGTACTTATAGAGTTTGTGTGAAAACTACGAAGTAAAATCTTAAAATACATTATATACATTCCATTTTGAACCTTAGCTCTTTTCTTATAAAACTAGCTGCTGGGATTTTGTGCATGCAAAGTAGTTTCTCCATTATGATCTCTGATAGAATATAATTAATCAAAAAATTGTTTATTGCGTGTGTCAGGATGAAAGAACCAATTAAAAAATGTCATCTTATCGAATTATATTTCTACAGTATTACTATTAATTATAACGTATAATGCTTGTTATGTGTAAGTATACATATTATAAATATGTGTGTGTACTGTGTATATTATGCCAAAGCTATTTTTGTATAAAAAGAACTTCATACAGTAGCAAATTAATTCTTTTGTAAGAAAGATCAGATATATTCAATATCTCATATAATATAAAAATGTAAAAAAAATCAAATGTGTCGTTTGGATGGCCATATGCCGCCAAGCTCCATCATATTTGAGTAGATAGATAAGCAATAATTTTTGTTAAAATATAATTTTCTAATATCTCTAACTACGCACCTAAATAAAAATCTTGCTTTTAACTTTTCCATATGACCTAGACATAAACAAGTATCTCACTACAGAATCTACTAAAATTAGAAAACAAAATGCATTGATACTAACTAGCAGTAATTGGAAATCGTGGAGACATATCAAATACCGAGGCTTCGAAATAAATTTAAGCGTTAAGTTTTTGAAGAGAAAAGTAAATTTACCAGCAACTGGCCTCCCAGAAACGCGAAACGTGATTCTACCTCTATACAGGGTTCTGTCAAAAATGCGCACCTCAATAAATTTTTGTCATTTACAACAACTTTTGTCCTACAACTATAGAAATTATCCCATAAAAAAAAATGTTTTGCCGTTTGTCTGTTTTGCAATGGCGCTGATTGCTAGGCAATGCTAAAAGCGTATGTGTTATATACAATTTTTTCTGTGGGACAGTGATTTACTGGAGGCTACGTGAAGCGTAAAATTTTAATAATGATATTTCGAAGATGGTAACACTGAGAAAAAACTCAAAGAACAAAAGTTTTTGTGTTGCTACCCACTTTTCGTTTAGCTACCAAAGGGCTTAAGGCTGTTCTTACGTGGAGCATGCTCTCCCGCTCGCACAATTAATTTCTTTTTAATATTTTAATAATATGAGTAAACTTTTGATAAATGCATTGTGGTCAGAGGGTTTGATGCATAATTAAATTACGGACTTTTTAAATATATTTTTTATTTCCTATACGTACTTTTTAACGAAGAAAAGTTGTTTCTAAAATAATTAATTTTAGAATCAAATTTTCTCAGCTAAAAGCTTAGACACAGGATATGTTTTTTACATATGCCTTTAATGTTTTTGTCTATGAAACATAAAATATGCCTTTAATGTTATTGTCCTTTAATTTTATTGTCTTCCCCTAGACCACATTTATCATTTACTAATTTTATTACATTGATCAAAAATTATTAAATTGTGCAAGCGAGACAGGATGCTCCACGTAAGAACAGCCTTAAAGTTTGAAGCTTCCGCTAAAGTGACAATATTTTTCACAGGACATATCACTACTCAGCTGTTTTTACTCGACACGCTATCCCGCACGAATAAGGTGCATATTTTCTTTCTCCCTTCCGCACTATATACATCCTATCTATCTTACCGTCAGTACAAACAACATAGAATATGGTGATAACTTCAAAATAGACAAGAAAAATCAGAGGTTCCATACTAAAGGTATCGGCTTCTTAGGGCGTCAACAAGAAAAATGTATGAAACAGCATGAATATTTTTTCGCGATTTTGGAGCTTTCCTCACTGAAAAAATTGTTTGTATTGTCGAGGAGAACCTTCCGCCATTTCCGGATAGATTTGTTACACCCTGTATAAATAGAGAGACGGAATAAAGGACATGAGACCGCTTCGGGGGGATCGCGCGTTCGTTAACATGGCTGAGTAAAAATACTTACTTAAAATTATTGTTGTAAATACATTTGAAGAAAACTTATTCGTGATTCCACTAAATTAATCAGAAAATTGTGTTGTCGTCAGCCTACAATACGTTGTAACATGTATTGACAACTAATGGTCTAACCACGTTACGACGGGCCGGGGCAGCGAAATGCGCACGAAGTACGAAGTTAGACACTACAATACATATAAGTGCAATAAAAAAAGCTCGTTCCCGTGATATGCCCCTCGGCCGCACCCGGCTTTTTTGCGCTAGTATTATAGTCTCTAATGTGAAGTATTCAAGGTTTATTTTAGTTTGTATCGCTGCGCCCGCATGCCACCGGCCTGTAGTAATATGGATAGTCCTTATTTGTAAGAAGTAAGCCTAGCAGTAAGTTATTTATAAAAATTTAACATTAAACATGTTTTAAAACGTGGATGAAAATTATATTTTGTTTTTAATCCAGCAACCTTCTCATGTCAACCGTAAAATGCAAAGTACACAAGCGATGGTCGCAACCGCAGTTATTGCTAACATTTATCAAGAATGCCTGCACTTATATTTAAGTTATAAGTTCATCTAGCTTTCCTCTAGGTGGAAACAAACCGTTTATACCTAGATAATCGTGGAAAGCAATAGAGTCAATCCCAGGCAGTGATAGATGAAAACTACTTATCGTTCATCTCATTAATTTAAGAAATATAAACCACACCATACTAGACTTGACGTAGTAGATAGATAGATAGAGAACACTTTATTGTATATAAAAAATTAAATTGCTTACTTATTGATAGAAATATCCCTGCCGAACCAAGGTAATTGACTGCCTCGTTGGACTAGCCGTTAAGGCGCTTACTACCAAGATAGAGGTCGTGGGTTCGATTCCCACTGGGGGCCGTCGTACATTTGTACAAATGGCCTCAGTCTGGGTGTATTTCTATGTTTGTGACGTCCTTGCCTGTTTACCATAGCACAGGTTATTCTAGTTTGGGACCAGGTCAAGTGATTGTATTGTGTGGAGATTATTTCTTATTTATTAATTAATTAGAAGTTCAACCGCTGTCTGTTTCCGAGTAGATATTATTCTACGAATGCTAAAATAATTAGTCTGTAATAATTGCCCAGTTGTACCCAGCAATTTTAATACTGTACAGTCAGCAGCAGGTGAAATTTGTTTCAGTCACCCTTAACGTATTGCTTAGAGTGCACGTGTGTAAAGGTTGATGTGTTGTCGACTGTAGGTACCTATGTACATTTTATGCGTCGTAAAATGCAGCCAATAATATGCCTCACTGTGTCTTCACTGAGGCGTATTATTAGCTGGATTATAAGCAAACACGCAAATACATTTAACGACATTTTACGCATGAATTGTACATAGGTACGTACAGTCGACAACACATCAACCTTAGGAAAGAGGAGAGTCCGGCCTTAATCAGCACGTGTGCCTAGCGCTGATTGCAATTTCAAGCGCAGAGGAGGTATAAGAACACCTCTTCGCACTCTCCTCACGATATTTTCCTTCACGGTTAGCGAGTGTTATAGCTACAACAAATTCACAAATACCTATAACTCTGAAAATAAAGTCATCGGTACATGTTCGAACCCACGCCGACCTGAATGTGAAGCAATCGTTCTACCGACCGCGCTACCATCGTTTACTTCGTGCTCAGGGCCTCTGTAAAAATAGCGTGACGATGGCGAAGTTAAGACGCTTAACTACCAAGACCGAGGTTCGATTCCCACTGGAGGCCGCCGTACATTTGTACAAATAGCCTGAGGTTGGGTGTATTTTCATGTTTGTGATGCCCTTGCCTGGTCACCAAAACACAGGGTATCCTAGTTTGGGACCAGGTCAAGTGATTGTGTTGTGTGGAGGTTATTTATTTTTTATTTATTATTTGTACTGTGATAGAAGTGCGGAAGTTTCACGAAAACAGTCAGTTGCTAGTTGTTAACCGAATTTGTGTTCTGGGCCCCGATTCTGTTAGTGTATTGTAGTATAATGACAGGTACACGGTCGGGTCACGTGACGTGTTTTTTTGTACCATCGACGCCTAGAAGGTTTGATGGGTGTGCCCGCGTAGACTTAAAGCAGCCATGAAATGAAAACCGCCATGTTCATGCAGTTGTCATGTTACTACAATGCATTAACGGAATCTAGGCCCTGAAAGCCGAGCGAGAGCGACGCGCGCCAGCGTTTTTAATCTGTTGTGTTTTCTATAGCATTTCGTTTCGCGCCCGCTATTTTCACTCCCCCAATATGCTTTTGTTCCCAGCGCTGCACCCGAATAAATAAAGCGGGTGGAAGAGCTTTTAATGTATTTCGTAAATGGACACTGACGGCCTACTCTATTGAAACAAACTGCAATGTTAGTTTCGCCAACAAAGGCACAAAGCTGCGCTCTGAATTTGCCCTGTGAAAGAATGCGGCTAATCGAACAAAAGGCTTGTACAAATTGAATTAGCCATTTACGAAAAGCTAACAAAGATTAATCACCTGATAATCTCACCTACATCTATGTGTTGAACAAATCGTAGGGCGTGACAGTGCCTAGTGTGCTTCAAATTAAACTAATATTAATTAAACAAAAGCAAAATTCATTTCTCTCTCGAGTTATTAATTTCACCCGGCCCGGTCGTGGAATGCGGCGATTTCAATAAAGAGGATATAAAAGTTCGCAATTTATTCTGAACCGCACGGGGCTGTCGGATGTTGGATGCACAATTTTTATTTCGACCCATTTTCGGCGTTGGATTTCATATGTAGGTACATACTTACAGAACAGGATTTTATTTCACTACCTACTCATCTTCGTAAGATCTTCGTTGCTGGAATTTTACATAAATCGCTCTCTCAAGCGGATAAGCGAATCAAAGAAGCTTTATCAACCCCCGACATTTTCTGTATGAACACTCCAGTAGGCATTGTCCTGAACATCCAAATCGGAGCATTTCAGTGGAAAGTAATCCCTAACCTTGACAGGCGATCACTCACGCACAGCTCGTGGTGCCGTGCCCGCCCAGCCGTGGCCCGTGACACTTCGCAAGTTTAATATCAACATCAGCTACTATATTACGGGCACTAAATCCTTAACGATTTCAATCGTCTGTCGAATTACGTAGGTACATACGAATTGCTACTGCAAACCGTTTGCAGTTCGTTAGGACGTCAGAATTCAGATATGATTTGGTGCGATGGATTAGGTTTCAGAGCCGTGTTTCATAAAACTACAATCATAGTTTATTATGACATTTCAAATGACATTGCGCAGCCGAGTATTAGTCTTCTTAATTTGTGGTTTAAGCAGCTACGCAATGTACATCGATTATATTATTTTTGTTGCACTAACCCCTGCTGAGGACAATTTTAAAAATCTATTTAGAGGCTAAAAATTCCACCTATGCCGGGACTTGAACCCGCGACCTCTGGCTCACCGTGCCAGCGCTCTCCCAACTGAGCTAATGGGCAAGTGCAAGCATCGATGAAATTTCGAGCCTCTTTACAAACTTCTCTGTATTCTCTGTAAGTCCCGGCATGGGTGGAATTTTTAGCCTCTAAATAGGTTTTTAAAAATGTACATCGAATTATCATTCTAAACCATGCATTATAGCTCTATGAAATAGGGCCACGTGCTTAATGGTTTCGACTCACCCTGACAACAGTGAAGTAACCTCCAAATAGCGTCACTGATAAATGAAAGTGCCGCTTTGAAGGATGGCTGACTTCAAAGCGGCTACACCATCCGGGGGGGGTACTTCCAAAATTCCATTTATGGTCAGGAAATTAATCTAGGTACTTTAGAATGCATAGGCTCTACCAATCCTAGAGCCAGTTATAAAAAATAACTTGTGTAAGCTTAATTTTTCCATCTACTAAGTGAGCAGTGATAGACGAACTAACATTGCGAGCTTGAGAATTCACGAAACCCCAATCTATTGTGCTTCAGTATGTTTGATCGAGCACCCTAAAGTGAATGGATTCGTATGTTGGTCCTGAGACTCATTATTATCACACTTCGGGACACTTCCCAAATGCGAAGGTTTAGATGGATGGATGTTGGTTTGTTACTCAATCACGCCAAAACGGCTGAATGGTTTCGACGAAATTAAGCACTGAGAGATTATATTCCGGTATAGCACACATGCTTCTTTTTATTCCGGAGAAATACACATCAATATTTCCACGCGGGCAACAGCTATAGGAAATAAGTGACGTTTTGGATAGAATTTTCAGCGGAGAAGTTGAGTTCGCTCTATACTTACTCGAAGTAGCGAGATGGTCGTGTTCCACTTGTGCGGTGTAGTGTGAGGGCTGGAAGGGGCGCGCTGCCACATGGGAGCACACTTTGTTATCTTGCCGGCCACGCGGGGGCTCGGCCGTCTGGCTGTGTTGTGGGTATAGTCACTTTAGAAAGTACTTACCTGTGAGGCTCGGACTGCAAGCGGCTGAAAGCTCTCTATATTTATTCCGAGAAAAGTCCGTCTCTCAAACAATCATCATCATCAGCCTGCGCTTGTCCACTGCTGGACATAGGCCTCTCCTATTGCATGCCACTGAGCACGGTCCTCGGCTACTCTCATCCAGCTCTTGCCAGCCGCTCTGCGAAGATCATCGCTCCACCGAGTCTGAGGACATCCTACACTACGTTTACCGATCCGCGGTCTCCACTCAAGAACTCGTCTACCCTATCGGTTATCAGTTCTTCGGGTGATTTGGTCGGGCCACTCCCTCTTCAGCATGTTAATTCGGTGGGCTATGTCGGTGACTTTGGTACTCTGTCGAATTCGATCTTTCAGAGAAACCCCGAGCATAGCCCTTTCCATAGCACGCGTCCTAAGCCAATTAGAAGTCTTCACAATTAGAAGTAAATTAGATAAAGCGCAAACAGTTCACAGGTGATAACCACCATTTAGATACAAATATAATTACAGGAAGAAAGGGAAACAAGAAAGCAGCAATTGATCAAATGAGATTGATTCAGTCCACGCTCCGCCCAGTTCAACAAGCTATGTGTCAAAAAACAACTAAGCACGCGCCTCGCCTCAGCCTGTTTAGTGTTAAACAAATCCAGGTCATAGTCATCTGACATTATATTGAAATTCCTACTTGCACGAACGAGATAGGTGTTCTTCCTATAATTAGTAGATGCGTACGGGATATTTAAAATTGTTTTCTGTCGCAAGTGTTTAGATGGTACACGAATACATAATTGGGCCAAGAGATCGGGACAATCGATGTCTCCATTAGCGATTTTCAATAAAAAGAGTATATCAGCGTTCTGCCGACGTACTTCCAAGGGGAGAAGGTGATGTTTTTTACACATATCTAGGTATTTAGAGCTGAGTAATGTTCCTTAACTCTATAGCAAAGAAATTTAATGAATTTTTTCTGTATGTTTTCGATGCGTGAAATTATATACATTATAGACGGGATTCCAAATTTGCGACGCGTACTCTAAGTTACTGCGTACATATGTGCAGTAAAGTATTTTTAAAGTTTTAATTTTTTTAAAGTCTTTTGAGTTCCTCATAAGAAATCCTAACGCGTTGTGCGTATCGAATAGTAATTTGGAATCGTGATAAACTCCGAGATCGCGAATGATGCTGACCCGGGGTAAAATTGTTCCTTTTAGCCTATAGTCAAAACAGATTAGTTTACGTTTGCGACTAAAAGTAACTATATTGCACTTATTTGGATTCTGATCTAGATGGTTATCATAGCAGTAATTTTCAAGGCGCTGAAGATCTTTTTGTAGACACTGAGCGTCAGTAGTCGAAGAAATAGTCGCAAAAATTTTCATATCGTCCGCGAAACATAAAAGTTTACATTCAGATGGCCTTTCTTTTTAAGATTAGTCTTCGTTTCCTCAAGAGTCAGTGCTGTTATTTCTCCTCGGGTTTTTTGCGGTGGTTTTTGAGTTTATAATTTTATTGATGTTTACTTTTCTTGCTGACTGTCCAGAAAGGGTCGTTTCGTTGGCGCGGCAAAAATGTGGGTGTTCATTGGAACGCACGTTGTGTGCATGGCTGCAGGTGCACAATAATTTTTAAAGTCATGAAATAGGGAATTAAAACACTGTAATAAAAGTATGGATGTATGAAAAGATGATTTTTATGCTTTTTTTCTCTTGAACCATTTCAATAAACCTGCCTATAATATTGTTCCACGCGACCCTGGTAGCTGTACGTATCTTCTGCTAATTATTTTATCAAATTTATAGGAGGCTGTCCCTGATCGCTATTGTTCCTGTTTTATTAAAATATTCAGCACAATAGAAAGGGTGCGGATTTATCGGACCCTCCCTCCGTCCGGCGGGGCTTCGTCGAATTTTTCATTTAAAAATTAGTAGGTACCTACCTACCCAGAGCTCCGAATTTGCCCCGGATGCAGGGATTGTGAAATTATGTCCGTTATTTAAAAATTTTAAACAACTGCGCATTACACAATGTGGTTTTAACGAAACAATTGTACAAGTCATGTTGGTTCATAATTTTCAGGTAGGTAGGTAAGTACTATAAACAAAACGTTGAATTATTTATTCTTATCTAGGTAATACCTTCCAAATAGAGCGGTGTTTTCGCTTTTCATCGTTGGGGCTAGCTGGTATGTTGCTGGTGGATAGCTTTGTGCGTTATGCGAGACACGCGCGGAAAATTGGAAAGGCGTCATCGGTCAAGCAAAAGCGCGCCATACTTTTTGCCACTCTTCACTTTGTGTTGGTAAAATTGCCACTAAATAATATGGTGTAAGTGTTGTGTGTGAAAAGGGTATTATCAGGGAACGTTCACCCGGCAAAAGGTTTTAAGGAAATCGTCGAGTAGGGATCGCTCTCAGCGACAAACATGGCGCCTGATCGGATTACTAAGCAATAGGATCAGGAATCGCGCAATGTTGCTCGCAGAAAGACGCCAGGCGGTACGAATGAAAGAAATAACGTCGTGGAAAATCAATCATCTCTTCATGTTACCCGAAACCTAATGGCGCTTCACATAGTGTTCGATGAATAACTGAAATTAAACTGGAATAAAAAACTTTAGATAATAGATACTTACTTATGACAAAATAAGAGTGGTTATTTCCTTAGAAATTATTGATATTTAAAGTTTGATATATTTATATATTTTTTTTAATTGCCAAAACGCGTTGGGCACGCATGGTAATTAAGCCCATACTCTCTCTCTGAGAGAAGGCCAGTGCCCTGCAGTGGGACGTATATAGGCTACGTAAAAAAAATATTAATAGGTATCTACCTAGTTCATCATCATCATTCAGCCACAAGAGGTCCACTGCTGGACATAAGGCCTCCTCCATGGATTTCCAAAAAGACCGGTTGGAAGCGGCCTGCATCCAGTTTATCAGTGTTTATTCGTCGTAGGAGTTAATTGACTTCGAAACTAGCAAGTAGACGCTCCAAGTTGTAGGTGAAACAATTCATTTCGCCGATAAGGCAGCCCTGTTGACCCGTAATCACAGAATCTGATCTAAGTTTGTCTGTTCCAGTAATCCGGAGATCGCATTCGGGCTAGAAGTTTACTCAAAGAGGTTTACTGCTAAACGAACTTGTCCCTACTTATTTATATAGCTTTCGCAGCGAGTTTCGTTCGAGGGCAATAATTGTTTCGCTGTAACTTCAGCCGATTGTTCTCCCTACACCCAATTAAACAGTGCCGGTTTTAGAATTACCAGCGCCCTGGGCGAGATTTCTACGGCGCCCCCTAACTGCAATTCAAACTCGTACGAAAAAACCGGCCATGTGCGTGTCGAGCTCCGTGCAGTGTTCCGTAGAAAGAGGGGTTTTTTATCTGCTTCACAGAACTAACAACGTCATCAAATTAATTTTCAGTGGATTTTGTACGAAGTAAAGCCTACTTAGCCGTGATAGTTTTCTTTTTAAGTTTATTGTAAGTGCTACTGCCTTGATTTTTTCACGTTTCTACAATCAACCGTTTAGGACGCCCTACTCGGACAAAAATTTGCGTTTTCAAATATTTCGCAAACGGAACCTTAAATCGAAATATGGTTTTTCTACACCCACAATATTTTTAAAGCATCAATTTAACGACACACACTATGGTGTAGGCGAGAAAAAAAAAGGCATTCCTAATTTAGGTACCCTAAAAAAATTTTTTTCAAGATTTTATTCTAACTTTTTGTCCACGTAAAAATATGTATATCTATGCCAAATTTCAGCTCTCTGATACTTGCGTCTGCGCTAAGCCGCGGACAGACAAGAGGGACAGACAGACAGACAGACGGATGGACATGGCGAAACTATAAGGGTTCCTTGTTGACTACGGAACCCTAAAAAGGCGGAGGATATAATGAATTAACCATTGATTAAATACATAACCAGACATAACCATGTCTTTTAATAAATGGTTATTTCATATTATTGAAAAAACACCAATAAAATTTTGCTTTTCTAGCCTTTCTATCGGCGAACTCTTTTATTAGTTTATTTCAATAATATCCGCAATGCTATCCTTACTTTTGGATAAAGTTCTTGTAAGTTCTTATTCTTCTTATGACATTAGTAAGAATATTCTGATCAGACAAAAAAGATTTCAGACTTACGAGTTCATCACACACCAAACAACCATCGATATCCGATTTTAAGTCTACACTTAATTTTAATTTGAGATCACCACAGAGTTTGACAAGGTCGGTTTTATATTGTAATAGGGGTTAAAGTATGAAATTGCCGTTTTATTGCAATAGGTTCTTTGAATTGACATAGAATCTTCATGGTTTGAGGTTTTCGAATGAAACTTTTTTCAAATGGTTTCTATGATGTTCTTTTTTTAAAAAAATGTGAAACATTTGAATATCGACTTTCAATTGTTTTTGTTATTCAATTTAGACAAGAAAGATGGATACTGCGATAATTCGAGTGATTTTTGAATACGAGTTCCGACGCGGAACTAACGCGGCAGAAACAGCCCGCAATATCAATGCTGCGTTTGGAGAGGGGTCTACTAATGAACGCACCGTGCGATTTTGGTTTAAACGCTTTCGTGATGGAAATTTCGACTTAAAGAACGAGCCACGAGGAAGACCGCCCACACAGGTGAATAACGATGAATTAAGAGAGATAGTGGAAGCCGACCCTAGTCAAACTACCCAGGAATTAGTGGCATGGTTTAACGTTACCTTACCCACAATATTGACTCACTTGCGTCAAATCAATAAAATAAAAAAATACGAAAAATGGGTGCCTCATGATTTGACTGATCTGCAGAAAGAAACGCGTGTTGAAACTTGTGTTGCCTTGTTGAACCGGTACAGAAATGAAGGAATATTGGATCGAATTGTAACATGTGATGAAAAGTGGATTCTTTATGATAACCGGAAAAGAAAAATGCAATGGCTGACCCCAGGTCAAATGCCACAACAGTGTCCTAAAGCAAAACTTACCAATAAAAAGGTAATGGTAACTGTTTGGTGGTCTCAGCATGGTGTTATTCACTATAGTTTTCTCCGATCTGGTCAAGCAATAACGGCAGATATCTATTGTGCCGAACTCCGAACCATGTTGACAAAACTAGCAGTAAAACAGCCCCGACTCATGAATCGATCTTCACCATTATTGCTCCACGACAACGCGAGACCTCACACAGCACGAGAAACCATTTTGACCCTTCAGGAACTGCAGTTAGAAACCATTCGTCATCCTCCGTATTCACCAGACCTTGCTCCAACGGACTACCATTTTTTTTCGTGATTTGGACAATTATCTACGTGACAAGAAGTTTTCTTCCCAGGAGGCAGTACAAAATGCTTTCACACAGTTTGTGCAGTCTAGATCGTCGGAGTTCTATCGCAAAGGCATTAATGACCTTTCCATTAGATGGCAGCAATGTATAGATAATAATGGCAACTATTTTGATTAAATAAATTTGTTAAAAATTTAAAAAATAAACAATTTAGATTTTCAGTACAAATCGGCAATTTCATACTTTAACCCCTAATATAGAAAGACCAAGATTCCGAGTACCTACTCATTTAACTGTTCAAATCTTTCATTGACTGAAATTAATGTACTTAGTGTCCAAAAGACAGTTGAATAATTCAACATTTTTTTTCTGGAGAAGTTACGGGCTCATCGTGGGCATTTTCACCAGCGTATCGCTGAACACGACGCGTCGAACTCTTGTCATGGCACGAGTTCAATTTCTAATTCTTCAGCCAATTCTTTTGAAAAAAGAGGAACCAGATTCTACGAAACCGGAAGTACGTCATGCACAGAAGTACGTCATCAAATGAGATCCTGCGAGCTGTTAGTTTCTGGTGATACCATGACTCGATACAAGAACTCCTTAAATAAAAAAAACTAAAGACTCCTAATCTGTGCAAGCGTAAAAGAGGATTTTTTTCCAGTATACCGAGATGTTAATATCTTGGTGTTTTTTATTCAAACATATTAAACCTACTTTCATTCCCATTCAGAAGGTCAAATTAGTCACACACTTATTCACAAAAGTACAAGAAATCAGTGAATATTATTAATTTATAATTGTAGCATTATATTAACTGACCTTAAAAATAAAGTATTATTTATAACTATTGTCAGTATTCAGGACAATGCCCATTGGCGACCGGTCGCCCATTGCAATTTTTGGTCACCATTGCACCTTCCGAAATAGCCTAAATCACAATAAATCGCCTCATCTGGCAACACTGGCATGCAGTGCTCCCACAGATATCTCAATGCTCTGAGAGTGATCCGATCTCAGATTAATAATCTGAGGATTGAACACAGCGTTCCATTCTAGTGTTGCCAATATAACGGTTTTGTCGCTAAATTCAGGGAATTTACGAGTAGGTGGGCCACGCTCAACCTGCGAGGGGATAGAAAGGGGCGCCTACATCCGGCAGCCTGGGTGGTCGTCCAACCACGCCCTTCCCTAACGCCGCTACTGCAATTAAATTGTAAGCTTTCAGGCTATGGAGGGCTGGAGATTTAAACAAATGAGAGGCGACAGCGCCCGCACTTCTGATGTGATTTAGTTATTTACTTAGCGCGACTACTTGTCTGGCGGTCTGGCGGAAACAAGCAAATAACTTAGGGACTTTCAAGTAAAATGTTCTGATTTGCAAGTGGCTGTCGCTTCTTTATTTACCTATGTTTTACTTCCGCTCCATTGCCTTCAATCTGTTGTTGCTGAAGACATTAGATAACGTTTTTATAATCTCGTCTTCAAAGTTTGTTGACTGTCTCGTTGTGTAGCGGTTAACACATTTGACTACCAAAACAGAGGATATGGGTTCGATCCCCAATGAAGGCTGCCTTACTTAATTTGTATGAATTGCCACAGTCTGGGTGTACCAGGCCACTCAAAAAGTATTGCGAAAATTAGGTACATAAACCTATGAGAGACTGGCCCGTTATAATCTATTTTAAAATGTGATTATTTTTAAGTAAAAATACCTAGGTACGTTCCAATTTAAAAATGTATCTCCACATCTGCTCCTCGGATCTGCGCCGGGAACATTTTCGCTTGGGAACATTTTCGCGTTGCGATTTTTTACGATTTCAAGTGTCACCGTGTCAACCGTGTATCGTTGGTATCACAGAACATTATTTTCTCTGTTCTATGGTTGGTATAACGAATTCAAGCGCGGTCGTCTAACTCTGGGGGGTGAAGAAAGAAGTGGTCGCCCTTTGATGGCTGTTACGGAAGAAAACGTGCTAGCAGTGAAAAAGACAATAGACAATACGTATCAGGACCTTCACCACATACTGCAGATTGGATCGGAAAGCCTTCACCAGATTCTACAAGTGCATCTTTGCATGAGGAGGATAGTTTCACACTGGGTGCCGCACAACCTCACCGACGTCAGAAGTAGGCCCGGGTGGAATGGTGTCGTGATATTATGATAAACAGAAGCAAGCTCGTCTCGGCGTGTTTACGACATCATTACAGGTGATGAGTCCTGGATTTATCAATACAATCCAGAAACGAAGCGCCAGTCGACGGTTTGGGGGTTTTAAAACGAATCAACGACTACCAAAGTGAAGCGATCTAGAAGCGGGGAAGAATTTGATCGCGAGCTTTTTCAATTTAACTGCCTATTTGGTATCAATTCCTTTACAGAACCAAAGAAGCATCAACGCCGAATGGTATATCACCAAATGCTTGGCAGAAGTTTGCTCTGTTGTGAGCAACAAGTGACCAAACCCAGGGCTCCGCGGGCTACTGCTCCACCACGACAACGCGCCCGCGCACACCGCGCTCAAAACGAGGGACTTCCAGCACGCCGGCCAAACTCTTGGGTGACTTCTTTTAATTCCCGAAAATAAAAAAAATGCGCTGTCAGCTTTCGAGGAGGCTGTAAACAAGGTGTGTGCGGAAGACCGGAAAAAGTGTTTCGAAAACTAGTTCAGATGACACTTTGTATAGAGGCTGGTGGAGAGTACTTTGAAATGATCTAAAAAATAATATTTACACATAGAAAACTTTATTTTATTTTCGCAAAACTTTCTGAGGGTCCCGCGTATTTCCATCTTTGTGATGTCCTTGCCTTCTTACTATGGCTAGTTTGTGACCATGACAATTAATCACAATCGTGTTGTGTGGAAGTTGTTATACTTATAATTTTTGACTTGTCATTGTAAAGACAGACCATCCTTGCTCGTCTATGCAAGTCAGCCGTCTCTGTCTGAAGTCGGGAAACTAATGGGAGGCAGCGATGCGAGCTGAGCATCTGCGGGGCTGACTGAATGACGTCGCGGTTTGTCTACCGGAAGATGGAATAGAAATTTTGTTTACTCTAGGGCAGTCGCGCACTGGCACAAGCTGGAGAACTCTCCTGGGAGGGTTGCGATGAAAAAAATCGGTTTGGGGAGCGGATGGTGGTACGGTTTTTTCCTCCTCTTCAGGGCCCGTCGACTTTGTAAGAAACGTAAAACAAGAACTCTATTACTTCCTCGAGTAGCGCATCTCTTGGGGATGGATTTTTTCCTACAGATAGTTACATTTACGTTCCCATTTTCTTACGTTTCTTTCTGCGTACGCTTCGTATCGAGGTATCGTAACATAGTTAAAATAAAGATACTAAAAAGAAACTGAAATCGGGATACGATATTATGTGATTAAAAAAAAGTCTTATGGCCTTTTTTATGAAAACACGATTCCTTTAAAACACTCCTCAGAGGCAGATTAAATTATCTGTATTTACATTTTTCCCTTTATCGATGAACTAACAATACATTTTTTACTTATTCTGAGGGACAAAAATTTCTGCTGTCCACCAACAAGGACTTTTGTTCCGTTTTCCACAAAGCCCATCCCCGAATTTCCTGGATCGTGGTACCTATACCTAGAGCGCACTTTACACACTTTATTTACGCCACGGCAAAGAAGTTTTACGATGACGGTTTCGCTTCAGAGAGACGTACCATAAGTTTATAACCGTGAGTTTTTCTCGTTCCTGTGGGCTGTAGCGACGGTAGCCCGGGTAAGCCTTTTAGAGCGATTTTATTTTTTAATTTTTCAATGTAGAGCGAGTGTGCCATCAGCCATGCTTTAGCGGCACTTACCGCGCCATTTCATGTAATAAATCTGCATTTTCTAACGGTGCAGCTCCATGCACCTACTTTGACTATAAAATGTTGTTCCCAGTTAATATAAAAGCGCGTTTAACGTTTTCATGTGATTTTTTATTGAGATATGCGCTAGGAAGCTGATTGCTTGATGATCCTATTTCTGGGCACCACTCTTGTCGTAAAAACAAAATATTTGTGGCTTTTATTTCCGCTGCCCATTAAATTCAGTAAGCTTTTTATTTGTTTGTAATAATAAATCCTACTTTGGTGGGATTGGGATGGATAATGTGAAATAACTGACCGAGTTCTAATTTAACAAATGCATGACTTAAATTTCGATGATTAGGTAATTATATTTGAATAGGTCAGACACTCAGGTTTCCTCACGATGTTTTACTTCACAGTTAGTGAGTGGTATTGCTACTATAACTTCACAAAGTGCTTGAAATCGCCAATCCGCGGTGGGCACGCGTGATGATTCCCAACAAGCAAAAAGGTGTTACATATAAGCTTTAAAAGCGAGTCGACGCCTCTAAATGGAGTGTGTAATCAGCAATATAACAATACTGTAAGCGCTTATATCCCCAGGAAAAGGCGCACTTTGTGTGGCTAATGAGTGGTGGCGTGGCGATGTACTAGCTCTGTTGAATTACAACTAGCTTCTATAACAGTGATAAACAGTCACAGCTTTCCTCTACTCTGTGATAAAATAGTCATCGAATTATCTTTGTATCAGTATGTAGCTTTATACTAGTCACCGAAATCACATAATAACATTACTTAGCTCTAAACCAGTGTCGAAAACATCACTATGTCAAAAATATCAAAAAACAAAAAAAAAATGACACCGGATCGATAATTAAGCGCCCATACGCTCTCTCTGAGAGAAGGCCTGTGCCCAATCCTTGCCTGTGCCCCACAGTGGGACGTATATAGGCTGCTGATGATGATATGTTTACACCACAGACCAAGATTATACCTGAGGTAGAAACTCTACGAAGTTCCTTGACATTTAAAAAAAAAATTTAGAAATAATAACAGATAGTACATACAAGAGCTGTCAGCTCAATATGAAAAACGAGCACGAAACTTATTTTGCTTGTTGTTTTGTGTGAATAAATAAAGTAAAAAAATAATATAATTTTTAAAGCTTTTTTGCTTTGGAGCTATTTGATAGATACTGCTTAGAACCATAGGTGTGTTACCATATGTACTAAAGGTTGCGATATTGGTAGAGAGCGTAAAGCGAATTTAATAAAATGATATAAACCCCGATAGTTAAAAAAATCAGTGAAAAACTCACAGAAAAAAAGTTGTAGCCATACACACTTTAGGTTGGGGTGACTCAGGAATTGCGTATTTAATCTGTATACAAGAATATGTAAACATGAACATTTACATACAGGCACATACATTGCTTCTAGCCCCACACTAGTGGGAACCAGAAACAACGACATCACAAACATGTAAACATCCAAGACCTGGGGGTTTTTTTTTTAAATTCCCAGCCGGGATTCGAACCCGGGACCTCTCGCATGGTGTGCAGATGCACTACCACTGCGCCACGAGGTCGTCAAACAGGGTAATATTACTAATATCTAACTACACCTAATTTATGATAAACCGCGCAAACTCTAGATTTAAAATTTGTCGTTGTGTTGAGGCAATGTTGGGCTGTTTTATAATGAACTTTATGCTAGGCTAAATCCAATGAATGGATAAGTGGTAATATGTCTGATTGCGATGACAGAGGTCGAAGATTCGATCACCCCCCCCCCCCTGTGCAAAATGGCGTCAGTCTGTTTTATTTTTATTTTTGTGATGTCCTTGTCTGCTTACCATAGGGTTACACGGTGGTTACACGTAAATGCGTTGTGTGGATGTTTATTTTGTTTATAGTACATATGGTGCTACATTACCGCACTAGTGCGATAATGAGCACTTTACGTGCCTATATCGAAACTTCAAAGGGCCATATGTACTATAAAACGTTGTACGATACACGTGCGAATAGGTAATTCGTAACTCGTGTCGATATAAAACACTCCCTTCGGTCGTGTTTTAATTTATCGCCACTCGTTGCGAATTTCCTACTTTTCGCACTAGTATCGTAATGTACTATTGTGTAATACTTCGCAGTTTAGTTTTATTGAGTTAAGTTAATTTCAAGTGATTTAAAGCAGCAGGTAATTGTTCTCAACATATTGTCACAAAAGAAGCGCGCAGTGATAGGCTTACACTATAATATTGCAAGCTTTCCTTATTAAATAACAAGCTTCGTGCTAGTTTTCCGTATTGAGCCCACGCTCTTCCACGTTATTATTTTTAAATCAGCCCAGGCGTATTGCAAGCGCAATACAGAAATAATAGCTCAGAGCTTTTGTGTTGGTAAAACAGAATTTGCATTTTTCAGCGATTCGCGCGCATCCCGAAAAAACATTGCATGGCGTTGCAAAGAAAATGGCCTGATTGACGGACGGACGGGCAGCACTGGCTGATGGCTGGTGGCCTGTTATTGTGTAAATTCCTTGGGCGCTTGTTATGTTTTTTAAGTACTAGGGTCGCGTCGTGCAAAGCTAACTTTGCAGTTGCCTAAATATAGTATGATATCCCTAGTGTTATACTGTACAGCACGACCACGGCTCATTTTTTATTGTACAAATTATTGTAAAAATCATGAAAAAAATTTAGATACTGATTGTATTCTTAACATTGAAAATTGTACTCCTACAATTGATAATGAATATAATATGGTGCTCAGGGTCGTGCTAGGAAGATGCTGTCTTTCTGGCACGAGCGCAAGAATAACGTTAGATTTGTTAATTTTTAATACAAAAACGTATTACAAATGCACACATCGCATGTCATTTAGAGCACATTTTATTTTGTATAATGAGTCACTGTTTAATTGGTCTTTAATTTCTTGTGGTCGTGCCAGAAAGAATCTTCCTAGCACGACCACGAACATTATGTCAGATTTAATTATCTGCAAGAGCACAACTTTTTTCGTAAGAAATTTTTTATGGGGAGTGGGGACCTGTCTTTTTTATACTTTACCTTACCTAATAAAATATCACATATTCCGTGAATATAACTGGTTACCTATTACTGTTCAAGAGAAAAGGCCAGACAGACAGGCGTTCTAGGCATGGTAATAGGGTAACATTGGCACCCTTCGGTTACGGAACTCTAAAAGGAAACTACAACTATTTGGAATTTCACGTAGCGGGAAATAACTTTCCTAACTTGTGTGCCGAACTTTCGAAATAAGTTATCTCGCTGTAACCAGGAGGATTTCCTATCATGGATTATATATTATACCTGACTGTACAACCGTTAAGAGTCCCTCAAGTCAAGCAACACATGAATCGTAATGTCGTTTTTAGAAGCGAAGTCGAGATGGATCAACTTGGCTGTTTGATGTGGTTCCGTGCCCTAGAGAATGAGTTTACGGCAGCGAATACTATTAAAAATTTAACAGGGCTTAAAAATACCTAACCCTTTTTTCCCCTGAAGTGCTTTCTGTCCCTGTTAAGAACTTCAGGAAATTTTAGTAGGAACCGACGTTACTTAAGCACCTCTATTTTTAAAGCCCCGAAGTTCTTAGTAGTAGTACCTACCTTAATCCTACCAATCCTATCCAATGCAAACGTTCCTTTTGTCTCTACTCTTGGACTTTCCTAGGTACGTAAACCAGATACGTGCTTTAGTGTGAGCGTTGCATCACGTCAGTCCCCTAAGTTCATTAAGAGGTATCTACTCCCTGGGGACATCGTTAAGCTCTTAAGCGTTAACTGACAAGCACGGTGAGTAGACACATTCGCTCGTCTTAAGAGTCGCGTCGGCAAAAAACATCGCTAGGAGTGAGGGCGCCACAATTAAGATTTAATTCCGAACCCCTAGGGACCTCCCCGGGGATAAATCACGCAGTACCTACGATTGCCAAATTCTTTATTTTTATGGACGGTTTTCCTCGACGATTTTACTTATCGATGCGATTTTCCATAAATCACCTAGTAGGTGGCTACATTCCGCTCCGTTTTATCAATAAATTTGCGGAGATTTTCTCCTATTCTTCCTGTGGAAATAACGACAAACGACTGTCAGAAGTAGTGACGAGAAAACGATAAATAAGAGATAATATTCGGTGATATTATGTCGGAGGCGTCACCGCGGGCGCGGACCGGCGGCGGACCGTTCACCAGCTATGAGTAATGAACAAAGTTCGCTGCAACTTTTCTCGTAACTGCGAAACTCCAGCATCCTCCAATTTCTTTCAATAAAACTCTTGCCTGCCAGACCGTGGGCTCAAATTAATAGGAACAAGGGTTAGCAACAAAGTTAACCCGCGATCCACTAATTGGTAGAAAAAAAAGAAACGAATGCGACATTTTCAGGGACTAATTTGCATTAATCTGCGTCACTAACAAAATGTTTCTAACTTTGAGTGTGTTGAGTGAATCTGTGATTGAGTTCGCTTACAGACAGCACCACATACCTTATTCTATTCTTATCATCCCACATTTTATTATGGAAACTGCTAGCGAGGCCGTACACAGGGCCGGATTAATGTCGATGCCATGTCGAGGCCCCTAGGCAATGCATGTCATGGGCCTCTTTACTCTTTTCTAACATCCTAAATACATGTTTTCCACCCAACGCAATTTTGTATACTGCTGCGATAAAATACAATAATATTGTACAAAAATTTTAAATGCATTTGTAAATATACTGAAATGTGGCGATATAATGTAATATAAAAAAAAACAATAATATTGTCTTAGGGGTTGTTACATAGAGTACAGTCGACAGTCAACCTTTACAACCTTTACTTTACTTTCCTTTGCGAAGTCATTAACATAATTGAGTAGAGTGCACGTGTGTAAATGTATATGAACTGTCAATTGTAAAGTCGATCTTCAAATTTAATTTCACTCGAAGAAACATTTTCAATAAAATCCCTAGCGGATCGAGGCCCTTAGGCCTATTATAATCCGGCCCTGGCCGCCCACACCCGGCCCAGTCACCTCTGAACATTTTCATGAATTAAGTCCTGAAAAGGGCAACCTTTTCCCGCAGAGAGTATGCCGATTGTACCTATTGATACCTATACTTGATAAACTAAACAATGAATCCTTGCGCGAGATAAACTCTTGCTTAATTAGCCCTAGAAGGGCACGCAATCATTAACTTGAACCTTTTGTGGAGCGGTAAACAGTCGGTTTCAGAGCACCATCACGTATTTTAGCTTAGTAAGTAATCCACGAGCGTGCCAATTTATTACTTGTGTAAATAAAGCCAGTGAGAGGAACAGAGACGTGAGCCAGGGCTCTTGTTTTCGTTCTCGGGATGTTATCTTAGGTTTTAGCACAAGTTTACTGCTTCTATTTAACTTTGTCTACGCCGCTACGTGACCCTCTGACCTGCAACAGTTTCGGCGAGTCTTAAACGCGACCCTTGCTGCAAATGCATAGTTTTACGGTGTTATTTATTAATATGCTGTTTAAATGGTTGGTGGTGGTGTCTTTCCCTTTACCACAGATTATTTAAACTGCATTTAAGGAGTGTTATATTATTAATATCTATTTCAATCTGACCATTTTAAACGTGGTTTGTCATTCGCCAAAGATTTTCGAAGGATCGATGAATGAACTCCTTTGGGTGGTGGAGTTGGGACGAAAAATTGTTGGCGCTTGGTGGCACAGAATAACTTTTGCTAGGACTTTGGGACGAAAGCGGGTGAAAATGCGGAGGACAAAAGTTGTAGCCTAGTTAGTCTAAAGAATTGTACAGTAGGTACTTAAATAAAGTTTCCTCATAGTGTTGTATTACATACATACATACATTATCTTATGTGCTTATTTTGCTTCTGTGATATGTCTTGTTGTTGGTATAATAGATGTCTTTCTTCATCGTCTTCTTCTACATACATAAACTCACGCCTGTATCCCAGAGGGGTAGGCAGAGACCAGACACTGCCACTTGCTATGATCCTGACAGATCACTTTCGCTTCCTCAAAATTAATTAGTCGTTGCATGCACGCACGCCGATTTACAATAATAGAATGTATCTACATCTATGAGATAGAGAACACTTTATTTTACGACGTCTATAGTTTCAACAATAAGTCAAGGAATAAAAAATGCAGTACTTAAATAAAGTTACCTCATAGGGCCAGATTCTGAATTGAAAATTTAGCTAAGTCTTAACTGTAGTGCTGTCTCTCTCAGAAAAGAGCGTGACAGAACGTTACTTAAGTATTTAATTAGTGAAATTCTGAATTCAGAAACCGGTTCTAACACTTGTATTACAATAAATACAATCTATCTATGTCTATGAGTTGCAAAAACTTTATTGTACAACATCTATAGTTTCAACAATAAGTCAATGAAATAAATAAATTGACAGAATTTTCGGTAAGGTGATAAGGTTAGTAGGGTTTGATAAAGTTCCGCTTCCGATTTTCCCTCTGTTTTCCAAGTTTTTTCCTTACAACATTGCAGCGTGAGTAAACATTGTATTGTAACTCTTGTGAGCTCATATTCTCACGGGAAACGGCAGTGGTCATGCATCATAGCAACAGTTCGGCACCGATATTTATTCAATGTAATGTGTTTCCGGTACGCTATCATTGGCCGGACCACGCTAGCTCTCGACTCTAAATCAATGCAACTGCTTATACGTAGATTTATAAGTAAGTAGACTTTTATAGGAATGATATATGGCTTGGACATTTCACCGATTAAATATGGTAGCGTTTCACCGCTGATACATTTTAAACTTTGAACCGTTCTTAAGTCAATTGCAAGAATCTAAGCCAGATTGATAATACAAGGTAAACCCTTTTTGCAACTGTACCTTTTTACTTATTCGGGTGTCCATGCTTCATAATATCTGAACCGACAATCCAAAACAGAAAATAAAACGGTAAAATGATGAGAAAAAAAATATTTTCTGTAATTTGTAGAACGATAACCAATGTTTGGTTTTTTAGATCAGGACTTACCAAACTTATTTTGACTCTGACGCTCTTGCGATTTTCTCATTTCTGCGACACCCCACTACCCGTATCTGACCGGAAGAATAATTATAATAATAACTCTTTTCATATTACTATTTTACTTTATTAGCTGGTTACTAATCGGAAGCATGTACTTGCTTTCCTGAGCATATGTTATTTAAACGGAGCTCGAAATTGCCACTCTCATCTCTTTTTCTAAATTCATTTGCGATCTAAACTTGTTCTTTATTGCTGCAACTAATAATTTGTGTGGATCGCTTCGCTACGCCGACGCGCCGCCCTCTGGGATAACGCCGCTTGCCCCAGGGCGTCGCGACGCACAGTTTGGGAAGCCCTGTGTTAGATCATTAGGTTAAATCAGAATTGGGTAAGAGGTTTATATTTCGGTCTAGACTAGGTGCTTATTGATCGAGTTTATTTTAACGCGTCAACATTTTTAGATTGACCCATTTTGTAGAGGCGCACCGGATATTTTTTCTGTATTGGTTGGGTGGGTAGACGTTCGACGATTAAGATAATCGGACTCTGACGCTGATGATACCAGGATCTCATGCAAAATAGAAAAAAAATAATGCAACATGGGGACAGCAACGGATTACTATTAATGTGAAGCTGGGGGCCCTTCGGGAGGCCAGCAGTAACATACGAGCACTGTTGGCTTTATGGACATTTTTTCTATGTGTTGGATTAGATTGGATGGGTAGGAGACGACGACGATGTTCGGTCGCTGACGATGATGATACCAGGACCTCATGAAATATTGTGGGAAATAAAATCAGGATCTTAACAAAAATAGGGAAAATAAAATGTACTATTGAAAAAGCACCGGACTACCATCATTGAAAAGATGGGATCTCTTCGGGAGGTCAGCAGTGACATTGAAGATGGGAAAAAAATCCGGATCTCATAAAAAATGGGATCTCATGAAAAATGGGGAAAATTTTATGTACCATTGGAAAAGCAACGGAAGATCAACGGATAACTTGTCAGTAGGTAATCGACTGTATGCACGCACCTACTAGCACGCGGAACACCATGTTTGCGGTTTACGAGGCGCAAGCGAGGAGTAACGCGTAAACACGTCGGTTAATTACGTGCCATCGACGGGTTAACTGGATACAGAGGTGAGGGGCAAATAACTACCATGATCAAGTGGATAAACGGCGATTTAGGGCCGAATACCGAGCAAAATGTAGGTGTAATCTACAACCACAGTGAGGTGGTTGGTCTTGCATGTCATTTTGCACACTACGATGGAGGCTGTCATAAGCAAAGAAAAACATACGAACTGAATATAGGTACTAACCCCCCGGTTTCTCGTAGATTAAAAGTCTGTTAATCTACCTTTAGCTACCGTCCATTGCTTTTTTGTGTGAACTTAAGCCAGCTGATAACAAGTTCTGTTTAGACCAGAGATTTCCGCACTTTGCCTCATAGTTGGGCCATTGTAGGTACGTAGCAAGTGCTGAGTTATGTAAATACCTCAGACACTAGGGTATTCTCACTATGTTTTCCTTTACCGTTAGCGAGTAGTATTGCTACTATGAATATAAAATAGAAATAGCTTTTATATACCAATTTAAAATAAAGTTACATTTACATTTTATTGTTATTTTATGTCAATAATTTTTCATTTCGTTTTGCATGCTTTTGATTTAATTATTAAGAATTATTAAAATTTAGATTTTAATTAGATTATAATTCGATAATTCATTAATGATATTTTGCAATTTTTTCATTCAAACGGCTGCCCATTGCCTCCCCCAAGTATTACTACTTGGTAGTCTGACATGGTGGCAAAACACTAGTACTACAACTTCACAAATATACGTACAAAATCATTGGTACATGCCTGGATTCGAACCCACACCTCCCGAAAGTGAGACTGGCGTCCTACCGTTGCGCTACCACCGCTTAATCAGCTGACACCAATCGATAAACGGATTTTTAGCATACGACAAACCGGGGGTAAGCTTCACAAATTTATTTATTGGCGTTACAATCATTTTTCGTCAACCGAATAACATGATTCCGTATTTTGTATTTCCGTATTCCGTGTGTTCCTCTTACATAAAGTCTTCCGCTTCAATGTATAAACTTCAAAATAATATTTACAATCAACAGCAAGGCTTCAAGGAATAGCTAATCAGATTTTAAAACGAAAACTTGCCGTATCTAAATCTAACTTTTAATAAACGTTCCTGCCGTAAGCAAACTTGCGTGCAGGAGCGTGTAGTCACAGTTCAGCAACGCCCAGTAGGAAAACTTCGTTTAAAACAAAATAAAAAAAAAGATAAAAAGACAAACGACTATTTACGGCGATAGCGTTGTTACGTTGTTGCTTTGTCGTTTTACCTGTTTAAAGAATAAACATTTAATTGCTTACACAGTGTAGCAAACTTTGTCGAACGGCGTGATTTTTTTTATAGCTCTACACAAGATCGACAGGATATATTTATCTACTGTCGACAGTACATCAAACTTTACATACGTGCCTTTAATAAGTTACGACTTTGCAACAAAAATGGAGAGAATTACCCGCTGTCGACTACGCTAGTTGTTTCCGCTATAGCTAATGATACGTTGATGATGAGTACGTATACTCAGTCATAATTTTTTTTATAATAGGCGCCAAAAAGTGATATTCTTCTTTTTTTGTTATAAGTACGTTTATGCAAATAGTTAATATACAAATATCTTTAATGGTGATAGCTATTGTTATCCCGCTGTGGCGGAGCTCAAAAGGAGGGTAATATGTCTGTTTCGTTGTTGTAACGTAAACTCAATGAAAGACATTCGATTCCAATGTCTTTCATTGGCGTTTGGCATTTATTGCTGCAAAGAGGATATGATACAAAAAACCAATTAACAAACTTAATGACGGTAGATACACAACATCCTTCCCTCCTAAATGATGGTACATTACTTTTATACATACGTACACTGGTTAAACAGTATCAAATAACTACAATATAGTTTTCTTCATTTGGCGTGGAGGTTCTATTTGAAATTTTTGGCACAAATGCTATCTAGTCCCAGGTTCGCGATCCTAGGTTCTTTGTCGTGGGTCCTAATCACTGTTAACATGATTGAGAGATTGTACAGACACTTTATGCAAATACGATCTGTAAAAGAAGAACGATTTTTTTTTCATTTCATAGTTCACTGGATCCCGGCCTGCTCAGTAAGGCGGGACCAAAATTCCAGGGCCAGATTTAGGGGAGGGCAGGCGCGGCTACTGCCCTGGGGCCTCCACAAGGAAAGGGCCCCCACAAAAGGCTAATATGTTCTATCATTCATTAAACGCCAAACTTTTATGAGTACTTATAACGTCTGTTTGTTTTTCAAATTAAAAAAAAATTCGTCGTAGTTTTTGTTTCGTATTTTTTATTTGGGAATAATTAGGGGCCTCCGCTCCTTCGTTGCCCTAGGGCCTCCAGACCTCTGGCTCTGCAAAATTCAGTAATGAAACTCATTGCGAGGTACCTAGGTTGGTCCCGCCTGCTTAGTAGTTAATGCTCAGCAGTCGGGTTGTTGGTTATTTTATTTTAGTACCTATTATAGAACCTACATCCCAGAACCTACAACTTAAAAGCATTTCTGCCAAAAACGGCCGTTTTTAGCGGAAATCGATTTAAGTGCAATGTCAAACCCTGGGTTGTAAATTGTCCGTTCTAAAAATGACTATCACAATTATGGAGATTTATGATGTTAAATTTTGCAAAAACGTATTACAAAAGAAGATATGATTTGTTTTCATTGATGTCGATAGTTAGCACAGGGTCGTTCTTTAATTCTGCAAGCCGAGAAGGTAACCCGCAGGCACTTACAGTCTTATTTATAAAAAGTAGATTTTACTAAAACACTCTTAACACTGAATTAAAGCCGGTTTATGACAGCAATTCCTGTTATAAAATTGTGCTTTAGTGAAATCGTCTTTTTATAAATAAGACTGTTAGTTTGTGGCACGTGGGTGCTAGACCTGCTGGTGCTTGCCAACACGCAACCCCTATCGATCCCGCGAAAGTAATTAATTCCACAATTAATCCGATCCAGATCTGGCGATCGGGTGCTGAGATACGCGGCTTGCTTTATTAACTAAAATGTCCCCCTTTGCTACAGTCATCGCACAGTGCTGCAGTTGTCCCGAGCAGTGACAGATAAAAACATAGATGTCTAACTAGCGCAAAAAATTACCCCACGTCAATTGTGTTACCAATCGGAGCGAATTCAGTATTACCCAGCAAAATATCTATGTACACTGCCACCTTTAGACCGCCATCTTGCGAGGTGCCTAGATATTTCAACGGGTTATACATAAATGAAGTCTATGGTTCGACGTTCTTATATAAAACCAATCATCAGTTATGCTGTCACTTACTAGCGCCCAACCAACGTTAACGTCGTCACGCACTGTAGAATAAATCACTCTGTTTGGTTCATTCGGTGCCTCATGCGTGACGAAACAGAACAGACTATTTTCTCTGTTCTGTGTAGTCAAGCATGAGGCACCGAAAGAACCAAACAGAGTGATTTATTCTACAGCACATCTTGCGCTCATTTCATTTTTAAAGACTAATCGAGAGGCAGGGGCCGTTTTTAAGTGTGAATTTTGTAGGAAGAAATACTTGTATGGCTTTTTTATTCGTAGGTCCCTAGGGGCGAGTCTCTAAATTGCACAGTTGTTCAATAATGGTTGTTTCATTGACACTATTGATAATGTAGTAACCAATCGCTTTCAATAACTCGTGCAACTTAATCTTTTTTGCGAGAGACACTCGGCCATTGATTCGTCTTGATAGTTAAAGAAATCTCAATTTGTGAAGAAAAAGAAGAAAATCATTGCAGTGCAGTGCAGTACAGTACAACACAGAACACAATATAAATTTTTATAGTTCCCGCAGTGAGCAATTAAAATTAATCTCCTCAATCCTGACCTTGAAAATAACTATGGTTTTCAATTGTTATTTTCAAGGTCAGGACTGAGGAGGTTAATGTAAGTATGTTTTTGTCGGGGAATCCCGTGCTTAGTCACGGGTTTTCCGCCCCTACCACCCTTACCGAATAATGAAGCTATTCAATAAACGCATAATTTGCCGTGCATTGTTTGGTCGGAGAAATTAATTTTCTTCTTCCTCTGACTGATGTGGTTTCGCAATATCATGACTAATGAACTTGCTTTATGCGTAGGGTTTCACGATAATTTGCTCCAATGCCGACCTCGTTCTAATTTTCGAAATGATTCCAAATTATTTATTATCCGACTATGACAACAAATAAATGAGGCTTATTTACTTCAGATCTATCTCAGATATAATCATATAACTGATAGAGAACAACAACGTTTTACTTAGAAGAAATTGACTTCAAATAAAACACGCAAGTGTTAAATAACGGACAGCGTCGGATGACGTGAATTAATTATTATCGCTGAGCATTCATAAAAATATGTATATACTATACGGATGTATTGGATATTTTTTGGATATTGGATTGAGTACAGATTTTTTGAAGTCGTTTAATAAGAAACCTTTTATATAATCTATGAGTTCTTTCTGTTAAATCTACTGTTTCAATGGCTCACTCTTTGATAAACCTTTTTTTATATTCTACTTCTGTACTAATTTTTGTTCTTTTACAAATTCTACTATTTTGTCAGTTTTGACTCCTCTTAATTTGCAGCTTGAGGCAGTTTTCCGCCTTTGGATTCTCTACAATTTCATACTATCTCCCATTTCTAAAAAAAACCGCACGCGTAATACCAACGCAAGACTGGCGCCCAACGTGGGGCGTGGAATTTTTTTAGTTTTTTTGTAAATAATTAGATTTGACGTGAAAAAATTTGTTTTTTCTTTGATTATTGGCGCAGATAACAAAAATAAACGAGAATTTGCGAAAAGAATTCGATTAAAGAAAAAAACTGACGAACGATGGAAACTTTGAAATTCTATACGTGGCTCGTTGTTTTTTTAGATTTACAGGTATTAAAAATCTTGATAAATAAAGTAAGTGAACCTTCAGTACACGTATTTTTTTCTAAAATGGATTTCTCGCTACTTTAGTTTAGATCTTTATATTTTTTTAATCATACTTCAAGTAAAACAATTTGAATTGGTTGTTTAAAGTAGTGCGCTTTACAACGGGATAGTAATTGGATGGAAGGGCCGGTAAGGGACGACCCAGACGGACATACTTCGACAAAATAGAGGATGTATTAACAAAGGGCAAGATAAAAAGTACCAGAAACCGGCGTGCGTGCATGCAACGACTAATGAATGTTGAGGAAGCGAAAGTGATCTGTCAGGATCGTAGCAAGTGGCAGTCCCTGGTCTCTGCCTACCCCTCTGGGATACAGGCGTGAGTTTATGTTATGTTAATTAGAACGAGATTGCCTTGTTGAAAATCATCACCCCGCATAAACAGTGCAAGTACATTATGCAGTAAGTGCAGTACAATTTTCAACCTACATAGTAAAATCCATCCAAATTATGGCACTGAATCTATGGTTTACTGTAATTGTATTGCTGTGGATTTTTGTTAAAAAAAAAGTACATTTTCCATGGCTCCTTTATAACTCTAGAGATACTAGCGTATGACAAAGTACAGCCAAAGGCAGGGCACCGACCCTCTAAGTCTACGCGATACCTTATTGTGTTTACAGACTGTCTATAAGCCCCCTGTGCTGTGTCGCACTGACGCTGTCTTATACTCAACATACCTACAGAAGAAAGTAACGACAGAACGACCATTTAATAGACACTTCTTGAGTTTGGTAGAGATACAATAGACAGGGTAGACTGTCTATAAGCCCCCTGTGCTGTGTCGTACTGACGCTTTCTTATACTCAACATACCTACAGAAGAAAGTAACGACAGAACGAAAATTAAATAGACACGTCTTGAGCTTGATAGAGATACAACAGACAGGGTAGACTGTCTATAAGCCCCCTGTGCTGTGTCGCACTGACGCTATCTAATACTCAATATACCTACAGAAGAAAGTAACAGCAGGACGACCATGTCATAGACGCATCTTGAGTTTGATAGAAATACAAGTATTAAATTAAATAATGGGAAGTAAAAAACAGAAATGTGAAGATAAGATAAGGCGCCTCTTCTCTAAATATTTTCCGAAGAAATACGCCTTCCTTTTCTCCTTTGTCTCTACCGTTTCCCTTCCACCCTAACAAGAGAAAGAAATTACGTCATCCGATGAAATTGACGTCATCATCACTTTGACATGACTGCGACTTTAGCTACGAGATTTCTGAATCCTTTTTGTTTCACAGCCTTTCATGCATTCTTTGTAAAACTTGCAGATTTGTTTGTTGATTAAACGGAAGAAAACGGAACCTTTGTGATAACTCCGTTGTCCGTCTGTCTGTCAAACCTTCTTTGATTATCTATCAAGCCCTCAGACCACATTTATCAAAAGTATACTCATTTTATTACAATCAATTAAATTATTAAATTGTGCGAGCGAGATAGCATGCTCCACTTAAGAACTGCCCTTTTCTCAGGGACAGGTAAGCTATCAAGTTAAATTTTTTTTCGCATTTTTTCGGAATAAAGTCAAATTACCAATAGTAGCAATACCACTCGCAATTTGCGAGTCGCAAACCGTGAAGGAAAACGTCGTGAGGAAACCTGAGTGTCAGAGGTGTTCACATACCTCAGCGCTTGAAGTTGCCAATCCGCGGTAGGCACGCGTGCCAATTAAGCCCATACTCTCTCTCTCTGAGAAGGCGTGTGCCCTGCAGGGGGACGTATATAGGCTACATGAAAAAAAAAAAACAAATTAACAAACAAAAAATGCCCTTATACGTGTCCATGTCTGTTGCAAACTCATCCCGGGTGCGCAGATTTTTGTTGAAGTTATCAGATAAAAATCTCTCACGGATATATCCAATATATCCAGTCTTCCGGTCTCGACTTGTGTTCCAAGTAGTCCATCTGTGGGAGGTATCGTCCATGTTGTGTAATGCTCTTATCGGAGGCTCGCGAGCGAGCACACCCCTTGTTAATGAGGCTTCACTATTATCAGGTCTCGCAGCCAAGTATTGTTTCTTTAAATGCCTGCTTGGTGTACTTCTGGAGTACTTCATAGGGAATCCCGAGTATCATGGTTTGTCAGTTATCACAACCCAAAATAGCCAAAAATATTCTTATAAGTGTAATGGGGCAGAAGTGGTACTTTCAGACGCTTTCAGTGAAGTACAATATTACAATACAATAAACAACAATACAATAGATATTTTGATATGGGGTTCCGTAAAATAAAATAGGTTTATTATTGTTCCATTGTAAAGTTTGGAACCGCTGCTTTACCCTATCTAATGCAGACTATTTATCGTAATTTAATGTTCGTAGAATTATTGTTATTATTATTAAAATTCTTTATTGTACCAGAAAAAACTGTATAATTGGAGGTACTAAATAGTAATATATTCAGCCAACCACCAGGTGTTATCCGCCTGTAGCTAGGCTAGCTAGAAGCGGTAAATATAGGTTCCTAAGAGTTCACCCGTTCAGCTTTGTAACACCGATCTCTTGTGCCCTATTTAGTTAGAGTACTTTTAACCCTTGAATCCATTTTTCCCTTCCTCTTTGAGCTGAATAATGTTTATGAAAAGGTTCTGAGAGTAATTTCCATTCGTTCCCAGATTTTACTGCAAGCACTATCTATACACTAGTGTAAAGCATAAAATAAACAGCGCAGTAAAAACCCTGCGGGTTTTCTCTGAAGGCTTTTCTATTGACAGGCATTCCGTTGCGTGAAATGCAATACCTAAGTATACAGCTTCGCTATGGCACTGAAAAGATATAACAGAATACTAGATCCTTAATCTTCGATAGGCGTTCTTTTACACGAAGACCTTCACTATACTCTGTTTTACGCTCTGGGGTACAACAAAGAATATTCTTATCTTATCTTGTAGTGATAACGACCTTCGACTTTTACTAAAACACAACTAAGAACCGCCATGCAATTCTTCCATTCCTCCATAATTAGTCCTGTCCAGCTCCAACATTTGGCCGTTTTTAAAAAAAATAATTCCCGCTTTATGCGGCATTGTACCAAGGTCGCAGACTGTTCTGTTTTATGGTTTTAAGCATTATTTACCAAACAGCGCCACTCCAAAGCAGAAAAAACCTTAAAAACGATTTTTGTACGGGCCAATCCGCACATCTAGCATTTTCACACCAATGTATTCAGTACCCTAACAGCCGCCACGGCGAGTACTCGTACAATAAATATCAAAAGGCACCCTAACCTACAACTTTGGCTTGGCTGAAAACCAGCGCTGCCCGGTTCTGACCCGGCTCAGCACCAGCTGAGCCACTACCTTTTGCGTTATTTTATATAATAATCTAGTTAAGCCTTGCTTTGTTTAAGTTGTATTTTGATGCGGCAATGAACGCTTTTTTGTCTTTTATTTATCTTTTAACCTACATGTTTCAGGAATGAATAAATGAATAATGAATGTTGAGGAAGCAAAGGATCTGTCAGGATCGTGAAAAGTGGCAGTCCTTGGTCTCTGCCTACCCCTCTGGGATACAGGCGTGAGTTTGTGTATGTATGTATGTTTCAGGAATTGCTGAATTCATCTGTAACTCATTGTTCTGTAACGGGCGCCGCCATTCTCGGGCTTCCTTTGTAATCCGAACGCGGAATTGCATTGGCATAATGCTGTGTAATTTTATTTTATTTTAACGAACATCCGCGGGAAATTTCTTTATTGAGTCTGCTAGCTTTTAGAATACCCGGGCGTAATTCGGCTTCTAAGCGCGAAATTTACTTTTGGTAACCAGGCATGGACAACACAAACATAGCAATACACCCAGACTGACGCTATTTGTACAAATATACGGCGGCCCGCAGTGGGAATCGAACCCACTACCTCCGGAATCAGATGTGATACCGCTGGGCCAACGAGGCAGTCAATTGGATGCATTTTTGATGCTGTCTTCGTAAAAAGCTCGTGGAAACTAATGTCGTTTGAAGCTCGGGCCAAAGAGCGCCAAACGTGCTGCCCGTTGAGTACGGTGTTCTAACTGTCGGCTACATCATCGTCGCTCTTATCGCACACGGCATAAGTGTGAGTTTGGAACAAAAATGGTTGGCTGGCGCGAAGTTAACTGTAGTTGTTCCGCCCAACACCGCTCCCACGATGCAAAAATGCAAATTTTATGCGACTGGGTGCAAATGAGCGCGCCGTGCCGTGCCTACCAAGCGGCCCCGGTTCTTATCACTAAGAACAGAATTAGGTACTCGTGCAGAAGGTCAGGTGTGGGTTGGTCAAGCTGTGTATTGGTGGGTCAACCCGAACGCTCAAGCGCAGAGAGGATGCGTTCACACTACAAACTTTTCCCAAGACGCCGCGCCGCCGTCGCGCATACGTCTCAATCCCCGGTTTAAAGCACACTTAACAGCCTGTTTATCTATTGTCAGTGGTTTTTTTCTGTTTGCTCTTTGGCCAATTGACAGCTGTTAATAGATTGTTAATGGGCGATAAACAGGAGTATGACAATTACACCTTCAACGAGGAGGTATCGCTACAGTATATTCTTTGTAAATATTTTATGAATTTTTATGCCATGGTTTTTCTGGTGCAAGAATATTCATAGCTTATATCTTTCTTAATTACCATTTTTGAGTAATCCGGCTCGAAGGACCATTATTTACTAGCAGAGGAGAGCGCGGGCAGCCCTCGCTCTGTCGCACAGAATATATTGAATGTTAGACGGTGGTGGAAGAAGTCGTAGTGGAAAAATAATTAATATGAAGAGTGGTAGTAATTATTTATTTACTTGTTTCACAATTATTGGTACAAAATTACATAAAACAAGTCAAAGTTGTAGGTGTGTGAGTGAGCGGCTAGAGTCGCTGGCGGGCGGGCGGTAGCAGTGTGCCTGACAGTGCAGTGTCAGCATACACAGCGATGCACGGTGCCTGGCCCAGGTTATTGAAAAGAATCAGACGAAACGGTTGCTTCTGTTACACTTGATCTGTGGTCACCAGGTTCGTATCCCGGATGCATCAGTTCTCGCTGTCCCATTGTCGCCCCTGCTTTATGACAACTGCGATGGCGGCTGGCGTGAGCTCATGTGTGAGGAGAGATAGCCACCGCACTTAGTGGGAACGTAAATGTGAGAAATGTGAGCGTTTTTCTGAATATGTATCCAGTTTGTGAATGTGGGCACGAGATAATAGCCATGCTTACACTACACTGTGACTGCATTCACCAGTGATAGCTATTCGTAGGCATTCGTCAGGTCAAACTAGCGCCAGCAATGAAAAAAAAGCATATTATATATTTTTTTATAATACATTACATTATACAAACTCACGCCTGAATCCCGGAGCCATTTGCTACGATCCTGACACACCTCTTTTGCTTTATCCACATTCATTACTTTTTAACCGACTTCAAAAAAGTGTTTTTTTTTGGCTGTGTTCTCGCATAACTCCGTCAAATGTTAACCGATTTCGACAATTCTTTTTTTTTGTTCGGATATATATAACGTCCCATTGGCCCCATTTAAATTTGGTGAAGATCTGATGAAGACTCAGAGATCGAGGACGGAACTCGTCAATGGACAGCAGTAAATAAGGTCTAATGGGGCCCATCTTATAGTACCTAATACCAATATGTTTCGTAAAATAGCGTAAAAGTAGTCCCAAGGCAATTTGGTGATGTTCTAGTGAAGACTTTTGGAGATGGAAATTGAGAACTTCAAATTTTAAATAAATGAATTAAGTAGGGTAAATTATGGTTATAAGGGACTTGTTTATTTTACTCCCGCTTCCCCACAAAAAATTGAAAAATATATTTTTTTAAATAAAATAAAAACTGACTTCAAAACACTACAGCACTAAAAAGTTAGAAATAATTTAAAAGAATACCTTTAAATTAGAAGTATATAGGTATACAGAAGTATAATTTGTAGTCGGTGCCCAGTTTCATGACCAGGACATATTTTTGGGCACCGACTACAAATTGTGCTTCTACAATACCTACATGTATAGGTACTTATCTACTTCTAATTTGAAGGTATTCTTTTAAATTATTTCTAACTTTTTAGTGCTGTAGTGTTTGGAAGTCGGTTTTTATTTTTTATTTAATTTTTTTTTATAATACGTTTCTGATACGTGAACACCTCCGACACCAGGTTTCCTCACGATGTTTTACTTCATATTAGCGACGGAATTTGTTGCGTGGTACAGTCGACAGCAAACCAACCTTTATAAACGTGCACTCTAATCAGTTACGTTAAGGACGACTTTGCAACAAAAATGTAAAAGTTGCTCTGCTGTCGACTGTACCTAATTATAAATTTGAGCACATGTAGCTTAGTGGCAGCACCTATTGCTTCTTACCAGTGAGGGCAACATCGTTAATGTTGTTGGAAAACATCGCGAGTGTCTGACAGGTGTTCACATTGGTACCTCAGTGCTTGAAATCGCCAAACCGCAGTTGCCGCACTGATGTTTAGGTAAGCCCTTTTTCTTCTTAGAAAGACCCTGTCTACCTTCTCTTGAGGACAGGGACGTATTTAGGCTGCTTATGCATTTTCGCAGGGGGAGGCGGTGAGGGTCGGGGTCGGGGGCAGCATTATGATGGACAAAATAATTTCCGATAACTTTTAGGGTGGACTCAAATGTCGCTCGCTGCCATTTATTAAAATAAATTCAGTATTCCGTACGGGGATTTGAAAGTTCTAATAGAATGTGGGTTTTGGGTATAAAATTAGTAGAAAACCTGTGATATGTTTACCAGACAAGGACATAGCGAACATGGAAACACAACCACACTGAGACCATTTTCTACAAATCAAAGTTCGGAGGCAATCACCATTGTGTTGTTTGATAGTCAAGCGTGATCACCGCTCAACCAACAAGGTAATCAAAACGCTTGAATGGTTTTGCTTCTTCTATACTCACATTTGTAGGTGTATGCAAACGCTACAATCGACGACGACGTAGGTAACACACAATGAGCTGTTTTTGCTCAATAACATTTCGTTCACGTCCAAACTACACAGCTTAAAGATGTCTCTAAAGTTTTTGTAGGCATTTTAAGTACCCGGCCCGCGATAAACACTGTAAAATTTGAAAGCACCGAGTCAGTTAAACATGTTGACTGTTAACTCGCGTAGAGCGATGCCCCTTGTTATCCACTCGTAAAGTTTAAGCTGGCAATAAAATAGTAAGCAACTATTTGAAGAAAGGATCTAGTGATTCTCGGGCGAAGCCTCTATATTGCAGGTTTGCGCGGCGCGTTTATAATCCTTTGCATTGGACTTAGACCGTTCTTATCGACCTTTAGATACAGTTGACAGCAGGTCAACCCTTACATTTTGGTTGCAAAGTCACCCGTAACATGATCGAACTTAGATTGTGATGTCATCATTAACAGATCCCACTTTAGCACTTGAGGTTTCAACGGTTTGTTTACACGTATATAAAAGGCGAATGAAACGAATTCGTAGAAAAAAATATCTTTGATCGTATTACCAAAACAAATTTTGTTTACCTACATCCAGACAAAAGCAAAAGGTACTTGGATCTAAGAATAAAAAACTATATACAAAAAGTAAAAAACTACGAGTTTCTTCACGAGCGAATTTGAGCGATTCTACACGTCCACAATCAACTTTTACAATAATAATAGGGGTTAAAGTATGAAATTGCCGTTTTATTGCAATAGGTTCTTTGAATTGACATAGATTCTTCATGGTTTGAGGTTTTCGAATGAAACTTTTTTCAAATGGTTTCTATGATGTTCTTTTTTTAAAAAATGTGAAACATTTGAATATCGACTTTTAATTGTTTTTGTTATTCAATTTAGGGCCGATTTTTCAATAGTCAGATAAAACTTAACTGGAGAATAAATTGCATGCTATCACTGTCTAAATCATAAGACAAGACAGTGACAACATCAGTTTTATACTCCAGTTAAGTTTTATCTGACTATTGAAAAATCCGGCCTTAGACAAGAAAGATGGATACAAAAAAAAAATAAAAAAAAATAAAATATACAGTAAAAAAATAATCCAACATTTTATTCTTTAACTTTGTCGGCGTGATAAATATGTATATACAGTATACCAAATTACAGTTCTCTAGTACCACCGGTCTTTGCGCTAGGCCGCGGACGGACAGACAGACAGACAGACGGATATGGCGAAACTATAAGGGTTCCTTGTCGGACTACGGAACCCAAAAAACTAGCTACTCTACTATTAGGTCTAGGCTCCTATTTAAATGGAAATGTCTGCAGTATTGCAAATAAGGCTCGTGCTGTCGAATAGAATGTGACTGCTTGGGTTATGACGCCGTTAAACTCGCACGAGGGATATCGACACTTGTATTTAAATAAATGTCTTCTTCTTTCTCGCTTTATCGCATAAAGGCACGAGGGAGACGTTAAATATCAATAGAGTCCGAATTGAAAGGAGCGTTTTTATACGGGACTATGGGTTCAAATGGATTTAGCTTTATGTAACCGTTGTAGGTGTTTTGTCGCGAAGTGTTTCCACGAACTTGCGACCGTGGTTATTTTCACGGTAATGAGACAGGTGCGTACTTTGTACGCAAAGTGTCAGGCCGTTCGATTTCAATTTAATTTCATCATCATCATCAGCCCACCTTTGCCCACTGCTGGGTATAGGCCTTTTCTCCATTACGCCATCTTACGCGGTCTCTCGTCATTTGCGTCCATGGGGCCTTTGGCGACTTGATTACATCGACTTGATCGGACACCATCGGGCGGTCGATCTACCAACTGGGGCCTAATTATGCGGACCAAATCTTGTTTGAATACTGACGTTTGCCTTAACCTGTTCTCCGGAGAAAGATCAAAAAGATCACTTAACTCCCATCTTCTTTAAATTCCTGTTCACAATACTGGAGCTTACAGTGACTCCTTCACGGTCCAGTCGGTTAGGCTGTGAAACGCACTGCCACAGAACATTGCGCCAGTCCCACTATTGGTACCTACCTTCAAAAAGCGGTTGAAAGATCTATCCCTGTAATAACATTGAGCTATTATATAATTTATGTACAAGTAGGTATGTAATTTTATTCTAATATCTAGTTTATTTTGTGCACATATATTGACCCGTTTTTCTACTGCTTCTCTTATACCCGATGGTTTGCTGGAAGAAATCTCTTACAGAGATAAGCTCGCCTTTGTACATGTAATTTTTTTATGTAATGTCCTGTTAAATGTCTTGTGTGCATTAAAGTATACTCACTTGGCCCTACCGTGTCGAATACGACACATCAACTTTAAAAAAATATTGATCTTTATGAGGGTAGTTTGTGATTTTTTTTAATGGTGCGATTTACTGTCGAGGCTTTAGTCAGCTATTGTCAAGTGTCAACAGTGAGCAACAGTTGGTTGGTTTTTTGCGAAATAAGATTAAATATTGCGATTATTGCAATGAGTAAAGTTGACGTTGAAGGTAAGTTGACATAATGTTATATGTGATTTTTTATGTATGTGTGATGTAGGCACAAATGTTAGCTTTCAATACACTTCGTATACGTAAAAAGATTGGTCATTTTGTATCATTTTAGTTGAGTATTTTCGTGTTATTTTGTCTGTTCCGTATAAGACACGGTAGGCAAATATACTACTATGACGACATTGCACTACCATGCTGTAATTATTGTCTATTTGTTGTAGGAAAGGTCTAAAACAACTGTCTTCAGACTTGGTAATTATCATGCCACCGGAAAATTGTAACGCCAAAGTTACCGACGAGGACTCTGGTGACGAAAACTTTGTGTTACTACAAAACCTCCCAGGGTCCCAACTCAGAGCACCTGCTGAATTTGAGCATGGAAACTGCTCAGATGATAGTGATGACGAATATAATATATCCTTAGGACAACTTTCGGGGTTGTGGGGTTACAAATGTTGGGTGGGAGCAACGCGTCTGGGCTACGTTATTTGGTTCCAGCCTTATCAAGGACAGCATGGAGATATTGAAAATATATATAAAAACCTGGGGCTGGGTACTAGTATTGTTTTACAATACGCTGACGAACTTCGTAAAATTGATTCAAAGGCACCTTTTCATCTCTTTTTCGATAACTTTTTTACTTCTATTCCACTTATTGATGAACTTCGCAAGCCTAGTCTGAAAGCTACAGGAACAGTTAGAGAGAATCGCTTGTCTAAATGCCCTTTGCCTCTAATTAAAGAGGTGCAAAAATCTGAGCATAGCACATATAAATATAAATCCACAGGAGCAGAAAATATTATAGTGTGCAAGTGGAATGACATCGAATGCTGCAAAAGTATTGCCTGTCAATAAAGTAAAACGGTTCTCTCAGCAGCAAAAAATACCTATGTATTTGTAGACCAACCTGCTGCGATAAAGGCTGACAATGAAAACATGGGTGGCGTAGACCGCTCAGATCAGAATATCAGCCTTTACAGGACTAGTATGAGAGGGAAAAAGTGGTATTTTTCACTTATCAGCCATTGCCTTGACATGGCTACACATAAGGCTTGGCAATTGTATAAGGAAAATGGAGGAAAGTGGGACCATTTGAAATTCCGGAGAAGTATTGCTGTTAATCTTCTTGAGATGAACAAGAAAACTGATAGTAACAGGGGTGGAAGGCCTTTACAAAGTTTACCTGGAGATTTATTGCATAAAATGTGATGTAACTCTACACCCCAAGACCTGTTTTGAGAGGTATCACACCCCCACTAAATAGTATAACATAATATTGTGAAAAGTGTAGTAAAACAGTTTACACAGCTTTCAATCTTTCATTATCTTTTTTTTAGCTAGTAAAACATCATAGCAGTGAATTTCCCTACCGTGTCGTTTACGACACGGTATTTTCCGGCTTTTCCTGAAGTCAAATAATTTTTTCTTAATTTTTTATTCATTATTTAATAACAAAATATGATGTATACCAAATTTGATGTCAATGGTACAAAAAATGTTGATTCAGGGACAAGTGGGATAATAGATGTTATACAAAGTCGTCGTTTATAGAAAGTTCCGAAACGCATAGGTATAAACGTTTGTATTCTACCTATCGGTTGTTTGTTCTTAGTTACTGAAACTAAAGTGTCTAATTGATTCTTAATTTTCTTCTGTAATGTTTCAGATTTCTGCACATTTTAAAGTTTTTGTGTCTATTTGTAGTACTTAAAAATAATGTTTCTATCTATGCATAATTGAGCACTTATGTAAAGGTCGATGTGCTGGTAGCAGAAACTTTACAAATACATTTTGATGCTTTAATTATGGGCGGGACCGTCGATCGTGTACCGGATAAGAAAAAGTCAATGCTCTCATTAAAGAAATGCTGATAAAATCTTAATTGCTGGAAATATTATATAAAAAAAAAATTAAAAACTTTAGCCTTTGCATCTACGTAATGAGATGATTTATACAGCGTCCAGTGGCACCTTCACTCACACTAGATAGGTGAAGGGGCCACTTGAACGCTGCAGTGCCTGGGACCTGGGACATTGTTTTTTTGACGGAGTAGGCTTGCCCAGCACCAATACCATCCTGACAGCTTAATCGGCTTAGCCCACAGGAAAGACAAGTCAATACATGCGGAGCCAACCAGCCTACGGGTCTCCTCACGATGTTTTCCTTCAAAGTTAGCGTGTGGTATTGGTACTACAAAATCGCAGATGTACGTAACTTTGAAAATAAACAAAGTCATAGGTACATGCCTGCAATGGAAATCGAACCTTTGTCTCTCGCTTCCGAGTTTGTTCCCTAGTGGTAGCTAACCACAGCTTCTGGAAATAATACTCGATAAAGCTGAAGTCAAAAGAGATCATTTTACTGGATAACATTGAAGCGGGCTTCAGAGGATTGACTCTGGAAAATTGCGTTATTGAAATCGCAATAACTATCTTGTAATGTACGAAGGTAAACCCACAGAACACGATACATGTCCTGCGGCTAAACCTGCATATCGAGATTTAAAGTGAAACCGACATGTGTCAAAGTTAAACTACATACACTAAATATAATAAGTCAAAAATACATATTTTATGCAGATAAGATGGATATACTCTTTTACTATGGAGATACCTTTGATATTAATTACAAATATTCCCAAGTCAAACATCGTAAATGGCAGTTACCTTTTTCAGATATCTCAAATTCCCACATGACCGCCCGTAACTGCCACATACGATTTTCGTAATTGAAATATCTAATAAACAAGGCAATATTTACAAATTATGTTTATGGTGTCTAAAAGAACCTCAAATGTTATCATAACAACCACAAATTTATAATTGTGCGCCTAAAATTGACGGAGTTATGACCATTTTAGTGACAAAAAAAAAGTTTAAACGGCGCTCCTGTAAAATTTGTGTGTTTAAGATACAGCTTATACTTAGGGATTTTTTTACAGTTCCAAGCATTACTTATGACTAGTATTACATAGTTATTACTTTGCACAGATTTATTTGATAAACACAAGTAGTTGCCTGATACATGATACAATCCAAAACGTCTAAAGATGTTTTAGACTGCGGTAATAGGGTCTCTTACCCCTTTGGGTACGGAACCCAAAAAAGGAAAAAAAAAACTGCTTGTAAAATTGTGAAGCTACCCACATATGGCATTAAGGAGTTCCAGGGAGTAACACTAGCGCCACCGAGGAAAAAATCATATCTTTTTCTACAGATCGAATTTGCAAAAGGCTTCCGTCATCATCAGCCATTTGACGCCCACTGCAGGACATAGGCCTCTTTCGTGGTTTTCATAACCATGAGGGGTTTTGCCATAATCGCCACGCTTGGCAGGCGGGTTGGCGATCGCAGTATGCGGTTGGAATCTCAGGGAGACGCTGCTGCCCGTCTCCTGGTAATTGATTTCCTTAGTCGCCTTCTACGACGTCCACGGAAGGAAATGGAGTCACGCTATTCTTAATCCGGCGATAATAAAGGTTTCCTTACTATCTCCCAATTGTGTCAACAGTGATTCTTAGGACTCACGGCCGTGAACCTAAGGCAAAAAACTTAGGGGTAGATAAAATGAACGGCAAAAACGGTCCTTTTTGGCATAAATGCTATCTAGTCCCAGGTTCTTGTTCCTGGGTTCTTTGTCGTGAGTCCTAAAAATTACTGTTTACATGATTGAGAGATTGTTTTTGCAAATACGATCTGTAACAGAAGATAATGTTCTTTTTTTTTCATTGGTGTCGCTAGTTAGCCTACTGGATCCCCTTAACATGTAATGGAACAGCTGATGACTTTTTCAGGACCCGGGTTTGCCAAGGTTTGTATTTTATTACATCATGTACTAAAATAACAAAAGCTGTTGGGCGTTTTGGTATTTTGTCGTGTGAAAATAATCCAGACGGATCCCGACCATCTCGGACCGTTCATAAAACGACAATGAATTATTATGACAATTCGACTCCTACTTGTTAATCTGGGTGGATCGACTATTCAATGTATATCGAATTGCTATAGTAGACCATGAATTGTAGTTCTATGAAACAGGCCACTGGCAACCCTCCACCGAGCCCTCTGCGAAATTGAAGTGCGCGCGTGTAATGAAGTTGTTTGTCGTCGTTAGCGAGGCGTCCACCTCTAGTAGCTGGTAATGATGCAAGCGCTGCGTTAGAAACACCTAGGTACTCGTATTACGTCTTTGCGCCTAGGTCCTTCCTTTGTCTGCTAATTTTTAATTTGAGTGCTAAATTCTGCATTAAGACCGTTTAGTCCCTTAGCAACCCGCGCGCTCGCATAATGTAACATTTAATTTTGTAATGATTGTAACAGATTCAAAATGTGTATCTGTTAATGATAGGATAGAATATTTTTGTCAAACCTCGATACTTATGTGTTGCTTTCATCGTATATTAAATAATTATTGGTTTTCCCTTTCCTTAAAAAAAAAATGGCTGTCTACGCCTTTGCTGTTAAAGGATCATACAAGTATTCCGTAGGCACTACAGGCTACGGGGGTCGGGGGGTCGAATTCCCTAATAATTTAATAAGTGTGGTCTGAGACGGTTCCAGAACATAAAATCACGGATTTTTTTGTAAATAATCCTATACCTACCCAATTTTTAATTAAAGAAAACTGGAAAATTATATTCTTTTTGTTGCACTAACCCGTGCTGAGGACAATTTTAAAAACCTATTTAGAGGCTTAAAATTCCACCCATGCCGTGACTTGAGCCAGAGGTCGCGGGTTCAAGTCCCGGCAGGGGTGGAATTTTTAGCCTCTAAATAGGTTTTTTAAACTGGAAAAGTACCTAAATGTTTTAACTTCGCTTGTTAAGTACGTGTAGCTTCTTAAATTCTTCGTACGAACATTAAAACACTTGTCAAAATTACTGTAAGTAATTTTCTTTCCTAGTGGCGTCTCAGAGACCACATTTTTAAAGGTACAATATGTAATTAAAAGTGTTAGAATGAGCGACCGACAGCGCCAGACGCACCCTCTAAGGGGCCGTTCAAGTATGAGGTAAGCAGATTTATTACAATTATTTACCCCCCTCCTCGTCAGCAAAAGTAAACAAATCTCTTACCCCCCACCCTCCCATGCTTACGTAAACATAATTGGTATTGCATTTTAATGTATTCAAATCGTCAATCGTACTGAAACGAAACAATACATGGGTGGTAGAAATTTAGACAAGTAACCAGCGCGCGGTAATCTAATCGGTTCTAAGCGATTACCCAAGCGTATCCCAAAAATGCGTTTCGTTTTCAAGCATAGACAAGTAGGGTTTCCATAAGTGTTCAAAGCAAAATTGTCATTTTTTTTTAAATCCGAAAAAGTGAAAAAATCAAGACTGATACTTTGCTGGCACCAACGAATTTTACTATCACTGACAGCAGCCACCGATTTGGTGCCGTACTAGCTTGCTCTACAGTACAAAAAGTATTCTCTATCTAACTATTCACATTTTATAAGTACACTGAAATTTTCTTCGAACACGAATAAAATTGCAAAAGCACTGAGAAAGTAAACTTCATATAAAGCGAGCGGGTAAGTTAATGAGTGGAAATGCAATCAGTGGAAAAACTGGGAAAACCAAACAATGTTCGCTAAGCACACAAGCCATCCGAACTTACAAGCCTGTATTCAACGTAATGAGTTAGAGCGATGGTAATCAGTAGATAATCCGTAATTATGACGATGTTGCTGCCGGTCGCATTAGTTGAAATTATCCGACGTATGCGCCAGACCAGACCTCCCAAGTTGGGCCCTGGGGCATACCCTACCACGAACCAAACCCCAGTTAGAAAATGTCTTTATTTCGGAACGAACGACACTCGAGATTTCGGAGAAATCTTTTATATTTCGATTAAATCTATACCTTCTAGGTATTTACAGTTTACTGTTGTTTACAACTTGTAATTAAGTTAGTAACATAATCTGCCATCAGTCACTGACAAGGAGAAAAGCTGAGGGGTTAACTTTTAATTTCATCCGCGGTTCTCGGTAGTGGGTCCTAAAATTCCCAATTTACGTGTGTTTTTTTAAATTTTCCAGCGCCACCCCCTTATTAATTGTATTCTTATCCGGTCGCGTTCTTAAGGCTGGGTTCTCCGGGCGCACGGATTTGTGCACGTTAGATACTGATCAAAATTTTGGTTGATGAGTCAAGTTTGGCTCTTGTCGGTGCAGCACCTAAGTAGTCTAGCTAGACTATATAAACGACAGCACGTTTGTCAAATAATATTCAAATGACTGGCTTATTTGTCTTCCCGTAATTTCTAGGCAAGCTAGACCATTGAATGGCTAGACTTTTGAATCGCGATAGACCGCACAGAACTACGGGACGCATGATTATGGCCACTCAGACGTTTTAAATACGTTGTTCGGTTTATTTATTAATCTCGTTAAAGAGTTTTTTATTTGCTAACGGACAATTCAAATACAGAATATTGACTTGGAAAGCTAGTAAGCAAGTTAAAGGCAAAGTTTGCCGTATGGGATGTATCAGCAAAGGGTTAGACAAAAGTACCCGAAACCGGCGTGCGCGCATGCAACGACTAATGAATGTTGATGAAGCGAAAGAGGTCTGTCAGGATCGTGGCAAGTGGCATACCCTGGTCTCTGCTTACCCTTCCGGGACACAGTCGTGAGTTTTTATGATTTAATGTAGTCTGGGGGGAGGGGCGAGTCTCTAAAATGCATAGTAGTTCAATAGGTACCTACAGTCACATTAGGACGGTAATGGGTGTTTCATTACCTTACTAATGTTGAACGGCAGCGATTAATCGAATTAGGAGTAACAATGTGTTGTGAATTTAAAAAACATATCGAAACGAGGAAATACCAGTGCCATATTTATGGAAACGTAGAATTCAATTCCAGTCACATTGCGCTGAGTTTCTTATCTTACATACTTACCTATCAATAAACCTTTATATATTTTTTTTTACAAAAGTAGCTTAGCTGTGGTGTAGGTTCTATTTATATTTGGCGCGACATGGGCCCATTCTTAAGGAGTGATGTTTTTTATAAATAAGACTTCTATTTAAAAACGTATTTAGAGTCTTTAAAAACGTATTAGAAAAATTCCACCCATTCCGTGTCTTGAACCCGCGACCATTTTTAGCCTCTAAATAGCTTTTTAAATTGTCCTCAGCACGGGTTAGTGCAACAGAAAGAATATAAGACTTCTATTGTTTAATGTTACCTAAGTACGGTAGGTATACACATGAATATGGCCTTGTAGGTAACCAGCAAAAGCAATAAGTCTGCCACTCAACAGGCAATTTATTATAGAGCTAAAAGCACTTCCTCATGTAAATTGTGAAAAAGAAAATAAACACCTGTTTCAGAGCCGCCTGGCAAGACGAATATAAATTAACGTGGCTGGGGGTAGTCGTTCATTGCGACGTGGTGTGACGTGGCGTGGTGTGCCCCTCCCTAGCTCACTCTTATGCCCGGTTTCTCGTACTCTATGAATCTGTTATCATTTAAATATACATTTAATAAAACAGACAGTTTTTATGTATATTCTTTGGCTAACTGTTAGCTATTTATAGTAGACTGTCAGCTTGTATAAGAAATAGAGGGTAACAGGTAACAGTCTTACTTATGAAAAAACGATTCCTCAACACAGTCTTGAAATGCTGTTAAGGTTGGTCTTTCCATTTACGACAGACTATTTAAACTGCATTTGAGGACTGTTTTAGAGGAATCGTGTTTTTTATAAATAACACCGTTACTTTTTACTTGCCTGCATGGATGGATGCAAAGGTGCTTTTGTTTTTCACGCGAAAGTACAAAGTATGTAAGTATAAATTAAACAATTTATTAAATTTGTATGTCCGCCTGGGACGACCCTTACCGGCCGTTCCAGCTACATTCGCTCGGTATATTTGTTTCGGCAATCTTTCTTCCTTCTTCCTTTCCACACCAACGCAAGTGCCCGAAACAGGCGTGCTTTTTTTAACCAGCATTTTTCTTTTAACCGACATGTTTCAGGAATGAATAATGAATGTTGAGGAAGCGAAAGTGATCTGTCAGGATCGTGGCAAGTGGCAGTCCCTGGTCTCTGCCTACCCCTATGGGACACAGGCGTGAGTTTATGTTTACACACCTGTCTTTTGCGACAGCAATAAGTGTCGAATTCGAAAACTAGACGTTAGGATTTCCACCAGTCTCAGACTACGAGTCACCTTTTTATCCAATCTTTCAGGAATTCATTGCGACAAACATGTGAAGGTTTATCAGCACTCGACTGTATCGAAAACCTATGCGCCACGACACAGGGTGTTTGAGAAAGGTCAGGGGCCTGTTTCATATAACTACAAGGGGCCTTTCACAGGTGAGACACAACAATGTGCTACGACCTTAACGCGAACTTTCCCTCTCTCCCTAGGTAGTTAATCTCCATAAGCAAACTAAATAACGTTGATGGGACTTGAAGATTACTTTCCGAGTAATACTGTGTATAAAAAGACTTCATTAGGGCCAGTCTCTCATTTCAAACTGTGGCACTAAATTAGCTGGCGCTTTGGGGAACTTTAGGCGGAGTTGTATTGATTGAGATATTAAATTAACAATCTTCCTATAACTTTATTAACCTATTATATTATTTTTGTTGCACTAACCCGTGCTGAGGACAATTTTAAAAACCTATTTAGAGGCTAAAAATTCCACCCATGCCAGGACTTGAATCCGCGACCTCTGGCTAACCGTGCCAGCGCTCTCCCAACTGACCTAATAGGCAAGTGCAGGCATCGGCGAAATTTTGAGCCTCTTTACAAACTTCTCTGTATTACGTACAGGCAGCGACATCTGGTGGAAGCAATTTACATCACTTGTAGCCCCGAGTAACCCACTTTGCAGTTAGGTTTTTACATCGGAAAGATGTAAAAACCTAACTGCAAAGTGTACCTCGCTGTAATTACCTACATCTCAATTTTACAATATGTTAATATAGGTACTGTTAACAGCTGTTGCACGAGAAACTGAGTGAGAGTGAGTAACTGTAAGTATCTCAAAAAAGAAATTGATCAATTGAAAAGATCTTTGATCAGCTTTTTCTCCCTGAAATAAGTGTAAAGGAAAAAACGTGAGAAAAGCCAAGTATGCGAGTAGTTCATTTAACATACTTTAACACTTGAAATCGCGAACCCGCGGGGTGGGCACGCGTAAAAAAGCCTGTGCCCTGCAGTGGGACCTAGGTCTATAGGCTCATTAGGGTATGTCAAAAGAAGGATTGTCTTGCCTGCGCTAATTGCCATTAGTCGGTTACATGATTTAAACACTTGCTGACCCACAATGCTATAAAACTAGGAATGTTACACAACACCCTCCTCTAAGTTTGTGTCGCTTCTCACGTCCCTATGTACCGATTCATCACCGACGTGTCCCGCGAAGGCGTGCAGCGTGGAGCCCCGAGCCCCGGAGTCCACGTATTTCGCCTTATTGCCATATGTTACAAATCGATAACTCTTCCGCTGCAAAACAATGCCCTTTTACCGGCCCGTTGCATACGGATTAATGGGCACTTAGAAGTTGTGGTACCTTCCGCCTCATTTTCGAAAGATACCTATCTATCATCTGCAACCTAATTATGCGCATCCAATCCTGAATGTTTTAACTGCCAATTTCTTGACGAGCGAAGCATTAAACGTAAGGAATCAATCAGAATTTGGTTGGAATAGAAGTTGACACTCTGTCCGTCGGTTTCTGTATTGAGAATTTTACTACATAAATACTTAAACCACTGTTTCTCGTGCACTAACCATCTGTTAATCTACTTTAACAGCTGCTGTCAGTTGGTCAAAGTCCATACAAAAACAACAAACTGTTAACACCTGCCAACAGCAGATTAACATCTTGTAAGTGTACGAGAAACAGGGGGTCAGGGTCGTCCTACCTCATCTCATACTTTTTTGAGAAATCGGAAGACAGAACGATACTAAAATATTTACGGTAAGTTTTTCTACGTTTTCTATGGTATAAAAAACAGTGTCACTCCAATCTAAGTTGGATGTAAGTTCCAGGTAGAGCACGGCCTATCCCGGTCCGACCAATGCATAACTCCCAGAAACTTACTCAGAAACAACTTGCAGTACCGGTAAGTTACAACATTTTTCATTCTACAGGACGAACGTAATTTATAGATAGGTACAGCAGGTAACTCCCAGTTGGTAAGTACTTAAACTTTCATACGCATCATAATTTTGATGTCGGTCGGGGGCTTCTTTAATGTGCTCGTAAATAAGATCGAAGTCAGCGGCGGCTACCTTGGCAGAGGTGCCCAGCGTTCTCGTCTCCAAATATCTGAGGTGACATGGCAGAATTCTACAGGATTATTTATAAAATAAGCAATTCCTGAGACACTGAGTTTGTCAGAGACCACAACTTTTGTTCTATGAGTTGGTTCCCAGATTTTTATTTTACGAATTTTATATAATTTTATCAAAGGCTGTGACGTTGGCTGTACGAGCCTTTAGTAAATCATTGTCCACTATATAATAAGAATATGCATTCTGTAAGACGCATTTGGTTAAAAGCATTATCTATCGTGTGGCGCTGGATTAAGAATAGCGCCACTCCATTTCTTTCCGTGGATGTCGTAGAAGGCGACTAAGGAAATACATTACCAGGAGATATGCAGCAGCATCTTCCTGAGATTCCAACCGCATACTGCGATCGCCAACCCGCCTGCCAAGCGTGGCGATTGTGGCAAAACCCTCCATGGTTAGGAAATCCACGAAGGAGGCCTATGTCCTGCAGTGGGCGTCAAATGGCTGATGATGATGATGATTATCGATCGAACACTGCTCTAGGGCAGAGCAAACAAACCGAAATATATATTTTTAAATAAGTAAAATTAATTGATCTAAAAAATTCTATTAGACATAGTAAATAAATAACACTCCAACTGAAATGTTTCAGGAATTGCGCTATTTAGAAAAAAACCCTGTATAGGTACGGTACACCCATTAAATTATCTATTAAAGTAACTTACCTACTAACATAAATAATAAACGCACATAAACAAGTCCAAGTAGAGATGCGGAGGGCATGTGGTGCAACGGCAGGATGGTCGGTGGACTAACCCCCAGTTTCTCGTACACTAACACGCTGTTAATCTACTGTTAACAGCTGTCAGTTGACCAAAGTGCATACAAAAAAAAACACTGACAGCTGTTAATAGTAGATTAACAGCTTGTTAGTGTACGAGAAACCGGGGGTAAGCCGGTTAGAGTGGTGGCAGATGTTGGGTAAATGATCCGTAGGCAGACCAGCAACCCGATGAGTCGATGACATTACTAAAGCCGCCAGAAAGATACTCCTAGAGAATGCAAGTTATAGTTGATATGACTGACAGTCGGACTTCCTACAACACAGCTAAATAGAAGATGAGAAATTCAGGTGCCATCTCAGATAGCATGGAATTTGACGAGAGAAAACTAGGAAGTTTGATTCAAACTTTCAATTTTTTTTCAAGAGCAATTTTATTGCTCAAACCTGTGTTCTTAAAAAACCCATGTTCGAATTCATCGTCTTCTATATTTCAGCTGTGTTGGAGGAAATCAGTATGCCATAATATCAAACATAACCTGCATTCTGGGTTAATACACTTGCTGACGATGCGCAGTAGTTACGTTGGTTACTAATTTGCTTAGTGGGCGATAGTACGTAAGATACCTACGAGAGTAACGTGCAACTTAACGTTCCACTGGCACTAAGCAAGTGATCATACAACAAACAACATGTTTTACACTTGCAGATAACATGCACAGTAGGTACCTACTGTGCATGTTAACAGAACTATCCAATTGTCTACAACTCTGCCAACAACAGTTAATGTTGAATTTGAACTCAAATGAGTCCTCCTACTTATAACTCTGAAAGTTGAGGAGGCGATAAAAGCGTTACTCGCAGCGGCACTGCGCCACGAGGAAACAAGCGGGATGAGTGTAATCGCGACTTTAAAGTGGTTTTAGCTCTCCATCAAGCGAGAACATTTGGACAAAAGATCGGGAGATGTGACAACCACAGTTTCGAACATCCACGAAAGTTCTTCGAGTGATAAGGAGCACAAAGGCTATCACAAACCAGGAATAAAGGGCGTGGCAGTGGGAACTCGGCTCGAGGGCTTATCACGAATCAGAGGCAACCTCGACGATACGTAGGTACGCAATTTTGGCCGAATTTCATACATTTTATTGCAAACCAGTAATTATTTAAGTATATGAATTAGGCATCACACTGAATTTTGGTGCCTTCATTGTGTAAAAAAAATAATGTACCTGAGGTTCAAATCCTCAACTCAATTACGATTCACGACCCCATTCGTCTTCACTTCAAACTTCACAAGCATTTATTATTTAACTTTACAGTATATAAATAGAGAAAGCGCTACCGACAAAATATTTCCCTAATTAGTTTTACCATTGAATTCAATGGTTTTACCTAGAATAATCGGTTATTACAAGGTCCGTGTCGCGGCTTTTCCTAAGTGCCCAAGAAAGAACCATTATCAATGTCTGACAAATGTTTTCACTTCAATGCCACTTTAAGTCCACTGTTCCACACGCATTCCTTTTTGATATTTGCTGTAGCGAATGTATGAAACAGCTGATTATTTTTTCACTGTTTTAAAAGTTCCCATCACAAAAAATGTTTGAATTGATGAGTACAATTTTATGAAGTTCTACTGTTCTTCGACCCTCTCTACGTAAACCCATATAACTAGGAACAATGTCGGACAAATAACTTGAACAAATTAATTTTCTTTTTTTTTATCCATCATCATCAGCCATTTGACGCCCACTACAGGGCATAGGCCTCCTTCGTGGTTTTCATGACCAGGTTTTGCCATAATCGCCACGCTTGGCAGGCGGGTTGGCGATCGCAGTATACAGTTGGAATCTCAGGAAGACGCTGCTGCCAGTCTCCTGGCAATTGATTTCCTTAGTCGCCTTCTACGACATCCACGGAAGGAAATGGAGTGACGCTATTCTTAATCCGGCGCCACACCGTCACATTTTCTTTATCCGACACGTGAAGTGACTTAGAATTCTTTGGATTTTGGTTTAGTCGAATTAACAAACACCTACATAATAATAATAATAATAATAAGGGTTCCGTAGTCACCAAGGAACCCTAAAAATGTTGTTACGTGTCCGCAAACTCATCGATTTGCAGATTTTTGTTCAAGATAACCTTGCGGGCTTCATACTCCAACTAGTTTATTTAATGGTAAAAATTGTCGCAAAATTTGAACCCTTCGGAATAACAGAATGTTCAAAGGATTAATATAATATTAATACGAATTAAATTTTAGGACACTTTTTACCTTTCGGCTTACGTAACGACTTGTCTGTAACACACTGTACTTAACAAAAGAAGCCCCCTGCATGGATGACACAACCAATTTCTGGTTGGACGTCTCCTAATGCTTCAGTGGTGTCGGCAAACAGAAGACATTGGGAGGACCGAATGGACAAACACTGCTTTTTCCATTACTACCGAACAATCAGCACTTATCTGAATCAAACGACTGTGCGGCTTGTACAATAACTGTGAATTGAATTCAGGTTCAGTTGTATCCGAACTACTGATACCTAACAAAGTACATAATTGAGTTATTGGTATAACAACATTCCATAATGCGTAGGTTGAATGATAAGCAACTTAATTGAGTGGCACAGTAAGTATCTCAAGTAAACAAACACGTTTGACCCACTTGCCGTTTGATTTAACGACCCTCCATTCAATTCCACGTTCTAATTCATGCGGGATCGCGAGGAGCATTTTTACAGACCTACTTGTGATCAGTTTATTTAGGTCTGTAGATATAAGAGAAGTAATTTAATTCGGCGTGTTAAACGAAGCGTATAATAGAAACGACTTTGTGATTTTAATGTAAGTGATTTGGAAAACGTAACATGTGAATTGGTACCCAGTGGTCATCCGGTCTCGGACGGATGTGCGCTTAATGACATAAATGCAAATTCGACCATTAGAGTGTCCTGCACGCTCGCCCTGCACACACCCCGGTCTATACTACCTTCACATATAACCTTTTATGGCAAACTAAAACCTCCTAGTAAAACTATATTGGTTTTTGTTCGTGTCGCTACGCTTTAATTGGCATTTAGCTATTTCCGTCGTCGCATAGCGCGGTCCGCTCCGTTATGACCACATTTCATTTTCTTTCCCTATATAGTTTTGTGAGCACACAAATGGGGTATTTGTAAGTGGTGTAGCAATAAAAATCGTTAGTAGTTTGTTTCGATTTTTTTTATTACTCGGTGTCAGTTAACACTCTATAACGTAACGTACTATATTTTGGTTCAGTCGGGAACTTAAAAAGCTAAATACTAAGTTTTGGTACTAGGCGACAGGCACCTAAGTGCATAGCAGATTGACTCGAGCTGCACTGGAGTAGGTAGTTCGTCTTTGCATCAATAGTTTTATTATTTTAAGCACAAATATTCACCGTACCACAGTACAGCGCCCTACCGTACCAGTTATCGTAAAATGTAAATATGCACTATATGGCTAACTGGATTCTATGGCTCATGCACCCATTCTTTGATAACTTACGATACAAATGACTTACAGTATTACATCATCATCATCATCATCATAATCATCAGCCATTTGACGCCCACTGCAGGACATAGGCCTCCTTCATGGTTTTCATGACCATGAGGGGTTTTGCGTAGTTTACAGTATTACATAGTTTACTTTTATTTACACTTTCTAGAACAAGCACCTAACCGACATTTAATAAAATAAAGCAATTTAAAAATTACACTTTTTGAGAATTTTGTAATACCAAACGTTTCTTTTGTTCAAAATTATTGTAAAGTTCGGGTGCAAAAAACATTGCTTATCACAGGACTTAGCATTTAACACGAAGAAGAAATATACACATATCTAACTAGAGACTATCTAAAACCGATTATTATTTCATTCCCTAGTAACTAAGCATACTTTCAATTCCACTCTGATATTAAATGCTGTCTGTACTTCTTGAAAATTATTTCATACTTGTCGCCAAAGCAAAGTAATAGTAAAAAAAATCAGTACATCCTAATCCTAGTAAACACCACAAGACGCATGCATTTTAGATTCTTACAAATTATTGTCAAGAGACTGGGCTTCTTACACACACAAACATGCAAAAATCGCTTACGAACACAACAATAATGGTTTAAATCCTTAACATAATGGTTTAAAGGCTGTAAACCTACATATCGGAATGATAAGGAACCCCTTATGGGCATAGCAAATTAATTTTGACATTTATTGCGTAAGCTTATTAAAAAAAAAAACTGGGTTTTCAAACTCGATTGCTATAAATGTATCGGGCCCATTGCATTTTATTGAGTATCATTCCTTTTATTACTTCTCTAACGCGTTGTGTGTTAAAACTTACAACTCAACTGGTAATACAGCATTTAAGAAGCAATATATTATAGTAGCTCGTACAGCTCGAACACAGCTCGAGAACAGCTCGTAGCCCCGGCTGCCTGAGTGATCTTAAACGATCACGAAGGTTAAGCAACACAGGGCGCGTTCAGTGCATGGATGGGTCGCCGTCTATGCCTAACGCTAGTGGCATTTTTCCGAGCGGTTCCGTGCTTCGCAAGGCACGTTAAGCTGTTGGTGCCGGCTGCCGTCGATAGATGGCAGTCGTTAAGCCAAGTCAGAGGCCTTAGGGCGGCTTGACAACTTCTGACAGTAGACGAGCCACTAGTCTACAAGCCTCCACCAATCCGGACTTGGCCCCCGTGGTGGAGTATGGCCTGTACCTTCCTTAGGGAAGAGACCCGTGCCCCTCGGTGGGGACATAATGGGTTGATGATGATATTATAGTACGTGTTCTGAATTAGTTTCTTCTCCTGATAAGGTACTTTATATTAATTAATAAACCAATTTTGCCAATACGTTCACTGTGTTTCAAAAAATAGGAATCTGTGTACGAACAAACTAACAACTATGAACTATTTTAAATGTCTTCGGTCCCGCCGAAAAATATAACTTTCGTTCATCATCACAAACTATTTCTTAAATTATTACAACTGTTCACTAGAAATACTCCCATCCATCTTCGACAATAGTATATAAGTAGCCTATATACGTTCCACTGTAGGGCACAGACCGAGACTCAGAGAGAGAGTATGGGCTTAATCACCACGCGTGCCCACCGCGGATTGGCGATTACATCACTTAGAAAACAAAGTCATAGGTACAAGCCCGCACTAGGAATCGAACCTGGGTCTCGCGCTTCCGAGTCCATTGTTCTACCCACTGGGCTACCGCCGCTCTTTCTACAATAGTATTATTTAATTATTATTTATTAAATTAAAAGCGAATATAATTAATTTTAACTAACACATAGTATGTACCTATCTAAGTAATCATAGATAGTGATGTCACAATATTTCCTCAAACTTAAAATAAATAGCAACTAGAACACAATTGATTTACAGAGTGTTTCAGAAAAGTCCGATGAAACCTGAGAGGAACCTTAAGGTTCTTCTACTCGTCAACGAATACTATATTTACTATACCTATAGTACACTCCGAAATATCGAAAGCAATATCAGTGATGCCATAAAAAAATCTCTAGCGAATTTATGAAACATCTGATACTTTTTCGATATTTCTGAATTGGTCTCTTAATAACACGTGTTTATGTTTTCGAACTAAAACTTTCGTAAGCACTACACATTATTAACATAATTCCGGATTCACTTAATCGCCTCTGTGAGAGACGAGCAGCCAGCGAAACCTGGTCGGACAGTTCCGACAAAAAACCGAGTAAGTGAGTCCGGAATTAGTTGGTGAGTAGATTACGTTTCACTGGACCTTTCTGCAACAGCCAGTATAAATTAAAGCTGATCTGAACATAACAAATCGTAAAATACAAAACAATAAAATGCTGTGAAGGAGATATTAAATATTAATATTATTAAATAATAATAATAGCTGCGAAGAATCTTGTAATTTGTGATGATAAAAACTATATTTTGTTCCAATTGAGAGAGTATTTACATTGTAACTGTGTTAAAAACACTTTAGTTCTTTGGTTCTTTTTTTAAAAGAGAGTTTTAAAATCAAGCTAAGAAAATCATAATAAAAAGGTTCAAACTGTAAAAACTAATAACGCTTACAAAATTAGTACAGATCCATCTAAAACAACTTCTGTAATGTTGCCTCTCTACGCTATTTTATCTATCTAGTCTACACATAGCCCCGACACTTATCATGTATCGTGAAATTTTAGTGATTTCCATATCGCTCAAGCCACTGGCGATTCTGTCCTCCGAACAAAATACAGACATAAGTACGGTCCTTTATTAAAGAAAATAAAAAAATCCTTCCCGTACAGTACAATATTTCTTTACCATCTAGCGGTAGTTGCTAAATTAGTTGCTTGAGTAGTTGCTAAATTTATATTCAGACAATGACACATTTCCAAGCAAACATTGTTCAGACTCACCAGTAGATCAACTCCTACCCCTGTAGGGTCCACGAAACAACTAAAATCACACGCTGTGTCAGGGCTACAGAGCTGCCCTATACCGATACTTTACTATGTACAAAATGTACAAGTTCTACTACAACAATAGGTACTCCTGAAATACAACTTCGTTGGGTTCATCCAAGATGTACAACCTACCCTGTCAGTGGCATTTAAGCCTCAACGTCCAACAACCTAACGAAATATAAATTTTTAACGTTAACGTATTTACAGGAGGGACTTATGCTGCAGACGGATTGTCTACAAAAATATTTCGCTTACTTTTCTAGTAGAATATTTCTCGCTTATACACATTACGAATCGCAATGGCACAGAAAGATAAATAGCAGTCCAGTCAACTCTGTAGACCTATTGTAATAGCAATAGTGTTAATCACTTTGTCAATTGACAAACTTAATTAAAGACTACAGCCCTTCCTCTGGCAACAGTCAACAAGAATAGCTGGTATTTGACACTATTTTGCAGTCTACTAAACAATCGTATTGCAATGTGATTCAAATGGGTTATACTACGAATTAAATAGGCACCTTGCGCGAAGGAGATGGCGTCGCACGATGCCAAGTTAAGTTGCAGGGGTTATGCAATTGGAACGCGATTGGTTTGTAGTAGACTAGTGTCAATAATACACCCATTGCCGTGGTAATATCACTCTACATAATGAACAATATAATATGCTCTGCTGTGTGAGACAAGCAGAAAGGAGTTAAGGCTTTCGCGCGAAAAAGCCCGCTTGTTTAGAGCCAGCCAGTGGCTCGCCTCGTACACAATGTAACGGTTTGATATAGTTTTTTTTTTTTTTTTTTTGTAACTAATTATACAATACTTGTTGATTCGCCGTACGTCGGGCGTACGCACTCCGTCGAATATAAGATCTCCACTAGATTATGCACTTGTCGTAGCCATTCAACCATTACAACATATCATTGTCCTGCTTATAGCACTTCTTTTAAGTGCTTGAATGGATACAACGTTTACAAGTTAGCGTACTATGTCCCGGACCGGATTTTTGATTTGACTAAATGCGAAACGAAGATCAAGATCTAGCAACTTAACTAAACGAAGTGTTGCTTAAAGGTCAGGTCCTAGATACTGTTAATACATTGTAGTACAGTTACAACAGCCTTAAAGCGTCGATTTTATTTCATTGCTGTTTCAAGTCGACGCGCGCACACGTTTCAATTCTTCTATGCGTCAATGGAATGCTATCATCATCAACCCATTATGTCCCCACCGAGGGGCACGGGTCTCTTCCCTGAGGAAGGTATAGGGCATACTCCACCACGGGGGCCAAGTCCGGATTGGTGGAGGCTTGTAGACTAGTGGCTCGTCTACTGTCAGAAGTTGTTAAGCCGCCCTAAGGCCTCTGACTTGGCTTAACGACTGCCATCTACCGACGGCAGCCGGCACCAACAGCTTAACGTGCCTTGCGAAGCACGGAACCGCTCGGAAAAATGCCACTAGCAGGCATCGTTAGGCGACCCATCCATGCACTGAACGCGCCCTGTGTTGCTTAACCTTCGTGATCGTTTTAAGATCACTCAGGCAGCCGGGGCTACGAGCGATGCTATGCACTAACAGAATCGAGGCCTTGGTATAAGTTAAGAGCGTCATTGTACTTATCCATACAAAAAAAAAACCTTTTATTAATCGGATCAACTCTGAAAGCGAAACACATATCAACTGTTTCACATATTCGCTGGAGCAAGTACCAAAATTTGATCAGCTGATATTTTTGTAGTGATTTCTCTAGTTAGTTGGTCCTAAAATAAAAGATGTCTGTATTGATGAGTTCATCGAACCTATCTGCAACACGCAGTAGAGTTCAATGAAGACTATCTATATTCAATTCATAGAGAATTGGCCACCCTTTGCGACAGTGATATTTCGTACACTCTTTTCAAGTTATGTTGCTAGATGACCTCCTTGTTCAATGTTGGCTTCTATGTATACTTTACAAAGTCACTGGATGCGAGATAATTTTAAACAAAACAAATAATAGGGGTTAAAGTATGAAATTGCCGTTTTATTGCAATAGGTTCTTTGAATTGACATAGAATCTTCATGGTTTGAGGTTTTCGAATGAAACTTTTTTCAAATGGTTTCTATAATGTTCTTTTTTTAAAAAATGTGAAACATTTGAATATCGACTTTCAATTGTTTTTGTTAATATTTGTAGAGCGAATTCTACCTTATTTGACGAATACACTTCTTAGTACGTTGTCGATACGCAGACTCGATGCAGTGAATAACGCTATCTTTCTATAGCACCTAACTATCCATAGCTGCAAGAATTTAATAAAAGATGCAACAAAGATCAGACGCCACCTGGAAAAGATAAAACTGCTAACAAAATTGACCATAGTGTTCTTCTATAGATACAAATGTAATCAATATTATTGTAATAGTGTTTATCATATTTCCTTTGGTCACCACTATACAGGTTTTTCGCCTAGTGTGGAGACCACTGGAATGCTTGTATGTGCTTTTCTATTCTGAATAAACGATTTCAATTTCAATAGGAAACTAAATCTACATTTTTAGGTCCATGTAGCCCCTTAGCCTTAACATGGTAGCCAATTTCGTTAGCGAATAAGGGTCACAGTAGGCCTTATACGGTAGGCGTTGCTTTGGGTTTTGCCTACACTTACTTGGATATATAATTCGATATTTATAATTCGCATACAGGGTATTAAAATACTGAACCCTCCAACATCCATAAAATATATTTTTTATTATTATTATTTAAAAAACTGCTCTACCCTTGTTACAGTCCCGACGTATTAAATACGCGTACATAGCGCGTTGCAATTTTAGTCTTTTTCTAAACAAAAGCTTGAAAATTTTGGAAAGGTTCCTTAGGAACAAATGTTCGGTGTACGATACTCTAATATACTTTATTGCACATGAAACATTGCATACTCGATGCATTTCTGCAAAAAAGTGCGACTTTGAACCTCGATATCTTCTAAGCTCGGGGATGATTGCCTCAGATTTTTTTTCGTAAACATGCAGGGAGTACGTGGTTTTCGGGAAGGGCTTTACTAAATTTACTGTAGTTAGAGTCGTCTAGGGCAAGCGAAGTCAAAATCCGACACTATGCCTTCCACGATAGGCCTACTGCCTCGCGTTACACTTTATCGTCATGACTACCGACACTCACACAACCAGTCCCGCGTGGCACAACACAGGAGGGATTCCGCCGAGCGCCGCCTTCTCTCCCATACAGCTTATTTGCCGCGGTACTTCTCAGTGGTGGCGTCTTCCAGGTTGCTGTCCCAGTCAAACTGGGTCACTCCGCTACGCGGGGAGACTTCGCCGAGGTGCCTCCACCTGTACTCGAAGTCCGTGTCGCGCTTCTTCAAGGCCTCGAACCTGTAGACAAATCGGGAGTGAGTACGGGCGCCAGTGTAAGGAGTGTAAATAGTGTGAATTTGCTGTTCCTGTTGATTAGCCTGAGGGTTATATTATAGATAGATAACACTTTATTGCTCACCAGTAATTTACAGAGATATATCTAGTTCTTAATAGCATACAATCGGCGGTCTTTTCGCTGAAAGCGGTCTCTTCCAGATAACCTTAGGACTTAAAGAAGACGAGAATAGGTAAGTAAGTAAACATCTATTAATTGAATTAGATCTAATCAAATATAATATGCAGTGATAATAATCTAATACGAAAAAAATCTCGTGTCACAGTATTTGTTATCGAACTCCTCCGAAACGGCTTCACCGATTTTTTATGATTTTTTTTCTGTATATTTGGTAGGTCGTAGGCTAATTAATATGGCTAAACAACGTTTGCCGAGTCAGCTAGTAACTCTATATGATTATACACATTTGGACCAATAAGTACTTTAAAATGTATCCGACTAAAAGTTATGATCAACGGAACAAGTTGATTTGCATTAATTGTATTAATAATTAAGTTCTATTTTGTTTTTTTTTAATTATTATTTATTCAGCCGTTAAAATAATGGAATCTTCTGCTATACTGATGTCTATCTCAAGCCATGATTTTATTAATGAAAATAAATGTAACTTCGTTCCAAAACTACTCAGAAGTTTCCAGCACATCCTATCCTAAAGTCAACCTGAGTTTACGCGCCTATTTCGACGTCCTATCATCGATTCACCGTCGAATTGTAAAACATCCATTCGGCTTTTAAAGCGGCATGAAAGCTGCCATTAGCATACGACACGACACGATAGGCGCAATCTCCTTATATCGAATATGGACGGAAACTGCGACATCATGCAAATAATATGTACATAATTCATCCCGCGCCTCGATTCAATTTCGGAGCGTTGTCGCTCCATTTGCGTGACGGTGCCGACGCGATCGTGTGTAACCGGCTTTGCTTTAAGCCGATTGTGTTGAGCTCCGAAGCATTGAAAGTTACTCCGGCATAGGTACTTTTGCGACAAATGAGCTTTGCTATAACGTGTGCGTGGAACGGATAATGTGGACCCATCCTTGCTAATATTATAAACGCGAAAGTTTGTATGTATGAATGGATGTTTGTTACTCTTTCACGCAAAAACGGCTGAACGGATCCGGATGAAATTTTGCACAGAGATAGATTATAGTCTGGATTAGCACATAGGCTATTTTATCCCGGAAAAATACAAATCAAAATTATCGCGGGCGCAAAATATAATAATTATTAAAAATAAGTCGCGGGCAACAGCTAGTGTGGTTATAAAGTACAGTCGACAGTTTGTAGACATTTTACATGCTTGGACTGTAATCAGTTACGTTACGGGAGACTCCTATGATGTTTGTAGGTTTCTGCATCTGGACTAACTGGTGAAAAAGCATCAAGCTTGTAATGGCTTTGTTACTTTGTAAACAAATAATAAAAAAACCTGCTTTTTTACCTGCTTTACAGAACTAACGACTTAATCAAAGTAATTTTCAATGGAATTCGTGAGAAGTTTTCATTTTATAAGTTGGTAGTCTATTAGTGGTTAATTATTAAAGCCTACTTAGCCGTTATAGCTTTCCTTTTAAATTCGTTGTATGTGTTATTTTTTCACGTTTCTACAATCATCCGTTAAGCCGTAACAAACTGCTTCATTATTCTTGTACTGTACTAACCTCTCTTCTATCAAGGTATTCAAAATATATTAAAGACAATAATGTATCAAGTGCAATATGAAGCAGCAATATCGATGAGTACATTCAATAGGCTATTTAACAGTGTGAAAAAAAAAGTATTAATTCCATATATTTAAAGGCATTTAAAAAAATGGATCATTTATCCAAAAAAACAGGATTAAACTTGATAATTTTCTATCTGTAGCCATTTTATCGAAAACGGCCTGGATATGAGGTCATTACAGGTCAGTATCTGTCAGCATCTGTCAAGTTTAGAATCCCCAAAATTCTCAGATTTTTCAAGTAAACCTACATTTGATTTTTCGCGCCCTGATATTTAAAAGTTCCCGCTCTGGGCCACACACTAGATGGCGTTACAGTTCGTACCACTCTTTTTTCTATGGAGTCGACATTCTTCCTGTAGTATTGTTCTGCGTAGTTGGCGTTTGCTTACTGACCAGTGACTTCATTGATTCCTGTGCGACGCCGTATTGCCCAAGATAGCGTTTGGCGGCTTATTTTAAAATCTAATTTTTATTTGCTTTTTTTTAGAAGAACTACACGAAATAAATGAAAATTACTACTTCCTGAGCACTCGATCAACACCAACAAAAAATCTGAGAAGGTTTTCAGAAACCTGTCAAATAGCCTATTTCATAGACTCTTCTAGTCCTCCTACAGATATGTTCACACTATATTAAATTGCGTAGATTGGCATCGCGACCTCTCTATCAGTATTCAAACAGTGTGTGTTTAATTATTCAATGCACTCTACGAATGGGGATCGGGAGTATCGAAGCCGAATAAACATGCGTCAAGGCTTTCATTCACGGCGATTATTTCGACTAATATGTTCATGAAGTACAAACAATCCAATTCTATCTATCAGCCCATATTCGTACATTGCTACGGACGCAGCCCTCCCCCTAAAGCGAGCCACTGTCTGCCCAAGACAAGTAAGCTACGCGACTTTGTCTTTAAAAGTGGCTAAGTATAGTAGCAAAATCAATAAAACTAACAAAGAAAGAACCTCTTCCTTTTTTGAAGTCGGTAAATACATGAATAACCGAACCACATACAGAAACACATGGAAAGTTGCATTTTTTCTACATGAAATCGCTGGTAGCTAAATGTAACATCGATTTTTTCTTAATTTTTCTTATAATACACATGACATTGCGCAACTTTTGCGTAAAAGTGAAATTAAGAAAAAAACTTAGTCGATCCACCCATAGTGTCTAACTAAGAACCAAATTTAAAGTCTGGCTATTTTGAGAAATACTTGTCATTTTTGATAGCTTGATCTCTTTTGCTACTCATTGCATAAACATACAACTAGGTATTGAAAATTCCTTCAGTGCAAACCGACACTGTTGACCCCGAAGCTCTTTTCCAGAGTGCACTTCGATGCATTTCTTAGCGAGCGAAATTGGAAACCACGTTCCTTCGTTTTTCCAACGTAGCAAATATATGATTATAAAACTCTTACAAATAGAATCCGATTACTTACTGCGTCCGTGGGTGTGGATGGCAAGGCATTATGAGAGATGGCATTTGGGGGAAAAGGCCTATTACCCAGCAGTGGGCAGTGGCCGGCTGATGATGATGATGGCTTACTGTGTAAATTCAAGAATCAGGGACGACGAAGAGACAACTCGCTAGGTAGTTGAAACGTTCAGAAACATCATCATCCTCTCATGCACTCATGTACAGTCGACAGCACATCAACATGCACTCTAATCAGCTATGTTAAGGACAAATTTGCAACAACAATGTAAAGGTTGACCCGCTGTCGACTGAATGGGAAAATACTCATGTACTGTGTATGTAGTGTTAGATGACAAAATGGAACGCAAGCGAAAATCTGACCAACCAGGGGCAACGCTGCCCCCCTCTCGCCTGTTATCGGCATCCCAATTTAACCGAATAAAAATATTTGAATTGAATATTATAACTGGTAGCCTCACCGCCTAAACATGAGGTTCTTGGCGAACTCGTACAGCTCGAGGTCGAGCGCATTGAGGCGGCGCACGCGCACCACCTGCGCAGGCGCCAGCGCCGCGAGCGTCGCGCCCGACACCGTCGCGTTGTGCTGCGTGAACGGGACGGCGAAACGCAGGTTGAACGTCTCCTCGAACACGTACTGTGAGACCTGTGGGCGAGGGAGATGGCGTCACTGATAGGAAGGAAAAGAGACAGAGAGATTAAGCGCTGTATTGCGTAAATCGCCTGTGGGCGACGGAGATAGCGTCATTAGTAGGTAGAAGGAAAAGAGGGAGAAATTATGTGCAGACAAAAAGGTGAACGGGACGGCGAACCGTAGGTTGAACTTCTGAAAATTTCCGACCTGAATTTTTTTTCGCAATTTTTATGTTTGAGTGCTGCTGGCGTGAAAGTGGTTCAGTGTAGATCAGACGTAAGTTACGTAAAAATGAATTCACAAATTGTCGATCGGAATTATTATTCGAAGCCGTAACCGTAGCGTGCGAGATATAAAATATGTAAAAATAAATTTACGAAGAGCCGGTGCCTTATCTTACAGTTCGTCAGTTCGGCGATCAAATGTACAATACGTAAAAATGAATTCACAAAGTGGCGATTGGAAGGCAGTTCGCTCGCGTCCGGCGGGGCCCCCTTACCAGACAAATGGCGACAGAGATACTGGCACAATGATTTAAGTGCAAATAATGGGCGCGCTTATCTCGCCTGGTTCACTGAACTGGAATAGGTAATGTCTACGTCTAGAATGTCAGATAGAGCTTAGTGCTTCTGGAACGTTTCATTCGAACTCGTTCAGATGAAAGTGAAATTAGGTACGGTATTTAACTCGTTGAATATTAGGCGCTACACGAGAGGTAGGCCTGTTTGAGTCTGTAGAGATAAATGAAAGAGTCTTTTGGACACAGAGAAAGAGATATACTATATAGATATACTATGCGAAAACGAACGAGCACAAAAATTACACTGAAAATACAGGTATTAGTTACGCAACATTGTAGGCAGTTATACTCCAGGAGCGGCGGGGCGCGACAGGCTGCACTCAACAAAACTACTGACATTGCAAAACGTGTGCGCTCAGTCGCCACAAATACACATTTGACGCCGAATAAACATACAAAGGTGTAACCCCCGGTTTCTCGTACACTAACCATAAGTTAATCTGTTAAAAGCTATTAGTTGTATTTTCCGTATGCACATTTTATAAATTCCTCTTGGTGGAGGCCAGCAGCATCCGCTCGGCATACATGATAATAAGGTACGAATAACCCGCATAGCTGCACTAACCATCTGATGCTAGGTGAGGCCGAAGTAGGCTATCGAGGCGAGGTTCCTCTTGGTGGAGGCCAGCAGCACCCGCTCGATATACTTGATAATAAGGTACGTAATAACCCGTATAGCCGCACTAACCTTCTGATACTAGATGAGGCTGAAGTAGGCCATCGCGGCGAGGTTCCTTTTGGCGGAGGCAAGCAGCACCCGCTCGGCATACATCATTATAAGGTACATAATAAGCCGTATAGCCACACTGACCGTCTGATACTCAGTAAGCCCGAAGTAGGCCATCGAGGTGAGTTTCCTCTTGGCGGAGACCAGCAGCACTCGGTCGTTGTCTGCGGTGCGTTGTAGCAAAAAGCGACCCTTCTTATACGTCACTAACTTTCTGATACTCGGTGAGGCCGAAGTAGGCCATCGCCGCGAGGTTCCTCTTGGCGGAGGCCAGCAGCACCCGCTCGGTGTCTGCCGTGCGGTGCCGCAGCGTGCCGTTATAGCAGCCGACGAGCGCCAGGTCCGCCAGCATGCGTGTCTGCCGGTTGTTGGCCAGGTTCCACGGGCAGGTCGCGAACTCATCCAGGGTGACCCCGCGCCACGACTCGCCCGAGTAGCACGCGGGAACTTCTGCGCCTGTTGTAATAATAATTTTTATTATTAAAGTGGCCCATTTAGTGAGCGGCAAGTCACACGCCTGCCAATGATGAACCCCTTGAGACATTTTCCGTGGCAGACGTCCGTTGTCTCAAACCATAGCCCGGTAAACCAATCCATTCCACATGACACTCCCATAGCCTGGAGTTTTCCTTTCCTCATTCTATTCTGCAATAGTTCTTGTATCTGACGGGGATTATCTCTGGGTAGATTTTCAACATTTATCCAGAGATAAGATCCGGCAGATGCACCGATCACATTTAGAGTAAATGGTATAAAAGGCCTCTGTGCTGGTCGGGTTCGGCTCCACGTATGCCTCAAAGGACCGGATCCCTATAGACCCGTGAATCTTAAGATGTACCAACATAATAAATGCCACGCAACTCAATTAGTTGTCCTGCACCCGAACTAGGTTACCCTGTGCTACGGTAACCAGGCAAGAGCATCACGAACATGGGAATACACCCAGACTGAGACCATGTTTACAAATGTACGGTGGCCCCCAGTGGGAATCTGGAATCAGGACCTCCGGCATGGTAATCGAACGTGATACCGCTACACCAACGAGGCAGTCTTGTGTTCAGATGGCTTTTACTACTGAGCATTTAGATTAGAACCATCATATGGCAATTTTTTGCAGCACTGTAAACGCGTAGTTATTTAGTCCTCGAAAGCATTTAGAGTAGCTAATAGTGGAGAGGGCGTTGTTTGGCAGCAAACAATGCAGTTGAGGCATTGTTTTTAGGGTTCCGTACCTAAAAAGAAAAAAAAAACAGAACCCTTATAAGATCACTTTGTTGTCCGTCCGTCCGTCTGTGTATCAAGACCTTTTATCTTGGGAACGCCTGGAGGTATCGAGTTGAAGTTAAAACTGAATATATAGTTCTATAGTTATAGGTCTACAGTCCGTTGAAGCTGTGAAAAAACATCTTCCACGGACAAGGACTCTAAGTTAACGTAAAAAAAGATACGGCCATTTATGCCGCAAAATACGTGACACTCAAGGGAATTATAATGTAACTATAAAATTTGGCAAGTAATATCGTTTTATGCTACAAGTACAGGGAAAAATCTGAAAACTATACATTTGTAATTAAATCAAAGTTCGGAAAAAACTGGGAGACTGGATTCCTGAAATATTTATAATAAGTACCTACAAATTTGTAAGGAACCCTAGATGGGCGAGTCCGACTTGCACTTGTCCGATTTTTTCTTACCAAAGTATTTGTCAGTGACAGTATAAAAAGCCTGTATTTCTAGCATTAATCATAATCACTCGATCAACTTTATGAATTTTTTTTCTAGACTTCCGATTATCTTAACTCGCGTATTTAAGATTATCAGACCGAAGAACGACCTTTCTAAAAATTCTGGGTGTATTACTATGTTTCCGATATCCTTGTCTGGTTGCCATAGCACAGGCATTGCATTAATCCTAATTTGGGACCGGGACAAGTGATTGCGTTGTGTACATACATACATAAGCTCACGCCCGTATCCCAGAGGTGTAGACAGAGACCAGGGACTGCCACTTGTCACGATCCTGACAGATCACTTTCGCTTCCTTAACATTTATTAGTCATTGCATGCACGCACGCCGGTTTCGGGTACTTTTTAGGGTTCCGTACCCAAAGGGTGTCAAACCCTATTACTAAGACTTCACTGTCCGTTTGTCTGTCTGTCTGTCACCAGGCTGTATCTCAGGAAACGTGATAGCTAGACAGTTGAAATTTTCACAGCGGATGTATTTCTGTTGCCGCTATAACAACAGATACAGAAACAGAATTAAATAAATATTTAAGGGGGGCTCCAATACAACAAACGTTGTCTAAATACAGCGCTCGGCATCTTGTGGCCATCTATGTAACTTTCACAGCGCCGATGTCACGTCGTTAAATGTCAATGTTAAACCCTTCTTGTTGATTTCTATAGATGGCGCTGTTCTCAAATTCGACCTTTGTCTAATGTTTTATAGCTAATGGTACGGAACCCTTCGCGCGCGAGTCCGACTCGCAATGGGCCGGTTTTATTGATTGCGTTGTGTGAAAGTTATTATTACCATTGTAAATATACACTTTGCGACCTATTGGTAATACTTTGCGCACTTATGCAAGCTACTCGTAGTATAATTAATTAGCAAGCAATAAACGATGCATTGTAGTTATCTCATATCGAATGATTTTGAACTTCGACTTTATTTGATAACTTCAAGAGGGAGCTTTTAAAACTGTTTGATTTGTCCTAAAACTTAAAATCGTTACTGAAGTCGTGGGAGTGAAAAATCAAAGAAAATTCTGACCGTTTCAAAATTTTTGCTAGGTAAATACTTAGGAGGAGGGGGGAGGGACGAAATCGGGGGAGGTCGTGGGTTCGAATTCCGACATGTAACAATGACTTTTTTCTAAATTACATAGATTTGTGAAGTTCTAGTTTACCAATCGCTAACTGTGAAAAAAAACATCGCGAGGAAACCAGTGTCTGAGGTGTTCACATACCTCAGCGTTTGTAATTGTCAATCCGCGGTGGGCACTCGTGGTAATTAAACCCATACTCTCTCTCTGTCAAAAGGGCTGTGCCTTGCAGTGGGACGTAATAAGGCTACATAAAAAAATATAAGTCTGCATCGTTCTTTTATGAGAAATCTAAAGAGCCAGAACTATGCTTAAGTGTAGCTTATGATAGATGTTAGGAACGAAAGTGTTTTTCCTTCAGAATAAGGCGAAGTGCTTTCTCGACTTCCCTGGACTAATAGCTGCTTCAGACTGAAGCATAACGTGCGCCATGAATAATGATGACGTCACATTTTATGGGCGATCATAAAACAAATTCATGACGGGGACATAATATAGGGGACGACGCTCTAATGCCGCTCTTAAAACCAAATTATGGTTCAGGGCGTCCAATCCAACCCTTTCTTTTATCTCGGAGGAATCGAAGCCCTATGAATTATTTTGCATACGGGAATGCAGTATGCAGGCCGGTTTTCTTGCCACGATGTGGGCTTTGTGACCTACGAAATTACTACAAAACTACTAGAACGCAATTTGCTTCATCACTCGCAGCAATATTATAACGTTGTAAATGTAATCATGACCTCACTTTATACCAGGGGCGCTACTACGTAAGTTCTCCACTGGATGAGCTTGTCCGCTTTAACCTACTCCGAACTGTCAATTACATACATATTTTGACATGCAGTATGTAGGTCGGTTTTCTTGCCAAGATGTGGGCTTTGTGACCTACGAAATTACTACAAAACTACTAGAACGCAATTTGCTTCATCACTCGCTGCAATATTATAACGTTGTAAATGTAACCATGACCTCACTTTATACCAGGGGCGCTACTACGTAAGTTTTCCACTTACGTAGTAGCGCCCCTACGTAAGTTGAGCTTGTCGGCTTTAACCTACTCCGAACTGTCAAATACATACATATTTTGACATTTCGGCATCGTTAAAATGGTTAACCTAACAGAGTGGACAGTTCCGTAATAGGAGGACTGGTCCTTGACTTTACTCGTGTACTGTAGTATAGTCGACGGCACATCGACTTTTACGTAATATAATGTACTTCTATTCCGTTAAGGTACAGGCGACTTTGCAAAAAAACATTATATTATTATTATTACTAGATGACTCGTGCCATATTAATTATAGCCTATGACCTATTCTGAGACTTACCAAATATATACAAATAATTTCATAAAAATCGGTGAAGCCGTTTCGGTGGGGTTCGACAACAAACACTGTGTGACTCGAGATTTCAATATATTAGATTATTATTATGTAAGCAAATTTGTGGCAAAAAATCATTGTGGCATTCATTCAAAAACTTAGATCTGCTATCGACTGTACATTAAAAAAATAATATATATTTATAACATAACATAATACAGGTGAGTACATTAAAACTTGTCAAGCTGTTACGTTTGATGGAGAGAGATCGCTCGTTTGTTACATTCGTATCTACCTACCTATTATTATGAATGTAATTTTAACATGTACACTACGATCATGATCGTAGCATGTACAACGAAAATGAACTGATGTCTTGGTGCAATGTTAATCCCTCCCGCTAGTGACACTCCAGCGCTGCTTGCCGACTCCTTCTTTCTAGTGTCATTTAAACACGCCGATTAACTATCTCTCTTTTTAATTATATTCTAGCGCGGCAGGCTGACATCCCTCTCTCTCTCTCTCTCTGGGAGCGTCTACTAGTATCAGCAGAAAAAGCCTCTATCACTATAGTTTCTCAAATATGTAATTAAACTTGTCGAAGTATAATTAAAAACATGTCAATCTATTGCTCCTGCTAATCAAAGACATATTAGCGAGACTGCCTACTCGGACAAATAGCGTCAACTTAATAGAGAACTCGCACAAAACAATCTTTTAATATAATCGGAGAGGCCATGTTAAAAGGCAAATAAACGTGGTAGTTTTTTACAACTGCAACAACTTGCACGTAACGCCATATAACGTATTAAGCGTATATCAATATTTGAGTTATCTAGTAAAATAATGTTTTTTATGCATCTACCTTACAGCCTTATAAGAAATGGTTTAGAATTAAATGAAACAACTAAATCTGATATGTTTTTATTACTGTAGCAACTTTATTTTTCGTATTTTTTGAGATCCCAAATAACCCTGAATATATATTTTTAAAGTGTAATTTCTTAAATTTTTCCGTAGTTTTTATATCTACTATGGTATAAAAGCAATGCCATTCCAATCTAAGTTAGACGCAAGTTCCCCATTGGAAGGCGCTGGTACCTGTAATACACTTTTTAACTAGTGCAGGTATCAAAGATTATTATTAGCACACAAATTGATTAAACTAAGCTAAGCCCTTACGTAAGCTCTTCTTATGAACAATAAACCGTTTTATTTATTTTAGAGACAAGGCTAATCTCGTGGAGCTTTATATATATTTATATTAGAAACAATGCATATTTCGCGGCAAACGAGCTACTAAATAAGAGTCGAGCGATAACCTACCTGTCGCCGTGCGGCCTTGACACCAGTGCCGGGAGCCCTTCCACGTGGCGCCCCGCTTAACGTGACGGTACTCCGATAAATACCTGCGGGGGAAAAACACAATTAGAGCATACCGATTATCTAGAGTGCGCCAGCCTAGCATAGGCAGTGCGACGACGCGAGTCGCGTGTTTCAAATGTCAGAAGTTGCGACTTTCCAATTAATCGCCAGTCTGACATTTAGGCGACAAAAAACGCGTGACTCGCGCCGTCATACTGCCTATGCAAGGCCTCGATTCTAATAGTGCATTATAAAGGCGTGTCTCCGGCGCGTTTTTTTACACAGAAAACATGAAAAAAAAAACATTTGTTTCCATACACAAACCGTCTACTGCTATAGGAAAATGTTTCTGTCTAAAACAAAATATTTTGTGTCGTCATCATTGAGTTCTGACGAGGAAGACGAGAAATGAAACAAATTCTTCCCTCTACCCCGCGCGGGGAATGTTTTCCGTCGGCCACGGAAAACAAAACATTGTGTTTGAATACACATATGTGTATAGCAACGCCCCAATGTTTCAATGTTTTTGTGTAATGTATCGAAAAAACAGGCGAAGGAGACGCGGATTAATACAATCACATATTACTAGTTGGGCCACGTATCCACGTATCCACGTATGGCCTCTATTACTAAGACTCCGCTGTCCGTCCATCCGTCTGTAACCAGGCTGTATCTCATGAACCGTGATAGTTAAGACAGTTGAAATTTTCACAGATGATGTATTTCTGTTGCCGCTATAACAACAAATACTAAAAACAGAATAAAATTATTATTTATGTGGGATTCCCATACAAACGTGAATTTATTGCCGTTTTTTGCTCGATATTAATTACGGCAACAGGTAGACGCTTGATATATTCAAATGTTGTATAGATAATGGTACGGAGCCCTTCGTGCGCGTCTCGCACTTGGCCGGTTTTTTAAAGCCATTAAAGCCTAGAAGGTTTGATTCGTGTGCACGCGTAGACTTGAAACGACAAAAGGAAGTTATTTACTATTATTTTACTAGCTTCGCTTCGGCTTCGCGCAGTTGCAATTTACTAATTAGGAGAAAAAATGTTTTATTATTTTTTTATGTCGCCTCCATAATACGACTGAGCCAATTTTTACAAAAGTACTACGACCCCCAGTGGGAACCGAACCCACGACCTCCGGCATGGTAAACAGACGCGATACCGCTAGACCAACGAGGCAGTATAAAGTAGCATGATTGTATATTATTGAGAAATTCATTGTGTACAAAAACGACGTTAAATAGTAACTTAACACGATGATGTCCGATGATGTGCTGAAAGACGCTTAGGTCGTTCCCTGCCGTTACAAATAAACACCATCTTCATCAGCTGAATGACATTGATAAATTCAGCGCCGACGTGGCACAGAGACCGCTAGCGAATGCATGACGTCTAGCTGCAGCATGTGAGGGCATGTTTTATTCAGTGCTGCAGCGGTAGCCATGAGGTTGCCTTGCATGCGGTTAGGAACATGAATTTTTTAGTCAGGCCACGAGTTTTGGACCAGATCCACAAGAAACGGCCGAGTGCGTATTGATATCACAGTTGATTTTAATATTGTTTGATTTCAAGCTTTTATAGAGACTGGCAGCCTAGTGGGTAGAACATTGGACTCGGAAGCGAGAGACCCAGGTTCGATTGCCAGTGTAGGCATGTACCTACGACTTTGGTTTCTAAATAATGTACATTTGCGAAGTTATAGTAGCAATAACACTCGCTAGATGTGAAGAAAAACATCGTGAGGAAACCTGAGTGTCTGAGCTATGCACATACCTCAGCGCTTGAAATCGCCAATCCAGCCAGGCACACGCGGGGGTTAAGCCCATACATACTCTCTCTCTGAGAGAAGGCCTGCGCCGTACAGTGGGACGTCTATAGGCTGCTTAATAAATAAATAGAGGGTATGGGGCGTTAATTGTAGTGCAAGAGACACTCATCTTAAATTATATCTATTCTGTGACGTGAAGCATGAACTTGGACAAGTCTAGCGTAAAATCTATTATTTTCATTATTTTCAACGTGACTGACTTTATTGAGGTAGCATTCTTGATAGACCGAATAGATAACTTCCTTATAGGCTTACGCTGTAATTACCAGCGATATGAAGTTGAAAAGGGGGCAAGCGTGGTGATAAGGCCCATACTCTCTCTCTGAGAGAAGGCCTGTGCCCTACAGTGGGACGTATATAGGCTGCTTATGACATTGAAAAGTGCTAAAAGTGGACTCAAGCGTGTGGAAAACGGAAAACCCCGATAAGTAACACAACAAGCCTTATTCTCGAAGCACACGAAATCGATATTTCGAGCGATAACGTTTAACTTTTGCGTTTTTAGGTTTGTTCGTGAGATCTTCAGATTATTCAATTTTCGAAGATTTCCGGACAAAATGCCTGATTTTTCAGCACCGAAGCTCTTGTGATATCGTTTTATGCACTGTGCGAACTCGTCAGCTGCAGCGAAATTGAAAAAAAAAACTCCTTTATATGTTAGCAAAGGAAAAGTACCCGAAACCGGCATACGTGCATGCCACGACTAATGAATGTTGAAGAAGCAAAATAGCTCTATCAGGTTAGCGGCAAGTGGCACCACTAGGCAAACCCTGGTCTCTGGCTACCCCTCCGGGATACAGGCATGAGTTTGTTCTGAATGGCAAGGCCAATAAGCGCGTGTACAGAAAATGTGAGTTTGTGATCAGAGGTCAGATATCAGGCAAGTACTTACCTACGGCGACATTGCCACAAAATTGAAAAAATCGAACTGCTGTTAACTGGACTATCGAAAGACTTCGAAGACCAAGATAAAGTGCACTAATACTGACACAGAGCACAAAACTGTACTGTACATGGAAATGAAGTACAGATAATGCATGAGTTGAGAGGGCACAGGGAGGGTTATATGATCTACAAAATGTTATCCAACACAGATTTGCACCAAGTGACCAAAGACTAAGTGTTTTTCAATGCTGGGGCTGTCACAAGCGATTATGAATGAAGTGTGTTCATTTACGTTACAGAAAAACAAACAAATATTTACGCGACGTCCACACAAGACAATAATTTGTGCTAGTCCCAAACTAGGGTACCCTGTGACATGGTAACCATACAAGGACATCACAAACTGGAAAATTACCGAGTCTGCGGTTAGCTGAAAGAAAATACTTTTTCTTCTTAAAGGCGAGCGCCTTTGCGTAGATTGATTTAGCGTACAATAAAGAATTTTCAAATCAAATACCTCTAGGCTAACAAGGCAGTCAAATTTTGTCGAACTTACCTAGAAACAGGCTCTCTTAGCAGAGTAATGTAGAAATACCGCCTGTGCACAGCTGACCCCTCGTGCCGGTCTAACTCGCCGCTGACACACGCCGTCAGCTCTGTGAAGTCCGCGTGGAGGCCACACCTGGGGACAAGAGAGAGCTCCCATAAGAAGATGGCGTACATTTTACGGGAGTGAAGGCTCCAAGTCGGGAATTGAAACGGCGGAACACTCAAAAATACGAGTTTTAAATAAACAACTTCCACACAATCACAAGTCCTGGTCCCAGATTAGGATACCCTGAGCGGTGGTAAGCAGGCAAGGAAGGACATCACACAAATGGAAATGCACTTATACTGAGGCCATTTGTACAAGTACGGCGGCCTCCTCATAGAACCCACGACCACGAAATGCGAGATAATTACCGCGCACGAATACAAAGCGATTATTTTTTATGCCGTACCAATTTCAGTGTCCTGTAACATTTTTGACAACCAGTAACGGGTATTCATTAATCTCCGATTCAAACTAATTTTAACACATAAATATTTATTTTTTTCATCGTACATAATTGTAACCTGCCAAAGTTAGCTGGTACCCATTGGTGGCCAGGGCTACACGTGAATACTAGAATAGGTTTTCAAAACAACGAGCACTCACGTTGAATTGCCGAAGCATTAGTAATAAATAAACTTCAGGAGTGGAAAGGCCCCATTTAATTTTCATATTACAGCTCGAACAATTCATGAACGCGAGCCAAAGTAGTACATTTTTTTTTCTTAACTGGTCCTTTTTCAAATTTCTTTCTTATTTATTTCAAAGCGATTCCTATTTCAGCAACATTAACATACATAGACGGCTAAACAATTTTGGATGCCACACGGAACAGTCGTCCAACCGGGCTACCACCTAGTATATCAGGCGTTTTGTCTGCGCTTGTTGCGGAGAAATCATTTTTAGGGTTCCGTACCTCAAAAGGAAAAACGGAACCCTTATAGGATCACTTTGTTGTCCGCCCGTCCGTCCGTCCGTCTGTCCGTCCGTCCGTCCGCCCGTCCATCCGTCCGTCCGTATAATAATAATAATATTAATGAAAAAAAAACAAAATGGAGGCATAATGAACCCATACGTAGACGGTGCTCCTCCTGAAACGCACCAACTCTAGCAACTTTTTCTGATAGGGCAAAGTGCTGGCTACAGGTGTTTTCAGGTGTAGCTGTAAGTAAGTGGATGAATAGAAAATAAACCCGCGGGGAGCAAACGGGAAAACAAATATCAAACAAATAAATTTGGTATCTATAGAAGGTAGATTTGGATTAAGGTTCTATCCGATCCTCCCGACAATGTGAGAAACAGTCATCGAAATTGAACGCGGTGTACTCATTATCGGTGCGCTCTTTATTTTGAGTTCCGAACTCTCCGATTAAAGACACACTGAAGTCTTACTTTTTCTTCAGTAATCGGGGGCGTGATGATTAGGGAAAACTTATAGAGTATTGTTTACAGTACTTAAGAAACTGTTTTATAGCATTTTTTCTAAATCGCAGTTTCCTTCGTAGCTGATATTTCAAACTAATTACAGAGCGAATAAAAATGGGTGGGAAGTATAATAACAGGCCGTCTACAGTCATACAATGACTTTGATTGTAAAAATGAGCTGTATTAGTAGAAAAAAAGAGATATTGTTTCTAGTTCTATATTAGACGGTATTTCTGTATGATGTGTGAATTTCACGCCTGAAACGCGGCTTCAACTTCAACTGACGCGTGAAGATGAAGACAGATATTATTATGTATTGTTCGTGTCGCAAAACTCACATTGTGAATGTTTTGTGTGGAAATTAAAAAGGATTCCTATCAAATAATGGGTTTACTTAAATGTGATTTATGTGTGAGCGGCTGATTTTTTATTATTTATCGCACACACGAACAATAGGCAGAAAGAGTGGAACGACAACTTTAAGGACGACTTCACCGTCATCATCATCAGCCAGTTGACGCCCACTGCAAGACCTATGTCCTATGCCTCCCTCATGGTTTTCCAAGCTTCCCGTTCTTGTGCCGCCCGCATCCAGAGACTCCCCGCCACCATAACCAGGTCGTCGGACCATCTGGTGGTGGGCCTGCCCACACTGCGTGGTCAGGTCCGCGGACGCCAGGTCAGAACTTTTTCGCCCCAACGGCTATCAGTTCTCTGAGCTATGTGCCCCGCCCACTGCCACTTCAACTGAGCAATTCTTCGAGCTGTATCAGTGACTCGGGTTCTTCTGCGGATCTCCTCATTGGGGCATAAGAAGTAGGACTATTGCACAAACAGGTGTATCGTCGGATATCGCGGACTGCTTTTATTAGCAATGAATATCCGACTTGCTTAGCGAACTACAAACCGAAGGAATTTGAAGGGAGATAGAGAGAGAGAGAGAGAGAGAGAGAGAGAGAGAGAGAGAGAGAGAGAGAGAGAGAGAGAGAGAGAGAGAGACATAGACAAAAAAATATGAATATAATTTTATTTAAAGAACCGACTAAACACGCACTTAAAAGAAGAGTTCGATGGTTTTCTCATGGCTCTCAACAGATCTTCACCAAATTTCTTATGGGAACTTGAGGTAACAAAAAAGTATTAACAAAATCGGACAACGTGGTAAGAATTGAAAACCAGCTCTCTTTTTTAAGTCGGTTAAAAATACAATAAGATTATTAATCCTCCAGTGTACTTTGAATGTAAACGGGGGTGGCTACAAATGTCAGTGCGACTGTGGCAGCGATAAAAACTTTTCACTTTGGTAAATTGTCCCGCCATCAATCAACTTAATGAACGACGAACCCCGAGTAAATAAGGAAGTATTATGGCTTTGTCCGCTCGTAATATTTTTTTGTTTACATCGAGGGGAATAACAGTTGTTTGAAATCTTCCCTGGAATAAATAAGGGTTTATTCATAGGCCATTAGGGATAGTAAGCAATGAAATTCTGTCTGAAATATTCGAAACATTTTTATTTTTCTAACCCTGCAGAAGATACCAACTTCAAAACCCTGACGAATAGATATGATATAACATACAGAAGCCATAAAGTTGAATGCCAATTTGTTACGTCCTTCCTTCATTTGTGTAGGAGACGATAGCTACTTAACCTCGACGTTTATGTTGTCGCCTGTAATGTAACCGAGTAGAGAGTACACGTGTAAAAGTTGATGTGTTTATTTTTTTTCATCCTATCGAAGCTAAACACGGTATAGTATAATATCTTGATATAATATAGCTTATCCGCGTGGTGCCGGATTAAGAATAGCGTCACTCCATTTCATTCCGTGGATGTCGCAGAAGGCGACTGATGAAATAAATTACCAGGAGACGGGCAGCAGCGTCTTCCTGATATTCCAACCGCATACTGCGATCGCCAACCCGCCTGCCAAGCGTGGCGATTATGGCCCCTTATGGTTAGGGAAAACCATGCGGGAGGCCTATGTCCTGCAGCGGGCGTAAAAATGGCTGATGATGATGATGATGAAGAAGATAATATAGCTTGCCAGAAACGCGGTTAAAAAGATGTGTTAGTCAGACTTTGTGCCATAAGGATTACTATAATATTAAAGATTGTTTAGTTGAAAAAGATATCTGGAATTAAAGCAAGTTCAATGCATGAGGTCTAGGTTTTAGAATAATATGTAAACTCTGTTAATTAAATCCGACCAAATTTGAAAAGACTAAGTTTGGAGTGTTTTTTTGTCATATTTTTCTCTAAAATGATCTAGATTTTGAAATGGCGTGTCCATTGTTCAACTTGTAACGTTCACTAAGTCGCAGTTTCTGTGTTACTTTGAATAAAAACCATTTGATTTGAGGAAAAGGCCTTTATCCAGCAGTATGCAGTGGTAGGCCAATGATGATGAGATTAGATGTTAGTAGAGTAGTATAGAATATCTACTGAAGATGAAACGTACTCCTAGGCATTAGGAACTGTACGCCGAGCTTGTCTTAAGCATATGTTGAAAACTTTAGTTATCCAAGTTAGTGCTAACGACACAGACGCTCGTGACGCCCCACCGGATCACCATGCATAATCGATACGGCATCGGCGGCCCACGTAGATGCCATAAGCTTAGAACTAAAACGCTCATTAATACTCTAGCTCTAGTCGAAAAGAACGCAGTTAGAGTATGGAATAGCCACGTAATTTTTTTCAGTTCCTTGTTGATAAATAAAAATAATAAAAAAAAAAGAAACTTATAAAACCACAAATATTCAATTTTTAATTTAACTTCTTATGAACACGTAAAAACGTTGTCACTCATCATGATGCTTTAAGATTAACTCTGCCATAACGTCACATAGTTTGCACATTGAGATTCTGAATCAACAACATTTACTGTATTTTAAAAATCCGATCCTATTATGTTTGTCAACTACTTGCTCTACATTAACAACTTTATTATATACAAGTGTAATAAAGATTCGCCACCCTCAAAGTCTTCGCCACCCTCAAACTGGTGTTTATTTGAAGTCTTGTTAGAGTTAGAAGCGTTAAGTTTTCAATGTAGGTGTGAAATATGAAGGAAAAGCTATTCATGATCCGAGGATATCCAACTACAATGCTTTCAATGTCTGTATCTGTCGTCCTGTTGGTCCAACGGTAACAAAAGCGGAGAACGTAGTCTCTATTCCTGCAGGGTTTGTAATTAGATAGTTCAGTTAGGGTTGACAACAAATAGTATTTTTAATGACAGTAGATTTTTTTAGGGTTCCGTACCTCAAAAGGAAAAAAACGGAACTCTTATAGGATCATTATGGTGACTGTCCGTCTCTCTGTCAAGACACTTTATCTCGGGAACGCGTGGAGGTATCAAAAACCATATACTCAGGTCTACAGTCCCTTGAAGCTGTGGAAACATGAAACTTCTAAGTTAACGCAAAAAAAAGATACGGCCGTTTATGCCGCAAAAACATATATATTTCGAAATTTGGCAAGTAATATCGTCTTATACTACAAGTGCAGGGAAAAAATCGGAAAACTATGAAATAGTAAATAAATCATTAAAAAAAATTGTCTGAAGTTCGGGAAAAGCTCGCGTTAAAACTGCGTGACTCGATTCCTGAACTATTAGGGGTTAAAGTATGAAATTGCCGTTTTATTGCAATAGGTTCTTTGAATTGATATAGAATCTTCATGGTTTGAGGTTTTCGAATGAAACTTTTTTCAAATGGTTTCTATGATGTTCTTTTTTTAAAAAATGTGAAACATTTGAATATCGACTTTCAATTGTTTTTGTAATTCAATTTAGACAAGAAAGATGGATACTGCGAAAATTCGAGTGATTATGAGGCACCCATTTTTCGTATTTTTTTATTTTATTGATTTGACGCAAGTGAGTCAATATTGTGGGTAAGGTAACGTTAAACCATGCCGCTAATTCCTGGGTAGTTTGACTAGGGTCGGCTTCCACTATCTCTCTTAATTCATCGTTATTCACCTGTGTGGGCGGTCTTCCTCGTGGCTCGTTCTTTAAGTCGAAATTTCCATCACGAAAGCGTTTAAACCAAAATCGCACGGTGCGTTCATTAGTAGATCCCTCTCCAAACGCAGCATTGATATTGCGGGCTGTTTCTGCCTCGTTAGTTCCGCGTCGGAACTCGTATTCAAAAATCACTCGAATTTTCGCAGTATCCATCTTTCTTGTCTAAATTGAATAACAAAAACAATTGAAAGTCGATATTCAAATGTTTCACATTTTTTAAAAAAAGAACATCATAGAAACCATTTGAAAAAAGTTTCATTCGAAAACCTCAAACCATGAAGATTCTATGTCAATTCAAAGAACCTATTGCAATAAAACGGCAATTTCATACTTTAACCCCTATTATTAATAACTATTTATAACTACCTACCAATTTGTACGGAACTCTCGGTGGGCGAGTCCGACTCGCACTTGTCCGGTTTTTTTATGACTCGCGATACTCATACAAAGCTAAAGAGTCGTGCTACTCGTGCTGCGCGGCTCCAACTTCAATGCGGAACGTGCATCAGAATTAGATTAGAGTGACGGAGTATTTATAACATAAAGGTCATAAAGGATGACATAAAATTACATGCAGCCATGGATAGCTCTGCAAATGTCACGGTGCAAGATGATTGATCATTGGATAGAGCTTTCTTCTGAATAAACACATTGTGCTGTCGGACAGCGTTCGTGCAAGTGGCCTATGAAGTTAAACTCGCCAAGTGAGTGCTAACGGCTCGATTATGTAAATCTGGTCACATTCGACAACTTATATTCCACAACTTGCACCGTTAGGAAAGAGGTAAGTGTCTATCTAACAGAGAAGTGAGATAGCCGCACTGGTTGCTGAATTCACGCAAACTCAGCTAGTTTCAAGCGACACTTCGCATCTGTTTACAAACCAGAAACCATAGACTTGGGTTTAATAATATTATGCTAGGAACACGTTCAACGTCGAGAGCTCGTAGAACAAACATTGCCCCCCGGTACATAGCTACACGAGTTTAGTAGCAAAATCTATTAAACCCAGTGTGTGTGCGAGTCTACACATCTTTTTAAACAAACAGCTGCCATCAGACGGTTTGGCGCGCGCTTGCTGCTTCGACAGTGAGCCCGGGGGGGCAATCTCGGCGCTCCGTGTGGTGATCACGCGATCTACTGGATCGTAAATACGTTACGTTTTCGATCTACGAAAATTTCAAATGAAGTGTACGGACAAATATTTGAATAGATTGAGAATACTTTATTCAACGCCCAAAATTGTTTTCCAACTGCTCGTACAGCGGAGACATGCTCTATCGAATATTAAATAAAATTTCCTTAGGAGAAATGTGTAGACAGACAGAGAACACGTTCTTGAATGCCCAAAATTATTTTGTAACAGCTGATACAGCGGATAAACATCCTTACTTTTATTGCGCGAATAACGTGAGTACATTGCACGCGTGTAAATACTGATATGTTGTGGACTGAATGAGTATCAACAGAGTCACAAAAAAGCTGAAATGCAGTTGATCACGACGCCTAATAGAAAATTCCGCGAGCACTCTCTACTACGGAAGGAAAGACAAAGTTGTGACTCCAACGAATCAAGAAGCCTACATGAATTATGAATTTTCGACTAAAGGGCAAAGGAGCAAATTACTGAGCGAAGAACGACCATAAGCATACAACTCTCTTTTCAATATGTTCTCGATGGCACCTGGGAATAGCGTCCCGGATCACGCCGCGTCCACACTGGCACTCAGCCATGAGCATAATACTCCAACACGCGCAAATTACATCCGACCACCATTCATAATGTATGGACCTCGTTTCACGTGTGAATTAACGCTATGCTTCCTCACTCTTACAGACAAATAGTTTAGAGTCTCTCTAAGTTGACTAGGTAATACTCTAGACTGATTGATTGTTAGTTGCGATAAGCCACATTTCAGTGACAGAAGAGTCAGTAATTTATTATTTTCTTTGTCAGTTTGGAAACGTGCAAGACTAGAACAAATCAAGGAAGAATAAAGATATTGCGTATGCACAACGAACTGAAATATTGCAAGTATTGCAACGTAAGCACATAGTTGGCACGTCACCTGTCTAATGATCCTTTATTTTCTCTATATTTTTGTGCATATTTTGAAGTTCTTGTGTGCATGTGTCTTACGTCGGATTTAAATAGTGTATGAAATAACTAGTGGAAAAAGTTCCAGAATGGTGTTCGTGGAAACTTCAGACATTCAGTTAAAACGAAAAAAGACCTCGATTTGCAAACAGGGTCCAGTTTCGGACCTCTAGGCAAGGCTTAAATGTCGCTGTCCATTAGCCTGCATCCCTAAGTTGCTAAAGTACACTAAAGTTTCGGACGATAACGGCTGCTCCCAAAAGATGCTTCAGCTGAAAGGTGCACTTCGCCGTGGACCCGTAATAAATCCGTTTTCAACTACGTGTTGGGTCTACTAATGAAGAGTCGATATCTATACATAGGTATAATAAATCTGTAAATTTTGTCTGTTTTATATATGTCTGTCTCACTCTATTTCTTTCTGCACGCATTACGAAAAAACCACAGAACGGAATGAAGAAAAACACACCAGAATTATAGCTTAGGTTCCCGTGTAACATATAGGCTACACTCAAGTCTATGGGGGGCTAAGAAAATCACCATAAGTGTAAGGTCATTGAACATTGATACATTTAACCAGGATACGAAGAACCAGTCAGTGTACGCACTACCCGTCGGAAATATCTTTATCTGTCACCATGGGAATGCGATGTGCCTAAATAATTCGGTCGCCGTGTTATACCCATTTTTAATCATTAATTGAAGCTCAGCAGTAAAAAGCTTGTCAGTTTTCTTAACTACCAACAATAAAAAATCGGTGAATAAGCCTATTTGTACCAAGGCGAGCTTATTATTAATGAGTGTTTTTTTCCAGCTAACCTTGGTTTATGTGGATAGTGAAATGTGTAGTGCCACGAAAGACGACTCTTTCGTATACAAAGAATTACATAGACCATAATAATATAATAAAATTCATAGTTCTAATATAATTCTCAATATACCAAATACATCAACTTAAAATACATATTTTAATAATACACACCAATCCGGACTTGGCCCCCGTGGTGGAGTATGGCCTATACCTTCCTCAGGGGAGAGACCCGTGCCCCTCGGTGGGGACATAATGGGTTGATGATGATGAAAAAATACATAGAATACACACTATCTAATATATAAAATCTCAGTGTTTGTTTTCGAACTCCTCCAAAACGGCTTCACCGATTTTTATGATTTAGCGTTGGCGTGCAATGAAATACCTACATAAATAACGACTCAACTCTAAGTACGCTGTCCCCGTAAATCCAATTTTCCTGTTTTTTCTAGTTTATGTATTCATACTTTACAAAATAATCTTCAGTTTCAATAACTTTCACTGTTGTTGTACCCAGACAGTAGAAAGCAGGTTATCTCAGTACTGAAAAGCGGGAACCTAAAAGAGTACACAGCTGTACTTCCAGTCAAAATACAGAGTAACATGTCAAAGAAACTCCTAAATCAATGCCAGGCGTGTGGTCCTTACCGATCCCGCATCCGGGCCTAAACAGCCGCGAGCAAAACTGCCACCCCATAAATATGAAACACCAATCAGCTGTAATGACAGCTTAGGGCCAGCCCCGGAGCGCAACGCACCAGCTGGACGGATCGCAAGCTTCTCGTTAAAATTTAAATATTCAGATCGTTTTAGTGATGCCTAATACGTAAACAGACAAACGTGCACGTAGATTTTTTTTTCAGTGGATTGAAGGTTGAGAATTGCAGAGCATTAGTCCCAAAGCCTGGGCGAAAGTATAAGCTTTCGTGAAATAAGTACTGTCAGAAATGGAAAGCTGGGTTTTTGAGATGAATTCGGCGCGCCCTTGTTCACTTTGAATAGCACCGATCAACAAATCACTTCAAGTGTGACTTCAAAAATTTGAAGTGTTTCTCCAGGATCCCATCATCAGATCTTGACTTGGTGACTATGGGACCACCAGTGAAGTCTCCCCTTTCAAAAAAAATGCATAAGTACTGAGCCTCCGGTGTAATCGGTGGGATAAGTTTGTAAAATTATTCTCGTTATCTTTGTCGGAGAAAATTAATTAAGTTACAATAAAGTATATAGGTATTTTTTTTCGACACTTTAGATCTCTAATTTCGTGAGCTCTATTCGTTGTGGGCGACTTTCCAAGTAGAATATAACTGTCGACTTTCTATCGACTGCAAAAAAACTCCGGCTTTCGTATCGTCCAGCTCGCAATATGGCCGAAGCTCCAGCTGGCAGCGCGCCACGCGAGCATGCACCCGCTGGCCTGTCAATGCGGCTCATTCGCCCACTGGCGGGCGTGCCAGGAGGCCGTCTCGTGTAATTTAGGTAACAGGAGTCAAAAGGCTCGGCGATAATGTCAGCGTTAAAACAATAAACGTTTAGTGACAAATCGAGTAGTAGCGAAGTAGGAACGCATCGCATTTTACGAGTAACTTGTAACAAATCGCGTTTAATTTTAACGGTGACATTAGGATTTATAGTAAATATATTTCTAAAATCCTAATTTTACCGAAATCCACGATCGGCGTGAAAAATGCATGTTCGTATCGGTGGTCAGAAGGACCACCCCATCGAAAAAAAACAGAATCGTTTTTACACCCTACCGTATTTACACCCTCGAAAATGCACACACACACATGGAACCACCCTAATAAGTTTAATACGTTAATGAAGAGATCGTTCATTGAACACAGCTGGTAGAGGAACTATTTCTATTTATTGCCGATCTCGTCGACAGAATTCTCGACCTTGGGTTGATTCAGTCCAGACAGCCCTCAGACACTTTCTGTGTATTCCCCTTTTGGAACCAGTACTATAGCCTCACGTTCCAACTGTACATGCGGAGTTAGTGGAGACAATTTATTGTCGTCCACCTTAAGTTATATGAGTCGTAAAGAACGTTGCCACCTTACCGAAGGGACGAAGTTATGCCCGCATCCCTGTAACGATAGCTATCTAATATTTCTACGGGTGGACCCACATATTACGTTTTTTCCACTACATATCTTTCTTCTTTCCCCTCTGTGGGCGAAAAAATATTCGGGCATTATTAGATCGGATCGCCCCTTTTTCCAACACGCTTTTTTTCTGCGCTCGACGAGTTGGAGATAATTATCAGCGACAAAAAATTCGTGTCCCCATTCTCGATGGGTCCGAGTGTGGTTTGAAGATAACAGAGTTCTCCATCGTTTTTACGACCTCTACCAAACGAAGTACGTCTAGACTACATAATATTCTCTGTTTTAAAAGTAGTTCATTCATTTTAACGCTTAAGATGGCAGTATAAATATATATATTAAACAAAGTTTCACAGTGCATAGTTTGTTTCTAATCTAAAGAAAGACCGGAAGTGTTGTAACGATAGACGCACCTAAAGACTAACAAGCACTGATCGACTAACAAATTTATAGTGTTATAAATCATACCATGCATATGGTATAACGCGGGAAGAATAATTTATTATGCAACTAAAAAAACAAACGAAAGACGTACGTACATTCAACATGAAAGTGAACAAATCGACACCTCGAAGTAACACCGAGAGCACTACTTGTCTATTTCAGACTCTGAGCCGATAATAAAAAAAGACGACCGGTCTCTAATATTAGCTGTCGATGCGGTAACAATCTGCTACACTCCTACAATCCTGTCGGATGGCCTGGAAATAAAGTAAGGAGAAGATAAAAAATCGTCTCAAAAACGTATTATTTGACAAAGCGTCGCTTAGCAACCAACACCGCTCAAGTCAAAATTAGACGGTTTTTGACATTTGAATTGAAAAAATCGATCAAGTGCGAATCGAATCGCCGTTATTAAAATATTTTTTCTATGGAACTCTGTAGAACCAACGAAATTAAAAAGTTTTTTGTCTCTCCTGTAAAGTAGGGAAAAAGGACTAGAGCGGTGTTGTCTTGAGCGGTGACTTCAAAAGAATGTATATCGATAGGCTTGATAAGGTCTCCGACACACATATTTGAGTAAAATAATTATCAGTATCGCACAGTTAAGCTTTGATTGTCCTCGGAGTGGGCAAGAGGCGGAGAGCCTAGCACTAGATCGGCAGCGATCGCAAAATTCTTTAAGGCTATGTCCCTTACTAATTTAGTCACACTTTACCAACGAGTAAATAGATAAGCAAAGGTTGCCCGACGCCACAAGCCAAGTGGAAGACTACCTTTTGAACTTTTCTTGTATGTGTTACGGGTTGCAATGAAAAGCAAGCACATTTGTTACAATTGCTTCAGCTCACACACGCAGGATCTAATATAGGTACTACAACTTCTATCTCAACACTCGGAAAAGCCTTGCGCCCGTGTGCCTTAACGATGAACTTAAAATGGTAAAAAAATGTATTGTTCTAAAGTCACCTTTTAAATGTTTAGCTTTACATACGTGCACTCTACTCAGTTACATTAGAGTGCACGTATGTAAGGCTTGATGTGCTAGCGACTGTACAGGGTTATTGCTAAAATGCGCAATTCCTGACACATGTTGGTTAGAGTTAGAAATTAATAACGACTTTTGTTCTGCGACTTTTGATTTTGTTTTCTTAAATTTACCATTTATTAAATAAAAAAAACGGACAAGTCAGACTCGCCCACCGAGGTATCTGTACAAATTTGTAGGTACTTTCATATTATAAATAGTTTAGGAATCGAGTCTCGCAGTTTTTTCCGAGCTTTTCCCGAACTTCAAAGACATTTTTTTATGATTTAATTGCAAATGTATATATTATATGTTAATGAAATAAATAATAACATTTAATTAATTAGTTTAGTTAAATGTATATAGTTTTCAAATTTTTCCCCGTAGGTACTTGTAGTATAAGACGATATTATTTGCCAAATTATATAGTTCTAGGTCATCGGAAAGTAGTCTGTAAATTTTGATTCTCTTGAGTGTCAAAATGTACCTACTTTTTTTGCTTGATACCTACTTTTAAGTGATCCTATAAGTGTTTCATTTTTCCCATTTGAGGTACGAAACCCTACAATACAAATTTTGACGGTTTTTTGCTTTGAAGTGACACTGTTTCATAGATAATACCTAAAACCAGATGTCTTGAACAGATTGAACATTCTCGTATGTAAGGAAATTATTTACTGAAGGTTGTGGGGTGGAGCGCGTAAAGTGATACGTCAAAAAAAATAATATTTGAAAAAAAAATTGTCATAACAAAAGTTTTTGCCAAACACAAAGTCTCATTAAAGGTATCCCGGGAATTGCGCATTTTAGAAATAACTCTTTAGAATTTCCCTAAAAAGCCAATGTCTTACTTAACGGCATGAGCAAAGTTGAAATTGAGACACCTATGTTGAATACCTGTACTATTAAGCTCTAATAGACAAGAACTTGTTTGAAAGCAGACTGAAGCCATAAGAGTCAAGTTATAATAGCGATGTTTTAATGGGGGTGTCAAAATAGCAGCGCTACTCGTAATAAATTACGCAGCAACTTTACTAGTAAAGTATACAAGCGTACGTTTAGAACTTTGCACTGCTAAAAAATTATGCCAATTTTAATGTCTTCTTTATTTTCGTCGTGATAAACCAAAAAAAAAGGCCAAGTGCGAGTCGGACTCGCGCACGAAGGGTTGGGTACTATTATCTATACAACATTAGACAAAGATCGAATTTGAAAACAGCGCCATCTATAGAAATCAACAAGAAGCGTTTAACATGGACATTTAACGACATGACATCGGTGCTGTGAAGGTTACATAGATGGTTGCTCGATGGCGAACGCTGTCTTTAGACAAAGCTTGTTGTATGGGAGCAACAGACATACATCATCTGTGAAAATTCCAACTGCCTAGCTGTCACGGTCCATGAGATACAGCCTGGTGACAGACAGACAGACAGACGGACAGTGAAGTCTTAGTAATAGGGCCCCGTTTGGCACCCTTTGGGTACGGAACCCTGAAAAGGAATGGCACCTATAATGGAACCGTGAGACCACAGTACAAAGTGAGACGCTCGAATCAATTTTTATAACTTTTTGTGCTGGCATAATTTGCTTATGATAAGAAAAGGTAATAAAAAAACATTCATAATTTTTTTTATAAACTGTTGGGTTTCTAAATCATTGCCATGGGGTTCTAGATCATGGTGAAAATGGACCTCAAAATTATGCTAATGAATTGGAAGTCGTTCTGTGGACAGTTTACAGATATGACACCGTCACAAACGTTATCGTTACCTAACTTGGATAAACACACGAATGTTGAAATATTTAACTCGAATACTCGGCATTAAAGGTAGTTCGCGCCTTTGTCCCGAAGCTCGGCGGACAGGAAACATAATCTCCTAATCCACACAACCGGACCATCCTTCACGATATCATAATATTATTATAAGGACACTAGAAGGACCAGTTTCGCGTACCACATCTACCCCAGAGTCAAATACAGGCATGTATTTTACTCTAGGTAATCGTAGTACGTTTAGGCGCCTGATCTTTCCTTATACAATACTGTGGTCAAACAGTTTAATTATGCAATTTTACATCCATAAAGTTGCCAGACTTCGTTCATAATAACGAAAGTGCGCCAGAATGGGAAAGAAAATGCACTAACAGTATTTCAGACTGAATTTACAAACTCGTTATAACACAGGGTACGGCACAATGCCCCAAAAGAGAGAGTTCAACTTGTTCATACGAATATCTCAATACTATAATAACTTTTAGCATGGGGACAAAATCACCTCTTGCGGTTGACCGGCAGAAAATGCTTGTCGCATTAAGTCCGCTGTATTGCCATTGTAATGTTTACTTACGTGCAATAAACGCATTAATAATAAATTCTAAATGGTGAAAAACTATCATCTGTTCCTTCCATTTTGATGTGAACTTCAGTATGGAACAGTCGTTTTTTTTTTTCGTAATTTCAAAGTAGTCCCCTGACCAAAAGTTGTACGTATTGACAAGAAAAAACCCCTATTTCGAAAAGATAAAGGACATCTGTTTACCCAGGTTCGATTCCGACTGCGGGCATGAATGACTTTGTTTTCTAACGTATCTTGCAAGTCTTGATTTACTTGTTCCGTAGTAAAATTTTTCAAACATTTACCGCGCGAAATTAAATTTTCTCTATTTTCGATTACTCGTTGCGACAGAACAAAGAGCATCAAACTGTTTTTATTTTATTATGTCGACAAATAAGTGGGCTATGCCTGCCAGTATCTCCTTTTTCTCTGTCCAAGAAGTTTATACCTAATTCTCACTACTTATTGAACACCCCTCGCAGACCTGAGTATATGGTGTTATTTCAACTCGATACCTCCACGCGTCCTCGAGACAAAGGGTCTTGACAGACAGACAGACAGAAGGGTTCCGTTTTTCATTTTGAGGTACGTAACCCAAAAAACATTCAAACTTCCTCTAAAACACTCCACAGAGGCACTTTAAATAATCTGTGATTACGTGTTTTCCTTTAGCACAGACTATTTAAATAGCCTCTGAGAAGTATTTTAAGGAAACGCGTTGTTATAAAAAAAAAACCCTCTTCTGGTGCTTGCATTTCTGTCCCTCCCCCGACTAATTCGATGCCAACCAAAGGATTCACGGGCCCAGCTACCCGACCAAGACCCAATACGTTTCATACAAATTGTAATAGAAACACGTAACAATAGAAGGCTCGAGATTTAGGCGCTGCGATCGAAGCGCGTAAGAAATCACACAGGATGGAATGGTTTTGGGGATCTGTTAACCAGATCAAGCAACCCCTGAAATCTCGTTATGTCCGTCAGCGAACATAGCGAGAACATAGCCTTAGTCATAGCATCGTTATGTTGGCGGTCTGCTAAGAATGTCTTGCTGTACATTTCGTTTCATTCAGCTTGTGGGTATAAATAAACAAACAATATATTGAAATACTGGTAGAATGAAATAGTGGCGGTAGCCTAGTGGGTGAACTGAACGAGCTTCGTACGATTTTTATTTTATGTTTTTGTTAAATTTGTCTTTTTTATGTTTTTTGTTATCGTTTTGTTTATGTTTGGAGTATTGTGCCGTTAAATAAATTGTTTCTCTCTCTCTCTCTCTCATATGTCGAAAAACTCTTGTACGATACCACGGTTCATATAATGGCGAGTTCACCGAATATCGGTAGTACGAAAATATGATTAGCCGATGCCCAGCTTGTCGACAGCACGGTTCGTCGAAACAACGCTTCAACTAATAAATGGTAGGTCGATAGCACGAGTCGCCGATGCCGTAGTTAACCGAAAGCGTTGTAGAACGAAATAATCTTTCAGCGATAGAATGTATACTACTACCAATTAACTTTGCTAAGCAAACGTATCCATCATACCGTGAACATACTGTACGCCAGAAATATAGGTAACTTAAAAACGTAAGAATGAATGTCTCGAAACTGACGCTGATTGGCAGATTAGTTCACTACGATGGCGAACTTCGTAGTAACGAAGAAGAACTGTCAAATTCCTTAAAACTTACATGGATTTTATTCCTTTGGAGTCTTCAAATCTTGACATAGGCAAAATTGCATTGGGTTGTCACAGCAACGATTGATTAATTTATTACCAAGGATGTTTTCTTGTTTATTACCCAGCGATGGGTGTTCTTTATTCAATTTACCGTTAGACTTTCGAGATTTGACATTATGGACGACACATTTCTCAAATGCAAATATCACAACACGACACGAATACTGTAATATTTAGGAATAACAAACAAACAGCAAACTGTAGGCACACAAACATAACAGGATCAAATGATTGCGCCTGCTAAGCCTGATATCCTGATAAGCGGATATGCGGATATGGCTTTAATTATGACTGCGGAATCCTATTAACGCGTGAGGAAGGTTCTCTCTTTGTCGGCTTACTAGCCGACTGCCAAGCAAACGAGGATTATTACCTTCGCGCGTGTGTAGAGGTAACCTTTATGACCACGCAGAGACCAAACGAATGGATCATTGACAAATCGTTGAAAGAAATTGGCTAAGCGAGTATCACTAAAGTAAAGTAAGTAAAATAAAAATGGAATTATTATTAACTTAATACCGGAATCACTTACTTGAATTTGAATGATATACTTGAATGATTAAACTCTGCGAATAAGAGCAAAACCTGATCGGACTCTTCCAACAAAAATTCTTAAGTGCGTGTGGTGCTTACGAAAGTGTCAGTTCAAAAACTTATTTATTTCCAAAAGAGACAATTCAATAAAAATAGCTTATAAATAAACATATTACAAAAATGTTTTTACGTTTACCTCCAGTCCCCAAACTAGGCTAGGCCTGTCTTGGGGACTTTATTAGTGTGCAAAATCTGGGGCCGCCCGCCGCGAAAAATTGAAGATGTCCGCTTTCATATTGTCGGTAAAAGGCAAAACAAAAATAAATAATTAAAATCAATACACATAAAATCTCACGTCACAGGGTTTGCTATCGTACCCTCCGAAACGGCTTCACCGATTATTACGAACTTTTTTGTGTATATTTGATAGGTCTGAGAATAGGTTTTAAGCTAATTAAATGGCGTTTAATTAAATCAACCTTTGCCAGGTCAGCTAGTCTTATTATAAAAACCAAACTACGGCTGTGCCGTGAACACCGCCTAGGGAAGTCTATTAAATTTTCCACCACAGTAGCCGGAAACCAAACAAACGAGGTCATGAAAAGGGCGAACTGGAGAGAGAAAAGAAGGAATGCTGACCCCACCACCATGTGGGACTAAAGCTGGGAACAGAGAAAGAGAGAGTAGGCGGAACCAAACTAAGATTAACCTCCTCAGAGATTAACCTTCAAAATAACAATTGAATACCATTGTTATTTTCAAGGTCAGGACTGAGGAGGTTAAGGAATCGAGAGCGGTGGTAGCGGAGCGGTAGAACGCCGACTTTGCATTCGGGAGGTCGTGGCTTTGTTTCTTTTTAAGTTACGTACATTTGTGAAGTTGTTGTAGCACTACCACTCGCTAACTGTGAAGGAAAACATCGTGAGGAAACCTGAGTGTCTAAGGTGTTGAAATTGCCAATCCACGGTGGGCACACGTGGTGATTAGGCTCATGCTACTGGGCCACAGCCCTGCAGTGGGACGTGTATAGGCTACATAAAAATGAGACTTGACCGGGCTCATATTTCAACGGACTTCTCCAACGCCTCTAGGTCTTGTTTAAGGCTTTTTAGCAGTGGGACTTTTTGTTTTTTTATACCTACGATTTCATTTCCTTCGCGATAAAGGCCCTTAGTGCGGTAATCCTCGGGAAGGCGCTGTATTATTCTGTTGGGCGAGCGAAGGTCTAATTAATAAATCATTGGGCGAGAGAGCTGTTCTTTTGTCAAGTGCTGAGCGTTCTTTTGACAAGGCGATGAGATACTCCGTCGTTGGCGGAAGAAAACTGATACATTTTTTCTTTTAATTAACTTTTATGGGACTTTTAAGAATTAACTAAGCACTTAACTAACCACATACGGTCTCATAGTTACAAATTTTGTTCACTGCAAAAGTGAGTATTATCTTTATTTATTTATTTAACCACTGCGGATTTACATCACAACGCTCAATTTTCATGAAATGCGTGAAATATTTATTAATTGAATTAATTTAGGTCTGGTCTTAGGTTAGGATGCTGAGTGTAGAACCTTTTCTTGTAAAACTTAACCACTACTGTATAATTGTTTAGCGTTAGTTAATTTATTGTCACTTCTAACTTTAAGTGAGTTTTCTGCTTTTCTATTTTATTTTTGTAAGATTTTATATGTGTTGTAGTACTTGAATTAATGTTCTTCAATTTCAGTTTCAATAAAATATTTGTAATAGGTATGGTTTCTCCGTAAAATCATTTGCTATGTCTGCACCCCATTTCAAAGGGTTTTTGGGTATCACGAGATGTGATAACATAGTTCACATATTGGAATAACCCAAAATCTAATCAGCAAAAGCTGAAATCTTTCAACTTAACTATACAATACTGAAAACCACCAGTAATACTTAATTACTGGTGCGCAATAAGGAGTTATTTATACAAATTGTCCTCGTCATGTTGTAACATAAGCAGCCTATACACGGCCCACTGTAGGGCACAAGTCTTCTCTCAGGGAGAGAGTATGGGCTTAATCACCACGCGTGCCCACCGCGGATTGGCGATTTCAACCGCTGAGGTATGTGAATTGAATAGCTCAGACATTCAGGTTTCCTCACGATGTTTTCCTTTACCGTTAGCGAGTGGTATTGCTACTATAACTACACAAATGTACATAACTTAGAAAGCAAAGTCATAGGTACATGCCCGCACTGTTATTCGAACCTAGGTCTTCCGCTTCCGAGTCCAATGTTCTACCCACTAGGCTACCACCGCTTCATGTTGTAAGATCGTATGAAACATAACAAAATTGGTAATTTTAATATTTTACTGATTGAAAGTGGTTTAAAATTATCGATACTGAAGTAAAGATTTTCAGGTTTTGCGTCATTTCAATAACACGTCGTATAGGTCCATCCCATTTCAGGGCCCCTGTCTTCTCTAAAGAGATGTTTCAGCGAATGACGTTTCACCGCATGTATTTCGTTACTCAATTTGCTAATGTCCAATAATATCTGAGTAGACGCTTATGCCTCGTGCATATTACAAATGTGCATAATCCGGTAGCTGTCAAACAACAAGGTAATAAAGTCTGCGACAAGATAGCGTAATTTACTGCGGGTACAACCTGCCTGCCTGAATTTCACTGATTCGTCGTTCTATACTACAACGTATACCGCCGCAATAAGATCTACCATGTGGAAACCGTGACCGTTAGTGACAGTACCTTCATATTAATGAGGACGTACTTACTAACCACAGGAGGCCGATTGCTCTTCGCTAATCGACTGCACTGCGTGCAGGCCCATTTACACGAATTGTTTACTTGTTACATGAAACCAGCACGAATAGCTAAATTATAGCAGCGGATACGCATTGTCAAACACTTCAGTACAGAATTACTGATGTATAAAGCATAAGTTAGGAGGTATAGAAAGATACATAGATAGATAGATAACACTTTACCCTGCTTACTCTAATAAACCGTTTATAGTTCACACGTTCTAATTTTAAACTAATTTCTTACGTTTTAATTTGCACAGAAAGTGGGAAAAGAATTTTCATTTTCTGCTCACTAAAATTTTAAAGATGTTACTCTTTATGGTTACTGGAAGCTTGTAAACGTGCTACTCAGACCATTTATACAGCCTCTAATTGAACATTGTGTCAGTGCCAGCTGCCAGACTATCCAGCTGTGCATGTGAGCTGGCAGTCGCAGCCTAACATTGTACCTACTTTTAAAAAGAAACATGTACAGTGACATGATGAGCTTTAGCCAGCCAAAAATCGCGTGGGCAGCAAAACAGTTTATAGATTTTTTTTCTCAATTGGAAACGCGGTTCGGAATTACTAGTAAAATCTTTTGAAAATAAGAACCCAAACACTGCTCGGCGTAACTTTGGTGAAGCAACACAAAACAAGCTAAGCTGCCCCGTAGGTATAGATTTACTATTTTTGTAAATCGGAGAAGGGCAAAAAAAACAACAAACAGAACTGCTGGAATTCGATTCCCTATTAAAAGCAAAACATCTTCCAAGAACACTAAGTCCGTTAACAAAACCACACAACAAAAAAAATCAAAAATCTCAAGCTTCTGATATTCACTACATCCAGCCTCTACCGACCCCACAAATAGTTCTATCGCTCAAACATTTAAAACTAAATCTAGCCAGTCCTCCTAAATTGACCCTCCTCGGGCCGCGGGCGGCGAAAGTGGCACCGAGTCTCATCCGGATAATCCGGGCGTAGCTCCGCCGAAAGTTAACACATTCACTAGAGCTGTGTCCTTTGCCGGATTCGGCGATTCAACTGGGCCCGAAATAAACATCTAGCTAGCAAAACGTAATTCTCATATATTATTAGGTTAGGTTAGGTTAACTATTGAGCATGTAGAGAAAGACGGTATACTAGGCAAACCTCTAACATCGTTTAACAGTGGTCGCAGATGGCGAGAAACTCTGAGAGATGGCATTATGAGTCGGAATGCCTACTTATATCTAGAAATTGTAGTTATGTCCGTTTCTATGCCAAGAAAAGAAACAGTGTTATTGCACGGCATTTCCCGTAACACAGCACGAGGTTTGAACACAATTAATTAGTTGAGATTGATAGTAACGACGTAGCTATTGGCGAAAAATGAAATAGTTGGAAAATATCGAAATCATTAGCAGACACACAAACGCACAAGCTCACGAAAGCAATAACCGTCTTGTGAAGAAATTTACTTGAAACATCGCAGAGTTGGAGTTATTTAATTTGGTTGCATAACAAACATCTAGAAATGTCATGAACTAGATGCAAATTTTGAAGATGAATGAGATAAAAAGACAAGACATCTGGACTAATATAGGTGGTGGGCGTGCTGAAAAAAAAAAGTGGACAGATATTTTAAGAGCCATTGTCTACTGCGTAACGTCCGTGTCGCATACCTGCCGAATGACAAGAACTAAAATATGTCTTTTAGTAGGTACATACCTTTTAATTAGGGGTGTCAATCATGACGAAATGATTATTGGCACTTAACAGTCAAAAAGTTGCTAATGGTGTTTCCTGGAATTACAGTATACGCAAAAGTGTGATTTATTTGAGACTGTGAACGAGGACGAGAATTGAGAAAGGAATGTTGCATTGGTTTGGACAGGGGCAAATAATATTTTCGATCAAATAGTGGATGTATTAGCAAAGGGTAAAACACATAAAACGAAACCGAAGCCGGTTATGCAGCGACTAATTAATGTTTATAAAGTGAAAGAAGTTTGTTAGGATCGTGGCAAGTGAAAAACCCTGGTCTCTGCTTACCCGTTCGGGATACAGACGAGGCGAAACGTGAGTTTAAGCATATTTGTAGTCAATCGTAAAATGTCAGGCCGTATTTACGAAATCTAAATTTCAACTCTCGGAATACCGTATCAACCCAGGGTTGTCACGTAAGCACATGGTATTGGAAATTGGATTAACTGCATAAACCAATTAACGATTAAGAGCTTAGCAATCTGGCAAAGTATGCATGTGTAACAAAAGCTCCGTATACAAAATTCTATTATAATCCGTTAGTCGATAGTTTCATCAACCCTATTCCAACGCGTGGTTCCAGAGATATTTCTGGACCAAACAACCGTCCAATCACGATCTTAGAGAACAATCTTACAGAGCTATAATAAATAGCGCTCTAATTGAACAGGATAATTAGATCCCCATTAACTCTTCAGCTGTGGATAATTAGCAGGTTCTATAGCCTTTGAATAGACGCTTTGCCTTTGTGAGGAGGAATGGCAATTTTTAATAATTGACATCGGAAGTAATGGAGCCTCATTAATTCGCCCTCGGGCAATTACTACGATCTGTCTCTAATTAAACTTTGAAATGAAATATATCAACAAAGTTCAGGAGGTCTTATACAACACTGTAATTACGAGTTGGTAGCGCAAGGCGCGTTAAAATAAAAATGTAATTAGCGCCTTGTGAGATGTAATTATTGGGCGGCACGTTCTATGAAGACATCATCTATTCGCGCGATCCAATTGGACCGTACGTAAAACGATGTGATTCCAATAATAAAAGCCTAATAATTCAGCGAAATCGTGTCACGTTTCATTAGGCCTCGTGATGTCTACCGACGTATTTTAGCATTACGTTGCCGACCCAATAAACAGCTGTCATTTAGCTAACAGAACTTTTAAAACTTCGTCCTAAAATCTAATTTTATTGATGTATGTACTGTAATTCGCATAGATATTCCAAGGGGACAGTCGTCAAGTGCTACGAAGCGACGACGAGATTTAATGTCATTGGTGTCAATCGGCATTGGTATTGGTATTTGCTGGAATCTATTTTACGCTTGATTTTACGTTATCAATCGGTGTCGATGCATTTGTTCCAATCTATGTTATGTTATCAATCGTTGTCGATGTAACCTGGAAACAATATATAGCGCAACAGCTGGTGAATGTGTTGGGTCGATGCGTAAATCCATGGACAGACAAGCAAGGAGACAACTTTCGAACTATTCGAAACGAACGAAGCGAGAATGAGAGCCCTCATAGGGGTTGACGCGCGCGACTAACTATAGCTTCGCGTGACTTCAGCTGCTGTCCAACATAATAAGCAGAATTTAGTTACAGAACACACCTCGTCCCCTGTGTTTTCTCTTATTAATGACTCCATTTACAATTCTAACACTATACGTTGCGACAGGCCACAATTTGGACAGAATTTTTCAAACCATCATCGTCGTCTAATTGGAATGTGAAGTTATAAATTGCGTAGAACAGTAATAATGCATCCGCTGCGACATGCCTACAAGATGTTGAGGGAGTGCTAACGAGTCGACATTTATATGCAGGTGGAACCGGGTTTCAAGCCTGAGAACTACGACGCGTTAAGTTTTTTCGACATCCTCAATTCGACGTGTTAAGTCGCCGAAAGAGACGATACTGAAAAAAAGCTGACAGCGCGACGCCTCTTGAATTTTTATCATCCACTATCTCATCTCCATTGGGCGAAATTACGTTACTTTCTGAAAACGTTTTTTGTAACTTCGTTCAAAGTAATTCCAAGGTTCAGTTTAAATGTTATTTCGCAAGCAATTTAAAAACTTCTCGAATTCTTATTGCGATAACTTTATTTAACTCCTCCAACTTCACAATTTGTACACAGTGAAAGCGCGAAGAAATTACCCTAAGAAGCAACAAAAAATCCCTTGGGATTGTCTGTAAATATTAATTTTCAGCCCGTTGAGCAGGCATCAGAAGCAAGCAGTAATTGGTTTGTTGTGAAAGAAACATCTTTTTAACGATGTGGGGTTGGCACGTCACGTCCACTTCGTTCATCGCTTGTCACAGAAATCTATTCAAGTCCCCGAAATAAACATTTTCGTTTGAGGATGGGTTTTTTAAGCCGATGTTTGAAGTAACGCACAATCCTTCAATATAAGAGGAGAGTAATCCGGCAGTCGACGGCTCGCACAGACAATGTAAGGGTTTGCAAGTTTGGTTCATTATTGCAAATCTGTGAGTTCTCAGTGGAATCCGTTTGTGACTTCGTCACGCGCTGCGGCCTATCAATGGCTATTCAGTCAGCCTCGAGCCTACGCCACCTCTGCGGCACAACCGAGTTACCGTACCGTACGAGCTGAAGTGGAGAGGTTTTGACATACTTGCGAACATTTCAACAAGCACATTCAACGCTACACATACAGTTGGAGTTGTTTGCCATTGTAGTCCGCAAGCGGCTGCTTTCCATGCCACGAGCATCAGGAAAACTTACGGCGAAGTTCCAGAATATACCGGTCGTGCTTCAGCTGTAATCAGACCAGACCCGATAATAAAATAACACAGCGTGGAAGGAATAGCTTACGACTTCATCTATTTGTCTCCGCGCCTATAACAACCACTTATCTGGGGGACAATTTATGTGTTCGGTCAATTTAATGGCACAATTTCTCTTCATCAGGTGCAGCCATGTAGCAGCTGTCGAAATAAATATATGAAAATCCAGAACGTGCTACTGTGCCACCGATATTTCATAGATTTCGGCCAAGCTATCTAGTGAATTTCGTAGTTCAGAAGCATTACTTTACATTTTTTTATTATTTATTGTTTTTCCACAAGATACTTAAACGGAGTTAAATAAGGTTTCATTTGACAGGGGCCAGCACTCTTCCTGGCAAAGGAGTTTATAACCTCTTTGGTGCGAGGAAATACATTTCTGTGTGTATCCTCCTTGCGTGTGGAGGAAGGGCTCCGCGAATAATCACGCATAGCCTGCTTGTCAACTTCAAAGCCCATCAGACACGAGGCCATCGCCTCAGTTACTTCCGAGCTGCGAGAACAAAACGAAACAAACGGAAGGCCCTAACCCGTATTTTGCTACCAAATCCTTTATTGGTACTTACTTTGGACCGTGCAAGCCCAAAAGTTATAGAATCTCACCGTAGAACAAACGCCCCTTGACTTCGAAGCTGAATTTCACTGTTTATTCTACGTCGGAAGTAAGTACAAATTATTAGGTAAGCAAGTTTACAGCAGAAACCACGGAGTATTTAATTAAATATAGTTTTTAAGAGCGAGAGTTAATTGCCTGCCCAGAGGTTTGTTGGCATTTAAAATTTTCACAGCGGCAAGGTAGTTTATGACACGTTTATTAAACGACTGTGAGCCATGAAAGATTATTAACTATTTTGAACAAGTACTCTATAGTGGGATCGATTTTGCACATAGGCCGACTTGCACCATTTCTTAAATGTCACTTAAGTCTCCATTTAAATCGACTTTTGTATAAGGAATTTTAGTTAAATGCTGTTTAAGCCACATTTAAGAAAGTGATGGAAGACGGCCTTAGTATGTTTAGGTTTTAAATTTTATTTTTGAATGTTTACTTACTTACTCCGCTGGGTTAGCGACCCGAAGTATGTCTTGGCCTCCGACACAAGAAGTCGCCACTTGTCTCTGTCCTGTGCGGTCTCTTAAACGTTTAGTTTGCACTAAAATCTTACCCCTAGTTTCTTTGATAAATTTGAGCAAAAGCGATACTGAATTTTATTATTGAATTACTCATTAGTGGAATTCTCAAATCCGAAACTAGAATGACAGCATGAACTCAGAACTATGCTGTAAGTTTAAACTCAGTTTGTTTTCTTTATTCATGTTCTTCACGTATACTTTATCTCCAACTCCTAATTCACAACTTGTAGTTCTTCTCTTTCTATCCGCGTATTCCTTTCCTTTACTGCAGTGCTGTGTTCAGCAGTGTAATAAGTTTGATGACTTCGCTTAATACGTATTACTTCTAAGCGTTTTTTAAAGCCTGTAGCTTAAAAAAAATCTATTAACTGTAAATTGTTTCAACTTCTGTGGAACGGATAAAGATACAGATTATTTATTTATCAAACACGAGTCGTTCCCCTATCTTTGAAAAATAGCTGTAAGGACTAGTACAACACAGTAAAGCGGTTAGAGCAGAGCATCGTCATCCACGACGTTAAAAAAATCCTGTTTCCTCTCTGTGGAACATATGTCATTAAGGCTCCGTTCACACCGGAAGTGGGACGCGTGACGTTGCCGTCTCCACTCAGAACGTACCCCCAACGTGACTGGAACATCGAATCGTGTATCGAGGCTTCAGCGTACGCCTGGCAGCATTATACTACCTGCTAGTCGTCTCCACGGATAAATGACGGCGTACGTGGTGAGGAAGTGCCGGCTGGTGGTCGGTAAGGTCGTTTGAATTAACAATGAACTCAAAATACCCAAAGTATTTCTTTAGGGAAGAATCTTCAAACGGTTTAAGCATAATCATTTGGTGGAGTGCAGAGCCTAGCGTGGAATGCAACTGCTAACGGAACTCGAAACTACGGGCGACGCTAAACATCAAGAAAAATATGACAGCCGCAATACAAACACATTAAGGCTTAAAATGGTGAAAGCTCACATAAACGTTTTAGAAGAGCGTAAAAGTCTTAACTACGCGTATACGACATCAGTGTCACATTATTGCATTACAACGACGAGCAAGAATCACAGACGCCAATGCGATCGACCCAAATAATTCTATCATCGAACAAAATATTCAATTATGGACGTTAATTTTCGATAGCAGCACAAATTGAATATTTATATGATTTAGAAACATATGAAACATATAGCATCCATCAAATACATTACTTTATTATGAACTCTCAATGGAAATCAAATCGGAGATAAAGGAAACCCTAGAGGTCAGCTATTACAAAGCGATGCCAGAGAAAGCTTTCCCTGGAACCGTGTTACTGAATAGATTCATTATTATTATTATCATAAAATGTATTACCTGAATCACAACAGCATTCTTTAAAGATACATTTTAGGTACAGTCTATAGCTTTCAAAAATTGCAGTTTTCAAAAGCCGCCCGTACCGCAACGAAGTAGGATGTAAAGATTGATGTGAAGTCGACTGTATTTAAGTGACCATCAGATGCCAAGCTGAAATCATTTTGAAATATTTTTCACTAATGGTGATTATTAAAGACATAAACGGCTACTCGGGGAATCATTCGTCTTTCGAAACGTCCGGTAAAAAGGGCCAATTAAATGCCTTTGCCAGTATGATTCACCCACCAATATCTCCCTGATCTGGCACTTGTGTTTTCTCGATTTTGTAACACGATCACCAATCAGCTTTAATCGCTGCACCAATTAGTATCGTTTAAAAGAGATCGTCCCGATATCGTGTTACTGGCCGTAGGTTATCGAAGATTGTGAAAGCGGAAAAAAAGAAAAAGAATTTCCATACCGTTCGAGTTTAGGATCTCATTTTAATTTCGAAATTGCCAGTGGCATGTTCCGCGTCGGGTTCGGGTTGCGTTTGATAAAGTTTACGCCATTTTATTGGTCATTCCTCTAGATTGAGGATGTGATGCGACACACGATATTATAGTCGGTACAGGTTTATAGCTACTCGTCACATTCACACCCGTGGGAAAGCAATGTCGTCTGCGCGGCAAGGTGCGTCGGACAACGAAACACTTGAAGAACTTAATTTTTAACTAGAGACCGGTTCGTTGGGTAATTATAACTATTATAGCGCGCTCGCTCTTTGTAAATGTTAAAATGTAAATAGTTACCGCGGACGTGCGCTTGATTAACTTTTATTGCACTTGTACACGGCATTTTATCGAAATCTTTGAACAGTTTCTAACGTTTCCCCTTAAACTTGGCCTGACAGCCACATTTTGTATTAAGTAATTAAAAGTATAATTTGAAATTCAAAGTATCGAAACGTGCGTTGGGCATCGGTTTTCTGTGGAATGTTATCGGTTTACCATCACCTTTTATGTAGTCACGATATATTATCTCATTAACCATAAGTAACTCTAAATTTCTTATGTCTATAAAAGTTATGATGTCACTTGAACATGAGAACAGAAAAGAACATATTGCCCGAGAGACACATGTGTTCTCTATATAAAAGATCGGTCATATACTTCAATCGAGGCAAATTCAGCATGTATGAAAAGAATTGAGTATAAACATCAATGTACTAAAAATCTAGTTTTTGCAAATCTAATAAACTTTAAATATAAAATTTAATCTAATAAAGTATAAGTTTTAAAAAAAAATGTTTTTTTAAACAAAGCACTTTTCACGTTAAGGTCTAGGTCTACTCAACTTTAGACATTGACAGACTAGAAATAGTTTAAAACGCGAATAGTGCGAAGAACTAGATTAAAACGGAATTCCTAGATTTAAACATAACTATAAACATTTACATACAGGCACATACATTGCTTCTAGCCCCACACTAGGATACCCTGTGTCGTGTGAACCAGAAACCACGACATCACAAACACGTAAACATCCAAGACCTGGGGTTTTTTTTTTTTGTTGTCCCCAGCCGGGATTCGAACCCGGGGCCTCTCGCATGGTATGCAGATGCACTACCGCTGCGCCACGAGGTCGTCTGTTTGTTTGCATAGTTAGCGAATTACACACAAGTGAAGCTAATAAAAGCGTCTTAAGGGGATCCAGTGGGCTAACTAGCGCCACCAATAAAAAAAAATCATGTCATCTTAAACAGATCGTATTTGCACAAACTGCCTGTACAACTCTCAATCATGTTAACAGTGATTTTTAGGACCCACGAAAAATAACCTACGATCACGAACCTGGGACTGGATTGAAAAAACGGCCGTTTTTGGCGTTAATGCTATCTAGTCGTAGGTTTCTGCCTTAGGTTGACCTAACAATCGCTATTGACACGATTGAGGGATTTTCAGACACTTTTTGAAAATACGATCTGTATTACACCCTGGAGCCCCTTAAAAGAAGGAAATGTATCGCGTCTAAATGTAAATAACAGCTATATCTACAAAAAAAGCCCATTTACAGTTTGCAGAGCAATAAACGGAAATGCTTTACATTGTGAACGGTAACCTTCTAACCATAGAGTCAGTCGCAGCAGTATTAGAAACTACGCTGTGCAGGGTTATATAATGTAGTAGCTAGAAAGAGAATATTATATAGTCTGTATACTGTCTGTCTTGTTTATAAAAACACGATTCCTTAAAATACTCGACACTCCTTAAATGGAATTTAAATAGTCTGTGGTAAAGGGCACAGACTATTTGAGGAGTATTTTCGAGGAATAAGTCTAATGTATAAAAAACCCGTTTGTTATCAAACTCGACCGAAACGGCTTCAACGATTTTTATGAGTTTTTTGTGTATAATTAATTGGTACCTAGGTACGAGAATAGGTCTGAGGCTAATTAATATGGCAAAACAAAGTACGCCTATAGTAGCAATTTTAGCAGTCATTTTGCAGTAGCAATTACCTTTCGGACAATAAAGGAAAACTTCGTAAAGAACCTGAGTGTCTGAGGTGCTCACATACTTCAACGCTTGAAATCGCCAATCTGCGGTGGGCACGCGTGGTGATTGAGCCCGTAAGTCCGTCTCTAAAAGAAGGCCAGTACCCTGGAGTGTGGCGTACGTAGGCGTATATTCAAAACAAACAATAATTGGATCAGGCATTTGAGCTTATTGCATGAAAAACATCCTGGTACAAATATACCAAATGACACATTATAATTAAACTAAATGAAGTCATAAAAATAATTCAGTCAATCTTCAAAATAATCACAAAGAAAATTTTAAGTATATCTTTGTCTGATATCTATCTATGCAAACTCTTTGTAAAAATATGACTTAATAACTCTCGGTCTCTCATTGCATTGTTTATTTATAAAATATATTTCCAATCGTTTCATCTTTAGTTACAGTTTCGCCGAGAAAAATCGGCTACAAACATACAAAGCCTCTCTACACAAGTCCACTGGCGATGGCGGCACAGATTTGGCAGAGAAAACGCGAATTTTTGCACTAATCAAAGCGAGTCGTGTCGTGTGCACATCATAAATAAAGAGACAATCAATCAGACATGATCGATCGGCGAAATTCATTACCCTACATCGTCTCTTCGGTTGGACATACTGGACCGCACTAATTACTTACTGTTTTCATGCGATAAGGTCATGGTTATTAGTTAATTATTTACCTCGGCTCAAGGTAAAAGAAACCTAGTAACACGTATGTCTACAAATGCCTACGTAGAATGTGTACGTACAGTTAATGTTGATTAATTAGCGGATTATATTCTTTTTGTTGCACTAACCCGTGCTGAGGACAATTTAAAAACCTATTTAGAGGCTAAAAATTTCATCGATGCTTGCACTTGCCCATTAGCTCAGTTGGGAGAGCGCTGGTACGGTGAGCCAGAGGTCGCGGGTTGAAATCCCGGCATGGGTGGAATTTTTAGCCTCTAAATAGGTTTTTAATTAGCGGATGTTTCTTATAAAATAAACCATCTATAGCAACGGACAAAGAAATTTTAACAGTATTTCCATACAACTTATATGTCAAAAATTTACTGCCGGAAGCTTATCTTAACTAACAAAAATAGGAACTATATTTTCCGGGGTCAAATAGAATGTGGTAAATTATTTGTCAAATATCAAGGAAATCGACCATTTCTATTTGTATTTATTAAATTTTTTTCGTTTCATTTATCTCACTACTACTTATCCCACTAGAATAAATTGAAATATCGCAGCAAGTATTTTAACATTAAAGTATAGAACAAGTAATATTTTGTCCGCGAGTTCAAATTACCCCACTGTTAAAAGTGGGTCGTGATGCTAGAACCACCCCGTTTTCGAGAGGTATGCGAATTACGTTACTCACATACCGCGATTAACATAATCCGCATATCTGTAAATACAATTTAGAGTTAAACACACTTATTTAAAAGCAACAAGCTGGTATGGCTTTAATTCATAATTCCCCGTTTCGCCCCACTCATTTAACTACTGACGCAACTCCAATATAACGAAGAAAATATATCGAGGGTAACGTGAGTGTTTTTTCTTCAGTGAAGTCGACATGGGTTGACACAG